>OY728135.1:159856766-161103399 GCA_963277665.1 Viscum album | reverse complement strand
CATGATTGATGTTTCCTAGGATTTGATAATTATAAAACATTATAAAGAAGATCTAGGTGAAAACATTTTACTATTATTAATACAATCCTTAAGTATCTGTAGTGAGCTATATATATGTTAATGATGTATGGATTAGGTAATGAAATATTTGACAGGGGTTATACAAATTCTATTTTTCAAATAGATCAAAATGATCTAAAGTCACATTCAAGATATAATTTTCTTATTAATGGATGAAATATGATAAATAAGAGCTCAAAGTATCCCATTGTTGACTATTCTATAGAGGATTCTATATATATTGTGGCCTCTAATGTACCCAAGGGAGAATTATGTACTTAAAACTTTATCTAAGATCCTGATGTGGTACCATGTAGTAAATATCCTCTCACTATTTAAAATGATAACACTACAGTATTGGATCTCACTATGGAATCATGGTTACACCAAAAAATGGAAAATAATTTAGAAGTCTCTTCTCATGAAGTATTTTTCTCAATGATGTGAGGTTTCTTTGAGTAGAATATCAATAGAGGAAAAAGTTATGTACACCTTAACAAAGGATTTATCTATCAAAAAGCATGATTTTCATGTTAAAGCTAGTGAAATTAATGTTTTTTAGTTGTCACTAGTATAAGTGGGAATCTATTGGAGTTGGTTCCATAAAACCAACTTGTTTAGTACCTGAATGATTGTTTCTATTCTTATTTAAGTATTCTTATCACAACATGATTTTTTCATCAGTATAATATTTTTTTGTAATAATGTCTGTAGAATATATGTTTCACTGAAATGTCATTATGGTTCCTGGAGATGATGAGAAATTAGAGGTTCCACAACATTATTCCAAATATTGTTCTATATCTAGGTAATATTATCTGATGGGAAATATATATTATAGAGTATGAGGGCTTTTATGTTGATTCAAAAGTCTTCTTTTGACTTTTATATCATGATTTGGAAATCACAAAGGTCTTTTACCATGCTGATCATACTGATCATGCTGATTGTACTGACCATGCTTATCGCACTGACCATGCTGATCGTACTGAGCATGCTAATTGTACTGATCATGTTGATCATACTGACTATGCTGATCGTACCCACCATGCTAATCGTACTAACCAAACTGATCATACAGACTATAATTTTCATACTAAATCTGTCAATTGTATCGTACTGACTCTGTCAATTGTACTCACATTTGTGTATCTTACTTTGTATCATATCAATAAAATAAATTTAGTAACACTTATAATACCCATACTTTCATTACTTTCTTGTTTTGGTACTTAGTCAAAAACACTTGTTACATATTAATCATACTCTTCTTTATCATCTTCTTATATCTTTTATTTTAACCAATATGATGTCATTGAGTTAGTTACAAACTAATCAAAACAATGTCGTGATTTTTGTTTCAATATGACTGTTATAATGCCAGGTTGTCCAAGTCCCTCTGAGGTTTTCGGAAAAATATGACAGTTGGTGGAAATGTGACCATTTGAACATGAGGCCTATAAATAGGAGGTCATTTGAATCCAAAGAATAACGGAGATACTTTGCTTCTATCATGTTCGAGAGAGAGAGAGATGATGTGACTTCTCTCATTCTTTGTGCTTTGTGCGACCGATCATCGTATTGAGGGATTTCAATTGATTGAAAGACAGAGGTGCCGATTACCTAGAAAATCGAGGGCTGCCGGGGATAGGCAGACAGACGAACCAATCATCGTATCGAGGGCTACCGAGAATTAGAAAATAGAAGAACCGATCATCGTATTGAGGGCTTACCAAGGTGGTGGTAAGACAGACCTCTTATCCTAGGTGAAAGAATAAACCTTCTCATTGGGTCAAAAGAATTGTAACACTTTTACATTTTCACAACTACTTGTATTAGAAAGGAATTTTTATTTTTTCCTTTCTTTATTACACTTTCAATTTTAATTGTTTCAATTAAAATTATTCTATTACATATTGTAATAATAGATTCTATACGCCTTATGGTAGAATCTCTCACACTTATATTACTATGATTATTGTATTCATCTTGAATACAATTACATTACTTTTCTAATAGTATTACATTTCATCATACCTTTATATTCAATACAATTTTGATTGTTTGAATTGTATTAGTTTAAGATCTTTTAAACTAATCTCTTAAGTGTTTAAACACAAAGTTTTTAAACCTACAATTAACCCCCCACCCTCTTTTATTGTTCCATCTAATATACATATACATCTACATATTCTATCCAACAATTGGTATTAAATGAGGTTTCCACTGATTTGTATTACTTCCTCTATTTCTTTCAAACATTTATTTCAGTTATTTACTACACTAACGTGTGGAGTGGAAAAGATTGTGTTTCATTAGATGGCAGGAATGAATATTGGATCAATTTAAAACATAAATCCTTCTAGACCATCAATATTTGATGGAAATGATTATGAGTACTGGAGAGATCGTATGAAGGCATTCGTGATCAATACTGGTGTAGACAATTTCATTATTCTTACCGGAGGTTACAAAATTCTTGACAAAGAAGTCAGTAAATTCACTAAAAAAGAGAAGCAAGAATATCAACTTAATTACAAAGTACACAATTCATTATTATGTTCTATGACTAGGAATATATTCAGCCAGATATCTTCTTGTGAAGCAGCCAACTGTATTTGGAAGAAATTAGAAGTCAAACATTTTGGTACATTCAAAGATATAGAAACAAGAAGAGAAATTCTTCGAGCAGAGTATCATGGATTTATTTTTCTGTATGGAGGGACAGTATGTAAAGTAAAACAAATATTTATGACAATTATCAGCAGTTTACAATCTATGGTAGAAAAAGGTCATGATGATGAAGCTATTGTAGATAATATTATTGATATAATTCCAAATGAATGGGAGTCAAAAAGGACAGATATTTATGAAAATAGAAAAGTTTCCCAGATTACTCTTGATGAACTATTTGGAACTATTTTACAGCATGAAACAAGAATGAAGAGAGATGATGATTTTAATAAGAAGAAAAATGGGGATGGAATATTAGGCTTTACATCTAAAGTGAAAATACCTGAAAGGATAACAAGATCCAAATCCAAGAAAGTTGTTATATCAGAATCAAGTGATAGTAATCACTTGGATAATGATTTTGCCAATCATGCTCAAAGGATGAATAAGATTGTGGGAAAGAAAGACTTCCAATACATATAAAAAAAGATAGGATGGATAAGAATGAATCAGAGGTGAATTTTTACGAATGTAAGAAAGTAGGTCATATAAGTCCTGATTGTCCTTTACTAAACAGAAAAGATAGAAAGAGAAAAAATCTGAATGAAATAAGAAAAATTATTATAAGACAAAGAAAGTCTTAAAGGCAAATGATACTTGGAGTGTAATTGGTAGAGATTATTCAGATAATTCTTCAGAATATGTGTCCTCAGGACAGAGAAATATTAGACTTATAGCCATATTACCAATTGAAGATCATTGTATTATGGTTAAAGTACAAAATGCTTAAGCTATATCAAATGTATCTTTAAATACAAATTATACGGATAATAAATATTATGAATCTTCAAATGATGATTCTTTGTCATCATAAGATGATACTTTACCTTCTTTTGAAGAAGTGTCTAGATTTTCTAAATTTATTAAAAATGATAATTTTAAACTTATGAAAAAGATTGATAAAGAAAATTCGAGAAATTCATTTTAAACTAAGGAAGTATCATATCTTTCTAATGATCTTGATACAAAAACTTATGATTTTTAAAGTATTTTAAAATCCCTTGAGAAAGTAAAATATGATAAGGATAATCATTCTAAGGATCTGGAAAATATAATTTGTAATAAAAATGACTTAGAGCCTAACTCTAGTTTAAAATAAAATGTTTTAGAGGATAAAAATCTAGTTTTAAAACTAAATCAATTAATATTTTCGTTGAAAAAGTGTTCGTCAAAATTTACTTATGGCAAGGAGAACTTTAACAAAATGTATTCCCAAATTCAGCCTTTGAGAAATCATTCTGGACATGGTTATACTCATTCCAAACCTATTTTCAACAATAACTATTTTGTTCCACACAATAACCCTTTTTGTTCTATGTGTCAATGTGGTGGACACTGGAAAAGAGAGTGTTCTCTTAATAGAACTCAGTCTTTAGGATTTCATAATGCTCATTTTGGAAAACAAATGTGGATTTTGAAAATTCTGTTATCTAACCATTCTGGATCCAAAGAAGTTTGGATTCCAAAAAACTAACTGTTTCTTTTTCAGGAAAATGAGAAGTGTACCAACAAGAATATTTGTTACATGGATAGTGGTTGTTCTCAACACATGACTGGATACAAATTTTTCTTTAAAAAGATCATCAAAACAAAAGGAAGAAAAGGTACCTTCAGAGATAATGCTCAAGGAAAGATTGTTGGTATATGTAATATTGTTTTTCATGGAAAAGTTCTTATTTCACATGTTTTGGTTTTTAAAGGTCTTAGGAAAAATTTTATCAGCATAAGTCAATTATGTGATGAAGGTTACCTTGTAAATTTTAGAAATGATAAATGTTTAGTTAACAATTCCAAGTATAAGTTCATTCGATCTACCCATAGGAAAGAGAATGTATACACTATTAACATAGAAGACCTTAGGAGCCAAAATTTACCCTACATAAGTGCAATAGAAGACCAATCATGGCTATGGAATAGAATACTAGGTCACTGGAACCTAAGAAACCTTTGTAAACTCTCAATGAAAAGACTTGTCAAGGGACAACCGGTTCTTAGATATGATTTTTCAAAAGTATGTGATCCTGGTCAATTTGTAAAGAAACATAAGACAAGCATTAAATCAATTAATGAAGTTTCAACTTCTAATGCATTACAGCTAGTGCATATGGATCTTTTTGGTCCTTCACAAACTGGAAGCATTGGAGGAAAATACTATGTATTTCTTTTAGTTGATGACTTTACTAGATTCACATGGGTCTATTTCCTAACAAAGAAATATGAAGCCTTTTCCTATTTCAAAACTTTTAGAGCCCAAGTTAAAAATGACAAAAACCTAACATTGATAACTATTTATAGTGATCATGGTGGTGAATTTCAAAATTGTGAATTTGAAACTTTTTGTAGTAAGAAAGGTATTACTCACAATTTCCCAGCTCCAAGAACTCCTCAGAAAAATAGTGTTGTTGAAAGAAGAAATCATATTCTTCAGGAAATGAAAAAGAACCATGTTGAGTGAATACTCAATTGCTAAGCACTTTTGGGCTGAAGCCTTTATTTCTGCATGCTATACTATAAATTGTTCTTTAACCAGAACTTTTCTTAATAAAACACCTTATGAGTTATGGATTGGCCAAAAACCTAAAGTTTCATACTTTAATGTTTTTAGGTGAAAAGTATTCATTCCTAATACAAATGATAATCTATACAAATTCCCACCATCATCTGATGAAGGAATATTTCTAGGATACTCCACAACTTATAAGGATTATAGAGTTTTCAATAAAAACACATGTACTATTGAGGAAACAGTACATGTAAAATTTGATAAAACTGATCCTTTTGTTTTTAAATTGTCCCATACTACATCCTCAGATGTGTTTTCAAAAACTGATTATCAACCATTGTTATAAGATCCTTCTAATAAGGAAAATGTTCAGGAAGATACTTCTAAAACATTTACCACAGAAAAATTTCTACCATATGTTGATGAACAGGTTTTACAAAACCCAAATCAATTGTTTCATAAGGATTATCCCAGTAATAACATCATTGGTGATGTAAATCAACCATTAAGGACCAGAAATTCCTTAATAAATGAAATATAACATCTTGATTTTCTTTCCCAATTTGAACCTAAAAGTCCAAGTGAGGCCTTAGGCGATGAAGATTGGATCAAAGTAATGCAAGATGAACTAAATGAATTTGATAGGAATCAAGTCTGGACATTAGTTGAAAGACCCAAAGAAACAACTATAATTGGAGTAAAATGGGTTTTCAAGAACAAATGTGATGAAACTGGAATCATTGTATGAAATAAAGCAAGACTTGTTGTTAAGGGATATAATCAACAAGAGGTAATAGACTATGAAGAAACATATGATCTGGTAGCCTGACTTGAATCTATTTGAATTCTATTTGCCTTTGCATCATAATTTAACTTAAAACTATTTCAAATGGATTTTAAATTATCTTTTCTAAATGGTTTTGGTCAATAAGATGTTTTTGTCGAACAACCCAATGGTTTTCTAGACCCAAAACATTCTAATCATGTTTTTAAACTTACCAAAGCCCTATATGGTCTTGAACATGCCCCTAGAGCATGGTATAATAGACTTACATGATTTATTTTACCAAAACATTATGCAAAAGGTATAGCGGATCCCATTATTTTTATTTTTGATTGTTCAAATTTATGTTTATGACATCATATTTGGTTCAACTCAGCAATCATTAACTGATACTATTGAAAATTTAATGAAGTCTGAGTTTGAAATGAGTATGATGGATGAGTTAATATACTTTTTATGTTTTCAAATGTCTAAAAAACTAGAAGGAACATATATATCCCAACATAAGTATATTAAATATTTACTTAAAAATTACGTATATGACAATACTAAAAGTATTAGAACTCCAATTGGTACCTCAAATTCACTTGATCTAGATGAAATTGGGCAACCAGTAGATCAAACAATTTTTAGAGGTACGATATGAAGCCTACTATATTTGACATCTAGTCGACCAGACATAATTTTTTCCATATGCTTTTGTTGAAGATACCAATCTAATCCAAAAGAGTCTCATTTAAAATCCGAAAAGAGAATCTTTAGGTATTTAAAAGGTATTATGGATTTAGGTCTTTTTAACTCTTCTGGAAATGATTTTGTTTTAAAAAGTTTTTCAGATGCTGACTTTGGTGGCTTTAGAAGGGATATAAAAAGTGCATTTGGAACATGTCATTTCTTAGGAGATTCCCTAGTTTCTTGGTCTTTCAAGAACAGCACTCGGTAGCACTTTCCACTGCTAAAGCTGAATATGTTGCAGCTGGAAGCTGTTGTGCTCAAGTGTTGTGGATACAACACACACTCACTGACTATGAATTGAGTTTTTCCAAAACCCAAATTCTATCTGATAATACTAGTGTCATAACTCTTAGTAAGAACCCAGCACATCACTCTCATGAAAAACACATAGATGTTAATCATTACTTTCTTGGGGATCACACACAAAAAGAATATATTATTTTACAATTCATCGGAACACAAGAAAAATTTATGACATTTTTACAAAACCATTTCCTTCTGATATATTTGAGTTTATAAAATAGAAGCTATGAATGATTACATTAAAATAATCATTCATATCTACTTCACGTTTTGCATTTCTCCTTACATTAAAAACCTCATCTTAGAAAGTGGGAGAACATTTCTTACTTTTTTTTATTATCTTATGATCATTATTTATTTATTATCCTGGTATGTGTTTTTCCGTTTCTGTTTATTGTATTGATAGTTTTACCGTATTATTTACCTATCTATTTATCGTATTTTCAGTTTTATTGTATTATTTACCTATCTGCTTATCGTATCATCCGATAATGGTACTGATTTTCTTTTTAATCGGCTTGTCCGATCATGGTAATGAATTTATTTTCCCTCGGCTCATTCGATAACAGTAATGATTTTCTTTTCTATCGGCTCATCCGATCATGGAAATGAATTTGTATTCCATCAGCTCATCCGATCATGGTAATGATTTTCTTTCCCATCGGCTCGTCCGATCATGGTAATGAATGTCTTTTCCATTGTCTCATCCGATCATGGTAATGAATTTTTTTCCATCGGATCATCCATTTATGGAAATGAATTTCTTTTCCATCAACTAATAAGTTTGTGGTAACAATATTGTTTTCCATCAGCATGTCAGTTCATGGTAACAACTTTGTTTTCCATCGGAATGATAGTTGATTATATTCTTTTACTTCATACTCTTGTGTTTTTCTTTCCCTATTAATACTATCTAAACCAATAATTACCTTACGATCTCCGGTAGGTACATATTTTTTATTTTTTTTCTTTCTTTTTAATCATAATCATTTATTTCTTCTCTTCTAATCTCAATAGTAAAATATCAATGGTCACCCTTTTGCCACCTATAAATATACCCCCCTCCCCCAATACCACACTGATTTTTTCAGGATTTGTGTTAAAGCTCTGCTCCACCGATTTAAGTCATCGTATGATCATTCAGCAAGTTTCAACTATATGTCTCATTCCTCGGCCAATAATCTTGTAGAAATGTCTACAAATATCTTTTCATAGAAAGAATTTCTTTTCAGAGAAAGGTTAGTTATCAAGACTTTTTCGATTCGTACGATTCTACAATCAGAGGAATCATTTTGTTTCAAGGCTGGGAGAATTTGTGTGTTGGAAAACCAGTTCCCCATGATCTGATTCTTATAGATGAAGTCAGTCGTTTTTAAAAAACCGTATTGTTTGATAAGAACATGACTATCAACTTTGCTGTGTATGATAGAAATATTTCTATGTCTGTGAATCAATCAGCTCATTTTCTGAAAGTTCCGATATAAGGTGATTCTTTCTGTCCATCTCATAAACTACCCGAGGAAGTTTGTACATTTAATAATGAAAATGTTGAAAAGTCTCTGTTTATTATAAATGGAGATAAGAGGAAAGCGGCTAATCTTTAAGCAGATAACAGATTTGTGTCTCTATGGATGCAAGGTTTTCTTATCCCAAGGAAAGGGGATAGAGAGACTTTGATGGTTTCTGATATCATCAGGTTGTACTATCTTGTCAACATGAGAGAAGTAAATCCTATGGGATACATCATTGAAACGATTAAGAATGTTATGTCAGGAGAAATCAAATCCCATTGGATTATGTATCCTTCTATCCTTTCAAATTTTATTCTCAAGAGTATGACATTTTGTAATATTCCATTGAAATGAAATTTGATAGATCTGAAGCCATCATGTATTAGTAAGAGTACTTTGAAGAAGTTGAATGTTTGTTTTGATCAGAATTCAAAAAATTTTCTAAAATTTGTAGAAGCTGAATCAGCTCAGAATCAGTTGGCACAAATGTCAGTCGAAGGCAATCCTTCTATTGGTGCTCCTCAAAAGTCAGATCCGCAAACCAGATCAAAACCAAATAATAAACCAAAGTAGAGTAAGGACTTTTTGTCCAAGTGGAGAAAAGATATGGAACAAAGAAAGGAAGGTGATCCAATGTTTGGACATGATCCCACTGAAGCCTTTGCTGGGAGAATAAGGGTAGTGAAAACCCATCAAGCTGAAAAGACAAAGAAATCTGTTTTGAATATAAAGGCTCAAGACTTTGATATCTCTAAAGTACTGAAAATGGTTGAGGATGTTAGTGCTCAACTAACGGAAGAAATACATCACGAACCTATCGTACATATTCGTCCAGTGAAAGAAAAATGGAAACAAATGTTGGAAGAGATAGAATAAGTTGAAGAAGAGGAAGGAGATTTTCTTTTAGAATTCCTTCAATGTTTGAAAAAGAGTAGAGAAGAATCTTACCAAAAGAAGAGTGAAGGTATTCAAAGAATTAATCATGGAGATCAAACAACGGTTGAATATTTTGAAACTCCAGATGAATCACCTTCTCATGCTAAGCAAGGTGCTCAATCTTCTCATACGGAAAAAGTTATTGTCATCAGTGATAATGTGGAGGAAGAAATAAAAGAGAAAGAAAAAGAAAAAGGAAAACAGCCAGTTGTAGACTCAAGACGATCAAATAACCTTCATTCATATGATGAAGATACTGATTCCGAACAAACAATCCCCCTCAAGGGGAGTGATTACATTGTTCATGTTTTAAGGAGGGTTGGAAAGACTATTCCATACTTTCCCAGGCTTGAGGAAAAAATTGATTTCATTACTGACAATCAAAAAAAGAAATTTTGTTCTGTAAGAGAATTATGAAATAAAGTATTGTTAGTTGAAGCTGATTTGAAAGTTCTACCTGAAACTTCAGCTGCTCATAAGAAGGCTTACAACAGGATGAACACATGTTCACATAAAATAGAAAGCTCAATGAATGACCATTAGATAGCAATTGAAGATATAAGGAGGTTGTCAAATGATATTTCTATTTCTTTCAAAAATCTTGACAAAGAAACTGTTGAAAGACTGAATCAAGTAACTCATGGAGAAGATATCCCTACAGTGAAAGAGATGCAAGAAATAATGAATGCTTTTCAGTATGAATTTTCGAAGGTTTCATCTTTCAAAGATGAAATGGTTTTGTTGAAGAAACAAAATTCTATGTTATCCAAAAATAACAATAATTTTCAAGACGGAATTGATACTCTTGAAGAAGTAATCAGACTCCAGGAGGATACCATCAAGAATCAAGATCAGCTTTTTTCTGACCAACAAGAGCTTCTCAGATCTCAAGGTGATTCAATTTCTGAAGATAAGAAATAAATCAAGAAGATGAAATTTGTTCTTCATGATATGATAATGAATGAAAAGGAAAGAGAAAACAAATGACTATTGTATTTGTTTTTTTTTCTTATGAAACATGTCTTTGTTTTGTAATGACATTTATGTTACCCATTATTTTTCCCTGCAATTATTTTATCTAACTCATTCAGGAAACTCAATGTTACGCCATTCTTTTTATAAATCACAAAGGGGTAAAATATTTTATATAGGGGGAGAATGTTTTATAAAGGGAGAATGTTTTAATCAAATACATTGAAACCAAGGAAAATCTGTGAATACAATCCTTAAGAAATTATATACCTAAGGGGTAGTTAGTTGTATTCAAATTCATATTTAGAAGTGTTTCCAATAACTAAGGGGGAGATAAGTTTTTATTGTTGTATTTACTTTGTGTTTTGTGCTTTCCAAAAAGTGGGAGACTGTTGAGTTGAAAGTCTTCTTTTGACTATTATATCTTGTTTTGGAAATCACAAATGTCTTTTACCATGCTGATCGTACTGATTATGCTGATCGTACTGGCCATGCTGATCGTACTGACTATGCTGATTGTACTGACCATGCTGATCGTCCTAATCATACTGATCGTATTGATCATACTGATCGTACTAACCATACTGATCGTACTGACTATGATGATCGTACTGACCAAACTGATCGTACATACTATAATTTTCATACTGACTCTGTCAATCGTATCGTACTGACTCTGTAAATTGTACTCGCTTTTGTGTATCTTACTTTGTATCATATCAATACAAAACATTTAGTAATACTTATAATACCCATACATTCATTACTTTCCTGTTTTGGTACTTAGTCCAAAACTCATGTTTCATATTAATCGTGCTCTTGTTTATCATCTTCTTATATATTTTGTTTTAACCAATACGATGTCGTTGAGTTAGTTACAAACTAATCAAAATGATGTCATTCTTTCTGTTTCAATATGACCGGTATAATTCCAGGTGTCCAAGTCCCTCCTTGTTTTTCGGAGAAATATGACTGTTGGAGGAAATGTGACTGTTGGAACCTGAGACCTATAAATAGGAGTTCATTTGAAGCTGAAGAATAATGGAGATATATTTCTTCTATCAAGTTCTCGAGTGTGACGCTGTGACTTCTCTCATGCTTTTTACTTTCTGCGACCGATCTTCATATCGAGGGCTTTCAAGTGATTGAAAGACAGAGGTGTCGATTACCTACAAAATCAAGGGTTGTCAGGGATAGTTAGACAGACGAACCAATCATCGTACCGAGGGCTGCTGAGGATTGGCAGATAGACGAACCAATCATCGTATCGAGGGCTTACCAAGTTGGTGGTAAGATAGAACTCTAATCCTAGGAGAAAGGATAACCCTTCACTTTGGGTCAAAAAAATATTGACACTTTTACATTTCCACTGCAACTTGTATTAGAAAAGAATTTGTATTGTTTCCTTTCTTTATTATACTTTCAATTGTAATTGTTTCAATTACAAGTATTCTATTAAATATTGTAATAATATATTCTATATGCTTTATGGAAGAATCTCTCACACTTATATTACTCTGATTATTTTATTCATCTTGAATACAATTACTTTACATTTCTAATAGTATTACATTACATCATACCTTTGTATTCAATACAATTGTGATTGTTTGAATTGTATTAGTTTAAGATCTTATAAACTAATATCTTAAGTGTTTAAACACAAAGTTTTTAAACCTACAATTCACCCCCCTCTTGTATTTTTCCATCTAATATACATATTCATCTACATATTCGATCCAACATTGTAGGTTCGTGAGACATTGAGATACATTATCCTTGAGTTCTTCCCGGATAATCATTGAGATTTGATGTTATGAGAACTAGAAAATAATTAGTAAATCCATATTTTCATGTGTCATTATATGTTTCTATCAGAAGGGGTGATTATTGATCCATCGATATTAATATTATCAATAATAGATAACATGGGACATGCACTTGGATGTATTAATTAAAACTATGATGACATATATGCAATTCACACTACAAAAAAATGACGACATTAGAGGGGGTTATTTTTAACTTTATAAGGGGTTATTACCCCTTCTAAAGACATTAACGGTGGTTATGAGGAACCAACAATAATGTGGCCTCTTACTTACATTAGTGGCGGTTTTGAGGAAGTGCTGGTAAATACATGGTAACTTTAGCGACAATTACATTATAGGAGGATTAAACCCCATCTATTGGTGATTGTTTCCATCCACCCAGCCACCCACTTTGTTCCTGTTTTCCCCCATAAGGGGACCCGTGACACTTCACACAACTCCCATAAGTGAACCCCAATCCCTACGTTTCATTTAATCATATCCTGCACACCAATTGTAAAATGCTGACACCAAGTATCGAACCCACGACATGCATGTTAAAACTGAAGCACATCTACCACCATGGCGTTTGAATTTTTCTATTTAATTTATGCATTATTATATTTTTATATATAATAAAGCTAACTTAAATAAATAACATTTGAATAAATATTGAAAAACATATAAATATATACATTAATACATACATTAATATATACATTAATATTATATTCAATTAATATATACATTTATGTAAACATATTTATAAATGGAATTTCATATATATGAATTAATATATACATTAATATATATTAATATATCATTTTCATATAATATTGTCGACACTCCTTTCCATCACAGAGTCTAAACGAATGAAAAGAGAAATGCCTTAGCATAAAGTGATTCATCCTTTGATGAAAATATCAAAAATTGACAAAGGCATGAACAATGAGTCATTTACACTTGGGTCGCGCAAGTTCCATCAAGGACGCCCAAGTATACTTGCACGACGCCCAGTGGTCACGCATGTGACTTGTGTGCCTTCTTTGAAATTTCACCCTGGGTCTCTCTAGCCTATAAATACCCCATGTGGGAAGGAAAAAAAATTCTAGAACCTCAGATTTGAGCTCCCGGAGACCTAGTCTCTTCTCAAAGCTTCCAAACACTTCTAAGGTAATTTCCTACCTAGAACGGAAGATATAAAGAGCGGTAGGAAGGCCTAAGTGTTGAAACACATCAACACTTGCACGCCTGGGTGGCCACACCTTAAGGGAAATGGACACACATGCACGCCGCCTTACCCCTTCCACATAACATGTGCACCTCTCTTTTGGAATTCTCTAGGGGTAGTATTAAGGGCTTAATCCAAGGCTTTCCAGAGTTCTACCCTAAGGATTGGCTATCGTGCAAGTACCCATGTGTCGCGCAGGTACACCTGCATGACCAGGACATGCGTGCCCACGCAGTACTTGTGCACCCCTCTCTTTTTGGGTGCCCTTCCTGCTCATTTCACCCCTCTTACACCTATCCACCTCTCCTCTTCAGGATTAAGACTTTATAATTCCTTCCAAATCCATTTATGGCATGATTTACTTGTTGGATTTTTTATCTGAAAGGAATTCTGTGGAACATCCCTCAAAACCTAGTGATTTACACATCTTTATATCACTAATGTTAGAGAGTTCATTCATTCAACCTCATCCTTTAAGATTAGAGAATCCTTAATCTGGGCCTACTTTTTAGGAGTGAGCCTCAGTCCAAATTCTCATTAATTTGGGCATCATCCTTAGGAGTAAGCCCCAAGTCCTCATTAATTTGGGCCTCCTTTTCAAGAGTAAGCACCAAGTCCCCTAATTTGGGAATCCTCCATAGGAGTAAGCCCCAGTCATAATTCCCTTAACCTGATCTTCCTTCTCAGGAGTAATCCCCAGTCTTAAAGTTCCAAAATATGGGCATCATCATCAGGATTAAGCCCCAACCATGGTTCTCTTAACCAGGGTTTCTTCTTCAGAAATAAGCCCCAGTCTAATGGTCTTCAAATTTGGGCATCCTCCTTAGGAGTAGGCCCCATGCCCCTTAACTTGGGCTTCTTTCTCTGGAGTAATATTCAATCTTAATTTCTCTTAACCAGTGTTAATTTACATTTGATCTAGGCTTCCTTCTGAGGAGTAAAACCCAATCATGAGTCCCCTCTTAATTTGGGCATCTTCCTCAGGTGTAAGCCCCAAGTTAGAGTACCCAAATCTCCCTGAAGTACATATACGTTTATGGACCTTGTTCTTGAGTTTCTTCCCAGAAGCAAAACCCAATACTCATCTATTTTGGGCAGTCATACAAACATACTCCCCACATCATTGAATATTTCGTGGCACAATTGTATGGTTTCACCAATACCTCCTGTTTCTCACATCGAGCATGACTCACGTGAGGATAGAGTGTAAAAGTAAAAATGAAATCTTTCTTGGAGCCATCAATCAAGCATAAACATCATACTCCATTACTCAAACTATGTGGGTTCTAATTCCTTTTCCTAAACAAAAGATACATAGGTAGCCCATCTGCAGGTACAATCCAAACTCTGAAATAATCCATGTCCATCTGAATAACAATAAACTTCATGTGCCCCACTGAGTGTCTTTAAAACTAGTATGGTTATCATAATGACCAAGAGACTTTTATATACTGAAGGATACCATTGACTAAGAATATCTAAAAAATACAGATTATTCACTATCAATGAAGAACCTCGAATACATATAAAAGATTCTCTAAATTTCATACATATCAATCATTGATTGTTAAATCTAAAGGAAAGTTCATTTTATACTTGGTAATGTAATAAGGATTCAAGAACATAACATAAATCTATAAAGAGAGTCCTGGAGTAGACAATAATTCCCCTCAAAAGGTGTGATGAGGCCAACCTCCCATCCTCTCAACCAATGCAAATTCCTAAGCCTAATCAGTCCACAAATAATGAGAACCTACCTTTGGAATGTAGGTCCAAATGGATACAGAATCATTGGCTGTATTCATTTCTATGAACAAACCCATTAGAAACCGATTAGAATGTTTGAACCTTCAATCAACGAGGTCATCCCCAATTCCAGAGGAAACAAAATATGTAATTTGGGAATCTTCCTCACGAGTAAGCCCCATGTTAGAGTACCCAAATCTCCATGATGTACATATACCTTTATGGACCTTGTTCCTAGGTTTCATCCCTGATGTAAAACCCAATACTCATCTATTTTGGGCAGTCATACATACATAAGGCCCATATCATTGCATCATTTGTGGAACAATTGTCAGGATTCACCAATACCTCTTCTTTCTCACACTGAGAATCAGTCACGTGAGCTTATAGTGTAAAAGTAGTCATGACATCTTTCTTGGAGGCATCAATCATTCATAAACATCATACTCCCTTGCTCGAACTATGTGGGTTCTGATTCTTTTTCTAAAACAAAGGATACGTAGGTAGCCCATCTGCGGGTATGATCCCAAGTCTAAAATAATCCATGTCCTTCTGAATGACAATAAACGTCAAGTTCCCCACTGAGTGGCTTTAAAACTAGTATGGTTATCATAATGACTAAGAGACCTTTATGTACTGAAGGATAACATTGACTAATAATCTCTAACAAATACAAATGACTCTCTATTGATGAAGAACCTCGAATACATATAAAAGATTCTCTAAATTTCCTACATATCAATCATTGATTTTTTAGATGTAAATGAAATCTCATTTTATACTTGGTAATGTAATAAGGATTCAAAAACTTAACTTAAATCAATAAAGAGAGTCCCAGAGTAGACAATAATTTCCCTAAAAAAGGTGTGATGAGTCCGACCTCCCATCCTCTTGACCAATGCAAATTTCTATGCCTCATCAGTGCAAAACTAATGACCACCTACCTTTGTAAAGTAGGTCTAAATAGATATTGAATCATTGGATGTTTCCGGTTCTACGAACAAACCCGTTAGAAATCGATTGGAATGTTTGAACATTGAATCAACGCGGTCATCCCCAATTCTAGAGGGAACAAAAATGTAAATTGGGAATCTTCCTTAGGAGTAAGCACCAAGTTATAGTACCCAAATCTCTATGAAGTACATATACCTTTATGGACCTTGTTCCTGGGTTTCTTCCATAAAGTAAAACCCAATACTCATTTATTTTGGACAGTCATAGATGCATAAGCCCCAAATCATTGCATCATTCGTGGCCAAATTTTCTGGTTTCACCAATACCTCTTGTTTCTCACACCGAGAATGACTCACGTGAGCTTAGAGTGTAAAAGTA
Source organism: Viscum album (assembly GCA_963277665.1). NCBI lineage: Eukaryota > Viridiplantae > Streptophyta > Magnoliopsida > Santalales > Viscaceae > Viscum > Viscum album. The sequence continues at coordinate 161,086,742 of OY728135.1, read as the reverse complement.
TTCATGATATGTTTCTTAGATCCATAAATCATTCATAAACATCATAATCCCTTACTTGAACTATGTGGGTTCTGATTCATTTTCCAAAACAAAGGATACCTATGTAGCCCATCAGCGGGTATGATCCCAACTCTAAAATAATACATGTCCTTCTGAATGACAATAAACTTCAAGTTCCCCACTGAGTGGTTTTAAAACCAGTATGGTTATCATAATGACTAGGAGAATTTTATGTACTGAAGGATACCATTGACTAAGAATCTCTAACAAATACAGATGATTCTCTATCTATGAAGAACCTCGAATACATATAAAAGATTCTCTATGTTTCCTACATATCAATCATTGATTTTCAGATCTAAAGGAAATATCATTTTATACATGGTAATCTAATAAGGATTAATGAAAATAACTTAAATATATAAAGACAGTCCCAGAGTAGACAATAATTCCCCTAAAAAAGGTGTGATGAGTCCGACCTCCTATACTCTCGACCAATGAAAATTTCTATGCCTAATCAGTCCACAACTAATGAGCACCTACCTTTGGAAAGTAAGTTTAAATGGATATGGAATCATTGGATGTTTCTGCTTCTACGAACAAACCCGTTAGAAACCGATTGGAATGTTTGAACCTTCAATCAATGAGGTCATCCCCAATTCCAGAGTAAACAAAAAATGGTGAACCCGATGTGAATCCTTAGCCAAATTAAAATTTTGTTTTACATATTTGTTAGGCCCCTATTCAAAATCATTGAGTGGGCCAACAAGACATTCAATAACATATGTGCTCATCCAAAAGATGTAGCGGCTGAACTTATCAAGATTATGTTTGTCATATCAAACAAGCACACTTTTCCAAGATCTTCTACATTACAAGAATGGATTTTCTTACGTTCACTGTTGTGAATACTTCTGATGTGAATGCATCCACTGATACTCATGCTGGATCATCGTCCACTCTAAGGATGACATCACTTACTCAGCATCTTCAACGCTGGGTATCAAATGCTCTGGTTAAGGAGTACTGTCAAAACAGTACTATGCCGACTCTGGAGGCCGATCGACAAGACCTCCAAGTCAATAATTCAACTTGGTCGTCCGGACAGCGACAACCAGCGATCAAGTAACAGGTGGTTCCAACCACCGTCTCCAACTGTTTCGGGTCATTATCCCCAGAATGCAATCACTATTCACTCTCGTATTCTGGGGAGGTGAATGAGTAGGTCCCTCAGGGCCTTAATTCAAGGAGACATGAGTCCTTCAAGATGATTCCAATCAACAATCGCCGCTAGACTCGTACGGTAGTGTGCCCTCAACATGATGTGGGTGTCTTCTCCTGGTGTTCGGCTCAGGTTCCTCGAACTCGGGTAGGCAAGACGAACCACCAGAGGAGACAACTGGTAAACAGTGATCATGTTCTTATCTCTTCCATTTCCGGAGAAGTCCACCAACCTAATTTGGTGGAAAGCAATGAGGAATCACATACACCCATCTGTTTTAATCCCGCTGTCCAGCAGACTCGTCTGACAGCAGCACTCTAATCAAGCCAGTAAATTCCAGTGGAGTACTATAGACAGAAACATACACCTGTTTATAAATCATCGGGTAGTCAGCAGGATCATTGGACTATATGTGATGGATCCCACAAACCCAATGTATTGACAACTGGTAAATGGGCACATACACTTGCTTACATTCATCAATCCTTCCAGTGGCCTCATATATCATTATTGAAGGAAGCTTAGCAACCATATTCGGCAGAGTGCAATCATCATGCCTCTACACCTGCTAGTATTGATCAAGCCTACCAATAATCTTGTTTAGTAGAATTCAGAGAATTCAGTCGGAAAGCTCCGGTGACAAACAGATGGCAGACTCAACTCTCTTCCCCCACACATGAGTATTTTCAGGATTCACTGACATGGAAAGGAGGATAGGAGCAGGCACATACACCTACTCCTAACACGGAATGAACGTATATCCCCGTTCCGGCTGCTGAAGTCACCAAGCATAATCTATCAATGGTGAAAGTGCATAAGAATATCCCTGTTCATATTCTGGATGCCTGCCAGGATATTATAACAGCTTCAGCAGCATCTCAGAGAAAGACATATAAATCAATCCCTACCAGTGGAGTGAAAAATCAACAGTTCACTCCAGAACTGACACACACCTATGTTCCAGTCCAAGAGGGTTGTGGGGGTGTACTCCCACATATCATACAGACAACCAAGTCAGGCACATAAACTTGGTTTTAGCGGAGATAATCAGCCTAACATGGTCATTTATCCTGAAAAGGCACATACACCTGCCAAATTGAGTAAGAAGGTGTCTATGAAGAAGACCCGCCCAGCACAATCGAGAAATCAAATGCCCATCTTTAACAAGGCCTTACTCGATGTTGGAGTTCTTGATGCACTCAGACAACAATCTATTGAAACTCAAGATTCTACTCTCTCAGTTCCCAATAGTTGAGACATTAATTCCAAAGGTCTACATCAGACAGAACCTCATTAAGGCTTGCTTCATGAAAATTCGGTTGATCTCGAAATTTCATCTTTACATGAGAGCCACAAGAACCCTCTGTGTGGTTAGAAGACAAAGGAGGAAATTGTTTCTCTTTTGCTGTAACCCACCATGGTGGTCCTCCCCATGATGATAAATTTAGCTGCAAAAGTCCTCTCCGCATTAATAATGCACATTGCCTGGAAAATGATCCAATAGACAATGTAGTGATGAGAAAGCCCTCTTATCTTGATGAACGTGCAAATATGAAGCCGGTCATGTCTGATGCTTTACCAATATCAGGTGAAATACTTTCTCAATCAGAAGATAGACCAGGGTGTAGGTCATTCTCTGAACCACCGCTAAGTCATCCATCATCTAGTTTGATCAGTGAATTCTCTACTAATCTTGTTGAATCTGATGATGCAACAAAGAAGCACCAGCTTTGGTCTAATAAGTTAGAAGAATATTCATTGAATGATAAAGAGGAAGGACTGAATATGTGAATATAATTGGAAAACGGTGAAGTGCCAGTTATGTTTTGGCCTTTGGCTGATTCTCAGTATGACATTCTAGAAATATTGACAGAAGATGGAATTCATGATATTAGTCTTAACATATGGAAAACTCTTTGTCAGTTGAAAAAGAAAATATTATCTTATGATGAATATGAAAATCATGTTAAGATAATATAAGGGTTACAACGCCAAATTGATTTGGCATCTCTCTCAGTTTCTCAATATCCGAAGGCTGAAAAGCAATAGAGAGCCCTTCAGCATTCATGCCTTGGCACACTAAGAATATTACACCAGTTAATTTCCAATGCCACATCTTTTATTCATATCAGAGGATGGGGTGTTCATGGAGCACTAAATTTCACTATGCTCTCTAGTTACAAAGCCTATTGAAAATGGTTTCATGCATTGTTATTGCCCATGGCTAGCCAAAGTCAATGGGTTTTGTTTGTAATCAAAAGCTTTCCCAAGAATAGGCCTCAACTAGTTCCTCTAAAAATAAAGCATACAGAGAAGAATTTGATGAATTACTCATGCATCATGCAAAGAAGAATATTGAACAGGCCTCTCATTTGGATCAAGTACATCATCAAGTGACAGAAGTGTCATAAGTCATCCAACGTCCTTCTGAGCCAGGTGATAAAAGTGGATGTAGGTTGATGCATCCAACTAATTTCAGCACTAAAGTCCACAAGATCAGGAGATCATTGAAAAAATTCTCAGATATAACATATCAAGAACCACCCCAGCTTTCCAGACTGGGGACTCTTTTAACCCAACCCTCAGAATCAACAAATACGATTCGAGGAGTTGAGAAAAGACGGCAGGAACAGCCCCAGTCCACCGGAATGGGTACTTTTTCAAATCTTCAACCCCTCCCTCAGAGAAAGTTATTCTTCTCTCGATTGGGGAAGTGGAACGAAGAACCAAATTATCAGGGGATTCCCTCCAAATTATGGTTCGTCATGAAGTTCCTGAGGGATCGAATCAACAAAAAGCCAATGTCTCAGCAAGGACATGGAAGAAGACAATATCAGAGAAATTCCAATAGAAGGGATGCAATGAATTATGAATCAAACAATGTCATCAATTCCATAATTGATGATCCACCAGATGAGGCTCACTCAGAGGGATCAGATGAAGAGGTTCATGCTCAAGAAGTTGTATACACGAACACAAATGAAGAAGGTGTGCGTACACGATATGAAATGATTACCCAGAATCTAAGTAATCTTTCAAGTAACCCACTTCCCCCTCACTAAAAGGGAGCCAACAAGGGGAATGGGAAGAATCATGTTACATAACCGTCCTCTGGAGTAGGCCAATCGATCTCACTAGAGAAAATATTTGCACAACAGGAGGAAGAAATGAATGAATTGAGGAGGTTGAATGCATAATTACTTCAAATTAGTCTTCCTCTTAAGTGTGATGGAGTTAGTCAGACAAGGGAATTTGTTTTGGCTACTGAGATGGATCAAGAATATCCTCCTCTATCAATTCACCATCACAGGTCTAATCCTATGGGTCAAGTGAAAAAACAATTGGTCGTGCTACAATCAGTCGCGGTACCGGCCACCACATCTGTACCAGCTCCAGTCATTGCACCTGTTCAGGTCGAAGCTCATTCGAATGTTTCTCAAAAGTTAATAACTAATATTGAGTCATTAACAGCTCGGTTGGAAGCTATGGGGGGAAAGTGTTGTCAAATTCAACCAGAAAATAGAGCTTACTCTGAATGGGTTGATGCAAGTCCTCCCCCATCGAATTTTACAAGTACCACATTCCCAATCTTTAATGGTTCGGGAGATCCAGAGCAACAATTAACACATTTTGTTTCTTGTTTCGATCCTATGATGGGAGGCCTTCAACAATAGAAAGCCGTTAAGCTCAGGTGTTTTGTAATGTAATTATAAGGACCTTCTTTTGTCTGGTACACATGCTTGCAATCCCAGTCAATTACCGGATGGGAGGATCTCTGGAAACGATTCCTTATTCAATTCAGCTCAACGTTGCCAAAGACAATAGTTTTTGATCTTACAAAATGTAAACAAAGGGAGAATGAAAGGGTTTCAGATTTCATTGCTTGCTAGAATATATTAACATATTCTCAAAACTTAGCACTCCCTAAAGAAGAATTGTGCCAATTTGTGTGGCGAATTTACGTGATGAGTTGTGCACAACGCTGATTCCTATGAAATACAAAGGAGGGTTTTGAGACCTTACTTCAATCACTCAACATATTGATGATTCTCTTATAAAGACTAAAGATAATGGTCGTGTAATTCCATCAGCTCCATGAAGGAGAATAAGGAAAGTAGAGACTGCTATAGTTATGCTTAAACAAGAACCTGTACCTACTTCTACTTCAAAACCTTTATCTTCTCAAAGGGATCCACCTCCTGAGCATCAGCAACAAAGGTCATTTCATCAAGATGATCAAAGAGATCAAATACGGAAACAGTTCAAAGATTTGACGAACAAAACATACTCTTTACGAAATGAACAAGTTAGTGGTTACTTTATTTCGGCTCTAGAAAATAATTTGGTTCAACTTCCATGGCCTAAGAGGCCGAATAAGAAAGGAGATGAAGACCATCATAATTATTTCCCATTTCATCAGATTTTGGGGCATCCCATTGAGGAGTGTTTTGTCTTCAAGGATCTCTTATAGAAAATGGTCGACTTGGGACATGTCAAACTGAAAGGTTCTTCAGCTCAGGTATCATGTGTTACTGCTACAGATCCAGAGGAGGAGGGCGAGTGTCATGAAGTCAAGAACAGAAATGCACAAAAACATGATGGCTTTACGGTCAGAAAAATGATCAAGAGAACTCATTCCATTTTGCGAACGAAATTAAAGAAACCAATTGTGCCTTCTTCCATGAATGCCGCAGAAAAACCCTCTTCATCATAGGGAATGTCCTCAAAGAAACGGCATGATTCAAAGAAAAAATAAGAATCAGAAGAAGATGAGTATGTGTCAAAGCCTAAGCTGTCTTTGACTCTGGAAGATTTCATGCCATCTACTTCAAAGCCATAGGCACCGCCCCGCCAAACGGCACATCCTGAACATGCTAATCAGGAAGAGTCTTCATCAGATGAATAATTGATCTTCGGTTCTATTAATATGATTCAATAAACAGATCCATATGCCATTCACAGTTTCGATTTTGATGAGATTGAATTTCCTATATCAAACAGAGGCATCAGAGGAAGTTACAGAGGATCAGGATACATGGGAATACGTGGATATTTCAGAGGCCACTATTCCAATTCTACCCCTTCTAGAACTGTGTATGCAGCAGAAACTCATGGAATATCCCTTGAATGTGCTCAAAAAGAACAATAAAGTTCTTCTACACAAGGTAGACTCATCCCTAGCACAATTATTCTAGAAGATCAATTAAAGGTTCCATCTTCTTCCTCTCAGCATGTAAATAGACCTAATCGGTCTAATCTTCCAAATCTAGGAGTGTTACCAACTCCTATCCCAGTACTAGATGCATCAAAATCCAAAGCATTTACTTATAAGGTACCTACGAAACCACATGTTCCTATTGGTAAATGAAGACATTTGGATCAAAAGTATGATGTATTGAAACATTTGGCCCAAGTACTGGCCAAGTTATCAATTCTGGATGCATTGAATTTATTGAAGGATCTTAGGGATCCACTCAACGAGGCTTTGTCGAGTCCTCAAGAGTTTGAAACCGAAATTGTTGCGGCTGAAGCCTACCATGTTGAGAATAATCTTGCAAAATTCCATGTCGTGATATCGTTCACAGATGAAGATGAATATGATGTCACACATGAACATATTAGACCATTATACATATTTGGAATGTCCAATGGTGTAGACATCCGAAGAGTTATCATTGATAATGGTTCAGGAGTCATCCTCATCCCCATTTGTACACATCACCGATTAGGCCTCACAGAATCTGATTTATCTCTTTCTACTTTGATGTTACAAGGATATGATAAAAATTAATAATAACCACTGGGCGATATTACACTCAGAACTCAGTTTGGATATCTTGAATCCAATTCATATTTCATGGTTGTTGATCATGATTTAGCCTTCAACAACTGGCTTGGTAGACCCTGGCTACATCGGCATGTGGATATCCCTTCCTCATATCATCAATGTCACAAATATTGTTTCAATGGTCAAATTGGGACATTGTATGGTGATAAATCTCCATTCAAGACATGTGAATCTCAATACATTGAGGCGGAATTCTATCACATAAAGGGAAAAGACAACTCTGCAACAAGGGAGATTACCGAAGTTAATGATCCATATGGTTTGAAAAAGATTCCAGTAAACCCATTTACACATGTGAGTACAGATTATGTGTTGCCTATCAGTCAAATTGACTGAATAGACCAATATAAAAAAACTCTTATGGAAACCTCCATAATTTTAATTACGGAAATCAAGCCAAACAACATGGGAGAAAGTGGTGATCCACCAAGAAATGTTGAAAGCTGAAATGGAGATGTCTTCATTTCATCTACTAAAATCCAACAAGTCTATACTTCGCCAATCAGTCCAGAGCAAGTTATATCAATGTCAGAGGTAAACGATGATGTCGATTCTCAGTCTATCATCTCCTCTTTGATACCCAATGAAGACCTTTCCTCGTCAATCGGGTCAGAAATGGATGCTTCTTCTTCAAGATGTTCAAATTTTAACATCGCTTATGATCATGAATATTATAATTCATCATCTACTATGAAAGTAGAAATAGATGAAATAACACATGTTGAAGAAGAAGAAGAAGATCTCAGGGATGATCCTCCAGCATTCATAGAGGGTTTCTCTACCACTGTGGATGAACTAATAGAGATAAATCTCGGTACAAAAGAAGATCCACGTCCCACTTTAATTAGTGCGGCCATGACTCTTGAAGAGAAAGATAAATATATTTACTTTCTAAAGAAAAATTGAGATAAATTTTCTTGGAACTATACATAGATGCCAGGGCTTTATCAGGATGTTGCCACTCATTGTTTGGGTTTTCCAGAAGAACATCGAGGATTCAAACAAGTAGCTATAAGAACACACCCAACCTATGCTTCAAAAATTGAGGTTGAAGTGGATATTCTTATCAAAACTAACTTCATAAGAGAAGTTCAATATCCCAATTGGTTAGATAATATTGTCCCAGTGAAAAAGAAGAATGGGAAAATTAGAGTTTGCATTGATTTCAGAGATCTTAATCAGCAATGTTCTAATGATGATTTTCCAGTACCAATTATAGAACTCTTAATTGATGCAAAAACTTTCTATGAAGCACTTTCCTTTATGGATGGATATTCTGGGTATAACCAAATCTGAATGGCTCTAGACGATAGAGAATCTACAGCTTTCATAGCCCCTCAGGGTGTGTTTTGCTATCGGGTAATGCCCTTTGGCCTAAAGAATACAGGAACAACATATCAGTGTTCCATGCATCGTATCATCAAACCCTTTCTGAGAATGATTGTTGAATGTTATGTGGAAGATTTGGTGGTTAAATCCAAACAAATTTTTAGTCACTTTGATGGTTTGGAAATCATATTCCACAATCATTGGCAACACAATTTAAAGATGAACCCCTTAAAATGTGCATTTGGGGTAACCTTAGGAAAATTTCTCAGCTTTGTTGTATGCCTTCAGGGCATCAAAGTCGATCCTGAGATGAAAATGTCAATCCTTGGTATGTCACCTCCTTGAAATTTGAAAGAATTGAGAGGACTTCAAGGACACTTAGACTATATTCTGCGTTTCATTGCCTATTTGGTAGGAAAAATATTATCATTCACCAAATTGATGAAGAAGCGAGTCACTTACCAGTGGATTGAAGAATGTCAAGAAACATTCGATATTATCAAGAAGTATCTCTTGATTCCTATGGTATTAATGCCATGTGTTGAAATAAGAACACTTATCCTCTATGTGACAGCTCTAGAGCGATCATTGGGTGCCTTTCTTGCTCAGAAGAATGATGCTGGGAATGAAAACCGCCTCTACTATCTCAGTCGGACTATGCTTGAAGCAGAAACCTGATACTCAAATATTGAGAAGTGATTCCCATCATTAATCATTGCAGTTCAAAAGTTGAGACACTACCTAAAACATCACAAGGTCCAATTTGTATCTCACAATAACCCACTCAAATTCATCCTTATTCGTCCAATGCCTACAGCACGTCTGGCAAGGTGGGCAGTTATCTTGTTGCAATGTGATATTCAATATGTGTCTCAGAAGGCAATAAAGGTCCATGATCTAGCTGATTTCCTTACTGAACACCCTTCAGTGGAAGACATATCTTCAGATATTGAACTCCCTGATGAGGAAGTCTTCTCTATTCAAGAAATTCTTCAAACATGGGAAATGTACTTTGATGGTGCTTCCATAAGTCCAACAGGGAGGAAAATGGAAAATCCTAAATTCAACAAATTTGTCTTAGGAATTGTGCTCATTCCTCATTAAAAGGCAGTGTTACCTTATTCCTTCTCATTGTTGGGAGGCATTACAAATAATGAAGCAGAATTCCAAGCTCTCATCACAGGCTTGGAGTTGGCGCTTCAAGCAAAAGTGAATCACTTAAAGGTGAAAGGTGATTTAGACCTGGTAATCAAACAAGTCAATGGGGATTATTCCATAAGAAAAAGAAGAACTAATCCCTTTGTATGATTAAATCAGAGAGTTAATGGCGGATTTTCCTTCAGAACCGACATTTTCTTAGGTCCCAAGATCAAAAAATGCCCAAGATGATGCACTGGATAATATAGCCACAACCTTGGTAGATCCAAATCAAGATGAGACAACCATCAGTATTTTCCACCATCCTACAATTTCACATTATCTTCAATCATGAACAGAGGAAATCAATTAAATTAGTCCCATATCTGAACCATATAGTCATACTTCACGATGGATGACTCCTATCAAGGAATACCTTCAGAATGGAAGAATCCCACCTGATAGAGCCAGGAAAGAACAAGTCTGGAGACGTGTGGTCAATTTCACACTTTATAATATCCCAGATCACTTAGAGAAAGTTCTCTAAAAATGTGGTTTTGATGGAGTTCTCTTAAGATGCATTGATGGTGAATAGATAATGGTTGTCATGAAAGAAGTGCATTCAGGAGTCTGTGGTGCCCACCAATCTGGACACAGACTATATGATCAAATTCGAAGGCTTGGATACTTTTGGCCTTCAATGATACAATATTATGTTGATTACACAAAGAAGTATCATTCATTCCAACTACATTCCAACTTCATTCATCAACCCCCAGAGTTGCTTCATACAGGTAAATAATCGTGGCCATTTTCCATATGGGGAATGGATGTAGTTGGACCTTATCCTTCAGCTACATCCAAGCAGTTGAAGTATACTCTTACTAATACTGACTTTTTTCCAAATGGGAAGAGGAAATACCCCTCAAAGAAGTTATTTCTAAATGCATTGATAGCGCCATCCAGTCTAACATCATTACCAGATTTGGTGTCCCTCATACCATATTAACGGACAATGGCACCATCTTTTGTTCATCCGAGGTGAAGAGGTTGTATCAAGAATATAACATCAAATCCAATCATTCATCTTGATATCATGCAGCGGACAATGTCTAGATAGAAGCTTTCAACAAGACTCTGTCAAATATACTGCAAAAGATGGTGTTTAATGATAAGAATTAATGGCCTGATAAACTCTTTCATGATTTATGGGATTATCAATCTACCACCCGCACTGCAACGCGGTCAACTGCATATTCATTTTTATATGTAACGAAAGCAGTCTTTCCGATTGTGGTTCAACAACCCTTGCTCAGAGTAGCCATTTGTGATCTGTCATCTATAGATGAACAATCTCAAAAGCGATTGGATGAATTGGAACGGTTAGATGAGAAAAGATTGTGCATCCTCCACCACTTGGAAGTCTATCAGAATCGAATAGCACGATCTTTCAATAAAAAAGTTTGTCCTTGTTCATTCATTTAGGGAGAATTGGTATTAGTTCTCAGAAAAACAATGATAACAGGAAAGAAACCTCCCAAGCATGAGCCAAAATGGGTAGGACCTTATTCCATATATAAGGTCTACTCCAATAGAGCTTATTCTTTAATCTCAATGGATGGAGAACTCATCACTACTCCAACAAATGCCAGATTTATAAGGAAATATTTTGTATGAACACAAAATATATCTAGGGTCCATGCATAGAACTTTAAACTATTGTCATTTTCGTCCAACATAACGTTAAACTGTGACATCCTAACTACATGATGCTAAACTGTACAGAAGTCCCTTACATCCAGCAAGACATTAAACTGCATAACCAACGGTCCATGCATATGACCTTAAACTATTCTCACATTCATCCGACATGACGTTAAACTGGATCACATTCATCATCCTATACGATGTTAAACTATACAGTTATGGTCTATGCATATGACCTTAAACTATTTGAACCATCATCCAACATGATGATAAACTATATCATCCTTTTTTCGTCCAACATGATGTTAAACTGTGAAAAAGACCATAATACATCCAACATGATGTTAAACTGTGTCCTCATCATCCTTGCTGCATGACATTAAACTGCAAAGTCCCCCTTTTGTCCAACATGACGTTAAACTGTATTTTCCCTATCGTCTTAGCTACAAGACTCTAAACTATATAGCACACTTATATTTCCTACATGATGTTAAACTGTATTTTGTCCCTTCTTCATGAAAGTAAATTGTGCATCACCAATAGTCCTAAATACAATAATTTTAACTACATAGTTCCTTTATATGTCCTACATGACATTAAACTGTGCATCATTAAGGTTGTTGTTATCTCTTGTTTCTCACACTGAGTATGACTAATGTGAGCTTAGAGAAAATTTCAACCATAACACCCTCTCTGGGCCTCTAACCACGCATAAGTCCCAACACCATTTTTAGGTCATTGTCCCCAAAAGCAACATGATCACTAATTCATTATTTAATTGAACTACGCGGACTTTGATCCTCTCCTTCTAGGATGGGTACGTAGGCAACCTCCCAAGGTTCAAGCCCAAAACCAATCTCTTCACATTGGTTCACCTTCGTCCTTTCTATACAACATTAAACTATAAAACATTTTTGTCCTGTATGATAATAAACTACAATATTCTTTGATACCCTCACCTGAGAGGGAAACATTATTTACATTGATTTTAAATCATGTTATATTTCATAGACTATGTGCATACAGGGTAATTCCTAAACCTTTTATCAGGGGTAAAACTATTATTGCATTAAATTCCCTTTTTCACCCTTCACTTGTACGAACCAAATCTGTACAGAGGGTATTTCTAGAACTACGTGGGCTTGATTCCCATCCTTATGGAATACGTATAAATGTTTGAGTGTCCCTCGAATCTATCCCCAAGTCTTTGGGTCTAACCCCAAATTCCACTTTCAGTCCCCGGGCTGAAAAGTCCCCATGAAAACACACACTGTGTATTTCTTATAATGGTCCATGTTCTATGACCCTTAACTAAAATCCCCCACACATTTATCCCACACGACATTAAACTACGTTTCAAGAGCTATGTATGGCTTGATTCCCATGCTTATGGGATACATAATGAAATACAATATTTCAAATCAGGATCCAGGCACAACATTATTATGGATAGCATTGATCTTTGTATCTATGCATACATCGGAAAATACACATAATTATGTTTTATAATCCTAGTCTTAAATACTTCTAGGTCTTCATAACCCTTTTCTTGACATCTGGCCACAAAATGTCCAATTTCTATGAATTATTTTTCCTGACCATGCAGCATGTGCCCCTAGGAGGCCTTGCATAAACAGTCTACATAATAGACATGTCAGTCAAATGATGCTATTATTTGACTATGCAGCTAATGCCCTTAGTCGGCCCTGTATAATTCAACCCCCTAACGAGTTTGTCTAAATTGTGGTAACTTCATTATTGGGGAGAAAATCTATTTTGTCCTTAGTTGTCTTAATGACAATATGTAGGGATCCGCAAAAAAATGTTATCCTTAACATATCTATCCCATACTCTTATTCATGATCTGAAAGTATTCAAGTCTAAGGTTTATATTTCCCTTCCCTACGTTTGGGTCAGACCTTCATAGGAGTAATATTTATCCAATTCTTAGACAATCGTGTTTGGAAATATCTTCTCCATATTCAATTACCTCTCTCCAAACAGCAAACTCTATGCTTTGGAGAATTTGAATCCCCATAAACTTCCACTGGATTTTTAGCAGTAGAAAAGTAAATTTATGAGGGTTCTTTTTCTTGACTAGGTAGCACGTTCACTTAGGCATCCTTGCATAAAGAGTATACATAACAGGCTTGTCATCCAAAAGATGCTATTATTTGACTATGAAGCCAGTTCCCTTAGGTGGCCCTGCATAATTCAACCCCCCTAATAGGTTTGTTAAATAATGGTAACTTCATTCTTGGGAACTACTTATTCTAATTCCTTTTAGCCCTTTTTCGTAACATTCCTCAGATTCAAAATTTCTTAAGTCATATTTAACATTTTTTACATCATACTTGAGTGTGGTAATATTTTTTCAAATAAATTGTCGAGGAATTGAGTCAATTTTAATCCATTAGGTCAAATCTATTTAGACCTTAATCATTAGCTTCTGTATGTCCGACATGCATGACTTTAAACTACCCACAAAAGACAAGGGAACTCTGAATAAAAGTCAAGTTCCATCTCACTAAACCTACATTTTGTATGATTTAGGTAATATTCAGTAATTAAAAGATTCAAAGTTTGTAGGTTTATTTATAATAATCCTAGTAAAACTAAAACTATGATTATTAGTCCCATTGGATTAGGTAAAAATATAAAGAAGGTAGTAGGGAAATTTCGGCACAAATGATTGAAGATGAATGGGTTTTTCATTGATGCACAAGAGTTAGAAGGAAATCCATAGACTGGAGTCTCTTATCATTTTTAGGAATTAAAAAAGGCTTTCAACATAACTCCGAATTTTATTTACATCATCCCGAGCTTCATCAGAAACCACCTAGAGTTCATTCATTCAACTGGATACAATAAGAGATGTAGTGATACCAGCTCTTCTTGGAACAATTTTAAATGGATGTTCTTGGGTGCGGTTTGAGAAAATATTCTACTGATCAAAAAGTGACTCTGTTTCTATCCAAGAGACTTGGAAGATGGATACAAGGATTTGAGAATGGAGCATTGGAAGTAAGGAACCATTTGGAGAGAATACTCTTTCCAAGTATTTCTCTAATGCCATGTTTATCTTATCTCCACCAACCAGCAGCAGAAAATATTTCATCCCATGGGTTTTCCATTTTCATATCTGCAAGGAAATGGTATGGTTGAACAATTTGAAATTTCACACCATTGTTGTTTCTCTTAATTCACAGCATAACCATAATATAGGAGTAGCAGTGCAGCTACAACTTAGGCGTATAGTTCTTTGCATCTGGAACATTGACTCCTTGCAGATGACCATGACCATACAGAGGCAGGTAGATTCTCGGTTGGAATTCACGATGATACTTCGTCAAATACTTAGCCAAATCTGGGAGAGTTCTGTCGTAGACGGTATAGTAATCATGGACAATGATGCAAATCATATCATCAAGTCGCTTGCTTCCCAATTCATCAACCATTCCAATTCTATTGGAAGCCATTGAATCTGCACAGAAGTTGAATGAATTAACTATTAACTGGGTTTATTTTTCATAAAATTTGTGAATGAATTCGAAAAAAATGTCAAAGGCATTAAGGTGTGCAAGTCTCATTTTTTCACGCAAGTATGATGTGCCGCGCAAGTATTTGACAAGCAAGTATCACAGCGCAAGGCCTATTACCTCTACACTAGCGCGACAACACTGAAACAGCGGAAAAAACAAGTAACTTGCGCGACGAAGGTAACTTGTATGGGGATAACTCGAAAATTAGAAATCCAGGTGCTTTGTGCGAGAATGGCCCGCTATATATAGGCCAGTCCGCACCCTTGCACGCCTAAAGCCAGCGCGCTCAACACCTGCGCGCCGAGCTCTGCACGCTCAAAACATGCGCTCTGCATGTCCCTTGTTTATCTTCTTTTCCTCAAAGTCACATCCTCATTTGTTTTAGATCAAACTCTGAGGGGGGGGGGGACTTTTGTTGACACTCCATTCCTTCACAGAGTCTAAACGAATGAAAAGGAAAAATGTCTTAGCATAAATTGATTCATCCTTTGAAAAAAATATAAAAAATTGACAAAGGCATGAACAATGAGTCATTTACACTTGGGTCACGCATGTTCCATCAAATTTGTGCAAGTATACTTGCGCGACACCCAGTGTTCACACAGGTGACTTGCAAGCCCTCTTTGAAATTTTTCCCAGGGTCTCTCTAGCCTTTAAATAACCCCTGTATGCCCCCCATTTAAAGGATAAAGAATTCCAGAACCTCAGATTTGAGCTCCCGGCACCCTAGTCTCTTCTCAAAGCTTCCAAACACTTATAAGGTAATTTATTCCCTAGAATGGAAGATATAAAGAGTGGGAGGAAGGCCTAAGTATGGAAACTCATCAACACTTGCGCGCCTGGTTGGCCATCCCTTAAGGGAAATGGCCACACTTGCGTGCCGCCTTATGGCTTCCACATAACTTGCACGCCTCTCTTCTGGAAGTCTATAGGGGTAGTATTAAGGGCTTGATCTAATCCTCGCTCATGTTATACCCTAAGGATTGGTTTTCGCGCAAGTACCCATGTGTCGCGCAGGTACACCTGCGCGAACAGGACTTGCGCACCCACGTAGTACTTGCACGCCCACACAGTACTTGTGCGCCCCTCTATTTTTTGGCACCCTTTCTTATCATTTCACTCCTCTTATACCTATCCACCTCTCCTATTCAGGATTATTCCTTCAGTGTTTTCTCCAAAGCCATTTATGGCATGATTTCCTTGTTATGATCCTTATCTAAAAGGAATTCTGTGGAACATCTCTCAAAACCTACAGATTTACACATATTTATATCACTAAAGTTAGAGAGTCATTCATTCAACCTCATCCTTTAAGATGAGATAATCCTTAACCTGGGCCTCCGTTTAAGGATTATGCCCCAGTCCAAATTCTCATTAATTTCGGCCTCCTTTTCATGAGTAATCCCCAAGTCCTCTAATTTAGGCATCCTCTTTAGTAGTAAGTGCCATTCATAATTCCCTTAACTTGGGCTTCCTTATCAGGAGTAATCCCCAGTATTAAAGTTCCAAAATATGGGCATCCACCTCAAGAGTAAGCCTCGACCATGGTTCTCTTAACCTAGGTTTCCTCTTCAAGAATAATCCCCAGTATAAATGTCTATAAATATGGGCATCCTCCTTAGGAGTAAGCCCCAAGTCCCTTATCCTGGTATTCCTTCTCAAGAGTAAGCCCCGATCTTAATTTCTCTTAACCAGTCTCAATTTACTTTTGATCTGGGATTCCTTCTCATGAGTAAAATCCAATCATGATTCCCCTCCTAATTTGGGAATCTTCCTCAAGAGTAAGCCCCAAGTTAGATTACCCAAATCTCCAGGAAGTATATATACATTTATAGACCTTGTTTTTGGGTTTCTTCCGTGAAGTAAAACCCAATAAACATCTATTTTGGTGAGTCATGAATGCATAAGCCCCACATCATTGCATCTTTCGTGGCACAATTGTCTGGTTTCACTAATACCTCTTGTTTCACACACCGAGCATGACTCATGTGATCTTAGAGTGTAAAAGTAATCATGAAATCTTTCTTAGAGCCATCAATCATGCGTAAAGATCATACTCCCTTACTCTAACTACTTGGGTTATGATTCCTTTTCCAAAAAAAAAAGGATATGTAGGTAGCCCATCTGCGGGTACGATCCAAACTCTGAAATAATCAATGTCCTTCTGAATGAAAATAAACTTCAAGTGCCACACTGAGTGGCTTTAAAACCATTATGGTTAACATAATGACCAAGAGAATTTTATGTACGGAAGGATACCATTGACTAAGAATCTCTAACAAATATAGATGATTCTCTATCGATAAGATACTCAAATACATATAAAAGATTCTCTAAATTTCCTACATATCAATAATTGGTTGTCAGATCTAAAGGAAACCACATTTAATACTTGGTAATGTAATAAGGATTCACGAACATAACTTAAATCTATAAAGAGAGTCCCGAATTAGACAACAATTCCCCTAAAAAGTTGTGATGAGTCCGACCTCCCATCCTCTCGACCAATGAAAATTCCGAAGCCTCATCAGTCCATAACTAATGAGCACCTACCGTTGGAAAGTAGGTTCAAATGGATATGGAATCATTGGATGTTTCCAGTTTTACAAAAAAAATCTATTAGAAACCGATTTGAATGTTTGAACCTACAATCAATGAGGTCATCCCCAATTACAGAGGAAACAAATATTAATATATATATATATATATATGAATTAATATATACATTAATATATTATATATAAACTAATATATAAATTAATATTAATTATATATTAATATTAATTTCAGATAATATGAATTAATATATACATTAATATATTATAAATAAATTAATATATACATTAATATTAATTATATATTAATATGAATTTCATATAATATTAATATAAATTAATATAAAATAATATATTAATTTCATATAATATTAAAATATACATTTATATTTTTATAAATTAATATATAAAAGTGTATATTATTAATTTATGTATTTATATTATATTCAATTTATACATTTATATAAACTATATATTTTATATCTATATTTATATACATTTTAGTAATTAATTTTATAATTATATTTATCTTATTTATATACTCAATGATTTATATATTTTTTAAAATTATTTATAGACATAAATACATATTTATATAATACATGTAACGTATTTATTTAATATATTTTTATAATGTCTTTAAATGTTTATTTTTATAATTAATTTTAATACATATATTTATTATTATGTACATTAATATATATTTATTTTTCTAAATTGTATAATATTATATAAAATTAATATTATATGAAATTCATATATATAATATAAAATTTATACAAATATTTATATTATATATAAATAATATTAAATGAAATAAAATTTATACAAATATTAAATATGAAATAAAATTTATACAAATATTTATAAAATGTTATATGAAGTAAAATTTTAAAAAATATTTAAAAAATGTATTTCAATAATTATATATTTATTATTATGTTCATTAATATATATCTATTTCAACTAATATAATTTTATAATATTATGTACATTAATATATATGTATATCAATAAATATAATTGTATAATATTGTGTATATTAATATATATTTATTTGAATAAATTATATATCATATAATATTAAGTATATATAATATAAAAGTATAAACATATAATTTTAAAAAATATTTATTACTATTATAATATAAATTATAAAAATTACAAGCATGAGTTTTTATGTGATATATTTTTTAAATAAATTATATTTATTTAAACATATAAATACAATTAAATACAATCATAAAAATATTTTATAGATTATTTTTAAATAAATTTATATATAGTTTTTTAATTTTATATATATATATAATGGAATTTTCTTTTTTTAAATAGTGGGGGTTCACAACCCCTTCTAATCTCTTAAATTAGAGGTGGTTTTGAACCCCTTCTAATTTAATGTCATTATATGAGGTTTTCAAACACCTCTAATTTCTGACATTAGAGGGGGTTTTGAACCCCCTCTAATTTAAGAAATTATAGGTGGTTTTTAGCCCCCACTAATTTAAGACATTAGAGGGGATTTGAACGCCCACTAATTTAGGATATTATAGGTGGTTGTGAACCACCATTAATCTCATTGATTAACAATATTTATGAACTCCCTCGATTTTTTTAAAATTAGTGGATGTTGAAAATCCCCTTTAAAATCCCATTAAATAATAAAAAAAATAAATTTAAAAAAATTAGAGGGGGTTCTGAACCCCCTCTAATTTAAGAAATTAGCGGGGTTCGTAACCACCTTTATATTTGATTATTAGTGATGGTCGCACATATCCCCCTTAAATTTATATAGGAGATAAATTTAGTAGGGGTTCATTACCCCCGCTAAATTCGATGATTAGAGGGTGTTGTTCATAACCCCTTCTAATTATACAGAAATTGAATTTAGAGGGGGTTGTGCATAACCCCCCTCTAAAAACCCCCTTCCAATCACCATGTTTGTTAGTTGTGTCAAAATATGAAATTTCTAGAGCATCACGAGTGATATTGAATTAATAGATAATGTGAAAAAGAATTTATCCCTGTTATCTCTTGACCAAAAGTAATATATCATACCCTTTAATGGGAATATAACCTAATAACTAAATCTGTATCCATGGTGTTTTTTGGGTCAATTCATTTTCATAAATTCAAAGAATGAAGAATCAAGTGTTTATGATGATTTCACCCTCATGAAACCTTCTTAATTTGAGATATCATTATTAAAGGATTATATTATACGGTAAACATTTGAACGAGATACGAATATTTTAGGATGTTTAATTCATTCTATATGGATACCATAACATGTTGCTAATGTTAAAATTGTACATTATGAGGCTATGCATATTTCCACTAAGAAGGAGGCCTAAAGGGTCACACAGTTAGTATATCCACAATCATGGTTAAATTCTACTATTGAATTTAATATTTAAAAATAAATATTATTTATTTAGGTTTGGTTGACCTATATAATTTAATAACAATTTAATTTAATTTATAATAGAGTTAATAACAAAAAATATATTTATTTTCATTTTTTACGAATATAAAAATACTTTATTCATCCCAGAATAATTTAGTCACATTTATTTAATAAATAAAAATTATTCAATTATTGGTAAATATCAGAGAGGGAATGCAAAAAAAATTTAATGGTCTGAATGGAAATGATATAAATTGTATTTATTTATATATATTGTTAATTTTGTTTCACAGTTCAAGAAATTAAAATTATTATTATAATAAATTCAATTGAATCTAAATAAGAATATATAAGCTACTAAGTGTTTAGTGTGAAATTTTCTATCCCTAAACCTTCAATAATAACTATCTAATTAAATCACTTTCCTAAATCATAGTTGGCGTGAAAAATGGATAGAGTGATAAATTATCAATCCATAGAGGGACATCAAGAGATCTAGTGTTCTTTCATCCCTTCCCATCTCAATCCAACAAGAGATCATCAAGAGTTCTTCCTCTCATAAGAAGAATTTTATTATCGTTAACCACAGACAATACTTGTAATTAGTATTATCCATGGTTGCACCTAATAATTCTACATCATCATTCATAGATTGTGGTGTATGTTTGGACTACTACTAGAGAGATTCAATAATTGAATCCTATAACACAATGATGGTGTCATGAGAAATTTTCCACAGAATCATCAATAAAGAGAGATTTACCATAGATGTAATTTTATATATGCTTATATATTAATTATCAATTACATGTGAAGATCATTTAATTTTGACTCCAAAATTTTAATCCAACATTAAAATAAACTCTTTTACTTTAACATGACCTTTTGATCATTTAAATAAATTATTATACATGATTTGTGACTAAAATTCTAGTTGTTTATACCAACCAAGGACACTTCTACTTCACCTAGAACTTTCACCAAAGACATTTCATCAGTTTGATAAATTGGTTCATCTTCGGTGATATCATAAATATCCTCCCAAATGTAACCAATTTGTTATTTCGAATACAAGATTATCTTAATGTTTAGTATGAGGTAACAAAAGGAGAATGGGTTAAACCTAAAAGGAATGAATAATTCATTTAGATGAAGGGTTTCTCTTCCTATATTAAAGAGTCTCAATGTGATCCTTAATTCAGGAATATATACGCTACAATGAATTTACCTATATAATCAGAGGCTAATCCGATGACTACTAGAGGAATACATTTTATTGCATATTATATTATCCTAGAAATGTCTAATATAAGTGAATCAGAATCATTAACCTCTTCTTATTTGATTTAATTTTTGGTATTATAATATTAGATGATACCTTATTGGATGTACCTTTCTATTCTATTGGGAAAAAGGATAAGGGTATCATGTTCCGTTATTTTCAGATGATGATCAATGATTTTGAGATAATGTTATATTTTTCTATTCTTGATCTAGACTATTAATCCTTTTTTGTGGGGATAGGATGTCCATATCTATCTATAACATTAACAATGATCACTAGTGTGTTGTTTTCAATTATCCAAATGGAAAGATTTAAATTTTTCATGTTGAGTGGCACCAAGAATTTTTCAAGGTAGGGCTCATCATCCCAAATATTAAATCAATCTCATGTTATATATCTAGATTTCTATTCAATGATCCTACAAGGGGATTAGGTTGTACAATTTCTATGATAGTGGAACTATATTCAAATACCATTACATAATTATTTATCATTGTTTCCATCTGAATGAAATGTGAAGTTAAATATTAAATTTCTTCATAGGACAACTCTTATCTCGATTATATTTAATCGAATGGATCTATCAGAGACAAAGGAATTGAATTTCCATCTCAATGATCCCACTATATAGGGTTTCATTCATTCTAATGTTTCAACATGAGGGGATCAAATTCTCTTTAAAATAATGGAAAATAGTAGTCATTTTATTGTTATTAGTAATCTAAACCTCAACCAAGTGACTATTAAAAGTTAGTATTAGTTAAATCAGGATAATGATATATTTGTAGATATTGTGGGAAAATATTGTTTTCTAAAACATCCTTAGTCTAAGATACAATAAATTGAGATTAACGGAATCTAATATTCCAAATTCTATAATTAGAACCAGGTACATAGATTATGACTATCTTGATATGAATTTCAATATTACTAATGATTATATAGTTTTTATGTTATTTATGAGCCTTATATTCCACTAATAAATCCACACCATTATCATGATATTTTTTTATGAAATTATGGTTTACTCCAAGATAAAGATGGATCATTAACATCAATTTTATTACATTATGAGTACAATAAAGTAGAATAACTTTTATTCTTTACCATTTATGTGTCCATTATGGATTTATGATGTGAAATGTTAAGGATATGTTTTTTATAAAGGTATGTTTATATGGATCCTATGGAGATTTGAGTGGTAATATCTTATAAAATACCTAAGAAATTGTTTGAAATTAAATTATTTCAAGGTCTTTCAAAATATTAAAGGTGTTTTTTGAGAGGTTTTCTATTTTGGAATCTCCCTTGAAACCTTGACCTGAAAGGAAATGTAATTAGAATAATGTGATAATTGTCCAAAATATTTTTATAATTGGAAATAAAGGATGAAATCGACAAATTTCTTTATAATTATTGAGAATAATCTACAATAATTACTCTAGTATAGTAATGGTGTTTGTTTTGATATAGATTTAACCTTTCTTGGATTATATCTTGTTACAATTAATCCATTATGATAAAAATTACCCATATATATACATGTAATTGGAGATGGTGACACATGAAATAAATAATGAGTTCCATTATCACATTGTGGAGATGTTTACGGTTTATTCTTAACATAAAATATTGATAGGTATCTTTTAATAGATAGACCATAACCTCAGGAAGAGATTATGGGTGGAGTATCTCCATATATTTTATTATGGTCTTTTACACACCTTAGGAATTGGTATCATTGTTTCCAATAAACTATGTAGGAAACTACTGCCTCAAAATATGAAAAAAGTCTAAATGAAAAATGGTATTTAACAGAAGTATTAATCAAATTGCATCTAGATATAGAGGATAGATATGATAAGGTATTCTAGGATAATGTTCAAGTCACACCATCCATGGATGACCAAAATTTCAAATAACATGTTACTAATCCATATTTACATAGTATGCGTAGAATTATAAATAGTGGGAATACTATAAGTTATTGATCTCAATATCTTAAAGGTGATATGTTTTATGAAAATGTATGTGGTTATTATTCCCTTGACGATCTAGGTAATTAGAAATGTTCATCATTCAACTCATCCACTCAGTTTTGTGTGATAAAAATTATGTATATCCTCATGTAATGATATTGGTGGTGGGTAATGAATTTAGTGTTTTTTGATTATGTATCTAATTTCCTCACTTATCAAGATGTAAAAGTTAATCATTTGAAACCCAAAAGTTATTATACCCACTACCCATTCTAGTATTCGAATGGGATAAAATATTGATGGTCATTATTATTTGATTTCCTCATTCTGCTTTTTTTAAGAATTGTATTTTGGTGATAATTTATTATTTTAAAAATAAGTCTGATTATTTCCTATAAAGGGGAGTATGAATATAGAAGTTCTTATGCATATATAAGTCTGTGAGATTGTAAATGACCATTAGGTTTCCTCAACCATTATTCCCAATCAAGACCTTCTCTTTTGTCATTGATTCTAGAATGGTTTTAAAAAACAATTTTTTCTCATTTGAGGTTAACCTTGGATTACCACTATCAACATGTTTGTTATACTAATTGAATGGTTGAGATCATGAAAAACAGGAATCATGTTTGTGTAATTGGCTTAAAAGTCTCATAGGTGATTCAGAATTTTATAACATATTTCTCCTATAAAAATCATTAACAATCCTCATTCAATATGTATCTTCTAAAAAATAATTTTTGATGAGGTTCCTATCTCATTTCTGTTGGGATGGGTTTGGTGAACACTTTATTTTATGATTGAGTGTTATTTTAGATATAATGATTAAGAGTTGGATTATAAAAAAAACATGGTGAGGGATCAAATGCATAAAAATTTATATGTTGATTTATGATGGAATCCTTTTTTTTCTCTGGGGGATTCAGTATTTCTCATGTTTTCTCTATAGTTGAGGTATCAAATATTTTAGTAACAGCAAGAGAATATATCATGGTTTATCCAATAATTTGATACTGAAGAGAATCTGAAAAAGTGGTAATACCATATTTCATTACAATCACAGTTTATGTTTATTCATGATGTATTCCATGTAACATAGTGGGAAAATAATCTTTCATACCATTCATAAAAATTTTAATTGAAGTATTTATATTTAGATTCACACACAAAATTGGAAAAGAAAACTATATTCTTCCTTGATCATCCAGAAAAATAATTTCATAGTAAATATATTCCTCTAGTTTGTGTGATATAGTATCCTAACAATGACACTGATGGGACATTTGATAATGTGGCACTATTAAAATCGTAATAAACCCCTTATTCTTTGATAAAGATGAACTAGGAATTTCTTAAATGATAAAGTCCCACGGTGGGGATAATTTTGATACCCCTTCTATAATTTTTATATACTTATTTAATTTGTTTTATTTATTATTTTATTTTGGATCCTTTGGGAGGTTAGTGGCTGAAAAAATAAAAAA
The DNA here is from genome assembly GCA_963277665.1 of Viscum album. Lineage (NCBI taxonomy): Eukaryota > Viridiplantae > Streptophyta > Magnoliopsida > Santalales > Viscaceae > Viscum > Viscum album. The sequence continues at coordinate 161,062,247 of OY728135.1, read as the reverse complement.
CTTAAGGGTAATTAAAACATACAAATTATTTATCAAATTGAAATAATAGTGCATCCAATTGATTTGATGATGGAAGAGGAATTATAAAAGTACATACACTGTTAGTGTATGTTTTCATTTCCTATTGAGAAAAAATATGCAAGCTATCCCAAAATATTTATGAAGTTATCACATAGATAACATAGAGGTTTTGAAACCATGTGGACAAACCATACAATGTTCTCATAAATTTAAATGTCAAATATATATTATTCCCTTTCTGAATTGTTAGTCTCTTATGTAATTACACATCCTCATTCATTATTCTATATGATTCTTTATTGGCCACCCTCTCCCCTCAGACCTCCCATTTCCATTAATAATTGAATGAAGTAGATTTCATTTAGGTAATCCTTCATTACTTATTCATTTTACTTATCTCTCTTCTCCTCTTCCCCCTTACATACATGTTCTTTTTTATCCCTTGACATAGTTAGCCTTGGGTTTTAGTATCATGGATATGGTATATCCCCATATAGATGTGTTTGATTTGCAGGTCATTTTTAAGTCCCCCATTACTATATTAATTTGGTATTTGAAGAAAGTATCTGGGTTTTAATGGATCTGAATAGTTGTCTCTATAAAACTCATATCATTTAGACTACTTTTGGAGTTTTTCTTTTTATAAAGAAATATTATTTATATTTTTATTCTTATATCATTTTTCATTGAATGAATTATATCTTTTTTCACCTATTGATTTATTAATTTAAATTGTTGAGGATTTAATGACATTCAAGTTCTAATTTTCTAAAACATTGTTTTTCTATTGGGTGTTTTTTAAAATACCTTAATGGTTGTTCATGATAAAATATATTTCTATATGGCTTTTTGAGGGGTGTGATATTTTTAAATAAAGGTTTTGAGAAATTTTATTACATCATGATTGATAAAATCATATTTAGGAAAAATATTACATAGAATCATGTATTACCATTATGTACATGACTTAGTAATTACATTAATTTTTTGAGATATTAAAATGATGATTATGCTTTCAGATTGATTTTTGAACTGATTATAAATTCAATCCTTGGGTAAATGTATGGGTAATTGGGATGTGTGGTACATGGGTTATGATTTTTTTGGCCTATTTCTGAGTAATTCATTTGTTATTACTTGGGGTTTTATCTTAGTGAGTCTAGTGGTATGTTGGGGGTTCGGTATGTGGGATTTAATATAGTCTAATAAGTGTACCATGAGTGAGGTATAGCGATTCTATTTATGAATCTAGGTTGGACTCCACTATTTGGTTATGTTTATATCATATTTCATTTTTTCCTTATCTTACTGATATTAATTATAACACGTATTTCTTTAGAATTGTTTCCATGAGCCTTGCACATTTTTATTTTAAATGGTGTTAGTTTTTACTAAAAAATGAGAAACATGTTTTTTTCTCATTACCCATGTGAAATTGAAGAGAAATAATTTTTAATGTATTTCAATCTACTACTAATTTTTTTCCTTATGAATATAGGGATATATATTTATGGTGGTATCCTTCTAAGATGTTACCCTCACTCTAAATACAATAATTTGGTGTATGTAGTCCTTGTTATATCTGATGTAGTTAATGTAAGTGTTCCATATCATTTGGTAGTAATTCATGAAGCATCATTCATCATTTTGTGGATGTGATTATTGATAGATAACCAAGGATTATGGGATATGGTTTTTGAGGCCCTCTTAAGAAATTTAAAATTATGGGATATAAATATATAGTAAATTATATCCATCCATTAACTTTTTGATCATTTTAAACCAATGATATTATTTATCCCATGATACATTTGTTTTAAATGTTTTACTTGGTTATTTATTTTTGGTTTTTCGTTTTATATTCCTGGTTGGAACCATATTATGAAACTAGTTTTTTCATGTGAAATTTTTGTCAAAGGTATGGATAACAAAAGAAAAACTCCATGTTGAAGAACATTATTTTATTTTCTGGATTTAGAGTGTAAAATCATTCCCATTTGGTATATCTGATTCCCTCAGCACTTGTCACCAACTCAAGTGATCGTAACACTTCTTTGGGGCTTGTTATTATCTGACATGGGTGAAGTGGATAGTTGGTATATGATAGTTTGTTACATAAGAACTGGGAGACTATATTTACAAGAATATCAAGCCATGTTTTTAATTATATATGGGTATTAAAAATCAATACTAACAATTTTTGGTGGAATAAATCTATTTAATTGAAGGTCATTAATCTTTTAAAAATATTCATCATCTGTGGAGATAGTGACATGTTCCATAATGTTTTAGAAGGATTTCACTATTTATAATATTAATAAATGATACAACAAGAACACGAGGATAATATAATTTAACATTAAAATAAATTTTGGAATAAAAATAAAGAAACTATGAAATTTATAATTTGAAATAATTATTGTAATAAACTCTTGGGGGATTACATCAAGTTATTTAGAGATTGTTTCATGTTTGGCAAATAGACATAAATGTCATGATTAAAAATGTAAGTGATATGAATCCAATCTTACATGCATATATTTAAAGGATATGCGACTATATTCTAATTAATAACCTAAAAATATTGGATTCTACATTAGAATAGGCAATGAAAAAAGGTTGTGCTTATGTAAATGCTACATCAAATGTTAAAGTCAAAAATGTGGTAATAATAGGTACTTTAATGATAATCATGAAGTCTTATAAGTCTTATTTAATTTTGGATCTATGTACTCTTTGATGTTATTACTTGATAAATTGAGTAAGGATATGAGAATGGAAACACTATATTGAAATCTTTATGAAAAACATATTGTTTTATTTTTATTAGAATGAATGATTGAAATTTATTTAAAAAAATTACTGTTCTAACAATGGTTAACTTTGATAAAATTATTGGGGAGGATTCATATAAAATTAAAAAACAAGAATTTCATTTTTAGAAAAACGTTACAATATGAGATGATGCAATAAAATTATTTATTTTTCAAATAACAAATATAATCCTAGGTTAAACAAATAAGTGTTAAAATTATACACAATTTATCATAATTTAAAACAAATGTATCATAGGTTATGACACCATATGAATAATTTTTAATTTTCATAAGATTAGTTTCCCTAATTTAATTACATTTATCATTACTCACAATTAACACTTCAAACCTAATAAATTATTAGAACCATTATCATGGAAATTAAGAGGTGAAAGGTATACCTCTAAAAACTCATGATATTTAGTAATGAATGGAACTTGAAAAAATGGTTAAGACTGATAAAAATCTAAACATATGTTTATTTTGAGAAAAAAATTTAGTTCCCTAGTCATACCTAACAAAAAAGGTTTACCTATTAATAGAGATAATATATTGAGTCATTTTTATATAAATTCCCTAATATATGTTTCACTAATGGGATTCAATTTATAACATTGAGGATTAAATTTCATATATGAGAGAGTGTAGAATCAAACAATTTTCATTGAAAATTCTTTCTTCTATGTGAAAAATATTTTTCCTTTCCTTTATTTAAATTTTAAAAATAATATTTATTATATATCATTCATTCATGACACTTTTTGCCTTAAATGAAATATGAGTAATTCATATAAGTGTTTTCAGAAATAATTTCTCTTTTAATTTTTCGAATCAAATATATATATTGTTTAATTAAAACATAAAAATATAATTATTACTTCATTAAATAAAATCAAAGATAATTTTTTAACAACGATAATGATAAAATTAAACTTTATAATTAATTATTAAGAAGAATAAAGGTCTTTATAAAATGAACTGAAACAATTGAACTTGGAGAATACATGTATTTAAAGAATATATGAGTTTTATGAGAATTAAGATTTCAGTATAACTATTATATATATTTTTTAATTTATATTGAAATTTTATTGGAATGATTATTTATAGAATTCCTAAATCAAATTAAGATTAATATTTTTATCATAATATATAAATTATAAAATGGATTTTCATTAAATTTATTTTTATAATTAATAAATATAATGAAATTAAATTATAAATTTTAAAATTGAATTATTATATGACACTCCATGTAGTACCCCCGGGTTCAAGTACATTACCATTTATTTTTTGTAAATTGAGATTATAAACGACTTGAGTTATGTATTTTGAGGTTCCAAGAGGTTTAGATAATATTTGGTGGTGATTATGGAGGTACAAAATTTGTGTATGATTATTAGAAACAGTGAACCACTCTAGGAAATCATGTAACTTGTTTTAGGAGTCACTGAGCAGATGCACAGTAGTTCATAGTTTAAAATTTTTTTAGGTGACAAGGGGAAACCTTTAAAGGTTAAACATTTAGGAAATCAAGGTTTTTTCGTGGCCTTTATAACCATTTGAGACAACCATGTGAGTGGTGTCCATGAGATAGTAGCAATGCACAGTTGGCACACAAATTTCCAAATCATGTAGCTTGACAATGAAACATATATCTGTCACCCTAAAAATCATCTATCTAATTCAAATTATGTATTATAAGACTATTAAGGCATCATTCACCCAATATCTAGAATTTTTTTATCCAAATTCATGATAGACTTTTATTTTCTATTCAAAAGTGATTCATAGGCGAATCATTGTGCATTGGAGATCCAGATTAATTGATAAGTACAGGTTCTTCATTGTTCATAATAGATAAATTATTTTTATATCTATTGTAACCATAGATCTAGTCTATTATGGATATATCTATGTTTTGTGATGTCCATTTTGATAAGATCTTGTTTCATCTACTAAATTTAACATGGTTTGTGATCCAATCTAGAGAATCATAGTGTTGTTATTCATTTTTTCCAACCTTTTAGAGGTAAGTGACTTCTCTCTCATTTCCACATTACATAGAAATTGATGGATTAGTTTTATTTAAATGAATTCCATGAAATTGTATTGAAATACATATATGAATTATGAAGGAAACCTTATTTGGATTAATTATTTGAAATTTTGTAAATTAAATGGTTTCCTAGAAAATTCACTTTAGTTATAATTTTAAAATTATGGTTTTAAAAATATGGGTTTGTTTTTTATGCATTTTATTATTTCTTTGAAATAATTTTATGAAAGTAAAGTTTTATACAGAATTTTTTTAAAAAAAAATTGGAATACATGGTTGGTGTGAGTTCATTCATAGTCATGACCATGTGAAAGGAATTTATACCATATGTGAACCTGACATTGTTCACCTTGTGATGACATGGTTGATTGACAATATACTGCTCATGAGTAAAGAATTGTTAAGCGGGATGGCATGGTTGTGTGTGTTTTTATATACATGGGTACATTTATGCCCAAAAATTGAGAACTTTTCTACACTTTGTAAAAGGTTTTCATTGTAAATTCATTACTTGTTTGATATAAATTGTTTTATCTTCTTCGTAATATTTTTTATATAAAATATTCTAATTGTTTTATTGTCCTAGTGGCATGAGTTTAGAAGTACATAGGGAAATACTACATAGTTTAGACTCACCCCTATCTTGGGAACTGTTGTGCGATTAAATATGTCAGTTACAGATACATTGGTAAAGGAAAGGTATCTCACTTCATTTGTGATCCTTATTGACTCCAAGGAAAAAGAAGATGGGGATTGAGATTATAGAAAGTATAGATTTTGTTTTCTTATTGTCATTAATATTGTTGTTTTATTTATTTTTTTCTACATTCATTATAACACTAATATGACTATTTATTTTTGGGTATGAATTTGGTTATATTTTTGTACATGTGTCATTTAGTGGATGGGTTGTTTTTTTATGTTTTCCGGGTGTTTTATATTCAAAAAGGAAACTATTATCTCTATGTTCTAGAAAAACATGACATTTGTTATAGCCTTTGATGTCTTGGGAATGTCACTTATGTCCTAGAAACACCTCTTCAATTTCTCAATCCAATGGGGATCAGAAGGATGATATAAGTTGTATTATTTTTGTTTGATACTTGAGTTAGAAGTGGTATTTTAATATTTTTTGAGTTTGAAATGGCATCAGTATGCCTTCTCCATGGTAGTAGGTAATATAATCATTGGAATGTGAATTGTATTTCACAAAAAGATATAGCTAACCTTTTTATGTCCTACTTCATGTTACATGGATGTTTGTGTATATAAGTGTTTCACGACACATTTAAGTTAGATGTAATCTCATCATCAGGGGTTTAGCTAATGAGAATTGCATGACATGCACAGATAGTAAGACATTCCATTAGTTGTACATTGATAATATCAGGTTTAATGATTTATGATTTTTTTTGAAAATGGATATAGAAATTGTATTTTTAAAGGAAGATTATGGTTTCTATTGATAGGGTAAATTAGAATTTATAGGAATTTAGTTTCTAGTAAGTGGTTACTTAATGGATTTTAATTCCAGTTTTAGATAATGCATCTAGTTAGATATAATAAGAATCAACCTGAAAAAGCTACTAAAAATGTGGTTTCAACTGGTCCATAGGTGACCCAACAGATATTCCAATGCATTTTCCATAATTATGAGACCATATATAGAGGTGATCAAAATGGATTACCTTTGAAAACTGGAACATCAGTTTCAGTTCTAAAAACAGAACTCACCACACTTTCAAGGGGATTCTAAACATGAAAAATCAAATGTCTGGTTGAATTGGATGACCCAAATCTTCAATTTCATTGGGACTCCAGAAAAGTTGAAAGTATAGTTTCTAACATTTATACTATAGGATCTATCACAAAAATGGTGTGATTTAGTTATTCAGGCCATAGTTGACCAAGGAGTGATGAGGATGAATTTTGAGGAATTTTTATGAAGAAATTATATACTCATTATTTTACAAATCCTGAAATAATAGATTTCCTAATTATTATGCAATATAAGATCTCTATAATAATATGCATATCTAAATATATTAATTTAATCCTTTTTTACATAGAAGATACTGCATGTATGTCCTTGAAGGAATACATTTTTTAGTTATTGTTGAGGCCATAAATTATCTTCAAGATTTTCATTTTGTTTATTATAGACCATATTGAAATGGTCAATAGAGTGACAGTGGAAGAAATAAATTTATCCAGAAAAATAGTTACAGGGAGAATTTTAATTCCTACGGAAACATGTGGGAACTCCAGCATTGGGAATAAGAGAAAGAGGGAAACCATCTTCTAGAGTGGTGGGATACCACAAAATCAAACCATGAGATCATTGAACCTTCTTCCCTGACTGATAAGTAAGCCAAGATACTTTCAAGGTGGTTATTTTGTGCATATCAAGTGATATTGTACACCATAACAAAGAGATCGTCACAATTGTAATTAGACATGACATATTCACTGTTATTTTTATACTGCTCCTAGGTTTTGTCCTATAGAAACATAACATGTTTCTTAAAAATCATATACATTGACTAGAAACGATCTACAGAATCAATCTCATCAGTAGAACTGAGTGAGACAAGGTGATTCTAGCAACATTCGCTAGTGCATAAAGCATTTTTAAAGTAATTTTTTATTTTTTATATTGGTTTTCGATAATGTTATTAAAAGAGATGTTATATATATTATTTTTTATGTCAATTTTTTTAAAACTGATGTTGTAAAACAATTTTGGAGTTTGTTTTTTTACGTCATTTATTTTATAACTGATGTTAAAAACCATTGGGAATGATATTTCACATATGTTATTAAATAAAAAACTAAAAAACATTATCCAGATGGTTTCTTAGGTCGGTTATTTCAATAACCGACATGGAAGTGTATATTTTATGTTAGTTATTTAATAACTAACATAAAAAACATCCCAAACAGGTTTATTATGTTGGTTATTAAATAACTGACATGAAAACCCAGATCTAGATGCTTTCTTTTACGTTAGTTATTAAATAACCGACGTAAAATATACACTTCCACATTGGTTATTGAAATAACTGACTTAAAATCCATCTAGAGGAGGGTTTTTATGTTTGTTATTTATTAACCAAGGTAAAAAAATCGTGCTCGAAGGTTTTTTACATCTGTTATAAGATAAAAGATGTAAAAACTCACTTTTTTAAAAAAAAATAGACAGTGTACCATTCATCTGCACTTCTGAAGTAGACCCGAAACAAGAGAAGTAGACCCATAGCAGACCAAAAACCAAACCATAAAACAAGAAGATGTTAACCTAAACAATCATAACCAACATAAAAATTAAACATTCACATTTACAACATTTATAACTTACAATATAAACTACAAACAAACCAAAATCCAACCAAAACAACTACCAAATACACATTTACAATTACAACATTCATAATTACATTTTACACCTAACCAAACTAAAATCCAATCAAAACTGTAAAATAATTTGACCATTCCACTTGTAAGTGTTTGATGTCTTGAGAACTATAAGGTTGAGGGTCCTCAAAATGATGCAAATTAAAATGGAAGTAGTTAACATGTATAATGAATAAATCAAATGAAATATTATGGAATAGATTAAAAGGGAATCAAACATGTCAAACTGTGTAATTATTCCAATTACAATTATTTCATACATAAATCATAACATATAGTATCCACATTCGATGAAGACTTGTTGTTTTCGAACATTCTGTTTAAATGAGTGTCAACTCAAGATATCATTTTTATTTAATAAATCCAATATATACAAAATATAAATGGTTATTTACCTTTAATTTTACGTATTTGATCTTGGCACCCTTTTTATGGGTGGTGTTTTGAATGTTGGCCCATCCCCTATTAGAAAATAATATTAATGAGATAAATTTGGAATTCATTTTAAAATAAACAACAATTAGTAAATTCAGAATTACTTTTCTATGATATCCATAAAGATGCCTCGCACATCACCATGAACAGAGAAAAACCAATGAAATTCTTTCTCCTTTGGAAAAAAACACATAACATCCAATGGTCACTGAAATAAAAGAAAATTTATGGTTAGTGGTTTTATGTTAAATGATAAATAACAATTTGTGAGATATATGTTTTATACCTCTCACAAAAAGGCATCATCTGACACTGTGTGATTATATTCTGTTCCAATCATTTTTCAATATTATATTTTATTTGTTATTCATCAAACAAACATGCTACAGTGTAAATCAACATCAGGTCCATGAATCCATATACATCTGTTTGCTCATTTTTATCACAAATTTTATAAACACACCTAAAAGAATACAAACATAAGTATACATATTTTCAATAAATTTAACACAGTGATAGAATTGTTTGATGACTTACATGAAAAAATTTCACCATGTTGATGCCAAAATTATCTTCAATCATATGCTCCAAGATATCATCATTTGTAATCCCTACATATATTGCACATCCACACACATGAGCTTCTATTTGGGACATATAATGATCCTCCAACAAATTGGAATATCTTGACAATATTTCAAGACTACTATAATCTGTATCTGATGTCATATCCATTTTTCATTGTTGTTTCCTATACAGTATTTATTTACCTTTAAATTATTACTGTAAATAAATACATAATTATATTAACTTCCAAATTTTAAAACAAATTTAATATAAAAATAAAATAAAAGATATAACAAACACATACCTTTATGGTAATGGGTTGCAGAAGTCTGGATGGCCAAACCAAAAAGTGAATTATACTTTGGTCAACATTTGTCACCTCATCTGTAGGTGACAGTTCTTGGGATGAAAATTCTATAATATCATGTACAATAACCATATGTTTCTCTACCTCTAACTGCTGATGATAAACTGTATCTCTTATATAATATATCATCCCATATCCAACCATACGATGATGAGGATCATCAACATACAAATCACAATATGTAGGAATTCATGGAGGAGGGGATGGATAAAAAGTGGGGTATGCAGGCTAAGGTATAATGGGGTCTGTAGGTTGAGGTATAATGGGGTCCACAAGATGAGGGACAATGGGGTCCGCAAGTAGAGGTTGAGGAGTGGGAGCTGCTGTCTAAAATTTTCTTTGAATGTCTGCAAACAAAGATTGTACTGATGCACTGATCTTTTCCTCCATCATCACATTTATATTTTGAACTTCAACCTCTAAAAAATCATTTTTTTTACAAATAACCTCAATGGAAGAAGAAGAAGAGTGTGGTAACACTTTTCTTACCGATACACCTGCAGGGTATTCTCGTACACGACCTCGGTGTTTAGGCTTCCCCAATGCTAAAGATAAAATATATTTCCTCCCAGCAGCTATAAATACCCCCCTGTGTTCTCTGATCCACAATAGAATCCTGTGCGAATTAATTGAAAAATTCTGTAATGTTTCAAAGTATATATAAAATATAACTAACATAAATAATTAAAATAAATATCTTTCAATCCTCTCAGCTAGTTCCGAAAATCATCTGTAAGATATTTCCCCTTTTTTCTCATCTGATCCCTCTTCAATTTTTCATGTCTAGATGGAGGGGATAGAGGGGAAACAACTCCAGAGCTTGAAGACTATGCTCTATGTTTTTGTAAATTTTCCTCCATTAATGTTTCTTCTAATAATGTATACCCTCCCTGAGATATATTATGAGGGTATATGTCTTTATATTGTATTTTCTAATGAGATATCCTTATTTGTTGTAAATTAAGAATAAGAAATCATTAAAAAATCATTTATATGATCATTAATAAAAGAAAACTTCTAAAAGATTAAATTACACTTACCAAACATGCTTCTACTCTTCTACTTTCAACAGACTATTTCCATGTGTCTTCATCTTTAAAAGAATATATATGACATGGATTGTCATTTTTCCTATGACCGAAAATGAAATCAGATGTGGGGGTTTATTTGAAATATCTCCATCTCCTAGAATCCTTTTATATGCATTTCCACCTGACTCCAGCAACCTCATGAATATCAAATGTCATATGATAAAGAATAGGGAAAACATATTATACTATAAACATTTAAAGATTAGTGACACAATATCAATAGATCTTACCAAATGTTTCTCCCACAAATGTGAAATTATTTCTTTGTTCACACTTTTAATCTCATTATAAAAAATGCTCACTTTTCTTTTACCCCATGTTTCTTAAAAACTCCAAAATTTATTTTTAGGTGGACCTCTAGGGATATCATTCCAATGTAAGTCTACCAGTACCCTCTCGTCCTTACTATGGGAAAATGATAATTTTGTTAAACATGTAGGACACATTTAACAACTCTTGAACTCTTCTTTGTTGATGTGGGAGAACATGAAGAAGATTGAGGAACATCAAGAAGAGCATGTGAATGTTCCTCCCCAGAGTTATGATCATGCTCATCTCTGGAAGAATGTGGTTGATCAACTGATTCATCTGTCATTATCCTTCGAATCAAAAAGGAAAACAATATATAAAAAATATACAAATTCAAATATAACAATAATAATGTAATCAAAAAATGAAAAATTGAAATAAGTTACCTAATAGTAAACATGGGTAACATGGTAAACATGGTAGACATAGTAATGTAATTTTCATTCAACAAAATCATTAAATATATAAGTTACGTAATGGTAAACATGGAAAACATGGTAAACATGGTAATGTAATTGTAATTGAACAAAATAAATAATCATATAAGTTACATAATAGTATTAATGGTAAACTAAACAAAACAAAACTAAAATAAACAAACATTTTTACTTATTTGTTTTAATACATGTTTTAATAAAGTAAACAAATTAATATATCTAACATTTTATGAAATTAATAAATGTAAACGAGAAATAAACATAGTTTACCTATAATATTAGGAATATACAAATGGATTTTTTTCCCAAATTCTTTAATCATGATCATTACTTATGGCACAAACCATGTCTACAATATGTTACTCATTATTTTCTGATAATCATTCCATGGAAGTAGGGATATCACATAAATCAACATCTTCATCTAGTTTTTCCTCACCAACATATTGTTTTTTTTCCTTGTTAAAAAATAGACCACTACATATCTGATTTCTCAACAATATATAAAATATTATTTTATTGTATTACCAATATAAAAGAATCAGTTCTGTCTTGCAATCTATTCAGATTAACAAGTTTCATTCCCAATTCATCAGGTCTGAAACTATTGTTACCAATAAAACCATTTGAAGTTAAACACATGAACTTTAATTTTAAATTAATCAAAATCCCATATTTCTTCAATGACTCTATAATATGCACTTGATGCAAAAATTGGGTTTTTGTCTATATAACTTGAAAATTGCATTGCTTCTGCAAACACCAATACACCATTATTCCTGTAAGAAAATGGGTCATCAGTTTCAGGTACAGATATTAATTTTGTGCTTCTTAAGGAAAAATAAATAAAATGGGAATATTTTGAGTACACAACGTGTAATCATATGTACACGCTGTGTACCTTGATCTCATGTACTGGCCATGTATGGCCGAGTACATAGTCGTGTTTTGACCTGCTGGCTCCGCATAAGTAGGAGGCCACTAAAGTGCACTACATGGCGTGTACTCATAAACAACATGCCATGTACTTTTCTTTTTATTTCATTAATTGGACCGAGGTTGCGTCTTATCACCAGAAAGCCCTTTTTCTAGTTGTGTTCTCGTTCGGAGCGTCTGAGAGAGATGGGTCTTCCCCGATTTGCAGATCCATCATTAGTGATCCATTTTGAAGCCTCCAGGTGAAATAGAATCCCCTTGGTAATCTCTTGGTTCTTCATTAGCCTCTTTTCCTTATTCCAGGTCTTTCTTGAGCTATCAATGGTTGAGAGTTTTAGATGTTTTTGTAGATCTATGATGTTCTTAGCCGATTTAAGGGCCGAGGTTCAAGTATATTTATCTCATAGGATCGTGGTATGTGGTTTATTGCCTTTCGTGGAATGTCCATGAGTTTTATATGAAAAATACTGATAACCCAATTATCATGTATTTCGGGTTAGGGATTTTGATCAAGTTATTTATCCGCCTCAAATTTCGTGATAACATGAGGTTATTAGATAATGATAATTTCTTATTTTCATGTTTGAGGATCACCCCATGGGTGTTTTCCCTTGTCTGTCTATTTATCGCTATTTGGCTTAGGTTTCCTATGAGGTAGACCTTGTTGCACTGCTTTTGATCTTTGATATAACTGTTGCATGTTTTTACAATTGTTTAAATGCATGTTTATGGATTGTAGATATTAGGAATGTATTTTTAGAGCTTACTTAAGGATTCTATGAATCGTTTACATACGATTACTTCTACACAGGGTTGTGGGACCCTAGTGTAGTTAGACCATAGGGGGAATTGACATTGATTGCCTCCCTAGAGGGTCTGTTTATTTATTATCGTTGGAGGAAAAAAGGGTGAATTGGTATTTGTGCTTCCTCATAGTGTCCACTAGAATACGAATTGAGACTAAAGAGGGAATTAGACATAAGTTCTTCCTTAGAGAGTCTGTAAATACCATTGCAAGACCATATGGGGAATTGATGATAAGACATTCCTCAGAGTGTCTGTGCCTTTTTTTGATTACTTGACCATAGGGGTTTGCCCGTTAGAGAAACCCAGAGGGTAAGTGTTAATAATTGTTTTGTTAGTTATGATGAGTCTACCAATCCAAATCACAAGCTTAGGTCTTTTAGTCTTACTTGTTTTTAGGTAGTATTTCGAGATAACTTCTGTGTTACTTGTTTTTTCCTTTGGAACATATATCTTTTGCTAGGTTCCTTGGTTGCTTAACTAAAATAATGAATTAATTGTTAAATGAATGTGAATGAGGAATAGTTGGATTGTTTTCTTTTTTGCACTCCTGTTTTATCTGATGCATTTACTTTTACTTCTGTAATATACTACTCACTAACAGTAGGGCACAGATCGTGTGGTGGTTTCCTACTGGGATTAGTCTCACACCCTTTTTGGGTCATTATTGACCTAAATAGGTTATATGGTTGTAGGTGTGGATAGGTATTGTCGCCCTCATACTTCAGGTACATGATTTCTAGTTGGACCTGGAGAGCATTGGACCAAGCTTAGGCTTGCGATGCTGCTGGAGTTACTGTTTTCTTCTTCTTACTTTGGTTTTCAGTTTTATTTCAGTTTGTTGCTTAGTTTCACTAATTTCATAGAATCATTCATGTATCCTACACCATTATATATATATATTGATTCTGATGTTTAGTTTCAGTTTTTTGTATGTTTTTTACTTCTTAGGCTATCATTTATTATTTTCCTTACATCGTATACTTTACCAAATGAAGGCATAGTTTCCTCAATGACTCACCAAGGCCCTCACTGCTAGTCGGCAGCCTCTAGTGTTTGGATAAATGTGGTTGAGGTCATGTGAATAATCTTATTTGGGGAACCAGTTGAGTGGCTCCTAATTCGGGCCATTACAAAGTGGTATCGATGGAGGTTTTTCTTTAATTTTCTATTGCCTTACTATTTAGAGACAATAAAATGGGGTAGGAAGAAATCTGTGATTGGTACATAACTATACCCATGAGTAATTAACCTGTGTATAGGAAAAATCCATGTTACCTAAGATATTTTAATTTTATGTTTATGCAAGTATTATAGTTGATTATATTTAACCATTGGGTGATGCACCTGTGTTGTGGTATTACAGTTTATATTATTGATGTTCTATTTGTTACAACCTGATGAGATGAGGGTATTCCATCTCATGCATTATATAGAAACTTATATGTAATCACATGTCATGCATTTTTTCATGTCATTTAGTGTGAATTAGAAATTTCTTTCTATTTTGAAAGATGCTATGTTAAATTATTCATGATGTTGTAATAGCAGTTGTGATATAAATACCTGCTATTTTAAAAAGGTATTGTTTATTTTAATTCCTCTATAGCATGGATGCTAAACTTTGTTCTTTCAGGTGTTATGAGCCCTTGAGGACCGAAAATTTGTGGATCATGATTTGTTATACTGATTTCATGTTCTGTGCATGCGTATGATGCCACGCTTGGATTTGCGGGGAGTTTGGGACCCCACTATAGAGACCCAAACTTGATATAAATGGAAATTTCATTACATTTGTGGAATACTTAATACATAAAGAAAACAGACACCCAAGGACCGTAATAGTTTAGTGTCTTTGGAAACTCAGAACATAATCTTCAAATCATTGTGAATGATCTTTAAAATCTCCCATAAAGATCTTACATTTTTTTTCTTACCTAATACCATTCATTATATCTCGGGGAAAAAACATAAAAGGGTTATCTAAAATGCTCAGTAAGGGTAAGCATGGATTAAATAAAACAAACCATATACATTTGAACATAAAAACATGAACATAATGTTTAAAAATCAAGATCATTAGTTGTGAAATAAATCTTGGCAGTACATAAGGAATTCATCATAAAGGAACATTAATCAATATAAAATAGCATGGGAAGAAAACATGTAATTGTGGAAACAATTAAGCACATGTTATGATTTCCCTAGTAGCCAAGGCATTGCTGCCATGACCATCATAGCGGACAATGTCCATTACTAAACCGAGTTTACTTGTCGTTCCACCCCTGTGTTAATAAACCAAATTCACTTTTCGTTCTAGAAATGTCTATCTCATGAGATATAAAAGATTTACCCAATTCATTTGAGAGAGAAATAGGTCCCACCCATCTCATAAGTAAATCTTTCTAACTTGTCCCACAAAATAAACATAAATCCTTCATCATAACACAAGGAATAAAATGGGTTTCATAAACACCATCCCATCATAACGTTATTCATATAAAACAAATGGATATCATTTCATCATAAGAATAATAAAACCTGTAAATAATAGGGAAATTATACTTTAAACATAATCATACAAAATAATGTCATCTTATATGGAAAATAGATTTGACAAAACACTTGAAATTAATTCTTGAGGAAAATATCTTTTATTCTTCAAAATCAGTTTCTTTTCACAAAATGACATTAAATGATAAAAGAAAAGGATTTTTTTTTGAAAATAAGAATGAAATATTATAGAGTAATATTCATGAGAATTAGGAATTATGAAACTGTAAAAATATGTTCATGCTGTATATGTTAAAAAAACATTCTCCTCGTACTTTTTCCAGAAAAGTCAAAAAGTTTATCGTATGGTAAACAAAAGAAAGATTCCTTCAACAATACAATGTAAAAGTAAAATCGGGGTAAACAAGACTTTAAACATACATGGAAGAATATTAAACACTTTATGAAAACCATTTTTATAGACATTGATGAAAAATATAACCCCAGTAAATACTTACATATAAGCATTCTCGGATAAAAATAACATTTACAAAATTATCCCTTACCTTAGGTACAATTTCTTCCATATTTGTCTGAGACTCCTATATAGTGGGTTTAAAGAAATTAGTAACTTGTAAAAGAACCACAATAATATTTATGATATCATATATGATTCACTTAGGACTTTATAATTATCGTTCTATTGAAAATTCCATGTTAAAGTAGCGTTTCGGAAAAATTGTTTCATTTATCGTACGTGTTTCAAATTGTTGTTCTCGATATTATTACATATATCCTGATTTACTGAATTATAGAATGTAAATAATAATTTATATATAATATATATTCATCATTTAAATATAAATGATAGATCAATAAATGGAATGAAATACACTGTTCATGGAGACGGTAGGCTGTACGAACGCATGAACGCTGTTTTTGTTCCCTTATTGAATTGAATGGAATTAAATAAATTAAAAATATAAGTACATAATTCCAGTATCATTATTATGTAATATCTTTAATTATTATTTATTATATATGAATTATAATCATACTTTAATGGATAATTATGGAGAATGAATCTCATCGCGTTCGTGGAGACAGTAGTCCGTACGTACGCACGAGCGACAATATCATTCTTTTGATATTAAAATAATATATAATTGAATGGTATATCATATATACATAATAATAATAATTATATACTTATTATTTATACCATTTATATAAATTATTATACCCATCCAAATGATGAAATGTTTGAATGAAAAACTACACCACGACATGGAGACGGTACGCCTTACGTAGGCATGTGTGGTGAATTTTTCCTTCATAGGATGGATAAAATAACTAATATGGTTGTACAAATTTTATAATAATATCATTGTATATAGAATATACTAGAGTTATTATTTTATAATGTAATCCACAAAGAAGGAGGAAGTTGTAGAAGAAAGGAACTTGAAATAGGTGGTGAGATATTTACCTCTTCTTTGGGTTCCTCCTTCTGATTTTATCAAAAGGGCTCCTTAGTTTGGCTTTATGACTTAAAGAAAGCCACTAAGATTATTGGAGGATATTTGGGAGGGTATTTGGGCAGGGTTCAATCGAGCCAAATTTCTTCGGAGGATTGACTTAGAGAGAAGGGGGAGTGCCCTTTTATAAGAGGGGTGAGGGGCACCTTAGGAAAAACAAAAAATATTATTTTATAATAAATTCATATTCGGTTTATAATGGATCAAAAGTGACTTATTTATAGGTGAGGGTGGGTGATCGGCTTAAATAATCTCAACCAATAGTTTTTATATGAGTTTAGGTTACCCTTTTAACCTTATCATTTAGATTTAACTCTAAGTAAAATAATTTAATTTTTACTGTGTCTTCTTGTATTCATACACTATATGGTTAATAAACATACTATAAACTACCAATAGAACCAAAATTAGTTAATTAATGTCATATATATTATTATATAATTCTTTTGGCCGAACCTCGGTTTTTAGGACCATTATATTAATTAATAATATAATATTTGTTTTAAAAAATCTTTTATGTCAATTTTGACACTATTTGGTAATTTGTTTTTTTTTCCTAAATTTATAACAACATTATTACATTGAAAAAAATTCATCTAACCAATTATATTATTTTATATTAATGTATAAAATTAGTGTAATTCATAAAAATGCTCAAATTACATTTATTTGGGTACTTATACTATCAATTATGTTAATATTTCATTAATAATGTAATTATTGCATCATCATTGTTTCATAAATAAATTAAATTATTTAATGTCTAAAAAATATAAATAAAATATCATTTTTTGGGAAATATTTTTATATTTATAATGAATATTTATATTAGAATTTATCTTATGTATAACCCTATATTAAATATGTTTTAGTTATTAAACTATGATTTTAACTATTTTAATCTTTAAATAAAAAAATAGTAAATGTCCTAATATAATCCAAGTGGACCTAAAGGGTAATATTTTATTAATAAGGTTGTTTTTGGTCAAATTACACTTAGACAATAGATTTACGACATGTGTTAGGGTAATAATAATATCATTTTTACCCTTAATTGCCATATTTACTTTTAACTGTGGTAAATAAATGTTAAAAGTTACTATTCACCAGAAATTATTTTCATCTCATTGAACCACATTTTATGGACTGATATCAACTGTGTCTCTCATATTTTTGAAATTCAACTCCCATAAGTGGTAAAATTACGTTTTATGTAAATTTACAAATTCCCCAAGGAGGTGGGTAAAAGAAGGTGAGAAGTTCAATATAATTTTTATATATCTAAAATTATTATAAAATGAATCCAATGAATTACATTGAACATATATAGGTATTATGTATCTATTTTGACCTAAAATAAATTTAAATAAAATAAATAATTATTTAAATAAACATTTGTTTTAAACTATATCTCAATGTTTTTAACTATTCATAAAAAATTGAAAATTTTTAGAAAAATACAAGAAATTCACCCTAGGATAATTTCAATATCCCAAATCCTAAAATGAAGTCCATTTTGAATGATAAAATTTATAAAATTTCAAAAATTGGGTATTACTTTTCATAATGGCAAGTTTATATAATATTTAAATAACATAAAGTTGTTTAGTGAAACTCGGTATTGCGTACAATGCAAGATATCGAAGGAGGATGCTCTTACATGTAAAGCAATCCAAGAATAGTGTTGTGTATACTACAAGCTGATATGGTGTTTCGTATAGAACAGGATAATCCTGGTGTAGTGTACAACGCAAGACATCAAAGAAATTAAAAATAATATTTCTCATAAAATCTGGGGGAGTTACATTCTAACCTCTTAAAATGAATTTCTCCCTTGAAATTCGTCGGGGTTATAAATGATTAACTACTTGAAAGTTTCTTTAATAGTAACCCACATCGTAAAAAGGAATACAAAAACATACCTTTAATATCTAAAGTATGAAATTTAACGCTTACCCAAATTAACTAATCACTGGGTTTCCACATAGGAGAACATCGGTTAAAATATGGATATGGAAGAGAAATCTTACCATCATGTTTTGATGGATAGTGGTAGAGAACATGGATATGAAAAATCCAACAACCACAAAGCCATAAATTTTTGATGTTCTAAGGTACTATCTAGGACAACTTTTTTGGTTTTCAAGATCATTTCACTAAAGTTGAAAAAAAATTGGAATTAGAAGAAAAACATAAATGATTTTGATACAATCTCACCATTGGTCATTCCATGAACAATTTCCACTTCATCTCATAAATAACTGAAGTTGAATTTTTTATTTGTGAAGTGTTAGCAGATCATGTGATAGAATGATAGGTCATTCCATCTGTCTCAAATAAGAGGTTTGCAAAAAGTTATTAAATATACATAAGTCCATCTATAGTGATATTAATCCTATATGGTTCCTAAAATGGACATATACTTCATATATCATACCAATTAATAAATTAAACCAAATTTATACTAACTAGGGACTTTCTATATTCCATTGGTAGGCGATAAAGGCATGTCGCACGCAGTTGTGGGTTCGATTCACACATCCTTGTCCGACGCGATGGGTTGTCCTTTGTTGTACGGGTTGTCCATTTTCTAAAACTATACTATCATAACATTTCAGAAATAAAATCAAAAAGTTATAGCTTTAAGAAATACTATATGATGTCTAAATTAATCCTTTCCAACCTTTAGGCTTATCGAAAATACTTCTGTCCGATTACTAGAAATATCATCTACTGAGCATGTGAATTTCATCATTTGTCTCCCATATATCATAAGATATACCTTGTTGTTGGTCAGATTCCTAACATTTGAATACCATAATCATGTATTCTCTTGAAACTTAAATAACCCTAAAATATATGTGAAAACATGAAGGCTATTAAAAGATAACTCTTTCCACATACCAAAATCCCAAAATTTCATTTTCTCAAACCATGATATCACATTGTCCTTATATCAGTCATGATCTCCTTTATACTATGAAACATCTCATTATATTATTATACCTTTATTATGTGCATATCATCTACTTTCCAAAAATATTTCAATCACTTTTCATGGTTACTGGTTGCATACAATTATTGAATACCACAATAAACCAATACATAGATATTCCAATATTCCACAATACTAAAAATGACATTCCACACAACTATTTTGGAATCCCCTTACATAAAATCTTAATCATTCCACCACTTAGTTTTCATATTCGACATCTCCAATTGTGATCACATGTGACTTCCCATTGTCTATTTCCTTGAGAGGTTGTTGATGTCGATCATCATTAACCCTTGTATTAGGGCATTGGTTATCATAATTCCCCATTTCCTTTCACTTGATGCATTGAAGTGTTGGGGGTGTGTTTTCTATAGTATTTTCTCTATTCACATCATTAGCTAGATTTTTCCCATTACTCCAGCACTCAGCTACTCTAGGACCTTCTTTTCTATACATAAAAAACATTTTCTAGTCCCTTTAAAACAATATCCACCATGCTTCATTCCACACTTTTAGCATAACAAAACATTTGTCTTCCTTTCACCATAGTTTTGAGATTTTTCCTTGAACTCCATATTTCGTTTCTAGTCCAAACCCTGAGATGGATATGTTACACCAACTCCTAATTCTACCTTTGATAGAACAACACACAATTTCTTCATAGCTACTGAAGTCCCTTATATCTAATTCCCTTCGAAGACTTGGTATTAAGCCACTGAAGAATCGATCAACATTACTTTCAGGTTGGATGATAAATTCGGATGCATACCTTGAAAGCCTCATAAAATTCACCTCATATATACCAAGATATTCATCATCCTTTTGCTTAAGCTGAAGGAACTCCTTTTCCATCTTTTTTTGTCGAATACGGGGGAAGTAATTATTGAAAAACAAGTTCTTCATCCTGTCTCATTCCATTGATTCAACTTCATCTTGAGGACTTGTATTTTTAACTAGAGTCCACCACTGGTCTGCTTCACCTTCTAACTGGTAAATAGCCAAAATGACTTTTTCATTCTCTTAACAGTGAAGTATGAAAAATATCTTTTCAATGGTATTAATCCATTGTTCAGAAACAAGTGGATCAGAAGACCCACAAAATGAAGGTGGATGTTGCCTCATGAAGGAATCAATAGAACATTGTTTCTTTCTCTTCTCATTTTGAAGTCCAGAGTGATTCATAGATTGTGTAAGTATAACAATAATATTTTTCACACCATCTCCCAATACATTGGTTTGTTCATGAGGACAATCATTGCATTGTCTATTACATTGATGAACATGGTTCCTTCGGGTTCCAGCCATCATCTAAAACCCTAAAGAATAGTGTGAGAGGCAACAATCATGATAGGAAAACCACATAATAAAGGCGGTGGGAGTACATTCAGTATATAACATCTTAGGATTAATTCCATGATCGTTACTGTAATTCAAGGACTATAAACTATACTTATACTAAACCTTAGGGACATCTCTAGACATACCTTAGAAATATCACTAGGGATCTCAATAAAGTTTTTGCATCCTAGTTTCCAAAGTGTAACTAATCCTTTCCTCTGATACCAACTGTAGAGACCCACACATGACATACATGTAGATTTCATTACTTTTGTGGAATACTTAACAAATAACAAAAACAGACACCGAAAAAACTTAATAGTTTAGTGTCTTTAAAAACTCAGAACATAATCTTCTAATCAGGGTAAAATATCTTCAAAATCTCCTACTAAGATATTCCCTTTTTTTCTTAGCAAAAACTTTTTTTTAAATCCTGGGAAAAAACATAAAACAGGGTGATATCAAATGCTCATTAAGGGTGAGAATAGAGAAAATAAAACAAACCATATGAATTTGAACATAAAAACATGAACATAATGATTAAAAATCAAGATCTTGAGTTGTGAAATAAATCATGGAAGTATATAAGGCATAGATCATAAAGGAACATTAATCATGATAAAATAGCATGGGAATAAAACATTTAATTGTGTAAACAACTAAGAACTTGTTATGATTTTCATAGTAGCCAAGGCATTGCGGCTAAGACCATCATAGTGGACAAAGTCCATTACTGAACCGGGTTTACTAGTCGTTCCAGCACTGTATTACTGAATTGGATTCACATGCCGTTCCAACCATGTCTATATCATGAGATATAAATATTTACCCTATGAATTGGAGGGAGATATTGGTCCCAACCATCTCATAATGAAATCATTCTTACTTATGGCATAAAATAATCATAAATCATTTATCATAACCCAAAGAATAAAATGGGTTTCATAAACATCATCCCATCATAACGCAATCCATTAAAACAAATGGATATCATTTCATCATAAAAGTAATAAAACCATGTAAATAATAGATACATTATACATGAAACATAATCAACCTAAATAATTTCATCTTAGATGGAAAATAATTTTGACAAAACACTCGAAATTAATTTATGAGGAAAATATCATTTGTTCTTCAAAATCATATTCTTTTCACAAAATTCCATTAACTGTTCAAAGAAAGGGATTTTGTTTAAAATAATAATGAAATATTGTAGAGGATGATTAATTAAAGTTAGGATTTATGAAACCGTAAAAATTCATTCATGCCATATAAGTCAAAAAAACATTCTCCACGTACTTTTTTCGAAAAAGTCAAAAAGTTCATCGTATGGTAAATAAAAGAAAGATTCATTTCATAACACAATGTAAAAGACAAAGTGGGGTAAACATGAATTTAAAAATACATGGAAGTGTATTAAACACTTTATGAAAAACATTATTATAGATATGGATGAAAAATATAACCCCAGTAAATACATACGTATATGAAATCTCAGATAAAAATGTGATTTTCAAAATTATCCACTACCTTATGTCCAATTTCTATTGTATGTGTCTGAGACTTCTGTATAGTGGGTTTAAAAATATTATTAACTTGTAAAATATCCATAATAATATTTATGATATCATATATGATTCACTTAGGAATTTATATTACCCGTTCTTTTGTAAATTCCATGTTAAAGCAGCGTTTTGGGTAAAATTATTTCATTTATCTTCCATGTTTCGACTTGTTGTTCTGATATTATTACTTATATACTTATTTAATTAATTCATAAATGTAAAAAATTATTTATATATAATATATATTCATCATATAAATATATATAATAGATGATAAATGGAATGAAATACACCGTTCATGTAGACGGTAGGCCGTACGTACACATGAACGTTGTTTTCGTTATCTTATTGAATTGAATGGTATTAAGTAAATGAAACATATATGTACATAAATCCATTATTGTTTTTATGTAATATTTTTTATTATTATTTATTATATATACTTTATAATCATACTTGAATGGTTAATCATGTAGAATGAATCTCATCGCGTTCATGGAGACGGTAGTCCGCACATACGCAGGAGCGATAATGTCATTCTTTTAATATTAAAATAATATACAGTTGAATGGTATATCATATATAAAGAATCATAATAATGTTATATTTATTATTAATATCATTTATACTCATTATTATACCCATCCAAATGATGAAATGTTTGAATAAAAATCTCCACCACGACGTGGAGACGGTATGCCGTACATATGCACGTGTGGTGAATTTTTCATTCCTACGATGAAACAAATAACTAATATGGTTGTAAATTTTTATAACAACATCAAAGTATATATAATATACCGTAGTTACTATTTTATAATTGAAACAACAAAGAAGGAGGACGTGGAAGAAGAAAGGATCTTGAAATAGGTGGTGAGATATTTACCTCTTCTTCGGGTTCCTCCTTTTGATTTGATCAAAAGGGAACCTTAGGATGGCTTTATGAATAAATGAAGGCCTCTATAATGAATTTAGGATAGTTGATATGGTATTTGGTCAGGTTTTGGCTGATCCAAATGGCATTAGAGGTGTGAATTAGAGATAAGGGTGAGTGCCCTTTTATCAGAGGGGTGAGGGGAACCTTAGGAAAAACATAAAATATTATTTTATAATAAATTAATATTCTGTTAATAATGGCTCCAAAGTGACTTATTTAGAGACTAGGGTGGGGATGGGTCGAAATAATCACACCCAATAGGTTTTAGAAAAGTTTAGGTTACCATTTTTACCTTATCATTTAGATTTAACTCTATGTTAAATAATTTAACTTTTACCGTGTCTTCTTGTATTCTTACACTATATGGTAAATAATCTTACAATAAACTACCATTAGAACCCCAATTGGTTCATTAATATCATATATATTATTATATAATTTTTTTGGCCGAACCTTAGATTTTTAAGACCATTATATAAATTAATAGTATAATATTTGTTTTAAAAACTTTTTTATGTCAATATTTACACTATTTGGTATTTTTTTATAAATTTATAACAACATTATTACTTCTAAATAAATTCATCTAACCAACCCTAATATGTAATAGTTACCTATAAAATTAGTTTAATTCAATAAAAGTCTCAAATTACATTTATTGGGTTATTTATATTCTCAATTATGTTAATATTTCATTAATAAGTTAATTACTACATCCTCATTGTGTCATAAATAAATTAAATTATTTAATGCCTAAAAAATATAAATAAAATTTCATTATGTATTTAATATTTTTTTCTTTCTGATTAATATTTATAGTCAAATTTATCTTATGTATAACCCTATATTAAAAATGTTCTAGTAATTAAACATTGATTTTAACTATTGTAACTTTTCTTTAAATAAAATAATAATAAATTTACTAATCTAATAAAATTGGACCTAAAGGGTAATATTTTATTCCTAAGGTTTTTTTGGTCGAATAACACTTATCCAATAGAATTAGGACATGTGTTAGGATAATAATAATATCATTTTGACCCTTAATTACCCTATTTACTTTTAATAGTGGTAAATAAATGTTAAAAGTTGTTATTCACCAAAAATCATTTTCATCTCATTAAACCACATTTTACTTACTAATATAAACTGTGTCTCTTGTATTTTTTAAATTAAACTCCCAAAAGTGGTAAAATTAAGTTTTATGTAAATGTGAAAATTCTCCTCGGAGATGGGTAAAAGAAGGTGAATAGTTCAATATAATTTTTATATATCTAAAATTATTATAAAATGAATCCAATAAATTAAATTGAACATATATAGGTATTACGTATCTATTTTTATCTAAAATAAATTTAAATATGGTAAATAACTATTTAAATAAAAATTCTGATTTAAACTATAACTCAGTGTTTTCACTATTCATCAAAAATTGAACGTTTTTAGAAAAAGCCAAAAATTCACCATAGATTAATTTTGATATTCCCAATCCAAAAAGGAAGTCCATTTTGAAAGATAAAATTTATAAAATTACAAAAAATGGGTATTACTATTCATAACGAATAGTTTATATAATATTTTATTAACATAAAGTTGTTTAGTGAAACTTGGTATTGCGTACAACGCAAGATATCGAGGAAGGTTTCTCTTGCATGTAACGCATGCCAAGAATAGTGTTGCGTATTCTACAATCTAATACGGTGTTGCGTATAGTGAAAGATAATCATGGTGTAGTGTACAACACAATACATAAACGAAATTAAAAATAATATTTCTCATAAAATCTCTGGGTGTTACACCCACATATCAGAATTTTGGCAAATAAATACTTTTTTTATGTGATTTTGAGGTTTTTGGGTGTATTTACTTAAAGCCTAGAAACCCAGACAATATGGCGTGTAGTTTTATAAACACACTCCATGTGTTCTTCTATTCAGGAAGCACATGTTTCTTGGTTACACATATGTATATTCCATGTACTGGTTTGTCTATGTGGAAAACCGTGTAGTCAGATTAATGGGTTGAGAATTCTCAAGGACAATACGCCGTGTATGTTTAGTACACACCGTGTCATTTGATAACACACCATGTATCTCGGTTAATTGCACAACCAAAATTACCGGTGTACACACATTTTTTAAGATTTCTGGGAACACGCCATGCTGTAAAAGTACACACCGTGTTACCATGTTTTATGGTTTTAAGATTTTTTCATCAACTATTCCATTTTAACTCTCCTAAATTGTAAATAGTGTTTGACCTTAACAATGGTGTGCTTTTGACCTTTCAGAATCATGCCGCCAAGACGTCCTTTGGTAGTACATCAGGAACCAGATAGTGACTGTTCACCAAATTTGGATGATTAGGGACTTCCTGTAGTTCCACCCGACGTACCGGATATGGAACCAACAATTATCCCGAACACTAGTGCCGATGCAAAGTTCCGCGAGGGATTTATGAGGTTCGTGATGACCTTTGAAGGAACCCAGCAGTCTGCCACGTCTATGAAAAAACTTATGAGAGTCTTTCAGCAGTAACATCCACCCACATTCTCTCGGGAAAGAGGACCTCAGGCTACAGATTCAGGGTTCAAAGCCATGATTACCATGTTTGAGCATCTGTAGATTCCTTTGGAGAGGAGGGTTAAGCTCGCTACATATATGATTCGAGATTCCGCCAAGAGATGGTGGGATGTCATTTATTAGGAAGGGTGCCATCAGATCATTATTCTGGATGAGTTCCAGCGTATGTTTTATGATTTCTTCTACCCAGCAACGCTAAGAGCCGATAGAGCCAGAGAGTTCATTAACCTGGA
The DNA here is from genome assembly GCA_963277665.1 of Viscum album. NCBI lineage: Eukaryota > Viridiplantae > Streptophyta > Magnoliopsida > Santalales > Viscaceae > Viscum > Viscum album. Next base: position 161,035,304 of record OY728135.1, on the reverse strand, counting down.
GTAGGGTACTGTTTTTGTTATGGAGTATTCTTCCCACTTCACAGAGTTACTGCGTTTCACTCCTTTTATAGGGAATGATGAGTTGTTTCTAGAGAAGATGTCTGAGGAAGGCATCGAACCTGATATCAGATCCCAGGTGAACGTCATTCAGTTGAATTTGATTAGTTTGATAGTTAACCAAGCGCTAATCACATAACGGAATCTGAGAGAGACTGGAGCTTTGAGCTAGGGAGGTTCAGCATCCAGGGTTCGAACCTTTACGAATGATAGTAGTAAATGTTGTAGGGAATCTACAAGTGGTGATCCAGGTGACGAGATATTCCTTACGGTAGTCAGGTGGTATGATACTAGTGTGGAAGGAATGAGCAAAAGAATCCTCAGTGACTGAGAGACCCAGTTTTGTGCTGATCTTGCGGCATGATGGTCCATCGTCAGTGTTTTTGCAAGGTTTCCCTTCCAACAACTAGTGATGGAAAATCAGTTTTGACCCTATGTGCAGGAGAAGGCTTACTAGTTCCGCAAGAAACTAGGGAATGTAGTTCTTCAGGTCGTTCAGGCCAGGGTAGAGGTCGTGGACGCAGTGGTCAGGTTTAGGGAGGAACAACTCAGGGTTCTTAGGCATGGTATAAGGGCCGCGGTACAAGAAAGACTTTTGAAATAGAGCAGATTCATCAGGTGAAGGATCTGAGACTCTCTACAGTTAGAGATATGATATTAGTAGCCTCAATTTTATCTTCCGCACTTTTTGATATAGGATCTTCTCATAGCTTTATTTTTGTGCATAATATAGAGATCCATAGGCTTGCTGTCTTTACTTATGAGGTTATGATGACACTAGACACACCTTTGGGATTTAAAACTACTAGTGTGTGTCAGTGTAATAAGTACCCCCTTGAGGTTGGTGGGTGTCACTTCTTGTGGAATCTTTATATCTTGGAGATGATAGGTTATGACGTCATTCTCGGGATGTACTGGTTAGTTTCCTTCCAGGCCTTTGTCAACTTCTCTTTCTGTAGGGTGAGTTTTACATCACCAAAGGGAAGATCTTATCTTCACCAGGGTGAGTGGGATGTCTAGGCGAGAAGAGATGGACTAGAGCATCAAGGGTTGAGCGGTGTTACATACCAGATTTATAGAATGTATATTGATGACCAGGGTACTTCTCATATGGATTTTCCTACAGTGTTCGATCATTTTCCAGATGTCTTTTAAGAATAATTTTTAGGTTTACCTCCGGAGCGAGAGGTAGACTTTTCTATTGAGGTTGTTCCAGGCACAAAAACAGTGTTTATACCTCCTTATAGGATGGATACACCTTTGTTACATGAGATCAAGAAGCTGTTGGAGGAGTTGAAAGCAAAGGGTTTTATCTAGCCTAGTACTTCTCCTTGGGGTTCTCCCGTTTTGTTTGCAATGAAGGCAGACGAAGCTCTACCAATTTTTGTGGATTATCGGAAGTTGAACCAGCTGATGGTCAAGAACCAATATCCTTTTCCGAGGATTGAAGATTTTTTGGATCAGCTTTGAGGAGCCAGGGTGTTCTCAATTATTGACATGAGATCTGGCTATCATCGGTTACGTGACAGGCCATATGATATAGCTTTGAGAGATTTTCGGTGTAGGTATGGCCTATACGAGTATTTGGTTATGTCCTTCGGTCTCACAAATGGGCCGGTAGTTTTCATGGCACTGATGAACAGGGTTTTCCATCCTTACTTGGATTCTTTCGTAATGGTTTTTGTGAACAAAATCACGGTGTACTCTCACACTCGACACGACCATGTTACCCATCTTGAGATCGTACTGAGTACACTGAGAGAGCATCATTTATATGCTATGCTCTCAAAGTGACACTTTTGGATGGACGAGATTCACTTCCCGGGTCATGTCATCTCAGAGATAAGAGTATCAGTAGACCCGGAGAAGGTTAGAGCAGTAGTTACCTAGGAGCAACCAAAGAACGTCTTCGATGAATGAATTTTCTTGGGGAAGGAAGGTTACTACAGACACTTTATAGAGGAATTATCATGCATAGCATCGCTATTGATGTGCTTGACTAAGAAGGGTGTAAAGTATGTATTGTCTGAAGCCAGCGATTCAGATTTTTAGGAGCTGAATGGGAGATTGACTTTAGAACTGATCCTAGTTTTTCCAGAGCCGGGCAAGAGTTATATAGTTTTCTGTGATGCATCTGGCATCGGTCTTCGAGCAGTACTTATGCTGGAGGATCATGTTGTTGCATATGAAACTCGGAATTTGAGGGCACATGAGAGTAATTATCCTACACATGATTTGGAGTTGGCTATAGTTGTTCACACATTGAATTGTTGGAGACATTATCTTCTGGGAGATCATTTCGTGGTGTACACTAACCAAAATAGGCTCAAGTATATCTTCACACAGCATGACATGAATTTGAGACAGTGGAGGTGGGTCGAGTACCTACAGTATATCAACATTGAACTTTCTTATATGCCTGGGAAAGAAAATGTTGTGGCCGATGCACTGAGCAGAAGGACATAGATACAATCCATTAAGGAGGCCAGTAGTGAGTGGAATGTCATGGATCTATTATCTGAGATGCATGTGGAGGTGCATGAAAAACATGGAAATACTTTTTTTCTTCTATATATGTTACCTCTACTCTTATAGATTTAGTGTGAATGAGACTGATGTTTGATTATCAAGGCCTATTCATACAGGAGGGTGTGTCAGGTGAAGACCCTACTCCTGGGTTGAAAATAGGTGATGATGAGGTGTTACGCTTCCATGGTTGCCTATGGGTTTCAGCAGACATACGTGAGGAGATGATGCTGGAGTTTCATGCTTCAGCTTGGGCAGTTCATCCTGGGGTCACCAATATGTATTGAGACTTACGCCGTCAGTATTGCTGGCCAGGCATGAAGAAAGATGTAGCTGGTTTTGTTAGGTGATGTTCCACCTACCAGCAGGTGAAGGCAGAGCATCAGCGACCAATATGTCTTCTACAGCAGTTACCCATTCCTGAGTGGAAATGGAATGATGTCACGATGGATTTTGTGATAGGGTTACTGAGATCTCCTCGAAGTAATGATGCAGTTTGTTGTTGTCGATAGGCTCACAAAGGTCGCACATTTCTTCCGGATTAGGGAGACCCTCAGAGTTGATGATATTGGGAGTTTTTACATACATGAGGTGGTACAAATCCATTGGGTTCCAAATATTATCGTTTCTGATACGGATGTCCGCTTTACTTCACATTTCTGCCAGGGGCTACAGAGGGCTTTGGGTACACAAGTACTTTTGAGTACGACATACCATACCAAGAGAGATGGGCAGTCATAGCGCACAATTCAGGTGCTAGAGGACTTGCTTCATGCATGCTTCATTTATTTTGGAGGTTAATGGGAGATACATATACCTCCTGTGGAGTTTTCCTATAATAATAGTTTTCAAGAGACAATGCAGATGGAACCATTTCAGGCTTTTTACGGTAGGTCATGCTGATCACCCTTGTGTTGGATGGAGGAAGGAGAGGCAGCTATGCTTGGACCTCATCTTGTCTAGGAGACCACAGAGCAGGTGGAGTTTATTCAGAAGAGGATGACTACTGCACAGTCTTGGCAGAAATCTTATGCTGATCCGCGGAGAGAGCCTTTAGAGTTCAAGGTCAGAGATCAGGTTTTCCTATGTGATACCCTAAGGTTGGGACACAAAAATATTAGGATATAGGGAACACTTTCACCAATATACTTCGGACTGTTTGAGGTTTTGGAAAGAGTCGGTCTGGTTACTTATAGGTTGCAATTACCTTAGAGGTACCAGGCCGTGCACGATATCTTCCACATTTCTCAACTTCAAAACTATTTCTCAGACCCGTCTCATGTGTTTCAACCCGAGGAGGTTGATTTCGATCAGGATTCATCGTTTTGGGAGCATCCTATTAGAATTTTTGATCGCAGAACGAGGGTACTCCATGGTCGGTCTATTCCTTTGGTACGGGTGCTTTGGTAGCACGACCATGTGCAAGATGAGACCTTGGAAAGGGAGGCTGATATGTGATCAAAGTGACCATATTTGTCTGAGGTTTCTTCTTCTCCACCTATTTAAGGAAATTAGGTGATGTATTTATTTAAGGGGGGAGGTTTGTAAAAACTGAAGTCTTCATTTTCAGGTATGGATCATAATTTTGGGCTTCTTATGGAAAAATATAGAAAATGAGAATTTTCCTTGTACACACCATGCACTCATATGTACATGCTGTGTACCATGATCCTGTGTACTGGCCGAGTATAGCTGATTACATGGTCGTGTTTTTACCTATTGGATCTGCTTAAGTAGGAGGCCACTAAATGGAACTACACGACGTGTACTCCTTAACAACAGAAAATGTACTTTTCTTTTTATTCCATTAATTAGACCAAGGTTGCGTCTAATCGCCCGAAAACCCTTCTTCTGGCCATCTTCTCATCCATAGTTTCCAAGATATCTGAATCTTCCTAGAGCCCCAGAACCACCATTAATGATCCATTTTGAATGACATTAGGTGAAATAGAATACCCTTAGTAAGCTCTTGGTTCTTCTTTAGCCTCTATTCCAGATTCCTCTTCTTTCATGAGTTATCAAAGGTTGATCATTTTAGACATTTTTGTAGATCTATGTTGTTATAGGATGATTGAATGACTAAGGTTCAAGTATATTGATATCCTAGGATTGATGTAGGTGGTTTGTTTCCTTTTGTTTAATTTCCTTGAGTTTTATATGAAAAAGTACCGATTACCCATGTATCAGGTATTTCAGTTTAGGGATTTTGATACTGTTATTATCTGCCTTATATTTATTGAAGCTTGAGGTTATTAGATAATGATGATTGCTTGTTTTCATGATTGAGGATCACCCCATGGTTGTTTTCCCTTGTTTGGCTATTAATTTCCATTCAGCTTAGGTTGCCTATGAGGCAGACCTTGTTGCTCTGCTTGTGAGATTTGATATACCTGTAGAAAGTGTTTCCAACTGTATAAATCCTTTTTTATGAATTAAATATATTTTCTGAGTTGTTGCAGAGCATAATTCAGGCTGCTAAGAATCGTTTACATACGACTACATTTACACAAGGTTGTGGGAACCTATTATAGTTAGACCATAGGGGGAATTGACATTGAGTGCTTCCCCAGAGGGTCTTCTTATTTATTATCATTGCATGACAAAAGGGGGAATTGGACTTTGGGCTTCCTTAGAGTGTCCACTAGATTATGAATCGAGAATAAACGGGGAATTAAAGGTAAGTTCTTCCTCAGAGAGTCGATAAATACCGTAGCAAGAACATAGATGGAATTGATGGTGAGTGTTTCCCTAGAGGGTATGTGTCGTTGTTTGATTACTTAACTATAGGGGTTTTACCATGTGAGCCACCCAGAGGGTCAATGTTAATAATTGTTTGGTTGGTTATGATGAGTCTACCAAGACAACACCAAAGCATGGGTCTTTTAGTCTATCTTGTTTGTTTAGGTAGTCTTTTGAGATACCTGTTGTGTTACTTTCTTTGCCCTTGGAACATATTGATTTTTCTAGGTTCCTTTGTTACTTAACTAAAATAATGAATTAAATGTTAAATTAATGTGAATGAGGAATAGTGGGATTGTTTACTTTTAAGTACTCCTTGTTTCACTACTGCATTTACTTTTACTTATGTTATATATTACTCACTGATAGTAGGGCATAGATCTTGTGGTGGCTGCCTACTGAGATTAGTCTCACACCCAGTTTGGGTCATGCTTTTCGACACAAATATGTTATATGGTTACAGGAGTGGATAGGGAGTTTCTCCCTTCTACTTCAGGTACATGATTGCTGGTTGGAGCTGGAAAGCATAGGACACAACATAGGCTTGGAATGTTGTTGGAGTTACTGTTTTCTTCTCTGTAATTTGGTTTTAAATTATACTTTAGCATGTTGATTTCTTTCACTTATTTCCTAGAAACATAAATGTATCCTATACCATTATATATATATTTCTATATTTCTATTTAGTTTTAATTTTTTTTATGTTCTTTACTGCTTCTGCTATCATTTATTATTTTCCTTTCGTCGTATAGTTTACCAAATGAGGGCATAGTTTCCCCAGTGACTCACCAAGGCCCTCACTAGTTATCGGCAGCCTCAGGCAATTGGGGAAATGTTCTTCAGGTCATGTGGCGAATCAGGTTCGGGGCACCAGTTGAGTGGCTCCAGATTTGGGTCATCACAATTCTAAACCACACTTCTATTTTCCTGATCTTTCATATGAAATGTATAGCCATTAATGTCATACCCAGACGATGTTATCACATTTAAAGTTGGACCACCAACTTACCATTTTAATAACTCTTATGCATCAGATCTACCAAGTCGGGTATTTCTAAACCATGGTTAAAATGTTTTGTTATGCTAATTCAAAATCCACAATTCTTTCTTATTTGGATGACATTTCTTCAACTCATTAATATGCAATGTGATATACGGTTGAGCATCAGCTATGTTATTCATGATGTATAAATGTACCTTCTTTATATGTTCATCTGACAATGATATGACATTCAATCCATGAATCCCCTTTCCCTCAATAGTCACTGATTAATGGAAAGATGGTTGAAAACCAATATGCTCCACCATAGACAAGTAGCTCATACAAAACACTACAACCTCCTCATAAATATTCTTTTCAGCAATAGAGGATTCAAGTCGATATAGATTCATAACATACCCATTAAAATTTTCATATACCTTTCAAATGGATACATCCAATGAAGATATACAGGTCCACAAATCTTTATTTATCAAACCAGACGAACCATTAAATGCACCATTGTATCAAAAAAATATGTTGGAAAATACATTTCCAATTCACAAATCATAGAAATTGCATTATTTTCCAAAATTTTCAAAGCATCCACATCAATCACCTTATTAAAAATTGAATTGAAAAAATAACACACCTTCATGATAGTCATTCTGACACAGTTAGACAATATTCCACACAATGCAACTTATAGAAGTTGTTGCATCAAGACATGACAATCTTGGGATTTCATACAAGTCAACATCAAATCCTTCAAAGAGATTTTTTTACATTTTAAGAATAAACTTGAGGCACTTTTATATCCTGAAGACACTGACAAAAAATAATTTTCTCCCTCATGTATAATATATGACAATCCAAAGGGGAATAAATGTTCACCTTCCATCAAGAGTGGGAGATAACTCCAAACTTACTCCCATTGATATTAAGTCTAATCTTGCATTCAAACCATATTTAGAATTTCCTTTAATATCTAAAAATGTTTCAATCAAACTATTATATATATTATTCTCCACATGCATGTCATCAATATTATGTTCCAGTTAATGATATATCCAATATGGAAGATCAAAAAATATTAACCTTTTCTTCCAAATATGTATATTATTACCAGATTTATGTGACTTTCCAAATGTCACATCAAGGTTTTTCATCCTCTCAAAATACTCATCAGTGGATAATAGTTTTGGAGAAATATCAAATTTTTATGAGCAATTGAATGCATTTTTTAATCTTCTATCAGAGTGATCCATATGAATAAACAGTTGATGAACCATGTATAGTGTTTTCCTCCCATGATGCAATTAACAATATAAATTCTATTGTTCGCAAATTGGACATTCATTATTCCCCTTAGAAGTGTATCTAGAAAAATTTTCATATGCGGGTAAGTAATTTATAGTGAACATAACAACTATATGCAGTTCAAAATATTCCATTTTATAAGAATCATACACCCTAATACCATCCTCCAATAAAAGATTCAAATCAACAATCTGTGGTGACAAGAAAACATAAATATCATTTTCGGGTTTCTTGGGACCAGAGATCATTATACTCAACATGAAATATTTCCACTTCATACGAACTTCAGGAGATAGGTTGTCAATTACCAATAAATCATACCATGAACTATGTGTGCTACTAAGTCTTTGATATGGATTCATTCCCTCTATGCACAACGCAAGTTTGAGATTCCTATTTCATTTCTAAATGTAGGATACTGCTCATAAATGTTCTTCCATTGTGAAAAATCATCTGAATGACGAATTTTTCCATCATATATCCGCTCATCAGCATGCCATCTTAACCATTTTGAATCATGTGAATTACTAAATAAACATTTCAAATGAGGAATTATAGGAAGATACCAAAATACTTTGGTAGAGATCTCAGTAATCTATACATCTTCCTGTGATTTTTCTTTCAACTTATACCATTATGTCCCACATTTAGGACACTCTAACAAAAATTCATATTCTTTTTTATATATTATAATGTCATTTAGATAGGAATGTATTTTCTTTTATCCCAATACTATTGGGAATAATATTTTCTTGGCCTTATAATGTAAATCTGTAAGTTCATTTTATTTTGGATGAATGTCTCCCAACAATTTCAGCAGCTCTGTAAAACTCATGTCACTCCATCCATGTTTTGCGTTTAGGTTAATCAATCATAACACTTCCAATAAAACCGTAAAATCTGTACAACCATGATACAATGGTTTTTCAGCATCACTATAGAGATGTTGAACTGTCAGTTCAATGTCAAATTTTATTGATGCATTATCCTGAATCATTTCTTCAATTTCATCAGAGTTACTATCTTGCAAATCAACATCAGCAATAGATCTAATATTATTTCTTGTTTCAACGAGCTATATCCAAGTTCTATGACTTAGATTAAAACCATGAAAAAACATATGATCTTTGATCACTATAATTTTTAACTTCTTTATATTGAATCATTTCAGGCATGGAAAGAGAAAAATGTCATTTCTAAGAACATTTCATTTAGAAAATTCCAAAAAATCATCAACACCTTCCTCATTTTCATTACTCAATAGATCTTCCACAATCCAACTTCGAATCAATATTACCTATAACAAATATCAAAATTATACATCATGTTAAGATAAACCAATTATGGGTTGTAACAACCATAATGTAATTGGTGTTGACTGAAGAAATTATTGAGATAATGGAATACAAGTAGAGTTCCTCTATATGGAATAACTAAATGGACCCCGGTGGGTATTCATTGAATGACTGTTTGTTGGTTTCTATGATAATAGGTAGGGAAAACTATGGGTTTTAGCTTATAAATAGAATCACATTGTCAAATAAAAAGGCTATGGTGGGTAAGGTGGGTAATGCATACAATCAACCCCTTTTAGAGTGACGGTTGGGTTAGTGATGAGTAAACCATGTTGATCAAACCATGATCATGAATGAAAATATGTAGGTGATGGAGAATCATGTTAATAGAATAAAAGTACACTAAGGGAGGTGGTTAATACCTTCAAAAAAAGTAATCAAGGATGTTGGTGTGTCAATGTTGTAACATAATGTTTATAGATTCTATCTCTATAAACCCCAAAAATCAAAAAGGCATGTTTTGTGAATTATGAGAGAAAACAATGTGAAAAAACCAATCAACATTAAATCAAAATAAAATACAAAAAAATAAACCACCCATGGAAACTTGAGATTACTAAGAAGAAAGTGCTAGATCAACTCTCCTAGCACGTACCTATAGACTCCCATAAATCCTATCTTCTACTACCAGATGCATCCTCAATTACAATATTGAATTTCAAGAAACTATACCTTCAAAAAATATAGGATTTAATACCATTTTTTTATGAACTATCATAATCCATCTTACCAAATCACATGGGTTTTTCCATAATAAATCCTAGAGGGTGTTCCTAATCCCCAATTGTTGGAAACTAGTGTCTATGAATCATAAAATACCACTTGACAATGTTTCTCATTCAAATCAGAGTTAATATGGTATCATATTCCTTCCAAAAATCAATTATAGATTGTCTATACATTGAAAAACCAAGTAATGAAAAATAAACAAAACACATGCAAAGTGAATATAACAAATAATAACTAATAAAAATGGAAAAAATCATTTTTATTGACATGAATTCATTATCCAAAGTAATTACACAACAGCTTATAATAAATGAAAATTACAAATATATTAGAAGATGGTTAAAACAGTTAATACAAAAATCATCCGATAAAAATGAGGATAAATATATTAAACAAGAACAATATAATGAGAATAAGATGTAAACTAGAAAAACAAAATTTGAGGGCACAAGATAAATGTATCGTATCTATTTTAAATAAACAATATCACAAAATGTAAATGTAGGGAATTCGTGAAAAATGATGAACAAAATAGTGGTTTTTGAGCCTTATGTGAGTGCTGAGAGAGGAGCTGATAGATTAGGTGATAATATGTTTTATGAATAATGCTTGCAAAACAGGTTTGAAGGGAAAGAGATGGAAGAATTGCTTCATGGTTTTCCACCTGAGGGTGATAGAGGTTATAGGTCGCCCGATCAAAAAATAATAAATGTGACCATATGGGCCCTGATAAATTTTTTAAATGGTTTATAACATTGGTTATTTAATAACTGATGTTATAAACTATTTTTTAATACATTTGTAACATTGGTTTTTATAATAATTAACATTATAAACACATGTTTTACATTTTTTATATAATATCCGATGTAAACAAGTGTCATGATATCATATTTTTTATGTCGGTTATTTTTATAACTGACGTAAAAACCGATGCGTCTTGATTTTTTACGTCAGTTCAAAAAATAACCAATGTAAAAAAACCCCACGTGTTATTTTCTTACATCAGTTATAAAATAAACAATGTAAAAAATCATATATCACTAATTTTGACATCGGTTGTCATAATGGATGTAAAAAATGGTGACGTTAAAAAATTTATCTAAGCTATTGATTATGATCCATAAAAATATGTAGGCTCCATAAGATAACAAAGAGAAAATCACTTTGAGTTAAGAATTATATGGATATGATAATGTGATGATAGATGATCAATCTGGTACTTTGAGGGTGATTGGTATGAATCTTTTCAATTGTATACTTATGAAATAATTTTTTGATATGATTTTGTCCCTCTGGTTTATTTCTTCTTGTGTTGTTTTTCATATGTGTTTTCATATAGATATGTTTCCTTTAGTATTAAAAATTAAAACTCCTCTTGGAAAAGGAGACTATTGAGCCTTTATGTGTAATGATTTTTCTATAACAATCGATGGGGATATGCTACTTTCAGATTACTATATCCTTGAGATGAATGACTATGAAGTAATTTTTGATATGGATTAGTTGACATCATTCAAGGCCTAAAATGACTTTTATGCTCTAAAGTTATTTTTACATATTTGGATGGTGTTTAGTATCTCTTAAGTGGATATTGGGGTATTAAGGGATCTTATCTGTTAGAAGTCATTAATTTTTAATCAATAGATGTTATAATAAAAAAAGGCTTTCCATCTATCATTGAAATATTCCTTATGTTTTCTCATTAAAATTTCTCAGGGTTTTCACCCAAAAAAGAAGTTACATTTACGATTGATCTAATACTAGGGATCAATCATATTTAAATCTTATCATAAATGATAGAACAAAAAAATTGGAGTAGTTGAATGTTGTGTTAAAAATTTAGAAATTAAAGGGTTCATTTGAATGAGTACATCTCAATGGTCAGTGTTGGTTCTTTTTGTAAATAAGGAGGATGAAACTATTTTTCTTTGTGTGGATTATCATAAGCATAACAAAGATGTGTTAAAGAATCAATATCCTCATACATGAATCCAATATATATTTAACCAATTTATGGGATTCTAGTTGTTCACTAAAATTTAATTTCATTTAGGATATCACCATCAATGTGTTAGGAAGAATGATATTCCAATTACATCTTATAAAATAAGATAAAACCTTTATGAATATCTTTCTATTCATTTTGGTAAAAAAAAATATAACCTCCTTTATGGAATTGATGAATTGAATATTTCAAATGTATACAGATTCCCTTGTGTTGGTATTTCTTGATGATATTATATTGTATTCATGAAAAAACGTATACCTTGAGAAACATATGGATATAGTGTTCAGTATCATTTGGGAGAATCTTATTTATACTAAGCTATCAAGGTGAGATTTATGGATACAAGTGGTATGTTTACGTGGCCATGTAATTTATAAAAAGAATGTTTTGTTGATAATAAATAGATACATGATATTATCTCTTTGAAACCACAAAATAATGAATTTCAGATACATAGATTCCTTTTCTTCATGGGATAATAATGATATTTTTATGTGATTTCTCACATATGTCCTCACTGATGAAATACATAGTAAGAAATGGGATTTCATTCCAATGGTATGATGAATACTAGAAATTATTTCATGAACATAAGGTTAGACTTACTTCAACATCTATAATAATGTTTCTATAGTCTTGATATGGATATATAGTATATTATGAGGCATCAGGATTACCGATGGGAGGTTTTATCATGTCGGGATGTCAAGATGTTTCTTAAGACTCACAACTGTTACATATGCATGAGAAGAACTATTGAATACACAATTTGGAGTTAGATATTGTAGTTCATTCTTAAAATACTGGGAATCACATGCTTTTTCTGATAAATTTAAGGTGAATACAGATCATAAAATTTTGATGCAGATCTTCTCATAAAGGTATTTGAATATTATGTAATGAAGATAGATGGAATATCATCAATTTTTTTACTTCAACATGTTATATACATTAGGGAAAGGAAATTATATATCATATTCCTTAATTAGAATGTCTTATGATCAGTTAGACAATGAGACATTAGATATATGGTACAGTATGTCACTCATAGTCAATATGCATCTAGATTATACAGAACAATGTATGGTTATAATATTATTTATGGTTTCCCTTATTCCTAATTTGATTAGTCTAGTTTGAAACAACCAAACGTCTGATTATAAATACGTTTCCATGAGGTAAATAATTAATGGTGTGGAGACCATTGAGGGATGTAAGCTGTATGGGTGTTCATTGTTATGGTTTAGAGATGAGATGGTCATACCATTGTCATATCGGGAATAAATTCTATGTTCCTACTACCCTTAAAGATGGGTTGTACATCCTGGGATTCAAAAATTGTAAAATGTGATGAAATAAGAGTTTTTTTGGGTTGGCATGAAAATAGATGTAGTCGACTATTTCTTGAGATGCCTCTCATATCATCAAGTCAAGACAAAGAATCAATATCCATCTAGTATGTTGTAGTCTTGGAAAATTTTTATGTAGAAATGGGTGATGATAACCATTTATTTTTTAATCGGTTTTCAATGGAGTTAAGGAAACCTAATTCCAGAAGGGTGATAGTGAATTAGATTATAAATATTTCTCACTTCATTCCTATTTGTGAAAATTATATTGTGGAATATTTGTCTAAACTCTATAATAATAAAAGTTTATAGACTCACAACGTTCAATACTAATTTATATCTAATTAAGATCCTTAGTTAATGTCAAATTTTTTTATGTACATATAGGGATCCATTCAAAAACGCTTTACTATTATAGTGAAATATCATCATCAAATAGATGGAAAATACAAAAGGGAAATAGAAAATATGGATTACATGCTTAGGGCTTGTGTAATGGATTCTGGTGGCTTATGGGAGGAGCGTATACATATAGTGGAAATATCAAACAATAAAAGGTTTCAAACCTTTATACATATTTATCTTATTAAATACTATAATGGAATTATTTTTATTCACCAATTTATTTGGTGGAAATATGTTAAAATTCATTAATTGGACCCATTCATGTGAAAGAGTCAACAAAGTAGATTCAATTTATCAGAAAGATGATCAAAATAGCTCAGAGTCCCCCATAAACATAAGTTGATCATGGTCAGTGACTGTTGTTATTTGATGGGAGTGATCCTGTCTTCTTAAGAATCTCATTGGGACATGGAAAACACTATTTTTCTATGTAGGTAATGTAGTCCCCACGGTACATATGTCCTTTTGATATATATCAACGAGTTGGTGAGGTGGCTTATCAGTTGGATTTTTCTCTATGGTTCAGGTAAGTGCACGATGTGGTTCATTTATCTCGGTGAAAAAACTACCAACCTGATTCTTACCATGTGATTAAATAGGATCGCATATACCTAGATCGGGATGCTATGATGTTTCATCTGATGGTACAAATTTTCGATATACTATAGAATCACTCACCTTTGAAAATCCTATGTTTAGTATAGTTTTTATGGACACATGGATGGATATAAGAAGAAAAATGGGAGAGTGAGATGGTTTTGATAGAATAATCGAATGATATCTTTTATAAAACACTGGTTTTATACTTTCATGGGAAATACTAACCAATAATGGAGTGAATGTATCACCTCAAGTTTTAGGTACATAACCCATTATTTGTGTACTTTAGGCTTATAAAATCATTGTATTATATATGAGGAGGTTCTACGAGGACTTGTTACATTTTGGATTATTTTTTGGAGGTTCAAGGACTGTGAACAGTTTGTAAAAATTGTATACCACCACTAGGAAACCATGAAACATGTTTTGGGAGTCATAGGTTTGCCTCATGGTTTGTCCAGGTTTTATCCAAATAGTGCATGAACATATAGGAAACTGTGGAATGTGATAAATAGGTGAATTAATGGTTTGTGCATGTTTTTTATAACTATTTGATCCACCATACAAGGGGTGGCCATGAGATAGTAGTATCACATGGTTGGTGTATAGTATTCCAAACCATTAAACATAACTATACAATGCATAACTGGCACCCCAAATATCTTTGTTCTAATCCAAATTATGTCCCATAAGCCTATTTAATCCCCAATTTTCTTAGGATTATGAATTAATTTTTCACCAAATGCTTGATAGAGTTTTCCTTTTCATATGGAAGTGATTCTTAGGGGAATCAATGGTTGTTAGAGATCCAGATCCATTGGTAAGCACTTGTTATCTCTAATTCATCCAAGATCCATCATTATTCACTATATCAAAACCATAGATCTCGTACATTATTCAAATATCTATATTTTCTAATTTCAAAATTGATATGAAATTTCTGTGTCTCCTCAAAGGAACAAGTTTTGTGGAAAGATCTATTGAATGAAAGTTTCATTTTTTTCTCCAATAATTGAGAGGTTGGTGGCATCTCCCTTATTTCTACATGACTTAGAAATTGAATTCATAGTTTTCATTAAATTAAATTATTGAAATTTTTCTAATATTTGTGCCTTAGTCATGATGAAAATACCTTTTGGGTTATGAATTTGAAATTGTGAAAATTGAATGGTTTGTTAGAAAATTATCTATGGTGATAATTTTAAAATGACAATTTAAAAAATATGATTTTTTATGCATGTAAATATTTTGATGAAATTATTTAAAGAAATAAAGGTTCTATGTTTAATTTTTTTCATGGAATTTTTAATACATGGATGGTGTGGGAGCATTCCTAAACAAGACATGATGGATTTCTTTTGTTCCATTAGGGAACCTGGTATTGGTAACCTTGTGGAAATTTGTTAGATTTATGAGATATTGATCGGGAATATGGAACTATCACCTCTGAAAATATGGATGTGTGTGGATATATTTTTATAGATATAAAAAATAATTCAGAAATGTTCTATTGTTTGTAAAAAAATTCCATTGAAATTGTTTATAATTTTTATATGAACAGTTTTATCCAATTATAAAAACCATTTTACATAAAATGTGTTAACTGGTTCTTCTCCATGTGGTGTATGATGGGATGTATTTGAGGAAATATTATTGAGTTTAGAGAAAATCCCTATATTGGAATATCTGATTGTTTGTATATTTCATCCATCATGAAATAGGTAAAGGCAATGTATCTCACTTATTTAGAGATTCTTCTTGATAAAACGGAAAATCCATGTGGAGTTGGTGCTTTGAGTAGTTGGGAGATGGTTGTATTAATGTCCTCTATATTTTTGTCTTCTGTATTTTTTTATTTTATTTTATATTATAACTCCAATATTATTTTAATTTTTACGTATAATATTTGTTTTATCTTTTTACATTTAACATATAGGGTATTAGATGTTTATTATTTATACTTTTGATGTGATTTATCATTAAATGGGAAAAATCATCCCCCAATATTATTGAAGTATTTGGAATTTATTTCCATCATTTTTTGTGTTGGGGATATCACCTAAGTCCAAGTTTCACCATAATCTTTTCTCTAGATAATGATGAGGGGTGGGATGTTACAATTTAGTGTCACTAGTATGGGTTATTCATTCTAATTATTCAATTCCTTTACTTTGGAAGAGTATGAATATTTTTTTGTAATTTTCTGTTGAGCGTTTAACATGGATAGTTGGTTCATGGTTAGAGAACCATGAAACATAACAATACAATTTGTAAATTTATATTTGAGTAGATGAATCATAGTTGGTGCATGGTTAGAAGAACCATGAAGCCAAACCCTTCACATAATACATGTCAGATCTAGTAACAGATGCATGGATTTCATATTGTTTGGGGAACCCAACATTCTAACCACGAAATTTATTTATCTCGGGTCAAGTGGGGAGTTCATGCTTAGCTCAAGGTTTAGTAAACATTAATTCCATACCATTCATATTGACTATAAATTCATTTTATAGTTTTTAATAATTTTTATTAGGGGAAATATTTTTGTCTAATCTAATTTTCATAGTTTGACCTAGAGAGTTCCATTCTTGACACTATCTCCTTCCTCTGAGGATGATGTTATTCTAAATTTCATTATTTATGAATTGTCAATATAAACTCCTATTTCTCCCTGTTTTATTCTTCCTCACATTTCCATTTCCCTATTACTTTTATCTTCTTGCACTAACAACCATGGTGGAGGACCCTAATAGTAAATATTTGGTTGAAAAAAAATGTTTTTCCCTATCTTGGTATTTTGGATTCCCACCCTTGAAGTACACTTTCATTATTTAGTATATTCTCAATGGATCTACATGATTAAGGTGGGTACTACAATAACCATCTAGTTATGTGAGAATACCATCAATATTTGGATTTTAAATCCTATTTTTCATAGATAAATATTTATAGTGTTGGATATATATCATTGATTTATTGAATAGATTTAATTTTTTCCTTCCCTATTCATAAGGGGAAAAGGTGAAATTTCCCAATTCATCTTTATTTTCATTAAAGGTATATTTTTATGAACCCTACAAGTTTGATAATATTTAAAATATGGTTTCTTTGAAAAAATTAATTTATAAATAATTTTTAGCTATCATTGATATATGAAGTTGGATATTCCACAATTCTGAATTTTATTCATTATTATAAGGGCATGTTTGACTTATACAATTTTATTGGATATTGTTTTATTTCACTTGGTTTTGTATTTGTTTTATTTAGTATCCTATAGGTGTTTTCACTATCTTCAAGTGAGATCTCATATTTTTTGGATTAATATCTTATTTTCCTAGGATGTATTATCTGGTCTAAATTTTATTTGCGAACTAAAGGCCTATTGTGAAAATAAATTAAATTATTTAGTATCTAAATGACACCCATGAAGTTGTTTCCCATTATCTTTTCATTGTTTCATTATTATATTTAGATCATTTTAGTTTATTATCATTGATTATCATTATTAAAATGGTTTTATTCCTTTTAGGGATGTTCAAAGGAGAGATAATGATTTATTTATTGGGTAAAATAGATGATATGTTGTGAAATTATGATTTTTACTTCATCAAACTTTATAAAAAGCCATGGGAAGCCATGGGAATCATTTTGAGAAATCAATGGATGAATGATATGGTTGTTTTAATTTTTCATTAGCTTTGATTCACTAGTGATGTCATCAATCTACATAATAGAGTGTCACTTAGTGAATCTAGGGAGGAGTAAGTCATATAGTTAATTAACTAATAATGAAACATAGGTATGTGAGTTTTTTTCCCCAATCCAATTTATATATTTATTACCATATTATTAATATGATGATTTTTATTGTATAATAGATTTTATGGTTGAGTTGTGATAATATATAATTATTTGTCTTATTTATAGTAATTTACCACTGTTATTTATTATATGTTACCAAAATTATCTCACATTACACTTTTTTCATCAACCATAATTTGATATAAATGTGAATGTTTATAAAATGTAAATTGATGAGGAAATTTACTTTTGAGACAAACATTTACTAAAATAATGTTCTTCCTTTTACAAGATCATTTTTATTGTTTTTAGTCATGTTATAAACATATTTGTTTTAAAAGATGGTTTTATAATGTAAAAATTTATGTTTTGATTTTGAAGGAAATAAATTTATTTTGGGATTATTACTATTTTTCCTCTCTTTTAAGAAAATAAATTATTTTCAAAATTGGGTTTTCAAATTAGCATTTTATATTTTCATATAAAATGGTTATTTTGGAATCTTTTTGGAATCCAACAAGATATTTTCCACCAACTGTAACATCCCAAGTTTGTAATTAATAATAGATATTTGTATCTATGCCTATTAATGAATTAGATAGTGTTTTAGAGGCTTAAAATGAAAATAAATCCAATGTTAAGCATGGAATACACTAATATTTTTAAAAGATTGTTTTACTGCCTTTTGATGGCAAACCATTTTTGAATCAATCTTTTGACAATTTTATAAACTATTTTTTGTCAAAATAAACTTATTCTTTATTATTGGGACATAAAAATTTACTTTGTGTGAATTTTTGGTATTTTTCTGACAATGTTCATTTTTTAATGAATAGTGAAAAATACTGCATTTTACATCAAAACTGCTTTTTAATCTAATTTATTTATATGATTAGATTATGTTATGAATTGTTTTTGAAGCCAAATGAGAATATATTTTTACCATTTAATCCAATGGTGGTCATTGGAATCAATTTCACTTTGAAATTGGACTTAAACTGGTGTCAATCTTTTGATACTTATTGTTTCATAAAACACGCTATTTTCTCGGACAGCGGGAATTAATTATTAAATTAATTAATGTGACTTATATGTTTTTAGTTTTTTAAAATAGACTTCATTTTTGAATTCAGAATATCAAATATAGCTTAGGGTGAAGTTTTGGTATTTTTTTGAAAAACTTCAATTTTTGATGAATAGTGAAATCACTAAGTGGTAGTTAAAGAAACTGTTTTTTCGTTTAAATGAAATTTTTCCACCTTTGTGTTTTTAATTTCAAAAATCTGACATACATGGTTGTCATTATGATGTTAAATGTGGTTCAATCAGATTAAAATAACTTTTGATGAATAGTAACTTATTAAGTTTTTAATCGCGATTAGTGGTAATTAGTGTAGTTTAAGGTAAAAATAATGCTTTAATGATATGAAATGACCTAGAAACATGTCCTACAGTCATTGGATGTGTCATGGCCGACCAATACAATCCTTGGGTCAACTTGGGGACCCCATGGAGCCATTTTGGTTGGGAAATGACATAAATAACTTTTTATTTAATGTAAAAGTAAAAATGACACAAACATAATATGTTTTACAAAAACAATTTTTACATGGGGTTATAAAGATAAGATTTTTGATTAAAAATAGTCATTGGAAAGCTAAAACTCTTTCCTACAAAATCTTATTTTTTTTTATAATTTTTAGACTTTAAATAAATTAAATTATTTATGAAATCATGATGATGCAGCGATGACCTCATTATTTAACGATTTAAATAAAATGGAATGATAATGTAAAATATAAGACCTAAACATGTCCAAAACCTATTGGATGGGTGTAATTCTAACCCTTATCACCTTATCCTAGAATTATATCAATGTGGGACCATTTAAATCCGAAACTCATTTTCAAATAAAGTAATATTTCTTTACTTTCCAAGAGTGCCCCTCCTCTCCTCTTATAAAAGGCCCCCACCTCTACCTCTTTTCCAACACTCCCAAATCCTTTGGCTCGGCCAAAACCTGCCCATTTTGTCTCTCCACTTCCCTCTATTACTCCTTGAAGCCTCACTTTGGGCATAAGACTTCCCAAGGAAGCCTTTGATCTCAAACCAAAGGGAGTTACCTGATTTTAAGGTAAAGTCTTCAATTGAGTCTGTTTGTTTTATTTTGCATCTCCAACCCCCTAAACCCTTTTTATTAATTTATTTTGTAACAAATACATATCTTAAATATACTAGGATTTTGTTATAAGAAGGATTCTAACTACACTTACACACACCTACATCTAATGGTTAACGAACATACTGTTTCTGTGGATGGCGAATTTATGCCTCCCGAAATGATGATTGTTCAACATTCTTTTAACACCTTCAAAGGTGGCCATTAAGATGTCACTATATTTATATATGATATATAATATGTTTATTTTTTCCTTAAGCTTCTGTATTTATCATTTTGGTCATAACGTTTTGGTTTCCATTATGGGTAAACGCGATATCTTCATTTAAGGAAGTGCGGACTACCGCCCCCTCAAAGTGATTTGATTCGTTAAATACCATATGTGGGATGTATAAAGGATGTAACTATGATCTTATATATGATATTATACTGGACTTATAATATACCTTTATATCATTATGATTTCATTCTATAAATACAAACTAGAAATGAAAGTAGCGTTCATGCTAACGTACGGCTTACCGTCTCCATGAACGGTGCATTTCATTTCTTACCTCTAAATGATGATGTAATATTATAAATTCATGCATGTACTGGATATATATGACATATATGATATCTACATCATGAATACAATTCTTGATATAATGGATACATGAAAAACATGTAATTATAAAGAGATTATTTTTGACTCAAGTACCAATGATCGTTAAAACGACCGTTATTAACTTAAATAATTACATAGTGATCATGACATGGAAATAAGTGATATAAAAGGAATAATGAAATTGAAAAAGGTTCCTAAACAAGTATAAATTAACTCAAGTTTATTATTCAGGACATTAAAGAACGATCGAGTCAAGTCGGACCCGAGGTATGGGACTTCGTCTCAATCTCCCTTCATTGAGGCATATTTTGTTTTATACACAACATTTTTTTATACAGTCTATAAACCCCTTTGACTTTTACGTTTATCCAAAAGAAATATTTTTTATACGAAGCGTTTTACTAAACGAAAAAAGGTAATTTTTTTGTCATACGTCTGTGGCGACAACAACTTCTCTGCCGCTGTGACCGTTATTTGAGTTTCGGCTTCCTCTACAAGCCATACTTTTTTTAAAAAAGAAAAATAAATACCATGTTTTACTTTTCTTTTATTTTGGTATTGAAAATTGTTTTCATAATATTTTTATATCAATGTGTTGTATTGATATATTGTGATTGAAAGGTGGAAATGTTTTGTTTCCTTTATGCATGTTTTATGTGATACGATTATGTTGAGGTTCTTGGGAATTATTATGAAGAAGGGTGGTTCCGTTATAGACTAAGGGCGGGTGAGCCCGATATAGCTCTCCAATGCATTGGGTAATGCAAAGGAGTGAAACGTTAAGGTTTCTCCGAAGAGATTTAGGGAATATACTGTGATGGGTATTCTAAACGTAACCAAGAGGGTTACTCCCTACATAAGAATGTTATGAATTCCTCAAGTTACCTTTATGTATTATGATTTCTATGATTTATTCATGATTTGATGAGGTATGTTAAAGTGCTTATGTTTTATGGGTAAAGTATGATCTCATTCTTATGTATATATGTACCTATGTTTCCTTTCCATATTTTTATATCCCTTACTGAGCTTTTTTTGCTCATCCCAAGTATTTTGAAATGATTTTCACAGGTCAAGGGAAAGGTACATGATATGATGATAGTGTCAAGGAAGTGTCAAGAAAGAATCCATGTTAATTTTAAATATGTTTCCATTGATGGGAATGATGAATACTATCTTTATGTAACCACTTTTTTTATATGTGGAATGTAATGCAAGTTTTATGATCTAATTCTCAAAAACTCTAAACCCGAAAAGATCTTCAATGTGTAATCTTGTAATAACTCAAGATTAAGTATAGTTTAAGGCTGGGGCCTTATAGTTGGTATCAGAGGTCGGTTTAGATAACTTTAGGAGGTAGAATTATATTAAATGATTATCCAAAAATATTTTTTTGGTCAAATTGAGTGATATAGTATTTGAAGATTACCATGTTGCTTCATCTAAGACATGTTTGTTCAGAATGGTTTTCCGCAGAGGAAACAGGGAGGTGGTGCTAGGAAGGCATACAGAAGGAACATGTCAGTGGTGGAACATTTCATGAGGCAACATCCCTCATCATTCAGAGGATCATCTGACCCTGTGCTAGCTGAAGGCTGGATTAAAGCACTGGAGAAGATTTTCGATGTCATGGGGTGTTCAGAAAATCAAAGGGTTAGTCTTGCTATTTATCGTTTTGAGGGTGAGGCATATCAGTGGTGGTCGATGGTTAAAAATATCAGGGACACTAATGAGATTGATGCTCTCGGCTGGGATGAATTCAAAGTAATGGTTCTTGAGAAGTATTTTCCTAAGGCCGTTCGACTTAAGATGGAAAAGAAATTCTTGGAATTGAGGCAAGAGGATGACTCAGTGGCTGCCTATGAAGAAAGGTTCACTCGATTGGAAAGGTATGCTCCAAATTTTATCCGAGACCTTGATAGTAAAATAAATCATTTTTACTCAGGAATAAAGCCAAAATATTGAAGGGCATTAGCTTTTCATGAGTTTAAAAGTAATGAAAAGCTTGTTCAATGTGCTGAGAAGGTGGAAATGGAGTTTTCCGATGATCATGTGTTCTATAACAACCAATAGAAGAAGAGACCGAGGTGGCAGGAGAAAGGTAAGAATTCTTCAAAAAAGTCTAATGGTAAGAAAAATAAGTTTCCATTTTTTGATAAATGTGGCAAAAGGCATGCTGGGGAATGTCTTCTGAGTTCTGGAAAGTGCTACTGATGTGGTAAGATGGGACATAAGGCTCGTGATTGAACTGAAAAGGATCAAGGTGAAGGTACGACCAAATTTGATTTTCAGTTAGTGAAATGTTATAAGTGCAATGAGATGGGTCACTATGAAAGCGAGTGTCCGACAAAGAGCTTGAGTGATTATAAGCAATTAGACTACAAGCAGAAAGGGGTGGTAAAATATTTTGCAACTACATCGGCAGACGTCGGGCCATCAATTGAAGTTGTATCAGGTACTTTGTTTGTTTTTTTAGATTATGCCAGTGTGTTGTTTGATTCAGGGTCTACACATTCTTTCATCTCTGAAAATATTTCTAGTAAAATGGTAATACAATCTCAAGAAATGACTCCTGAAATTTTGGTAAAAAGACCTGGGGAAAATGTTGAGGCAAAAAGAATTTATAAGAATCTTCCTATCCTTTTCTGTGGAAATAACCTACTTGCAAACCTTATTGTTCTACCTCTAGTAGAGTTTTATGTTATCCTGGGTATGGATTGGATCACTATTTACCATGCTAAGATTGACTGTAGAGCTAAAAAAGTTTCTTTTCAGAAATACTTTCAGTTTGTATACAAGAATGAACCCTTACTGTTGATAGCTTATCAAGAGGCCATGAAACTTGTAAAATATGGAAATAAATGTTACCTTGCACACATCGTTGAAAATAAAGGAACTGTTCAGATTAATGATGTGCCAGTGGTAAATGAGTATCCTGATGTTTTTCCTAATGAGTTGCCTGGAATAATACCAGATCGAGAAGTTTAGTTTACTATTGACTTAGTTCCTGATGCTAATCCAATTTCAAAACCCCCTTATTGAATGGGTCAAGTTGAACATTTAGACTTGAAGGAGCAATTGCATGATTTATTAGAGAAAGGTTTCATTCGACCTAGAACATCACAATGGGGTGCTCCTGTTTTATTTGTTAAAAAGAAAGATGGTTCTATGAGACTTTTCATTGATTATAGGGCCTTGAATAATATCACTGTTAAAAACAATTATCCTTTTCCTCATATCGATGATTTGTTTGATCAGCTCCAGGGAGCTTAGTATTTTTCAAAGATTGACATGAGATCGGGGTACCATCAGCTGAAGGTAAAGGAGGCAGATATTTCGAAGACCACGTTACGTACGAGATATGGCCATTATGAATTTATAGTAATGCCTTTTGGGCTAACAAATGAATCTGCTGTACTCATGGACTTAATGAATAGAATTTTCAATGAGTTCATGGATATGTTTTTGGTGGTTTTCATTGATGATATTTTGGTGTTTTCTAAAAGTAAAGAAGAGCATGAAAGACATTTAAGGGTTATCTTGCAAACCTTAAAAGAAATGAATCTGTATGGAAAATTCATCA
Organism: Viscum album; assembly: GCA_963277665.1. Classification (NCBI taxonomy): domain Eukaryota; kingdom Viridiplantae; phylum Streptophyta; class Magnoliopsida; order Santalales; family Viscaceae; genus Viscum; species Viscum album. The sequence continues at coordinate 161,011,058 of OY728135.1, read as the reverse complement.
AGTGTGAGTTTTGGTAGCAACAAATTTCATTCCTTGGTCATATTGTTTCTAAAGATAGAATAACTGTTAATACTGCGAAAACAAAAGTTGTGGAAGAATGGCCAAGACACAAAAATGTAACCGAGATTCGTAGCTTCCTTGGTTTGGAAGGCTATTACCGAAGGTTTGTTAGAAATTTTTCACGATTATCTAGTCCAATGACTAAGCTAACTCGGAAGGGTGTTAAGTTTATCTGGACAAAAGAATGTGATGATTGTTATCAGGAATTGAAAAGAAGATTGGTGAATGCTCTAGTTTTGGCACTACCTTCTAGGAATGGTGAGTTTGTTATATACAGTGATGCTTCATTGAAAGGACTTGGTTGCGTCCTAATGCAGAATGATCAGGTAATTGCTTATGCTTCACGACAGTTGAAGAATCATGAGGTAAATTACCCTACACATGATTTTGAATTAGCTGCTGTTGTTTTTTGTTTAAAAATTTAGAGGCATCATTTGTATGGAGTAAAGTGTGAAATATATATTGATCACAAATGTTTAAAGTATATATTCACTCAGAAGGTGTTAAACATGAGACAGAGGAGATGGCTAGAATTAATCAAGGATTATGATTGTACAATTCATTACCATCCGGGAAAAGAAAATAAAGTGGCTGATTCTTTGAGTCGAAAAAGTAATGCTTCATTATAAATGTTGTGTTTGGAATGTGATCCTTTGGTTAAGGATTTGATGAACTTTGGAATAGAAGTTGTTGGTGCAGGAAGTTATTCTCTTTTGTTTCAGGTATCAGTGAGATCATATCTATTAGATAGAATTAAGAAAGCACAGAAGCAAGACAGTGAGTTGCAGAAAAAGGTAGTGCTAGTTCAGAAGGGTAATCTACCAGAATTAAACATTGATAATGATTGCGTTTTGAGATTTGGGAAGAGATTGTGTGTGCCTTGTGATTCACAGTTGAAGAGAGAGTTGTTATGTGAAGCTCATAGTTCTCCGTTTTCAGTTCATCCTGGCAGTAGTAAGATGTACAGAGATCTGCAGGAGTATTACTAATGGGATGGAATGAAAAGAGATATTGCTGATTTTACTATGAAGTGTTTGACATGTCAATAGGTTAAAGCAGAGCGGCAGTTAACAAAAGGGATGCTTCATCCTCTACTAGTGCCAGAGTGGAAATGGGAGAATATATCCATGGACTTTGTTGTGGGATTACCAAAGACATCTCGAGGTAATAATGCAATCTGAGTTATTGTTGATCGCTTGACCAAATCTGCTCATTTCCTTGTTATACGAGATAATTTTTCCCTGGATCAACTTTCCCGTTTGTATCTTAAAGAGGTAGTCAGGTTACATGGAGTTCCTCTCTCCATTGTATCTGATCGTGATCCCAGGTTCACTTCTAACTTTAGGAAAGGCCTTCAGAAGTCATTGGGTACTGAATTAAATATTAGTACAGCTTTTCATCCTCAATCAGATAGGAAGTCGGAACGAATAATTCAGACCTTGGAGGATTTGCTACGTTCTTTCTCTATTGATTATCAGGGAATTTGGGACCAACATCTTTCTTTGGTTGAATTTTCATATAATAACAGTTTTCATTCCAGTATATCGATGACACCATTTCAGGCATTATATGGGAAGCAGTGTCGAACTCCAGCTTTCTGGGATGAAGTGGGTGAAAGGAAGTTGATGGGACCAGAATTGGTAGAAGAGATGGCAGAAAAAGTTCAGCTGATTCAGAAGCACATGAGAACAGCTCAGAGTAGGCAGAAGAGTTATGCAGACAACAGGTGGAAGGATCTATCTTTTGAGGTAGGTGATCATGTTTTTCTGAAAGTATCACCATGGAAAAGTGTAATGCGATTTGGTAAGAAAGGAAAGCTGATTCCAAGGTTCATTGGACCATATAAAATTCTGGAGAGAGTTGGATCAGTTGCATACAGGGTGGCATTACCTCAGAGTTTATCTCTGGAACACAATGTTTTTCATGATTCAATGTTAAGGAAGTATATGCCAGATCCATCTCATGTTTTGGGTCCAGAGGTAGTTCAGCTGGAAGAGAACCTATCTTATGAGGAACAACTGGTCCAGATTCTTGACCACAGGGAGCAAGTGTTACGGAATAAGGTGATTCACTAGGTAAAGGTTTTGTGGAAAACCCACAAGATTGAAGAGGCAATATGGGAATCTGAAAAAGCAATTAGGGATAAGTACCCCCATTTATTCGATAAGTAAATTAATTTCAGGGACGCAATTTTCTAAAGGGTTAAGGATGTAACATCCCAAGTAAGTAATGAAGAATATATATTTTTATATATGCCTATTAATGAATTAGATAGTGTTTTAGAGGCTTAAAATGAAAATAAATTCAATGTTAAGCATGGTATACACTAATATTTTTAAAAGATTGTTTTACTGCATTTTGATGGAAAACCATTTTTGAATATATCTTTTGGCAATTTTATAAACTATGTTTTTGAAAATAAACTTATTCTTTATGATTGGGACATCAAAATTTACTTTGTGAGAATTTTTGGTATTTTTCAGACAATGTACATTTTTAATTAATAGTGAAAAATACTGCATTTTACATCAAAACTGATTTTTAATCTAATTTATTTATATGATTAGAATATTTTATGAATTGTTTATTAAGTGAAATTAGAATATATTTTTACCATTTAATCCTATGGTGGTCATTGGAATCAACTTCACTTTGAAATTGGACTTAAACTGGTGTCAATCTTTTGATACTTATTGTTTCATAAAACACGCTATTTGCTCTGACAGTAGGAATTAATTTTTAAATTAATTAATGTGACTTATATGTTTTGAATTTTTTAAAATAGACTTCATTTTTGAATTCATAATGTCAAATATAGCTTAGGGTGAAGTTTGGGTATTTTTCTGAAAAACATCAATTTTGATGAATAGTGAAATCACTAAGTGGTAGTTAAAGAAACTGATTTTTTGTTTAAATGAAATTTTGCCACCATTGTGTTTTGAATTTCAAAAATCCAACATACATGGTTGTCATTAAGAAGTAAAATTTGGTTCAATCAGATTAAAATAATTTTTTGGTGAATAGTAACTTATTAAGTTTTTAATCGTGATTAGTGGTAATTAGTGTAGTTTAAGGTAAAAATAATGCTTTAATGATATGAAATGACCTAGAAACATGTCCTACCGTCATTGGATGTGTCATGGCCGACCAATACTATCCATGGGTCAACTTGGGGACCCCATGGAGTCACTTTGGTTGGGAAATGACATAAATAACTTTTTATTTAATGTAAAAGTAAAAATGACACAAACATAATATGTTTTACAAAAACAATTTTTACATGGGGTTATAAAGATCCGATTTTTGATTATAAAGATTCATTGGAAAGCTATAACTATTTCCTACATCATAGTAGTTTTTTTATAATTTTTAGACTTTAAATATATTAAATTAGTTATGACATCATGATGATGCAGCGATGACCTCATTATTCAATGATTAAAATAAAATTGAATGATAATGTAAAATCTAAGACATAAACATGTCCAAAACCTATTGGATGGGTGGATTTCGAACCCTTATCACCTTATCCTCGAATTATATCAATGTGGGACCATTTAAATCCGAAACTCATTTTCAAATAAAGTTATATTTCTTTACTTTCCAAGAGTGCCCCTCTTCTCCTCTTATAAAAGGCCCCCATCTCTACCTCTTTTCCCACACTACCAAAGCCTTTGTCTCGGCCAAACCCTGCCCATTTTGTCTCTCCACTTCCCTATCTTACTCTTTGAAGCCTCACTTTGGGAAGAAGACTTCCCAAGGAAGCCTTTGAGCTCAAACCAAAGGGAGTTACCCGATTTTAAGGTAAAGTCTTCACTTGAGTCCGTTTGTTTTATTTTGCTTCTCCAACCCCCTAAACCCTTTTTATTCAGTTCATTTGTAACAAATACAGTATCTTCAATAAACTAGGATGTTGTTATAAGAATGATTCTAGCTACACTTACACGCACCTACATCTAATGGTTAACGAACATACTGTTTCCGTGGATGTCGAATTTATGCCTCCCGAAACGATGATTGTTCAACATTATTTTAACACCTTCAAAGGTGGCCATTAAGATGTCACTATATTTATATATGATATATGATATGTTTATGTTTTCCTTAAGCTTCTTTATTTTTCATTTTGGGCATACCTTTATGGTTTCCATTATCGGTAAACGCGATATCTTCATTTAAGGAAGTGCGGACTACCGCCCCCTCAAAGTGATTTGATTCGTTAAATACCATATGTGGGATGTATAAAGGATGGAAATATGATATTATATATGATATTATACTGGAATTATAATATACCTTTATATCATTATGATTCCATTCTATAAATACAAAATAGAAATGAAAGTAGCGTTCATGCGTACGTACGGCTTACCGTCTCCATGAACGGTGCATTTCATTTCTTACCTCTAAATGATTATGTAATATTATAAATGCATGAATGTACTGGATATATATGAAATATATGATATCTACATCATGAATACCATTCTGGATATAATGGATAATGAACAACATGTAATTATAAAGGGCTTATTTTTGACTCAAGTACCAATGATCGTAAAAACGACCGTTATTAACTTAATAATTACATAGTGTTCATGACATGGCAATAAGTGATATAAAAGAAATAATGAACATGAAAAAGGTTCTTAAACAAGTAGAAATTATCTTAAGTTTATTATTCAGGACATTAAAGAACGATCGAGTCAATTCAGACCCGAGGTATGGGACTTCGTCTCAATCTCCTTTCGTTGAGGCATATTTTGTTTTATACACAACCTTCTTTTATATGGTGTATAAACCCCTTTGACTTTTACGTTTATCCAAAAGGAATATTTTTTATACGAAGCATTTTAATAAATGAAAAAAGGGAATGTTTTCGTCGTACGTATGCGGTGACAATGACTTCTCCGCCGCTGTGACCGTTATTTGAGTTTCGGCTTCCTCTACAAGCCATACTTTTTTTAAAAAGAAAAATAAATACCATGTTTTACTTTTATTTTATTTTGGAATTTAAATTTTTTTTCATAAAGTTTTTATATCAATGTGTTGTATTGATATATTGTGATTGAAAGGTAGAAATGCTATGTTTCCTTTATGCATGTTTTATGTGATACAATTATGTTGAGGTTCTTGGGCATTATTATGAAGACTGGTGGTTCCGTGATAGAATAAGGGCGGGTGAGCCCGATATACCTCTCCAATGCATTGGGTAACGTGAAGGAGTGAAACGTTAAGGTTTCTATGAAGAGATTTAGGGAATATACTGTGATGGGTATTCTAAACGTAACCAAGAGGGTTAATCCCTACATAAGAATGTTATGAATGCCTCAAGTTACCTTTATGTCTTATGATTTCTATGATTTATTCATGATTTTATGAGGTATTTTAATGTGCTTATGTTTTATGGGTAAATTATGATCTCATTATTATGTATATATGTACCCATGTTTCGTTTCCATATTTTTATATCCCTTACTGAGCTTTTTATTCTCATCCCATGTTTTTTGAAATGTTTTTCACAGGTCAAGGGAAAGGTACATGATATGATGATAGTGTCAAGGAAGTGTCAAGAAAGAATCCATGTTTATTTTAAATATGTTTACATTGATGGGAATGAAGAATACTATCTTTATGTAACCACATTGTTTATATGTGGAATGTAATGAATGTTTTATGATCTAATTCTCTAAAACTCTAAACCTGAAAAGATCCTCAATGTGTAATCTTGTAATAACTCAAGATTAAGTAAGGTTTAAGGTTGGGGCCTTATACCAACATAGAGACATTTTTTTTGTATTTAGACTTAATATCTTATATAATTATACAAGTTATATTCACCTCATTAGTAATTCATATTTGGTAGTCTAACATCTCTTGAGCATTTGATGTGGTGATGAACCCTAATCATGAAAAAATGATTTGATTGATTTTTGGAACTTTTGAATTATCTTGGAATTTATATGTATTATCCTTATAAATATATTAGTTTTTGTCCCTATTTAATTATTTATTTCATTTATTATATTAGTCATTTTTTATATAACTATAATGGGATGTTTGTTATGATTTCCACTTCTAATTTTGTGTTCATATGGATGTATATTTTGAAAATTCATTATTTACATGTCATTAATACTTGATGTATGGATACATGAAGTCATATTACTAATAGGATTACATTATATTTATTATTGGTTTAAGAGGTTAAAATAATTCCCAATTAGTTTATATTGATACAATTAATTATTTTTTGATGCCTCTTGTGATTCAAGAAAATCCTTAAAACTATACGGTGGAATGATCTAGGTGGCATGGTTAGTTTACCAAAGATGGGATATTACAAAATGGTATCAAATTACTATTTTACTTATAGATTAATTGTATATATAAAATAGTTTTTTTGAAACTCAAGTGGTAGGTGAGGGGGATTGTTTGTCCAAATTGCTTTCATGCCGACCCTTGTGTAACCGTGGGTGTTCATGATTTTTAAATTGAATTTGGATTTTTACTTAATTATATTTCAATATTTTGATTTGGTTGTCTTCAATTATAGGTTATATGCAGGTTTTATATTTTTTTTTTATTTTGAGAAACTCTATGGCCAAAGAGAAAAATTTTGGTGATTTAGGCAGTACAAAGTTACTATGCAAAATTATTAAAAATGTTCACAAACCACATATATACTTCATAAAAACTCCAATAAGTATTTCATGATTGGTTCATGGATTCAGGAATATTGTATCCTAATAATGACGTCAAGTAAAACTTCTTATTTTATTATTTTTTATCTATTGACTATTCTGATATGATTTTATTATTATTTATTATTTATTTATGGAAAATTACAAAAAAATTTATATGAATTGAAATTATCTAGCTAGATCAAGATTAATATTTTGTATTTTGGTATCCAAATTTTAATTATAACGGATTTTATTTTGGAAAAAATAGTGTTATATAAAAAAAGGTTTTTATATCTATTAAAAGATGTTTATAGAATACCTTTGAGGTAAATATAATATTTTATATAATGATTTTTTAATAACAGTGAGGGTATAATTTCTTAGGATTTGTGATATGATTCTATTATTTAATATTTATTATTTGAAGAAAATTTAAGATTACTCCTTACAAGGTATCGATGTTATGTGATTTCATCAATATTTTGATACCATGTTGAGATACATGGATTCTTTTACAGTGAATTATGTTTTCTCCTTTTACCATTTTTATGATGTTTCTTCAATTTAATTGTGAGTGACATTAATAAAACAATGGGTATATATCAGGATGATATTGTAAAGAATTTATTTTATTTTTGTCTAAATATTATCATGTGTCTTTACCGTGTATATGAATATTTTAGGGGGCTTTATAAAATTATTTATTAATGAAAAATATATTTGTGTAATTTCAATGTGTTTTTGGTGTAAAATTTGTTCCTCTCATTATAAACAAGAATTTTACAATAAATATTGTATTTAAAAGATAAATTTCGATGCATTTCGTTGGATGTTATTATGATATAAAATTGATTTAAATAACTTGTTGATGATACTATAATATTTTATGACTAAGAAAATTTATTTTGACCATTTTGTATAATTTTATTTGGATTTATAGTTTGATTTATTTTAGATTATTCCTCCTAGAATGTATTATGTGAATTTTGGAAAGTGTGTTCTTAAAAATTTTTCATGAAGTAAACTTTCTATAATTACATATACATTACTCGAATTACAGAAACTCTAGATATAGTGGAATATTACATCCTATCTTAATTCATGTACTGTGTCTAGGAGTTCATAAAAGGGAACTGGAACATTATAAAATTGATATTGTCTCCCAATAGGTAATATAATTTCTAAAGAGGATCGAAGAGATATTCAATTATTTGTGAACTCTGAAAATTTACAATTTATGTATCTCTACTCTCATGTTTTAGGGTGCAAAATTTCAATGTTGGAAAACCATCCTTAACACTGAAACATGGGATGATATTTTTGTGGAATACTTCAAAACGATTTTCATTTAGAGTAACATCCCAATGAATGTGAAATCAAAAATGGTAATGTGATTTATTGGTCTCCAATGAGGTGTTAAATTGGGATTATAGTATGTTGCGCCCTTCTAGGAGTAAATACCATTCTCTATTAATCGAGTGGTTAATTACTCAATGAAATCTTGAATTTTTAAAATAGGTCTACATCTTGATCTTTTTTCAGTTGTATTTTTTATTACCATAAAATTTTATATTAAAGGGGTCAATAAGGTAATGGTCATGGAGGTAATATTGGGGTGATGTATTCTGTATGTTGGAGCTTCAATTTCATCTAGAGATGATAAGGATGGTCTCTCTAATAGAATGTTGGAGTGAGGGTATCCTAGGATGAAAATTAATATTGACATGGGTTAAAACTATCATCTTGTTTCCTTTGATTCAATGAATATGTAATGCATTCCCTATTTAAATCCAACGTATTTCAAGACATCCAATTTGAATGAAATAAATCATTATCATCATTGTGTCTATCTAGGTGATATATAAATAATCATAAACTGAATAATTATTAATAGTTGAAATCTAAAAAAATACTGCATTTGGGATGTAGTCTATGATGGAGATAATGCTGATGATTTAGGAACCCTACCAAAAATAGTCATATAATGTATTGAGTCATCATTACTGAATTTTACCTTACATCATACAATCTCCTCATACATTATTGTTTGAAAAAGTACATTTTATTACCTATATAATGACCTTATAATTTATGTTTTTTCATTAATGTGGAGTTTCAATGAATGTTGATTATTCCTTTCATCTTCCTCAATAGTACAGTTGAGTTGTATTTCAAGTGTAAGTATGATCATTCTAATATAGATTTTTTTATCCCACACTCATATGTTTATTTAAAAACGGTTGGGAAATATATATCAGTTATTTTTTTTAATGGGATGTAACTACATGTAATCATTTCTATAAGAAGCGAAGGCATTTAAATTCCATAAATATGTGACGTACCCTTTTGGGTAACTATTGGTAACCTAAAGGTATCAATCCCAAAATTCCTTAGGCAAAGAATTATTAATTAATTCTTCAAATTTATAATTTATTAAAAATATAGTTCTCATAAATTAATTTAATTATAGAAATTAATTATAGTTATCAATCATTAATGGAACTAATAATATTCTTCATAGACCATGAAGTAGTTTTCAAAATAACATGATTAAATAGGTGGATGAAAATAATGAATCATGTATATTCATCATAAGAGTATCTTTGAATTGTAAACTTATAATATTCCAAATATGGTTAGGATTTCCGAAGATGACAAGTCATCATTCATATTCTTTATAAATGATCTCCTCTTGGTTCACCTCTCTATATAAATCGTGGTTCTTCATGAGGAATAGGATATTAAATTTGGACCTTGGGTAAGATTTTTCAATTAAAAGGTTGAATTTATTCATTTTTAATTTCCAAAACAGTAAACTTTAGGTAAACATAACTATCTATTATGATAAAAAAGGCTTATCCTTTTAAATTATTCAAATCACAGAAGACTTTTGGGGGTAAAAATTGTCATTATTGAGAGAATTTTAACACCTTAATGTTAGTTTTATTTGTTTATTTACTATAATATTTTGTTTTCATGATTTTAGAGGATTGTATATTTAAATTTTAAAAAATTATATTTATGATCTTTTATAGCTACTGTTTGGTGTAATTCTCTATGTGTATAAAAATATTTTTTTTAAAAAACTTCAGAGTAAGTTTAAATTATCAATTTAGTGAGTGGACCATTTTAAATAATGAGGTTTAGTTCAATAGTGAGAGTTATTTAATTTCATAATGGGATGTTAATTTAGAATGTTTGTGGATTTATCTGTTCCTTCGGTTCTTAGGTATGTCTCTAGATCCCTAGTTTGAAATTTGATGTTTTTTGGGAGCTTTTGTTAGTGGTGCATAGTTTGGTGTTCAACATTTACAATGAACCATGAAGCACCCTATGTGTCTATTTATTTTTATATTAGTTCTTATTTTGAATATTTTTTTCTAGAATATTTGGAACCTAGTCTTTGGAAACCATGTGAATCATAGTGTAAGTCAATTGAAGTGGTTTGGACTTGGTACTTGGTGAAATGTTTGTACGAGATTGTAAATGAACCAAAAAATTGTTTTATAGAGTTTTATAGTGTTATCACATAGTTGGTAAACCATTAAATCATATCATGGAAGGAGGGGTGTTGTGACATAGTGTAGAATTTATGTTTTTCACATGGTTAGGAAAACTGTGAACCCATATTTTACCCCCTTGGAAATTGTAAAATTACAACTTCTCTTTTATGTTGTTATAATATAAAGTCTTATCTTGTCCCCTATTTTGACCTAATAGCTCACTATACTTTCCTCCATACATATCCTCTCTTTTATGGTAGATCTCTCTCATCACATTTGTTTTTTTTCATCACTTTTTATCAAGATCCTATTTAATGTGTATGAATCAACTTCCTATATTTCTTGATGTAATATATTTACTTGTGGTATTCTATCATTTCAATCTATTATTCCATATTTTCATGGAGTTTGAATGGTTTCTCAATTTCATTCAATTTAGGCTGAATATTTGGAAAATATTGGATGCCTAAAATCACTTTTTCATATTATATGTAGTCCCTTAAATTAAAACCTTAGTCTCATCCATTTTTTAAAAGTTCATGAGTGGTTGTCATGTTGGTGCTTCCAAAAATTGACCCAAAAATAAATAAATAAAATAGTTATGATTTTTTAATGCCTAATTCTATGATTAGTGTGATATGATCTCAAATGAGTCATGTTTCAAAAGGATTTATTTTTTTGTTAATCTAGATTTTTCATGATTATTGTTTAAAGACAAAATCATGGCTTTGGATAGATGATCCTAAAATGGAATTTCAAAATCATCAAAAACCCTGGATTGGTATTTGAACATATCATGGGTAAGAAAATTAATTAAAGATTTGTATGTTATTTGTTTTCTATTTTAAATAAATTATAGAATGGTACATGATGGGTGAAATAGGTGATACATTTAAGAATGAAAACCATGACTGGTAAAGAGGAAATTACTTGGTAATATCCTAATGTAATGAAGAAAAATAGTCTTGATTTTTCCCAAGGTAAATGAATATTAAGACAAGGTAACGAATTTGATATTTCTGGGTAAATGGTATCTAAGCGACATTGTTTCATGACGAATGAAATTATATAAATTGGATGGTTTTGAATTAAATAATATATTAAATAAATGATAAAGAATAAATCAATTGTTTGATAGGCATGAGCTTCTTGTGGTTTTACTATGTGCTAGGAATGAAATGGAGAAATTCCATGGCTTCTGTATAAAATTGGATTTTATTGAATATCTGGTTAAATCCCCATATTCTAGTAGGGGACATCGATTAATGTTGGGATATGATGAAACCATTCGATTCATTTAGGGTTGATTCCATGAAATTCCTTAAGAAAGCTATTATATTCTTCATAGATTCATTATCATTAATACTTTGGGGGTATCTCCCACTTGGATATGAGTAATGTCCATATTTTTCAAATACCATGGATTATTGTCATGGATTCTTACTGGGAACCTTATTGAATGTCATTGGATGAGCTCCGAAGATTATGCTTGATCTATTTTGGAGGAATGCCACTAGTGTGACCTGGGGATTCCAATTTAGATATACTTCTAAACATTTAGGACAATTCCTTATCTTTATACAAATATATTTGATCATTGTAACATAAAGGACACCACCATGGAATCCCTATCAGTTTTATTTAGATATAATTACTAGTTGATCCATGTGGATTCTCATAGATTATTGTTACTATGGTTTCCTTAGTAGTACAACTTGGAACCAATTTCATCATAATGTATACCATTATCAATGAATTAATAACATTGGATGAAGTAGTAATATACTGATTTCACATTTCACCATCGATCCCAGGAATTGTTAGTTTAATACTTTCTTTTTATATACACTCCTAACACTTAATTGTTAAATTGATAAATGGTATCAATATTTATTTATAAAACTCAAAATTATCATTATTATAGACTAATTATTATAGATACACCATTATTGGTGGCCTACTGATTTTTACTCTCACATTTCTTGGGCTACAATGAAACACTGGTTCCAAAGAAGTTGTCATTATTGAACTACAAATATAGGTATAGGTGTGATCCTGATGTTGGTGGTTAATTGGATTCTGGATGGAGCATGGCAGTTTGGGACTAGAATAATTATTGTGATCATTTTTAAGAGTTTCCTCCACTTTTATTTCACATTAGATTTTGATGTATCTATTTTATTATTGATATATGCCTTTGGAAACATGTATTACATAAATCATTTTATTGTATTGGTTATTTTGATTATTTATCACCACTTTCCCAGATGTTTCATGTTATTTATTTTTTTATTTGGTTGATGCATGGGATTACATTAATTTGTTATTTTACCTTAATATAACATGCCAGGATAGCCTCCCCACTACACTACCTAAGACTTGTACTGCTAATAAGAAGCCTCTATAATATAGGGATGTGCTCCTGTGTCTTTATGGTATATCAACATAGGGCATTGATTTAATAGATTCTAGGGAAGGGAGCTACACAATGGTAACAAAGTGTTTTTAATTTAATTTTATAATTTGGGAAGGTATGTAAGAGATAAGATGTTTTTGTGAAATGTTATTGAAATTTATACTGGTACTAGCCACCCCAAATGCGTGGTATGTTCATGATGCAATATATGGGGCTATTTTTCCTTTTTGTTGATGTCACAATTGATTTGATTTGACCTCAAGTGATGTAATTGATTATGAGGTTATTGATTTATTTGATTTTTTTTCTTCGATGATATGGAAAGAGATCATGTGTTCATGAAACATATAAGGAATATAGTATTAACATGACATTTTCATGATTTCATGTGATTGATTATCAAATTTTATAGATCGGGACATGGGTAGATCATTTAAACTAGCCGATACTATTTATTTTATGTTTTCAAATAAGTGTATGTCAGAAACCTACCAAACTAATCCTATAAATAAAATAAATATTGTGTGGAATGATTGAAATTATTATTATGAGGTGTCAGATAAGTAAAATTCTAATTACATCGTAAATACTGTTTCCCTATATAATTTTTCATTGAAATTTTATTTGACCGAGCCTATGTTGTGAAATAATTTCTCCAATTTAAATGGTAAAATGTAATAATGGTATTATATACCTTGAATATTAGGAGGAATCATCTAAATAAAATTATAATTTAAATTTATAATGTTTTTTTACTTTATAAAGTGTTATTTAAATTTTATATAAATAAGCCTATGCTATAGAAAATTTATGTCAATTAAAAATGTGGATTTACTTCATGAAACTAACATGTGTGTGACCTATCCCTACTGTGGGCAGTATGGGCTACTAGACAACCAACGTTATGTGATGACCCTATTATTTTGAGACCTTTGGTGACTTTTGGTGTACTATATATTAGATGATACATGTATTTTGACCATCAGTTGAGTTTTTAATCTTGTGGTTATATATTTGTTAGGATGTGTAGTGATCATGAAAAGCCTTTGTGGTTTGTTCATGAACAGAGAGTGGGTAGAGTTGACTACACTCAATCCTATGGTCAGGAAATTATAGTGATTTTTTGGCATATTTCATGTCATATGAACTTATACAGGGAGTGATTTCCACCTAATGTTGTATCCAAGATGGGGTTTAATGTGAGAAAGTGGTAGGAGACCCTAGTGAAATTTATTTTAAATGAATCTGGGTTGGTGAGCCAATTATTAGTTGTATTTCATTATAACCAATTATAGAGTTAAACCCTGCCTCATGGATGTCTGTGGGTGCATGAGGCAGTGGTGGATTCTCATCTTAAGACATCAATACATAAATGGAGTCATAAAATCTAAGGTATAGATATGTTTTCTTTCCATGTGTAATTTGACATTATGAACTGAGAGTTCTAAGTAATTTCCTCGACCCTATTGGTTTTAAATTCACCTTTATGTTCATGGAATGATCATTGGATGGAACTATAGTGTTATGGAAACTCCAGTTAGTGGTGACCATGTTATTGACATGGGTGTAATGTCATTAGACTAAAGGATCTATTGATGCCAGAGAATACACCTTCTATTTTTAGATTATATAATGTTGTATGAGTTACTAAAAAATATTTCTAGATGGGTTTGGTTTTATGAGTAGTCATTTATATGTCATGGACCATATGGTGTTTGTGAAACAATTATAGGCTGACCAACCTAAAGCTCTAGATTCAGGATTCAAAGTGTCCATGTGGTGGGGGATGATCTTGTAAAATGGTTTTCTAATACCCAAATATTTTTTTAAATAATTTTTTCAAATAAATGTATTTTCTTTAATGGATTGTATTAAATGAAACTCCGAGTTTATAAGAACTATGATATACTATTAAAATAGTATGTCATAGTTATCGAGAACTTGTTGGACTATCAAGAATCAATATGAATACCTAAATTTTTAAAAATATATTGTTACATATATATAAAAATAATTCCCAGGTTAGGAATTTATTATAAATGAAAAGAAAAAAAACCATATGAAAGAATAAAAATATTTTTTTAAAAAAAAATTTAAGGTGTGAAGTATATTTTTTTCTTCAATTGTTAATTAATAAAAATATTTGAATGATTTTAATTACATTTATAAATTATATATTCAATAAAATGTTTTTTATACATTAAAAATTTTCCCTAAACATGGGATAAAAATAAACCATGTTTTATGCTTAAAATGTTTTTTTAAATGGGTTTCATCATGTTTTGAGTGCTTCTATTACAATTAATTTAATCCAAATTTAAATAATGAATTTTATTATATGAATTAAAAATTTAGAATCTAGTCTTCCCATTTGGTAAATAGATAATTTTTTGTTCAAAATCAATAGTTAGCAGGTAAAAAGGTATCACCTTAGTAAAGTGAAAATCAGGTTAATATAGGTTAAAGCAAAGTTATTAAGAGATACTTTTTCAACCTAATTATTATTGGATGAATGAAAAAAACCCCTTATAACCTTAATCTCAAAAATTTTATGTTTAATGTATAGTTATACATGAAAATGACTTTTATAATATTCAAAACAAAGTAACAACATGTCACTCTCTTAGTTTAAAATATTTTTTATGTATTCATATTGGAAAACAATTGTTATAGAAAAATAATGACAGTAATTTTGAGCTTAATTAAATTATATTCAAGATAGAAAATTATTTGTAATTTTTTTCATAATATTATAAATCTCTATTAATATGAAATAGAAGTACATTATTTTTCAAAATAATTAAAAAATAATATAAATTATATTAAAAATTATAATGTTAATATAAATTGAGTAACTTAGTGCATCCAATGAATATTTTAGATGAATATGAAATATTAGTGTCTTTTTAAAGAATTAGGTTTGAAATAAATATTTTCCTTTATGTATATTAAGTAAAATTAAATTAATAGTTTCAAATTAACATTAATGATATTTTTTCAAAAAATATATCTTATTAATTTACTTAAAAATCATACAAATAAATATTGAGGAAAAATAGGATAAGATATTATTGAAAATTTCATCCCTTGTCCATTTATAGGGTATTTGAACAATTTGTCTTGATAATTACTTTATTGTATTCAAAAATTTAATGAAATACCATGTGTCTTTCCCCCCTTTATAAATGAACACATCTTCTTTCTATTCATCACACATATTTGAGCCTTCTAGAATGACCACCCCCTACCAAATTGTCCTCTTAATATCATTGTCCACATTTTTTAGGAGTTAATCTCCCAAAAAACCAACCCTATGTTTTTTAATAATGGATTTATTAAAGGTCTCTCTAAATAGAGGATGTTAGAATTATTTTGAACTAAGTGTAACTCAATTAAGTGGGTTTCATATAACTTTTACTCTTGAGAGATACATTATATATTAATGACTTTTAACTTTTATGTACTGTGTGTACTAACCTTGAATGAATTTTATTATTTTTCTAATTACAATTATGGGTATTTACATATACAACTAAGGTCCCCTAATTCATGTGTAATTTGTTTAAAAGATTCCAACTATTAAGGGTTTTATGATACTCTCTCATTTTTTATTGGGATTATTTGTGATTATATTTTTTGTGATGAAATATTTTGATCTATCACACATGAAATTCATGATTTTTCTTTCCCTCTTGTTATTTCATGAAAAAAAATATTTCCTTTCATTTCCTCACCACAAGTACTCAAGAGTATAAAAATATGTTTCTGAGGAAAATTTACATCATTTCACTCTTTTGTAAAAAAACATTTTTTGTCCTCATACATGTTTTTTATAAATGTTTTAAATAAGGTTTTTAATATTTTCCAATGATTTTTTAACGAAATTTTTACAATTGACTTCCTCTATAAAAATGGTTTGAAAGAAATATTCTTTTCATTTTCTGAACGATGTGTTTCTTGATTTTTTTACAAAAGTGTAAAATGAATGATTTATTTCTTACTTATTTGGAATGAATGGATTTTCCCACCATCATGAACACTTAGTTATTTTAATATTACTTTACAATGTTTCATTTTTATTTTAAAAGAAATTATTTTCCATAATATTTAATAATTTTTTACAGTATAAGGTAGTGATATCAAAATGGAAGGTTATTTACCTAATGAAATATTCCAATTTATCTTTTAAAGTCAATTTACATATAATATAAAATCCATTGATTTTTAATTGGACTTAAATAGGTTGTGATCCAATAATTAAATCATTATTATTTCCCTAGATGGTTATTGTTTATAATGGGAACATGTTTAAGAAACTTGTTCCCTTTTCAACAACCTATATTATGTGGAAATGATAATATTTTTTTATAAAAAACATTTTCTTTCCCAGGGTAATGCTATGATGTTTTTTTAAAACCCATTTCCATTCATGAGTTTTGATATGAAAAATTGTTTTTTATTTTGTGGCACACAAATGTTTTATTTTCCTTATGTGATGTGTGGGACTTATATCTCCCTCCAATTCATTTTGTAATGATTAATATTTTATGAGCTCAAATTTTACATGAGAGATTACCCCAAACCTAAATTTTGTGCATTAGTGCTTATCCAAAGAAAAAAATGATACCATTGTCATGGTTGGAAGCCTTTACATATGTTTTTTTATGATTATCTGTATTCCACATTTCCATTTCATATTCCAATGGTATGCTCTCATGTGAAATATTATTTTATTCCTTTAGGATTCATGTTTCTAAAACTACAAAGCTTTATTCAATGAATCAATATTATTATCTATGATATATAGGTTATGGATTTCAAAATTTTAAATACTGCTATATTGTCTTTATGATCATATTATGATTTTTTGATCATTGATATATCCCCAGTTTAACCTTATTAAGAATTGGAGCACACCCTTTCTTATGTTTCCTTTTCCTAGCTCATAATAAATATATTATTTATGATTTCTATAAAATAGGTGCATGTATTGAAGAACTAATAGGGTTATGTTTTATTTAACTTATAAATGAATTATTTATGTATCAATGATTCCAAATTCACTAGAACTGTAAAATTATAGCATGGATCATCATGTTGTGTATAGAATATTAATTTAATAAAATTTGATATTTATGTATGGAAATTATGGGGTTTTATAGTTGTTACAAGATTAGGTTTTATTAATCCATTGGAATCTTGGATGATATTACAATAGTGAGAACTCGTGGGATAATTCTATGTATTGGATAATGCCCTAAAAATTATTAATTATCTTAGATGTATTATGATAAAAATAAGGTGTCATAGAATGAAAACAAATTCTAGATTTAAACAAATTATAAATTATTTTTCTTTATGAGGTTATTTTCCACTATGATTAATGTTTTTCATAATATGTATTTTGTTTTTACTCGGTGGATGAAATATGAAGGAATCATATTAATGCTGAATGTAATAAAAAATAAAACTATTTTCCTCATAAGAAACCAAACATTATATGAGCGATAATATAAAATTTGATTTCTATTATCACCCAAAATTGTCAATATATAAATCATTATGATGTTCCAAATAATAAAAGGAGGGAACAATGTTCTATTGAGTCCATAACGAGGAAACTTTCACATTCTTTTAGTGGGTTAGATGATCAAATAATTTTTGAAAAATGGATTAGTACCATTGAAAATATATTTTCCATTCTACATTTTTAATAACATGAGAATGTCTTGTTTGATCATTTTTTAGAAGGTGAAGTAAATAAATAGTGGAATATTATCAAGAACATGAGGGGATAAGTTTAAATTTACTCTATGGAGTGTGATTTCTATAATATTTTTTTTCTGATAATTATATTCGTTTTATTATAATCTAACCTAAAAGTAAGCTTAACAAAGTCATCTATGGATTAAAACCAAGTCTTTGAATATTGTTAGCCATAGGGGACATCAGTTGTTATGAAATACCTAGTTTAGGGGATACCAATGTGAAGTAGGAGATAGGGTTTACCCATAAATATTATTCTATTTATTAGAAAAGAATAATGAAATTCAATGGAAATTCTAAAAAACTATGGAGAGAAAAAGATGAGACTCCCCTTCTTCTCAAATTGTGCAAGGAATCATAGAGGAAATTGTTTAAGGAGAATAATATATGTTTTAAGTATGGAAAAGAAGGACATCTGGTGAATGAATTCCCACGTGATTGGAAGATGTAATCTAAATATTTGAATAATGATAAATATCAATACAATGGACCACTAATTGTATAGTGTTTCAAATTCTAGGAATATAGACATTATTCTAATTAGTAACCCAATTAGAATGTTTATGATGATGATCATCATCAATAACATCTTAAGACAAGTGTTAATGGGAAATACCTTGTGATCACAATCTCTAATTAAGGTTGTGATTATGATGTGTTGAATTGTACACCTAGAATTTACTATAGAACAATTAATGTCTTATTAGATTCTAAATCTTCCCACTCTATTATTTATGAAGAATTTACTAAGGGTATCATGGTGTCACATCAATAAATATATGATAAATTAGCGGTGAAAATACCTAATGGTATATGATTTCATCTCAAGCCTATTATTCTTCTCTTTTTCATATTTTTGGGAATATTCCTCCTACAAATCATTTTATATTTCCTCGGGTTGAGTTTGATATTATTTTTCCATGGATTAACTTAATTTACATAAACCCCACATTAATTGCTGATAAAGGGAAGGACAGTTTGATATTATAAAAGAACCTATAATTTTTTATTATTGTAATGATAAATATGAACATATAAATGAAATGAGATCCAATGTATCAGCCCTGATTCCTATTAAAATGGTAGTTTATCTCAGATGATTAGGCAGAAATTCGACATGAAATATATTTCTATTGTGATAGATTTTGTTGATGTATTTCCAAAAGAGTTTCATGGTCTTCCACTGAATTGTAATGTTGAGTTTTCAATATATCCTATTCTTATTTCAAGTCATATTTCCGAGATTCTATATAGAATAACCCTGATTAAGTTGCGGGAATTGAAAATAAAATTCTAGGAGAGTCTTGATAAGGTATTTATTTTCCCAAGTGCATAAAATTCAAGTGCACATGTTATTTTATTTTGAACAAATATGGATCAATGAATCCTTTCATTGATTATTAGGAATATATTAATATCACTATTAAGAAAAAGTACCCTCTATCCCGTATTGATGAATTTTTTGATCAGATAAGCGGAGGTCAAAAATTTTCAAAATTTGAACTTCATTATGGATATCATCAATTGATGGTACAGAAGGTGGATATACCCACGACATCATTATAAATAATGTATGAAGAATACGAATATATAGAGATTTCATTTGGTCTTATTAATTCCTCTCTTATCATCATGGATTTGATGAATAGTTTCTTTGAGATTACCTCGATTAGTTTTTTGTAGTCTATTAATGAAATAGTTATATATTCAAAGATAAATGGAGAGCATGATGATTATATGATGATTGTAATGAATACCCTAAGGATGTAGGAGCTCTATTAAAAATTTATAATTTCTCAATTTTTCCAACATAATGTTTCCTTATTGGTTCATATATTGTCAAGTGAGAGTATATATGTTGATCTATCAATGACGGAAGCTACTAAACATTAGACTAGAAGAACCACTATTATTGATATCCATAATTTCCTTCGATTGGAAGGATATTATTACTGGTTTACATATAATTTTATATGGTTTTCCAATCCACTCACAAAGATAAATCAGAAGGGATCCACGTTTGTTTGGATAGATGAATGCAAAGAATGATTGCAGGAACTGAAGAGAAGACTAGTCAACACAACTATGATTAAATTACTCTACCATGGAGAAGAGGTTTTAATATTTTATGATGCATAAAATAAGATATTT
This sequence comes from Viscum album, assembly GCA_963277665.1. Lineage (NCBI taxonomy): Eukaryota > Viridiplantae > Streptophyta > Magnoliopsida > Santalales > Viscaceae > Viscum > Viscum album. Next base: position 160,990,476 of record OY728135.1, on the reverse strand, counting down.
TTATATAGACTAATGAAAACTTATATGGTTATAGCTTGTGTCTCAGTAATTTTTTTGGTTCATGGACAAAATTACCCAACTCATGATTTGAAGTTTGTTGATGTACTTTTTGAATTAAATATTTGGAGGCATTAACTTTATGTAAAAAGGTGTGAAAAATATACTGATCATATAATATTATAGTATATATTTATACAAAAATATATGATTATATTTTGGTGAAGATGGTTGTATTTGATTAATGATTATGAATTCTCAATACATTACAACTTTAGGAAGAAAACAAGGTGGTTGATGCTTTGATTTGAAAGGATCCTGCTAAATTATCTATGATGAGGATAAAAAAGATATAGTATTTTTTTATTTAAAAAATATGTATATAGAAATATTATAGTAAGGGGAGATTTATTATCTAGATCAAATGAGTGTTCAAACATCTATCCATGTAAGTATTGCAGTGTCCTAGACATAAGATGATTCACTATAGAAAAAGATGAGAATTAGACATGAATTGAACCATGATTATGATATTGTGTTATTTTTAAAGAACCATGTTTTTGTACCCTATACATCTATTCTAAAGAGGGTTCTCTTTGATGAGTTTCAGAGTTCATTAATCGTTATTCAACCTGGAAGTAAAAAATAAATATAAATATTTGATGGATTATTTCAGATGATAAGGAATGTAAAGGGATGTCACTGAGTTTATAACTTGGTTATTGGTATATAAAAATGTTAAGGATGAGAGACAAAACTATAATGGGATTCTATAATTCTTACCAAATACATATTGGAAATTTTTAAGCATCACCATGTATTGTATCATTGGACCCCGGAAAATGTCTAAAGAGAACAATGATATATGGCATTAGTGGATTTCCATACAATGTCAGCACACATCATTTCCATTAGATATGATTTCTCTATATATTATCTTTCCTAGATATGTATTAAGGAAGTGATAAGGATTTATTTACTTAGCACATTCTATTGTATCTTTTTAAGATCTATAGTTTAACATAATGTGACAGAAAAATATTCAATAGGATCTGAATATAGAGATATGTTTTAGAATTTCATATCATCCTCAAATAAATGGTATGTCCGAGAAGACCATTTGAACCCAATAAGTCATGGGGAGATCATTCTCCATGTATTTAAAAGGTTTTTGGAATCATTAAATTCCTTTTGTATTATTTTCTTTCAATAATATCTTTTACTCCACTATTCAGATGGCTCTTAATGAAGCCATCTGTATCATAAAGTGCAAAACATAAATGTGATTCAGTGAAGTTGGAGAATGAAAGATATTGGGACTTGATCTAACATAAAAAATGGAATAAAAGGTTTGGTTCATTCCACAAAATATAATGGAATCTCAGAGTTATCAAAAAGGGATTACTAAAAAAATTAGACGGATCTAGACTTTGAAGTTGTTTAGAAGGTATTTATATTATTATCTCCTTGGACGTGTGGGATGAGATGTTGAGAGAAGGGAATGTTAATACCTATATATATTGGTCCAATAATAATTCTTGATCATGTTATTATGGTAACCTATCGATTTATGCTTCCATTGCATCTCTCTCATGTTCATGATGTGTTCCATGTATCACTCTCAAGGAATCCTATACTTGATCATTCACATGTACTAAAATTAGTGGTCATACCACTTCATGAAATATTTGTCTTCTTCAAAACAACCAAGGGAGATTTTGGATCATAGAGAGAATGTTATATGTTACAATACCATCCACTTATTCAAATTATTATGGTGAAACCACCAGTTTGAGATAGATACATGAGAAATTGAGGATATATTGAAACAAAGATATCATAATTTTATTATATTAATGTTTTGAATTTTAAGGGTGACAATACATTTGGGGGGGGTTGAATTTTACACCCAAATATTGTTTTTGGATTTTGTTTCAAAAAATTATTTTCTTTGATATCTTGTGTTACGTACAACACTATGTTCAGACAAACAATGATATACAATTAAACTGTTAAGTGAAAGTAATCAACTAGTTTTTGGATTTTAGGGTATAAATAAGACTAAGTAAATTATAAAAACATTATTTCTATATATATATAATTAAAGAAATATTTATCAATTAATTTTAAATGAAAATTAAAAAATTCATTTGAAATAAAAAAAGATATATTTCTTCTGAACAACTATTTTTATGTCAGAAATGTATTTGTAACATATTAAATTATATTAGTCACTAAAACTAAATGATTTTAATGAAATTAATTCATTTTAAATTCAATAAAAAAATTTAGTTTTGATTTAATGTTTTTCCTAAGCATGGGATAATAATAAATCATTCCTTATGCTTAAAATTTTATTTTTTTTAGAAAATTGTTTACCTAACATTATTTACACTTAAATTTAAAATTTATTTCTTCGAATTATCAGTATGGATTTTTATTAATTGAATTAAATATTTAAAATCAATGTTATAAAATTTGGTAAATATGTCCTTTTAAATTTTTTTGGTCAAAATGAAGAGTAATGATGGTAAAATTTATCACCTTGGTATGAGTAAATCAGGTTCATATATATTAATGTTTCATCATAAACCATCACCAAACCCCAATATCAAATATTGGGGGAACCCCAATATTTGGGGTAGTTGTAATATCTTCAGGGCCAGAGAAATGTTCTCATCAATAGGGATATTGGGAAAATGAGACAGATGGGCTCGGTGTTGTCCTCAATAGCGTTAGGTTTTTTGAGGATGGACGGTTGAGCATGCCATGTGTCTGGACGAGTTAGTTGGAGGGGAGAAAACACAAATAATGGATAGAGGACATTGTTGGTTGTTGGTGATGGGATGTGATGGGTATGTTTAGAGTCATAATGGGTTGAGTCGATCATTGAATGTGTGATGGAAATGCTGGGATAAGGCAATGGTGACGTCTCAACTTGTAAAAACAATTGAGCTTTATTCCACCTATAGATACATATAGGGCTTTAGAATAGTTACTCCATTCATTATAGGGCTACCAGATCAGCATTAATTATAGGGTATTCCATCTATCATCTATACTAGGTATCATATATCTATTCATAGGGAAATGCTAGTGGTACAACCATTCAAGGTTGTATGGTTTATAAAAATGTATCGATTACACTATGGAAGAAATGTTCTGTGGTATTAGATCAATCAGGTATTTGGGGCATAACTTGTTACATGAGCCTATAATTCCTACTGGTCATGTATGTTTTCTACCTAAACAGGATTTAAAAAGGGAATATCCTAAATAAATAAAAATGTAAGGCCTCTAGGATTTCAGGAATGCTATTTAATCTATGTTATATCTATGTTATAAGACCATAAATTTTCATCCTGATTCTTATTAGCTAAATTAAATTCAACCCATATCGCCTTAGTCTTTAAATTCATATGTAAAAATGATAGCTCTGCATTGAATTGACCTTATTAATATTTTTACAAGCGAATGTTAGAAAGTGTCACTCTCTTAGATTTAAACAACATAAATTTATTCACACATGGAAAAAAATGTTATGAATGAATCATGATAGCAATTTAGAGTATAATGAAATTATTTTCATGATAGAAATTTATTTCTAATTTTTAGTAAGTATATATTGAATGTAAACTCTTATGAAAGAACAATGTAGTATTTCTCAGATTTTATAGAAAATAAAACAAATGATTTTAAAAATATTAAAATTAATATAATTTAAAATATTTAATTTGTTCCATAAATTATTTAGACTAATATAATATACTACTATTATATTACAGAATAAAACTCGGATTAAAACTCTTTCTTTATGTCTTATATGTAAAAATAAATGAAGGATATAAAAATTGTCATTAATGAAATATTAGAAAAATAATATTATATTAAATTAAAAATAAATCATAAAAATATTAAAATATTACACAAGTGATAATATATGCCTTACAATGTAATCATCGGTCCATTTATAGTCTATTTGGAACCATTTTTTACTAGAATGGATTTATTTAATTTTAATTTTTGAAGATATTATAAATGGGTTCTCTTCCTCCCTTATAAAAGGACACATCTTCTTTCTATTCTTCACACAACTTTGATCCTTATAGATCAACTATATCATATGAAATTTTATTATTCAAGTCAACATCTAACTTTTAAATGTTTGGATATCAGAAAAATACCATACTATGTTCCTTAGGAAAAGACTTAAAGGAGGTATCCTAAAATAATGGAGATCCAAACACTACCAATGCAAGTGGGACTTAAGGTAAGGTATTTTCATCTTATAGTTACATCTGTGATATACATGCCATCTTCACCACTAATTTCACTTAAGAGGTGTATATAATTCCATTTAATAGGTTTTATAATGTTTCTGAAAAAAATTATGTGGATTTACATATCTATATAAGGTTCCCTCTTTAATGAGTCTTTGATATAAAAGATAACATAATGGTAAGGGTTTTATGTTATAATCTAATTTTATATCAGGATTGTTTATGATTATGTTTTAGTTAATGAAATATGATGATATACCACTAATGAAACTCATGAATTTTATTCCTCTCTACTTATTACTTTAAAATAAAAATTTTCCTTAAATTTTCTTCAGCTTAAGTACATAATAGACAAAAATATGTTTTAAGTAAAATACACTTTGATTCTCTCTTCATTCAATGAAATATTTTTCTTCCATATCTATGTTTTCTAAAAAAAATTTATGAATGTTTTTGAAAATTATAAAATTATTTTTAATGAAATTTTTAACCCTGTATAAAATTTTAAAATAGGGATTTAAATGAATTTTTTTTTATTTTCCGAATGTGTCACTTAATGATTGAATTTACAATTTTGTAAAAGTAATGTTTTGTTTTATGTTATATTTCATGAATGAAATTTCCAAATATAGTGAATCCTCACTAATTTTATGATTAATTTACATGATTCCATTATTATTTTAAAAGAAAAAATTTTCCGATTTTTTTTAAATTTATAGATTTTTAAGAAGTGATTTCAAAATAGAAATGTTATTTTCCCCAATAAATGTTCCATGTAATATTTTATAATCTTTTTCCACATATGATTACATTATTTGATGTTACATAAACTATATTATGGTTATGATCCAATGATACTATCTTCATTCTTTCTCTGGAAGGTTTATCTTTTTTATAAAAATATGTTTAATAAAACCGTTAATTTTTTCCACAAGTTATACAACGATGAAATGATGAAATGTTTATGAAAAAAATTTATTTTCCCTAGGTTATTCAATTATAAAATGTTTATGAGATCCATTTATTTTCAAGGGTTCTGATATGATGAATGTTTTATGTTCTAGTGGGATACATATGTTGGATTATAGTTATGTGAATAAGGGGACCAATATCCTCCTCAAGTGTATTGGGAAATGATTAATGTTGTATGATCTCAAAGGTTACATATGCGGATATTCCAAGCCCAAAAGTGGGTATACAAGATTTTATACCAAGCCCAAAGTAGGTACATTTGTGTGTACACCAAGAAAAACATATAAGGAACGTCTCAGTGGGTAGCCTTAGAATCATGTTTTCTATGTATATATAAACATATGTGACCCAATTCCATGTATGATGAACCTTTTGAGATCCCATCACTCTTTTTACTTGATTCCTTTATGAATCATGTTTAATATACTATAAATAATTATGACATGGCTTTATATTATGATCTATGATATGCAGTGTGTGGATTTAAAAAATCAAACTCATGTTATAACATCCTAATTCTCATGTTATGCTTATGAGATCCTAGATATCTTTTTTTTACCATTGCATAGTATTAGAGATCACCCTTTATTATGAATTGTTATCCCATTTTATGAAGATATGTGTTATATATGATACATCTAAACAGGGTGCTAGTTATGAAGAACTAGGTTAGAGATGATGTAGTTCACTTATGTACCAGTTTCCTTTATATCATTGTTTTCTAAATTCACGAGACCTATATCAGTGACAAATGAATCATAATATTATGTAATGAGTATGCATCTAATATGATATGATATTTATGTATGAAAATTATGGGTCATTATATAATAGGAGAAATTACATTGATGATATGAGGATGAATCTTGATTAATTTATTAGAGTTTAGAGTACCCAGTGAATGGCCAGCAATTAGTAAGAGAGACATGTATCTTTAGTTCTAAAGAGACCCATTTGGGTTTTCATTCTAGGAGCTGAATGGTGGGATAGATGGTGTGGAGTACACCAAAATAAATTTAATAGTGAGACCTTCATTGTTAGATGGTTTTTGGAAGTTATCATGATTATTATTCTTTGAAGTCAGGATTGGATCTTATATTACATTTCCTGATAGTGCATAGGGATAAGTGGGTTTGGATCTATAATGTTATCTTTTTTGATGATGGAAATTGGGTGGAGTATATAGAATGATAAGTGGATCTGTAATATAGAGATAATAACACTCTCTTGATGAGGATTTTTTTATTAGTCTAGGTGGTAGACCATCTTGTGAAAAGATTCGAATATGCGTGAAACTAGCTGATATGTTTTTGATGTGGAATTTAGATGTTGGTGTGTCAAACGACCCAAATAAATATGAATTCCTTTATGCATACAAGGTATAGATTCAGGTGTTGTTTTAGTTGGAGTATGACCCATGATATTATCCTTGGGTGGGTATTTAATAGTTCATGTGATTTGGATTGATGGTGCATTGGTGCTCATGGTATGACATGATGGTGGATATATCAATTGGAGGTTCAACAATATGGGTCTCATTGGATGTGGGGTTGAGACTTCAATGGAATTACATGGATGATCATATGATACATACAAGAATTTAAGGTATCATAATTGTGTTTTTTGGAAGAAATGTGTGGGTACAACCGAGTAATTATGATATGGGTCTTTCAGAGGAGGTTTTGATTGATTTTTCATGTAAATTTAGATGTGGGGAGTTTAAGACAACATCAATAATTTTGTAGAGGATAATAGTGGTATGTTGCGAGAATTGACTAGGATCTCTGAAGGTAAAGCAGTATGTTCAGTCATATGGCTCGAATGATTATGGATCTTCAGTTTTGATCAGAATTTAAGAACGTGTGGTTTATTTGGTTTCTAATTGGGGTTTTCATGGATGATCTTATGTGGTGATTTTGATGACATTTTGTATGTGTTTTGGAACGTGAAACTGTAGGTTTTATAAGAAATTATAGGAGTCAAGAACAATGTGGATTGGAATTGGCCATTATGGGATAGGTCTTATGGTGGGGAGAACCATATTCTTGTTGATCAATTAGTGGATAAAATCATGGGTTATTGAGGTAGATAGGCACAAGTGAGTGCCATATCTATGTTTAGTGAATATAATGTGCAATGGATCAACATGTGGAGGTTTTATGCCCTCTGTTAATGATACATCTCATAACTGTATTTAGTGTCTCAATGTGAGTTGGGGCCTTTTGATGTTAAGTTGATAGAACCAACCAGTTGGTGGTTTAGTCTTATAGACGATACATATTTTTGAGTTTCAATTGATAGGAGACATATGGGTAGGATTGAATGGTATGTGGCTACTAAATGGGTTGGATTGGCATTCCGATATTATGAATAGATGTGGATACCAGAAAGTAAGCTACGTGGTATCCAACTCTTTCGGACATAAGTGATCTTGTGTGGCATGAAAATAGAAATATTAAGGCTATTCTCCATTTAATGATAGTATTAGGGTAAAAACTAATATTTTAGTGAAATAAACTGATGAGAATAGATTGGTGTTGAACATTGATTCAACTAGAATAGTGATGTAGGTGGTATTAAGAATTCATGAACATCCCTAAATGATCGTTGTCATTTAGATGTTGTACTAAGTGATCAGTTCCATGAAGAAAAGATACAATTTTAGTGATAGTTCTTGCTAAGGAGTAGTTTTAACACATTCATAGCTAGAGGGAGGCTAGTATAACAATTTTTTGAAGGGTGTTTTTTTGATCTCGGGAAAATATGACAATAAGTTTTTGTTATTTATCATTGTTCGTTGATCATATTCACCATAAAATTGTGGTTGTCGTGATTGGTTGAGATTTATTTTATATATCACCAAGGTTGGGACAACATAATGTTTCAAATCTATGGAATATTGTTCTTATAGATGGGATATTTTTTGTTGGGAGGAATATTGGTCATGGAGATCTATAATGATCAGTGTATAGCTCAGGGATGAGTTCTTTTATAGTGGGGAGATTTTAATACACTTTTCCTATGGATTATTTTCTACAAAACATGTAGTATATAGGAATTATAATTTCAATAAATGGTCTATTTTTTAAACAATTTTTTTAATCAAGAATCAGAGTTTTGATTAAACAACTAAAAACATGAAAATGTCTATTAAACATCATCTTATTCAAAGATACAACTCCACCAAGGAATATAAGCAACCCTTATCCACCCATTTATCTTCACTATCAAAACATATTACTTTTACAAATATCATCCAAAATCTCTATTTAAACACTCTTATTTATATTTTTTAGGACCTATTTTAATAAAAAATATCTTCTTCATAAGATCAAGTATCATTCCAAATGAGGAGTCTCAAAGAGAAATGGAAGACCTTCAAAACTCATGTCATTTCATTTCAATAATCATATTACATGTTCAATAACATTTGATACCCTTATAATAACTTCAAAGTGGTTGTATAATTTTATTCTAATTATTTATTCAATAAAAAACATTTATTAGTTTTCTCTTTCTTTTAAATTCTCTTTAAATAATCATTCACCCGTTGTAGGTTTATAAAAACTATTTGAATGATGATATTTTATTTTAAATTATTTCACTCATAGATTCATTAAATGGTTTTTCATTTTTATATGGTAAATTTAAAATTAGAAAATATAATGTTCTATATTTTTGAATGATAAAACTACTATGATAATCTTGATATTAAAAATAAATTATATCAGTCAATTTAATCACATAAGTACAACCTTTCAATTACATTACTCGTATTTTTTAAATTTTATCAACAATCAATTAAACATTGAACATGAATATAACTTGTAGACAATTAAAATTAAAATTTAAATACATAAAATTCTTATATAAGAATTATTAAAGAACATTCCATCATTACCATTATATCAAAGATGTTTTTTAACAATGTAATGAACAACTCGAGACAATAATCATAAAAAACATGAAAATAATAAGTAATAAATAAATGATTAAGAAGGAAAAATAATAAACAAATAAAAATAAAAAATTTAGGAAGAAATTAATTATTTAATAAAATTTTATTATTCAGTTGTTTGTTGGATATACTAAGTGAGTTGCGGATTTAGGTAAGAGTTATTACTCCTATCCCATTTCATATGAAATACGACTGTTATTACCTATTTTATATTTATTCATGAAATACTGAAATTATTATAATTAAATGGTATTCCCATCCTTTTGATTTATTATAAAATATATAATTATAATTCCCTCTTATTATACAATTTTCCTAAGTTGTTAGTATACCAATGTAATAGTTTCTTTTCTAAACCCACATTCCATCCATGCATTGGTTCTATATTATTTATCTTATCTAATATACATTGTTTCTAATATATTTAAATTTTAACATACTATTTTTCAATTATTTTAGATATATTACATATTTCCTTACATCACATATAAATTCATTATTGATACATTACATTTTTATAAGGGATTCTCATCTTAGACTCCTTTCTTTCAGTCATGTTTCATATTATATAACTTTTTTACTTTACAGGATTTATGTATTTTTCCCTCATCATCATTGATCATAATTTAATTTTTATTTAAGTGATATATAATTTTTGTTCATTTTTTCCCTTTCTTTTTCTGTTGAATTCATACATCACCAAATATGTAAGAGATTTCCTAAGACAATTTACTTTCATTGACATAGACTCTTCCTTATTCCTGTTATGTTAAGTGTACTCTACCCTTAGAACATAACATGTCATATTTCCTATTATTTTCTGATGATTTAGATTTCCACCTCATAATATATCTTTTGATTGAACCATCAAAAACATTTTCTTGAATATAATTAAATATGTATAAAAATATTTTTTACCCTTCAATTGTGGATATCTTATTATTCCATATTCTATTTGAATTACATTGACCAAGAAATCGATAAAATTTTATTAACTGGGAAAAATAATTGACTTGACTACATATCCAAAATAATTATTGTGTGAATATAGTATTTTCATAATTCTAATTGAAGGGTATTTACCTAGATATCTAAAAAATTCAACAGAATTGGGATATATATTAACATGGATGTATATCCTTTTATTATATTCAATGTGAATACCTTATACATCATTATTCCAATTAAAAGATATTTTCATAGAAATTTATACAATTAATTTGATAGGTAGATCATAAAAATTCATTTTTACATTATTTGTATGTGGATGGTTTGGGATTATCTATCCTTGTTTATGAAATAAGTTCCTTTATGAATATTATTTGTTTTATTTTATGTACATTATTTTTATATGATGAATCAAATAGACATATAATGTGATTCATGGATCCTCGAATAGCCCCTCTGTGCACTAGTAGTTATTAACAGTCAATATAGCTTGGTTATTGGGTATAATCCTAAAAATTTATATAATATATCTTGGAACTAGCACTATAATGGATTTTTATGATGTCTATAATTATGATTTTCATCATTATGAGATCTATTATTATTATCCATTTGGTTATCTATATCTATATTTATTTATTATAGGTCTCTGTGGACCATAGGTCTTGATGTCCCTGTAATGGGTTCTCTCATCGCCTTTAAAAAATGTGGTGGTTTCTTATTTAAATAAAATAGCAAGGAGGAGCTTCCCTCACACATTGAAAAACAATTATTTTTTATGATTCAATTCAACCCCGGATATCTTCCCATGTAAGGTAATGCCTCTTCTTTTTCCCCTTATTCATCTCCCTATGTGACAAGAGTCTCTCCCGCTTCCTAAGGATATAACTCAAGTTATTCAAACACATTTTAAATATAATAAATTAAATTGAATATGGAAAATGGAAATAATGAAGACACTGGTATTCAAAAGAATATTCACTTCAAAAAACACTCTCATGTACTAGAAGGAATCCGTCATTAGGGGCTTTATCATGACATCCACTACTTTATCCTTCCATAAAATATTTTCTAAATCAAGATCTCTATCTTAAATCTTTTCCATAATGAATTTATTCGTGATGTCTTTAATCATAATCCATGAACATTGCAAAAAATTATTTGAAACATTTATCACCCATTTATTCTCAGAACCAATAATTAATTGATTTGAGTGTTATACCATAATGAATTTATATTGTTTCTTTATCAACATCATTTTATTTCTAGATTATGTTGTTATAAAAATGAAATATTTTTTGTGTTTAATGTGACTGATTTTTTTATAATTTCCAGGGAACATATCTTCCACTGATAATAACTAATCTTCAAGAGGGTATCTTATATTATAAACATCACAATTATATTCATTTGAAAAATTATAATATTTTATTGATATTCATTTTTCAAAATTCATGACAAAATTTAATGTCCCATTAACATAGTAAAATATATATCCTTCTTATATAATATGAAACTAATTTGAGTTGTTTTGGAATTGATCAAATAAATTAAAAACAAACATAATTTAATGACGTGAAATTGATAACTATAGTAGAAATCTGGTCACCCTTCCAAAAAAAAATTGATCCACACTCTTTACTTATTCATCCATGGAAAATATAGGCCCAAATTTTATATGAGTTGTGTACTATCATTATTCTTCCATTTTAAACGTCCTTAACAAAACATGGTCATACATATTTTATAAGATAAATATAAAACATAATTTCTTTCATTAGATACAAATACAAAAAGAATTCATTTCACTAATCATTAATTTTTATAAAATATTTTTCTCTCGATAAAAGAAGTTTCCCCAAATGTTCTTTTTTAGTAAAAATAACTTTATTTAAATTCAGTACTATAATAAGTGAGTTTATATCATCTCCTTTAAAAATGATATTATAATCTGTTATTCCATTCTTGGAATTTTTTATCTTAATGTTATTAGCCATAATATCACACTATGCTCAGGGTTTCTTTTTAATCGCATAAAATGATTTCACCAACATAGAAACATAAGAACCATCACCATAAATGGTAAAACCTTATAGTTATTAAATTAAAACCTCTTCCATGATTTTATAATTTATGAACATTAACTTCATATCCATTTGAAACATTTTGTAATTTCATTGAGCAAATATCCTATGAAATATTTGAATCATGTCAATCCATGTGAAAAAATAAAAATTCACATAAAAATCTGTATAATCAATTTTGGAGAAAAATTTAGAAACTAGAAAATAGTTTTTCCCATGATAATTATCCATTCTCATAGATTTTATTTAAATGAAAATATTTTATCATAATTATATTATTATATTTGGAATGATTCACCAATTTATAAATTATATTTTTTAGTTACATTAGTTAATCTATAATCACATTAATAAAATCCTCCATACAAACATCATTTTTTAAATTTTCTAGAAACCAACATTATGGTAAAGTGGGAAAGAATTATTACCAATACATGGAATAATTGAAATACCAACCATCAAACAAAATATATTTAAATTACAAAAATAATTTTAAAATTCAAATATAAAATCCTAACCCTGTAAAATTTTTTCAATTACGACTTGTATGCCAAGAAGATTCATGGCCAATGAGTAAGGTGTATTCAATAACCATTTCATGTCAATTTTACTATCTCTAATATTTTATCACATCACTAATATCTGAACCATATATTGAAAAAAATAGAAACTTAATCACCAAAAATCAATCCTCTTCATCGCCATCCACCAAAACCACCCCATTCTCAAGACATAACTATTACACCAAAAAACCACAACCATTCACAAATTACATGAGAAAAATTGAAAACATCAACATTGTAGGAACCATTGTTTTCATGTCACAAGCAAGAACATCCTTCCAGAGAGTCCTTTTTATTATAATAATCCAAAATCCACTAAAACTGATTGAGTGAACTAGAACATCATCATCATTATCTTCAGTGTAAGTATCACAAAATAGATCCATCAAACCATATATTAGATAGTCATTTACAAAAGATAACATAAACCTGATAAAAATTTAACCATAATGAAAACATTATAATTATTTATGATGATAGAGAAAGACTATGAAGATCTTATAACACCAATTGAAAATTTACTACGAACCAAAAATTTAAAAAAATCAACCACAAAAAAATAATGGATGGAATTGAATCAATACATGTCACATGAACTAGGACACCAAATATGGATCAACCAACACATCCTAAACACCATGAATAAACCACTACACCAGAAAAATATGGGGTCTAGAAAATTGGATCAAGAAGGAACACAAGAGGAAGAACCAAACAATGGATTCAATAGAGAGTCCCAGCTATAAAGAACAAGAGAAGATGTGAAGCCATCCCTACCCCCAAAATGATCTAAAACTATACTAAAAAGTACATTTTTCTTGATAAAAAATATGGTTTTATATAGTGGGCTATGAAATAATGGCCTATAATAAGAAACTATTAGAAAAAAATGTTTTGGGAACCCGTAGATAGTAAAAAGTAACTGATATCATTTTTTCTTGTTTCATCAAAACATTTTAGCATAACTTATGAAAGAAAGTAGTCATAATATGAATTTTTTAAAAATATTTGGATTCTAACAAGCTTCATACAATATCCCAGAATTTCTCCTGGTTAAAAATGTATCATAATCCTTGAGAAAATTTAAACTCCTTTATTCATGACATATTCATTGCTGAAAATTTGAAAATCATTAATGGAATTTTGATTACATTAAACTATTAAAAAATTTATTCCAAACACTCATTTATGATCTCCACGATTACATTAATGTTTATCATTATAGGTTAATGCTATTTTGATGTACCTTAATCCTCGAAGATAATCACTTTAAAATTTTCATTGATTTTCATTAGATTCTTATAGTAACACTAGTAACTCTATATAAAATTTGTGTATACAGGTATTGTCTCCTCATTAGTTTACTTATCACATTTTACATACATTCTTACATTAATCATGATAAAAAAGTGTTCTAAAAAACCTTCAGACTATTCATGTAATGATTATTACATGAACAAATCCCATAATTCCTGTTAATCTAATTTTAGTTATGTAGACACAGATTTAGAATTTATACAACAACTATAGAATCTTGTATCTGAAACAACTTTGAATTTCTTGTGATGGTAACATGGTTCTCCCAATTTTTATTAAAAAATATGGTTTTTTAATTTCAATAAATTTATATCTTTGGTTTGTGTATGGAGTTTCATATTCAATCCTTATCCCATTCTTCTTAAGATATACCTACGAGTATTCATTATTTTATTTGTATGTTTTATCAAACTAATACCATTTAATAACACATCCTATATTTATTTTCAGTATACTTTTTAAAATTACTAAAACTCTAACGAGAGTTTTATTTACTTATTCTAGAATACGTATAATTAATTAAATGTAAATTCCCAATAAATTATTGAGTTACATATATTTTTTGGATAATTTTGTGCTCATTGGGACACACAAATCCATTTTTATCAGTTCATGTGGATTATTTATTTTTATATCCACTTAATCGTGAATCCTCTTAAAAATGATTCTTTTGTGATATATATTATATTAATGGAGTCTTTCATAGTTATAATTTGGTATATTTTTTATGAATCCATATAATATATGTTTTTCTATGATCTTTTACCCCAACTAGAAAATCCTCTTTTGCAAAAGGTCATTCTCTTCCTTCATATTTATATTTAATTTATTTTAATCATTAAAATGTTCAATAAATATTTTTTTTCACTTTCCACATATGAATATTTTTTTATTCATCATTATTCTAATGGATCAACTAATATTCTATAATTTTACCGCATTCCCATAATAAAAGTTTTTAGAAATACTCAAGTGATTTTAACCCAAAGCATTGGAAAATAAAAGATCACCAGACTCAAATTTATTCACACCAATTTTATTTATTCCATTACCATTCATTTTTAATGAAGCATACTTTTTTATAGTTATTGATACTATATAGAAAATATGTATGAAATTTATGATAGGTTTAATATCAATCAAATTTGAGTAGAATCTATTATTTAAAATCCATAGGTTTTGGCCTTTTGGAATGTTGTACTATATCTCAAATACAATAGTGTACTCCAGATCACTCATCCAATTTATAAATTTAGATTTTTCGTTGTTTTGAGTTTATTTGGTAGTAATTTGAGACTATTATTAGTTATATTTCCATATTTATCACACCTTTAATATGTTTGGCCAAGAGTATCTTTCTAATTGTTTAATTTTACATTCTCATTTAGATGTTGGTGTGGTTGACTCTCATGTTTTTAGCTTATATCCCCTTTAATGTTACCCTATTCTATATTAAAAAGTCACCTGCAATATAAAAATATATATTATTTTTGTTAATTCACTCTGAAGCACCATCATTTACCATTAATCTAAAATTTATTTGGCTCAAAATTATTCTCCTAAAACTATGATCATGGATTTCTACTCATATTTGAATCTTTTTGATAATTCATCAGCTTTATTGAATTCATAATTGCACTCCTTAACCATTTATATTCCACTTTAATTACCCTAAATATCTCTTTTATTATACACTTCAATGTTTTCATGATATTTTTCACATTTACATGAAATTAAAATGGTTGAAACACAATTCATTTTTGATGTAAATATCATCTCCCTATTCTAATCAATATTAAAAAAATGTTTGAAAACATAAATATCTACTATAGGTGATCACTTTTTTTAGGAAAATAAAAATGTTACTTCATGGTTTCATCAATGGTTTTCTTAGGTTTATAATACTCTTTAGCTTCCTTTACATAACATTTTAACTTTAATTAAAACTTATTTAAGTAATGTTTAACTTCAACTAATTTTCATTAATATATATCAACTCCATATTATTGAAAATAAATTTTTTTATACTGATTTTTAGTCTTATGTTTCTAATATTATGGATTTAATTGAGATTAACAATAATTATGACAAACTCTCCATCCATATCAGTAATCTGTGTTACATCCTCATCCTAATTCAGCTTCACTATGACAAAATTTGTATATTAAGTAACTAAATAATGCCACTCTATATTCAAGTGGTTGGTGGCCTATGATGAAGGATGATTTATAACATAGGGATACTATACCCTGTCAAGTATAAACACAATATAAAAAATAAAAATAAATGGTCGTCATAATAGAAAATCAACTTATAGAAATATCAACTGATGTTAAACCATAAGCAAATAACATATCCCAAGTAGTAAAAAATGAGTTTTATAATTTAATAATAGTCATACATAAATGGAAAATATATTACATCAGGTAATCATATATGAAATAATCTAAAAACTAAAAAAATAAAGGGAAAATAAAAGAAATAGTCTTAAACCTTGACTCAGCCCTATCTCATAACTATATACATAAAAGACATATTATCCATCCACTACAAGACACATTCCCTTTCCTTTTCCATAAGAATTGAAATCATCATGAACACTTGGATACCCTTAAATTTTATAATAATAACATAGTAGGTCACCACTAATGACATCCAAAATAAAATGTAGAATATATTTGAGAATACTCATAATGATATACCAGTAATGTAGTGAACAAAACATTTTGAATAATTATTGTTTCCTAGGAAAATGTGTGTTATATCATTTTTTAGTAAAAAAACTATATATAACTAATAATAAAGTGAGTATAAATTGAAATTTTACCAATGGGTTTTTAACATTATTTTACCATTGCTTAATTATGAATATTGGTAAATATGACTATTGAAAAATATATAAATATTTTAATGTTATAATATGTTTTTATAAATAGAAATGAAAAACGATAATTAATGCATAAAGGAGAAATGATAGCCTCCACTAGTATAGTCATGTTGTATGAAGTCCATTTTGTAGAAAATAGGAGGGAGGTAGAATATCTGGGGGTTGACCTTCACGAATCATAAGTTGATCTTCAATAAGTTAAGCTTGAATGAAATTTCCATCAGGAGAAGTTCATGTCAGTGGAAATTTCCACTCATGCGATGATAGCTGAGCCGCACCATGAATCATTCACCATCACACACCTATCCATTAGGTCATATGTGGGTTTTATTAGGGGGATATATTTCGAGGCCTTAGTTATATAAAGTGCAATTTCATTGTATAAATAAAACTGTTTTTTTATCAATTCCATTTTAAGAATAGTTTTTTCTTAAAAACGTTTAGATGGTATTTTATATATTGATTTTTCTGAATGAAATTTTACTATCAAGAAAAGATATAAATATTTATAATAAACTAATATAATATGAATAATACTGATTTTAATTAATTACTATGATAAAGACACTCTTATTAAAATAAAAAAATAGTTTTTTAAATGTCAGAAATTTTACGATGCATTTTCAATCCACAATTATTTTTATTAAATAATGATTTTATATTAAAAAGTTATAATTATAATATTTATAAAATTATTATGATAAAATGAATATAATTTTTAAAATCATCGCGTAAAAATTAGGTTAGGGTGAAATTTTAGTATTTTCTAAAATAATTTATTTTTTGTGAATAGTATAATTACAATTTAATTTTCTTGGTATGTTTAATGACTTAATTATTATGTTATAATGATGTAATAAATAATTAAAAACAATAAAAGACATGAAATATTTTATGTTATTAATATCATGTATTTTAATGGATTCTAATAAATTTCCAAATATATAATTCACTTTCCAAATTCTAAAATTGAAATGTTAACATTAAAAATGTTATTTTGTGAAAAATTTAATTTTACATTGAAAAATAAGTAATATATTATGATGTTTGACTATTGAGGATTAAAATAACAAAAATTATTTCCCTAGGATCCAATACCATGGTGAAATACGATGGGAAATCACACAATTTTCCATTTTTCACAACCTAGGTTTCTCAGAGCAATATTTGCAAATTAATAAATAAATCATCTACATTTTACCTCCAATTTATAAATTTCCACTCACTCCCAATCCATCCTCCATAATTCTATGGTATTTTATTATCCCAAGTAGTCTTCCCAATGTGTCCCCATGCTCCCATGATTCCAGTCCTTAGGTATTAGGAGTTACACTTCACAGTAAAGGGAAATATCATTCTTTTCACTTCGTTTCAAGAACAACCTTTTGAATATGACTTCTGATTGTTATAGAAACTCTATATTTTTTTATTTTATTCACACTATTAATTAAAAATTATTTTTTATCAATGGGAGACCCATTTCTCCCCAATTTTTAATCTTTTCTTAAAAAATTATTTATATCTATTATACTGCCGATTATACTTCTCAAAATCTCTCTCTTCTCCTCAAGAAATTCACTTTTATTTTCACATTGTGAACACCAAAACCTATTTATTTTATATGACTATTCACTAGTATTTTAAAATGATTTAATTTATTATTGTATTAACATATAACAAAACATGCACTCCCTTTCCCTGTGTTAAAAAAGGATATAATAATATTATCTTTAATCACTATTCAAAATGCCTTGATTTTGTAGGAAACCCATTTCTTTTATTAACCATGGATTATTTATGAATTTTTTTATTATGATATATGTGGTTTGAATTAATTAATACATATGAACTATGTGCCCTGATATCGCTTCAATTCATTTGGTAATGAATTTTATTTCTAGAGATGACATGTTTTACGGTAGCTTGGTAAATAACCTCGGTAAATTTATGACACCTCACTGAAAAAACTTTGTGATATGCTTATGAATGACTCCATTAAATGTTATAGAAAAATTTATATATTATGATTCATGTTATTATTTTTATTATATTCCTCTTTCTCATGCCTCATCTTTAAGACTCGTGTTCTTACTGATACTCCTCTACATCACAAGTAAACTATTTCTCTTACTTTCCCTTACTAAGCCTTATGATCACCCTTTCCTTTGATGTATGTCTAAAGGTTATGATATATAGTAATTACACAAAAGATTAATCTATTATGAATCCTTTAATGTGAATTATAATTATTTTTTATGCTTTCATGTTTTATGGACATTTTTTTAAGAAACTATAAGTTAAAAGATCCTCTTTTGTTACCATGTAAATGAAATGTTTAGGTAATAAAAGGTAGGATGTCATATTTGGTGTCAAATAAAAGTTTAGTTATTTAAGTAAATTATGTATTGAAATATTATGGAATAACCATAGGGAAATCTTGAAATATATGAAAACATCCTTGTATTTTGGGAAAATATTATGAAATTTTTGTCCAAGAAGAGAAATCCCTATCTGGATAAGAAAAAGTTGATGTGGCTCTGGGCCAAAAGTATGTATGTGTACAACCTAAAAACAAAATTTTGAGCTAGAATCAAATGGAAATTGGTGTATGGAAACAGTCCTTGATGCACTATTGGTTTGGAACTCCCTGGGGATTTTTTTGGTTAATCACAAGTTTTTTATGAATCATTATGAAGGATTTATAGAAACTGTAATTATTGTTATATAATATCATATATCAACATGATTTTTGATGAAAAAAATTCCTTTAGAATTATAATATTTTTAAATAAAAAACATTTCTCACTAATGTTTACTTCTAATATAAAATGGAGGGAAATAAGAAGAAAAACATAAATGGTGAGAACAAAAGACAATGCATTGATGGCCCTCTGATGGAAGATGGAATGGAAAACATTATAAGAATTATGAATCAATATAATCGAGTTATGAACTGAAATATGAATCAAACCGAGAGAACAGATTCATATCAAAGGGAACAACTTCCATTGAGTCCCTCGTGAATCAATTACCACCTTCTTTCACTGGATCTCTCAACCAATTGATTATTGAACAATGGATAAGCACCATAGAAAGGATATTTTCTATACTATGTAGTTTGAAACAATAGAAATTCACCCCATTTTTTTACTTTTAATGTGGAGAAGCTTGTTAGTGGTGGAAACATAATAAAAACACAAATCCATGAAGATATATTGAAGCTATGGAGTGGGAAGATTTCAGGGTAAACTTTTTTAAAAATATATCCCTTGTTAAATGTGAACAAAAATGGGGAATGAATTACTAGAACTAAAGTAGAATGAAAATGAATATGTGAGAATCTATGAGATTTACCTTACAATACATTAATTTTATAACTCTATCTTTGTCATGGATCCTAATAGAATTGTTTATACGTTCTTAAGTTGAATAACTCCACATCTATGGAAGAACACTACCAATTGAGACTATGAAAATTAGGAAGATACAGTGTGAAGTGTTATAAATTTTGAACATGGGTTTGTAAAGATGCAATGGTCCCATATATCGAATGAAATGAAAAGGTCAATTAAGCCATCCAAAGGGTTGAACATTGATCATGGAATAGGAGGAATGAAAGTGAGACATCCAACATGCATCAAATGTGGGAATAAGAATTTGGGGTGCTTCTTTTTTAGGAGTGGTAAATGTTACACACATGGAAGAGATTACCATATTTCTCATAACAATCATAGTGAGGCGAGGCCTCAACTTATCAACACTAAAACCAAATTGAATATGGTGTTGTCCCATCCGGAAGTTAAATTCTATATGTATGGAAATCATGGGCACTTTACCTACCATTTTCTAAATCATATGATAATCGAGGGGAATCAACATCAACCTTATAAAAGGCTATAAGGTCAAGAGAATGATTTTTTTACAACAACGGATGAAGTAGACGCCCCAAATGATGTGGTGTCATGTACTCTCATTGTTCTCTCAAAAAATGATATATAATGATTGATTCGTTTTCTATTAATTCCATTATTTCCTCCACATTTTCAATGAATTTAGATTCATTCAATCAATTGGAAGAAGTAGAGTAATTAATCTGGACTCCTAGAGGTATTATATAAGCATAAATAGTTTATAGAAACCCTAGTATTTACTTTGGCACACATAATCTCATCGCAATTATAGTAGACATTCCCATGCTAAAATTTGACATTATACTTAGGATGGAATGTATGTCAAATTATAATGCATTGATCAGCTACAAAAGTAAGGAAATATTAGTTTTATTGAATAGAAAACCTACAATTTTTCTCAAAGGAGAGATAGAAAGTCCTAATCATTTTATAGATGCACCTACCATAACATTTTATATAGAAATGATTCGTAAAGACGAAGAAGGAAATAAAAGTATATGAATAGAATATATCCCTATTTGTTAAGAGTACATTGACATATTCCCATATGGGTTACCTGGGCCTCCCTCAAAAAGATAGAAGGATTTATCTGTTGAATTCATGACTAGAGACAAGCCTATATTAAAGACCCCATATAGAATGTAAATTGTAGAGATATAGGAATTAAAGAAACAACTTAAAGATATCTTAGAGATAGGGTTTATCTGACTAGGCATGTCTCCATAGGGAGATAATGTTCTCTCTATGAAGAATAAGATGGATGGATCAATGCGACTCTGCATTGATTATAGAGAACATGAAGGGGTCACAATGAAGAATTAATATCTTCTTCCAAGGATTGATGATTTATTTTACAAACTTCATGGGGATCAATTCTTCTCCTAGATTGATCTTCAATATGGTTTAAATCAGTTAATGGTAAAGAAAGAAGATATTTCAAATGCATCCTTCCAATAAAGTTGTGGGAGTTATGAATTTTTTATTATGGCCCTAATCATACTAACTAAACTTATTATATTTATGAATTTGATGAATATAGTCTTTAAATATTAATTTAATAAATTTATTATAGTGTTTATTGATGGTATTATAATTCCTTCTGAAATTCTGAAGGAGCATGAGGATCATCTTGGGGTTATATTGACAACACCGAGGAAGGAGAAGCTATATGGAATATTCAGAAAATATTAATGTTGGTTACAATAAGTTTCATTATTGGCACACACTGTAACCAATGAAGGAATTTCAATTGCCCCTTCCTATATAAAGGTTTTTTAGGAGTGGCCACATCCTATAATGGAAACAGTGATTCATAGTATCATTGGTTTAGCTGGATATTATAGGATTTTTATGAAACACATTTAATGTCATTCTAATCCACCAGACATGTTAATTCAAAAGGGGGCCAAGTCCATCTTGACAAAGGAGTGTGAAGAAAAATTTGATGATTTGATGAAGAGATTGGTTACAATACTTGTGATAACTCTTCCCTCTATCAGAGAAGGATTTGTTATTTTTAGTGATGAATATATGAAAGGTCCTGGGTGAGTCCTTATGCAAAATGACAAGGTGATTGATTTGGAATCCTTATAGTTGAAGCCTCATGAGAGGAATTATCCTACACATGACCTAGATCTAGCTGTAGTTATTTATTCATAAATGATACTGGGGAACCATCATTATGGAGAGAAATTTGATATATACACACACCAGCATTGTCTGATGTATATTTTCAACCAAATGGAATTGAAAATGTGCCAGATGAGATGGTTATAACTTCTATAATACTAGTATTGTTCAATTCATTATCACCTCATAAGTGAGAAAATTTTTCTGATGCATTATGTAGGAAATACTCTATTTTTTGCAATGATGAGGATTCAAGGTGGTCCATAGATCAAGGACCTAGTATGTTTAGGCATGAGAATAATAAGGTAAGGTAGATCATCAAACCTATCCCAAATAATTTCTCCACCATAATTTCTAGAGAATATAAAGAAATATCATAGTGATGATCCTTTGTTATATAAGAAGATTGAGGCTGTGAAGAATGGAAAGTTTCCTAAGATTAATATTTATCAGGAAGTTTTATATAAATTTCATATAAGGGTATATGTTCCAGTTATTCAAAAAATTAAAAGGATCTGTTGGATGAAGATTATAGCTCTACATTCTCTATACATACTGGATGTAGTAAAATGCATATGTACATTTTTCGAAATTATTGGTGAGATAAAATAAAAAGGGAGATTTCTGACTACACTACATGGTTCTTGGTGTGTCAATAAGTGAAGTTTTAGAGACAACTTCATAAAGGGGTATTGAAACTACTACCCATACCAACATATAAGTGGGACAATATTACTATGGAATTTGTCACTCTTCTCTTTAGAACATTCAAAGGAAACAATACAATATGTTTTATAGTGGATTTTCTAACCCAGAATGCCCATTTCATCTCTATTTAGTAATATTTGTCTCTTGAACAACATTCCAAGATATATGTAAAGGAAGTGGTTATGTTGCATAGAGTTTGACATTCTATCATTTCTGATTTTGAGCCAAGGTTCATATCAAAATTTTAAAGAAGTCTTGAATATTCTATGAATACAGAATTGATCTTCAATACAGACTATCACACCCAAAATTATGTCCAATCTGAAAGAACAATTCAAAAACTCATGGATATGATGAAAACATTTTCAACGAACATTAAAGGTGGATGATATCAACATCTCCCATTAGACGAGTTCTCATACAAAAACAGATTAAATTCAGGTATTCAAATTGCACGCTATGAAGATCTATATGGGAAAGGATATAGAACTACTACATGTCTGGATAAAGTTGGTGAGATAAATATTCTTAGTCCTGATGATATGAAAGAGATGATAGAAATGGGTCATGCGATCCAAAAACACATAAAGGATACTCAGAGTTAGTAGAAGTGAAATGCTAAAAAATTTCAAAAGGACTTGGGGATTATTGTTGTTGAGAGAATCATCCCTTGAATTTCACTATGGAAAATATTCATGCATTTTGGGAAGAATGGGAAACTTAGACTCATGTACATTGGTCCCTATGAAATCCTTGATCGCATTGAAGTAGTGGCCTATCATCTTGCACTTCCTCTAATTCTAGATGAATTTCATGATGTATCCCTTGTATCAATCATGAGGAAATTCATACCTGAACCTTCACATATACTAAATCATATGGTGGTAAAACTGGAACATGACCTCTCTTGTGAGGAGCAGCCGTTGAAGATCTTGGACCGTAGAGAAAAGGTTCAATGAAACTAGACTAGTCACCTCAACAATATGTTATAGAGGAACCAAAAATATGAAGAAGCAATGTGGGAACCAATGGAGAGAATGAGACCATAGTACCCACAACCTTTCACAACTAAGAGAATGAGTCAATATTTTTGGGATGAAATTTTGTAATGGGGGAAGAATGTAACGACCCACACTTTTTGAATAAAATTTGTTCCTAGTGAAATTTAGTGTTATATTATTTTTTAGTCAACAAAACTATATCTTTATAATAATTATGTATGAATAAAATGAGATGTGACTGCTAGGTTTTGACTGCTATATAATGGTTGGAAAATATGATAGATGGAAATAATTTAATAATTTTAACGTTATAATTATTTTTTATAATTAGAAATTACAAATTAAAATTAATTCAAAAAATAGAAATAATGGTTTCAACTAGTAGAGTCATGTCGTATAAAGAAAGTTTTTCAGAACAGAGTAGGTAAGTAGTTTTACTGGGGTTCTCCCTTCACCGAGCAAAAACTGAGCTTCAAAAAGTGAATTGTTATCAAAATTGCCTTTGAGAGATGTAAAAGTTATTGGAAATTACCCCTAAGGAGATGTTATTCGAGCCGCCCCATAAATCAATCACTATCTCACACATTAATATTAGGTTGTATGTGGGTGTTATAAGGGTTAAGTTTTCAAGGCCTTAGTTACCAAAAGTGTAATTTCATTGTATAAATAATTTTTTTTCCTTAAATTCTATTTTAAGAATAGTTTTTCTTAATAAAATTATGATAGAATTTGACAAGTTAATTTTTAGATAGAAACTGTACATTCTAAAAATGAATTATATATTTATTATAAACTAATATATTATAATAATCCTTATTTTAGTGGAAGTTTATGATATTAATACTCTTATTTAAATATAAATTGTAAAATATTTTTTTCTAGTGTTAGAAATTTTACATTGTATTTTCAATCTAAAATTATTTATTATATATAAGGATTTCAATATTCAATAGTTATATTTTCCATATTCATTTATTTATAATGATAAAATAAATTTCATTTTTTAAGACATCAAGTAAAAATTATGTTAGGGTGAATTTATGGGAATTGTCTAAAATAATTTATATTTCATGAAAAGTAAAATACAGTTTGATTTTTTTGATATATTTAATGACTTTATAATTATTTCATATTGATTTAATAACTAAATAACAACAAACCTCAAATTAAAATATTATATTTTATTAATATTATGTATTTTATTATATTTTAATGAATTACCAACTGTATAATTTACTTTTTAAATTCAAAAATGGATGCTTTAACTTTAAAAATGACATTATGTGATCAAAATATTTTTCCTTAAAAAATAATTTAAATAAAATGATGATTGAATATTTTGGATTAAAATAACATAAAATTTGTA
Source organism: Viscum album (assembly GCA_963277665.1). Lineage (NCBI taxonomy): Eukaryota > Viridiplantae > Streptophyta > Magnoliopsida > Santalales > Viscaceae > Viscum > Viscum album. Next base: position 160,964,855 of record OY728135.1, on the reverse strand, counting down.
CCAAGTGTCCAATACCGTTGTCATATACCCTGGGAATTCCCATGGTTTTGTATTTTCAAAAACCCAGTTTTCTAAGGCTGGTATTTGGAAATTAGTAAACAAGTCATGCACTTTTGCAATAAAAACCCATGAATTTCCCCATTTTATTTCACTCTCAATCCATCCTCTACAAAGCTATGGTAGTTTTACCACCCACAGAGTCCTTCAAGGCATCATCAATCCCTCATGTTTAGAATCCTCATTTTTTATGAGTAACACTTTAAGGTAAGAGAATTATCCTCCCTTTCACTTCATTTCAGGAACCTCTTTTTGTATATGTATTCTGATTATTATGGTCACTATATTGTTTTTTCTGTTTTATCAATTTCATTAATTCCAAATTATGTTTTATCAATGGGTTGCCTTGACCCCTCTATTTTTATGATTTTCTAAAACAACATTTTTAACCTATTATACTACTAATTTTACTTCTCAAGATCTCTATCTTATCCTTAAATAATTAACTTTTATTTTCTTTTTGTGATTACCCACACCACTATCTTTTCTATTGTATTCATAAATATATAATAATGTTTTATTTTATTCTATTTTTGGCATAAATGAAACCCTCAATCCCTTTTCAGGGGTTGCAAATTACATAATAATCTTCTCTTTAAAAACTTTTTAAAACGATGAGATTTGGATATGATACCCATTTCTTTTATTCTTTGTGGGTTATTTATGAAATGTGTGATTATATCTTATGTGGATCACATTAATTAATAAATATTAATGGTGTTCCCTGATAACACTCTAATGCATTGGGTATGAAATTTATTCTATAGAGATAACATAGTTTATAATACCTTTGCCAATAACCATGGTAAATTTTTTGACACCTTGGTGACAACCCTTGGTGATATATTTATAAATATCTCATTTAAAAATTTTAGGGACATTTAAATTTTATTATTCATGTTATTATTATTATTAAATGCCTCTTACTCATTCCATATCATTATGTGTCATTTTCTAATTGATATACTATGAGATCACAAGTAAATTGTTTCCATTTATTTTCATTGCTGGGAATTATGGTTATGCTTTCCTTTGATGTATGTCCTCAGGTTATGAGATTTAGTAAATATAAATACCATGGACTTATTTTGAAGACATTATTTTTTATTAAGATAATTTTTTATTTTTTCATGTTCTATATACCTTTCTTCCAAGAAACTATCCATTAAAATATCATCTATTTATACCTTTTAAATGAAACTTTTATGTAATAAACGGTGGGATGACTTAAGTAATAATAATAATAGTAATAGTAATAATACTAATAAAAAAAGAACATAAAATTCTATTCCATTTAGTGGTAAGAAAAATTCTAGGGAATGACTATATCTGAAAAAGAAAATTCCAATACATTTCTTTACATATCCCAATGAAATCCTATGGCCATGGTAAAAGTTTTTTCCCGTTCCAATATTTATTTTATCCCATAAGAATAATGACCACTATGTGTAAACATGTGATGTAAATAGAATAATAGGACACATGTGTGTGGTTAAATATATATATTTATCTTATCCCATTAGGATTTTCAAAATATCTTGTAATAACGTAACAAATTAGAGACAATTCTTCATATCATTATCAGCCTTAGCTCCCAGACTTCTTGATCTCCGTATAATGATATAAGGGGAAGGGGAAATAATAACATACTCATATAATCTATACATAATGAATATTGATCCCAACTCAATATAATATATTTCTAACGGGAATTATTCGCACTTTTATAATGATCTCAACCCATTGGTATCTCATTCAATGTATATTAATAATAAGATAATTGGAATGGTGGAGCTAGTATATAACAGTTCCCCCCCACAGATATCTCAAACCATGATAAAAATATTGATAAAAATAAGGTGATAGGTGGACCCCAGTATTTAATGATATCATCCTTCAGGAATCTCTCTTTGAGCTTATATAAATTAAAATTGAATAGGGAAAGTGGGACCCATGTCTATAATAATCACTACTCTATAGAATCTTGAGGTTACCCATAGTAATACAAATACCATGTGAGTTTGGATTCATATCTATAATTACCTCAACCTATTCATGTTAATCTTTATATCTTATGGTAAAGTAATTTGGGAAAGGTATACCTAGTCAATATCAGTCTCAACCTATAGGTATCTCGACCCCTTCCATATATTCATTCATGGATTAAAACATAACACTTTTTATAATACAATTTTCGTTTGTGAAAGAATCCAACACCTATATAATTTAATCGTGCATATCCCTCACGTGATAAATCCCTCAAATTGGCTATTAGAAGTAGTGGTCCTCTAGGAGACACATTAATGAATCCGAATTAGGTTTTAAGTGTAAAATTTATCTTAGTTTAATTTATGGTGCTGGCCATGGAAATAATGAACAACACAAGGAGGGTTCATGGTAAAACAAAATATGCATACCCTACTCATTCAAGGATAATGTAAATTATTAAGATAATATTTATTTCAATCAAAGATGATTGGAATAACCACATATCAAGAAAAAGAAAATATAATAACTGATGGAAAATTTTAGGGACCACCTATTCTGATGTAGTATATCCCACTATCTAAGAATCATTAAATTAATCATTTATAATAAATGGTTCTCCCAAACTATATAGATACCCCAATATTAGGGCATAATTGATGAATAATGTTGATACAATGATATAAATAATGAATTGGTTTGTGAGTTCCAAAAAAACTTCCTCTAACGATACACTGAGGTATGCAGTTCTAGAATTCGACCAGAAATGAGGGTGAAATCAAAAGAGATAGAAGGTATCCCCAAGGATGAGGGGAATCCAATCATTAAATCCAGGAAAAATGAGGAATATTCATTTTATAATACTTTTTACAATATTATGGTGTGACCAAATTGTTCACAATAAAATTACCCTATTCAAGGTTATATTATGCATGAACCTTTAGGTCACATGAAATGAACCACTCCAATATAGAACTAGAAAACCAGATCACCTGAGAGAAAGGTACCATTATTATGTTCCACTATATATCATATTGAAACTGTAAGAAATAAGATTCAACTAGGGAAATGTAATCGTTGTTTTTTCTCAATAAAATGCATTAAATTGTTTTAAAATAATATAATTAGAAATAATTAATTAATAAAGTGTAATATAATTACATACATATGTATCCTAATAAAATTATATATACTAGGATAAAAGTTTTGAATATTAAACAGAAAATACATGTTTTTATAAGAAACAAATATTTTTACGTATCAATTAAATTTCATATAGAGTGAAAAAAATTTCATAATAATGAATTTTAATTTTAAATCATGATATCTATATTATATAAATATATTAATTTTATTTTTTCATAAAAAATAAGTTACCAAGTTAATGGTTAGTTACCTTTGTAATGTAAAAGGGTTGTTTTCAAAGAATTATTTTTATAAGTGTTTAATTATTTTTATCTAAATAAATAGATATTTTTAAAATAATTAAACTAATATAATGTTTCCATAAATAAAATAATATTTACTTTTATTTAATTATGTATTTATATTAAATAAGAATTAAATTAGTTAATATTAAAAAAAATCATTTCTCTACAAAAAAGAACTTATATATATATTATGCTTCTATTTAAATGTAAGATTTAAATTACTTGGATATTTAATTTGATTAAATGGATCCAAAATTTTGAATCAACACATAAAAATTTGGTAGGAGGTTCCATCTTATATTTTTGGTAAATTAAATTTTTACCATGGTAAATAGTAATACAAGTTTATAATTGGTAAAGAGATTTAATCTACCATGGATATAAGTTCTTCAATGTACAAAACCTAGACACATTATTAAAGAAATATCATAGTTTTAAAACTAAAATCTACAAGTGTCATCAAGTTTTCCTTACAAAATTCACCAAACACTCATGCCATTCCATATTTACCATCACCTAACTTTAGTTTCCAAGGAAATACCCCTCATTCTCGCCAATAAATTGAGTTTACATCCACCCATTATACCTTACATCTCCAATAACAAACTATTGAGGATGAATTAACTCTCATATCCCCTATTATGACTCTCCCCATATAGTATATAAGCTTTTATGGAGAATTTCTCAAGTATTAAAAAGCTCCATTCCAAGTAGGGGTTACTAATCCTCCCATTTTGTATCAAATTGTATTTCTTTTGTTATAATGTCATATAAATTTTATTATATACATATATTTTCACTATGAAATATTTTTATCATCCATTTTATATATTATTAGTAACATATTACTTCCACTCTCTTATTATATCCTTTTCATAAGTCGTTATTAATCATGAACTAGGGTTACCAACCTCTTCTCTTCACTTATTAATGAAATATTACCATTTCATATAATTAATGATATATCACCATTCACTTTCATTATACTTCCTTGATATGACATTATATGGACCAAAAACACTCTTACCCATAAAACATCATAAAAAATTTGTAAAGATCATTCCATTTCCTACCAAGGACATCCCATTATAGATATAGACATCTTCTTGTAGGCCATATAACATATTCACCTATTGGTAATAACCTCAAAAAATGTTGGATTGGTATTTACTCAGCCTTCACCTGATTTATAACTAGTGGGCCTAATTTCAATCCTAGTTTGACATTCTTGTGGGGTATAGTTTGGATAACACGTAAACTCTTTGTGATCAATAATGAAGAATTATTTCCTTTTAATAACACAATATCATGAATAGAATCATAAAACATTTCTTTATCTCATTACTTTTATACGGTTGATTTCCAATAAAATTTGAATATTCTTTTGTTTTCAATTTGATTTTATAATATTCCACTAGATAGCCATATTATTCCATTGAATGCTGAAAGTATTAATATCTAATACGTCTATAATTCCAATATATTTGACTATTTATTACTATGTAATATTGATTATTAATTGAATATTTATTCACTTATATAATATAATGAGTACATTATACTTATTAAGGATGATTTGGGAATGAAATTAAATATCCACTGATGGATTAATAGATCTCATGTGACAAAATAGTTTTGGTAATTTGGTCTATGAATTACACATTTATTTATAATGTATTATAATTAGACGTTGATGATATGTAATATTTCATAGAACGATACATTTATAGTTGATTAAAATTCATGAAATTATGCATTCCATAACCATGAAATCAATTATTATTTTTCAACAACATTGTATATAGAAACATGTTACGATGGAATTATTTAAACCCCAAGAGATCTGTTATATTTAATTATTCTATTAAAATTTATTTAAGCAAAATTATTGATGACTTTTTTCTGATATTATATATTATATTATACGTTACCCCAAGATAAGCATTAGATTTAACCCTTTTCATTATTATTAACACATTTACACTAGATAACATGTAGGCTACTTCATATAAACCATGAAGTTTCATGATTAAATAATGAATTAATTTAAGGATTCATAAGTTGTATCTTATGTTTTCAATATATCATAATGCTGGTTTATGAATATAGTTTTATAAGATAGCTAAACTGTTGGACCATATATAATTTGATCTATGTATTATATACCAATGTAATAAAATAACTACTAGATCGTAGGTGATGGATTTGAGGTGACGCAATTAGTATCAAATAATGTTTTTATAAACCTTGAGAACTAGATTTTTAAGAGTGTATTTAGAGAAGATAACCAGATTAATACCCCTTAGTATATTCTAGAAATATATATATATTACAAGAAATTCATTTTTTATAACTTCATTGAATTATATAACATGATTTATAATTTGGAGTTATATTCATTTACTAATGCTGTGTATATTATATTTCAGATATGGTTCCTAATGGAAAGAATGAAAATTGTTTCAAAAACTATAATCAATGTAAGTACCCCTATATTGATCAAATAACCGGTGATGGTGTTGGAATTATGAAGATTATTAAAAAATAGGTGTAGTTAAAAGGTTACGAAAAATAACATTTCCTGTATAAAACAACCTACTACTCCACATCATGGTGTAACAATGTTTAATAGCTTTATGAAAAATCAATCACCATATTTGAATGGGACTACAATCCCATTAGTGGAAAAGCAATGGATCAATTCATTTGAGATGATATTCCTTACATTGGTATGTAAATAATGAAATAAGGTTATCATGGTTGAATATTTTCTATAGAGATAGGTAGTAAAATGGTGATCGTTAATTCAAAATTGAAAGAGGAATGAAAATTAAAAATCATAGAGTGGAAGGACATTAAAATTATATTCATGTTGAATTAATTTTCTCATGATAAGCGAGCTAACATGGAAAGATAATTTTTCAATCTAAGAAAAATATAAGAGTAAACTATTACTAAATATAAGGCTAAAATTACAATTTTATAAAGATTTGATATTGATTATATGTGAAATCATGAAATTAAGATCGATCAACTATTTAATGGACTAAGGAAATGTCTTATAAGAGAATTAGTAACTTAATTGTTTTCATCTTATAAAGATATTGTGACCAGTTATAAAAAGATAGATAATGAATTCTTCAAGTCTTATATTTAAAATGGAGAGAGTAGAAAATTGGGTAATTATGCACCACGTTGAAAAGGGTTTGTGAGAGGAGAAGAAAAGAATGGTATAATTCTCATATAGAAATAAATATAGGATGAAAAACCCATGGGATTAATTAAGGGAATGAGAATGTACTGAAATTTTTGAGGTAATGAGATCAAGAGCATGAGTGAAAATGAATAATTGAAGCTACAAATGTCCAATGTGTCAATTTTAAGTATATAAGGAAAATCCTATGTTATCACAATAGTATAATTTGAGGTCCCATGTGATGTCATGAATGTTTTATTGATTATAAAATCCATGTTTTCTAATATATTATTTGATTCTTGGTCCATTAAAACACACCTTCATATATATATATATATATAATATTCACTGAATATTAAATCATACACTAATTCACTATGGTAAAAGTTTTCAATTAAAACTCTTTATGGAGATATTATAATTGAAAAACACTGTTTCTATACACATAAAAAAATCATCTATGTTTTTTTAATTGAAAACAATGTTATTATACCAATTTTTTACATTTAAATAATCTTATGTATGTATTGGATCTAAATGTATAAGGAAAGGATTTAATGGTTAGAGAAGCAAATTATGATCTCAAATGCAGAAATATAATCTATTGTTTTTAAGGGATAAGATTTATTACCTATGTCATATTAGTAACCACCTTTATGTGATCTTTTCAATGTAATTTAAGGTGAATAAGATTCCATATATGAAAATTATATCCTTACAATTGATGACAAATCAAGTAAAAGGGACTATATGGAAGTATTTAATAAGGAACTATTTAAATAACAACATGATCATGATGTTTAATACTCTAATGATCTCAAACCCTATGTAAATCTCATACCTATGACTACATATTGAATGGATCTATTAGAATTAGTAGAATTAACGAAACAAAAATATTATTTAAGTGATAAGTGATTCATACATCATTGTGTTTCACCATGGGAAACAATAACATTTTTTTATAAATAAATTATGGATCCATGAGTATGTGCATTGATTATAGATAGGTCAATTACATTACTAAAAATAACAAATATTTTTTACCTTTCAATGATGATCATCTTGATCTACTACAAGGGTATAAACACTTCCCAAAGATTGAACTCTATTATTTTTTTCATCACATAAAAATAAAGAAGGATAATATAACAAATACAAAAATTCTCATAATGTATGGGAATTATGAGTTCACAATGATGCTTTTTCGGTTACCCAGTACACCCTTTGTGTTCATGGATTTAATGAATAATGTATTCTAGGGTTATCTTGATAAATTTTATATAGTTTTTTGAGAATATCATGACATAGTCTAAGAGATGTGAAGGGAATGAAAATAATTTATGAATCATCATTAAAACTCTAATTGAGAAGGAGCTACATGGTAAATTTAGTAAGTATGAATTTTTGTTTTATAATGTATTTTTTATTTACTATATTATTTCAAAGGATAGAACATTTGTTGACCCCAAAAATCCAAATGTTATTAAATAATGGTACACACCAAAAAAATATAATTGAGATACATAGTTTCCATGGATTGGCTGGTTAATATCAATGAATGGTTAAAACTTGTTTCCAATTAGTTGATATATTAACTATGTTCCATGTAGAAAATTCAAATTCATATGTTCAAAGGAATATTAAGGAAGCATTGAGGATCCAAAAAATAGATTAATTAAAGAACCATTACTATAATTACCATATGTGATGGAAGAGGTTTTATATATAGTGTTGCATCTAATAATGGACTAAGATGAGTCCTTAAACAGAATGCTATAATTTTTTCTTAAAAATCAATATAATCGAGGAACCATGAGAATAACTATCTGACTCATGATCTTGGTCCTGATGTTGTAATATTGGAAATTTTTTTATGGAGATATTATTTTAATGGTGAATGATTTGAAATATATATATATATATATACATATAAAATATTAAAGTTTATATTCATGCAGAATTAGGTCGTTATAAGACAAAGAAGATGGTCAAAACTACTCAGGGACTAAGAATTTGAAATACACTACCATCTTGGTATAGAAAAATGTGGAAGATACATTGATTATGATGGTTCATATATTTTTTACAATTATGATGATAAAAAAAGCTCTAATATTCATTGATTTAATAAAGATGCATATGGAAATTATTATGCATGGGGAAACATTATTTCTTTTTTAAAGTAATTTATCAAACATAATCAATAAAAAATATAATTATGTATCAAAATGATGATAAGTGTTTACAAAATAAGATTATTTCCATTGAATAGTTGATATTGATATACTTCACCTATAAGGATGTTGTATTGATATTTGTAAATCAAATTTGTGTACAATCGATATCTGAGATAAATAAGTAATTATTGGATGAAGCACATAAACTAAATTTCACTATACACTTTGGTTCTACCATGATATAGAGGGAACTAAGGAATGAAATCTGGTGGGAAAACAGGAAGTGTAAAATTACTAACTATATGTCAGGATTCATGGTGTTCTAAAAAAATAAAATTTAAGAGACAAATTCAAATGGGTGTTATGAAATTACCCCCAATACTAATGTGTAAATTAGATAATATTATAATGGATTTTTTTCCATGAATCCTAAGGAACCATATAATAATGATGGTTTTTGGGTCATTATGGATTGACTCACCAAGCTTGCACATTTCCCAATAATAATAGAGGATACCCTGCGTGAACACCTTTTATGGATCTATATCAATGAATATGTGAGACTCAAGGGATCAACTTTATTAATTCTATATAATTGTGAACCTAATTTCATATCAATTCATTAGATATGTTTTCTAATGGATTTAAACAAACAGATACACTTGATTATCTCTTAACATCATCAAAACGATGGTAATTAAGAGAAAACTATTTTAAAATTATATGATTTGGTGAGGTCATGCTTACAGGACTCTCAAAGAACATAGAACTAATACCTACATCTAGTGGAATTTGTATACAAAATATCTTATATTTGAATATACAATTGGAGCATTATAATGAATTTTAAGGGAAAATATATCATACTCTAACCTATTGGAATGATTTTGGGGAGAGGGGGTTAGATGGTCTAGAACTTATTTAGGATGCCACTAAAAGGGTTAGATCTATTGAAAATCATATCAAGCATTACTAGAGTATTAAATAACTATATTTATAATAAATGTATAGACATGGGATTCTATGTAGTGGGTCATTTCTCCTTGAAATTATCACTATGTAACGGATTAATATGGTTTTGTATGAATGAAATTTAATTCTGATACATTATACCCTTTTAGATTGGGACAGAGTTAGAGTTATGGTATATCAATTAAAATTTCCACCCATCCTCTATAACATATATGATATCATTCATGAACAAATGTTATAGAAGTAATTTTGAAGAAAAATCATGTACTCACCATTGATGAAATAGATCTAGAAACCCACTTTACAAATAATAAAGATCATTTACAGATTCTTGATAGTAGAGAGAAAGTGTTAATGAATCGAGAACCCCAACTGGTGAATTTAGTTTGAAGGAAGAAGATTATAGATGGAGAATCATGGAAGGATAAGAAATCAACGAGGATTGATTACCCACATTTGTTAATTTATTGATGTAAACCTCAATTTCATGGATGAAATTATTTAATGTGGGAGAATGTCAGACCTAAGATCTAATTAACAAAATGTCTTCATTATTAATTCATGCGACCAATAAAACACATAAAAATATTTTATAATAATATATAAAATAATTATTAAGCAACAAATAAAAAAATAATTACACACATATTTCATGAAATAATATTACATTTAATAAACTTATATTTACTAATATATGAGTCTTGAATATTTAATTCCAGATCTTTGATTTTTAAATAAAAAAATATATTTAGATTTAACAATTAATTTTCAAATAGATATGGAATTATTTTCATTTAATCTAATTTTTTATTGGAATCAACATATTTTAAATAGATTATATAAGAAATATATTTTTTACCCCTAAAAAATAATTCACCAACGTAAAAAGTATTCACCTAGTTAAACAAATGTATGGTTATTTTAAAAGATTTTTCTATAAGTATTGTGAAATTTCAATCTCAATAAATTACTATATTTCTGAAAATGGATCAAATGTAATTTTATAATATATAAGAAATATTTTTTTCAAAAATTTAATAGTTAATACATAGGTAATATAAATAAAAATGGTTAATATTTAAAAAATCATTTTTCTCTAAATAATTATTTTACTTATATTATGTTTTAATTTTGAAGAAATGTTTATCATATTTAAAAAATGAATTAAATTAAATAGAGACTAAATTTGGAATAATCTAATTAAAATTTTATAGGAGGGGTAATGAAATATTTTTTGTATTAAAATTATCAACATAGTTAATAATTATATATATCAATAAGCGTTAAAAAGAGGTATTTTACAATGAAATGACATTTGTTAAAATTAATTGATACTATCCTCATATATAAGACCTTTATAATATTTTAATGTAATACCCATAAGCATTACATCGTTAATTTACTTAAAAACTTAACTCCCATGGCATACATCCTATACCCAACTCTCAATATTAGTTTCCAATGAAATACCGCTCATTTAACCCCAAAAAAGAAGTGCAATTCCCCACATTCTCTAAATATTATATTCTAAAAATATATTAATCATGAATTCCCTCTCATTTTTACTCTAAATAATATATCCGTATTTTTTCTAATGTTTTCTGGAATTATTCTCAGTCATTAAGAAGCTACCTTATATGTATGGTTTTCAATCCACCTATTTCCAATTCAATTTAATTTATATTAATATAATTTAATTTAAATTATTTTTCATTTATTATATGATTATTATTTTATGAAATTATCATCCATTCCATATATTATTGATGATATTTTACCTATCAACAAGGATTATATCCTTTTCCTGAGCCATTATGATGACTAAATAAGGGATCATAAGCACATCTCTATAATTATTTTCATAGTCTTACAATTTCATTTTAAATTAAACAATAATCATTATAATAATTTATTATTATAAAATCCTTATCATATAATTAATTATATATCACCATTAACTCACATTATACTATATTTATAATCCATTATAAATTAAAAATACTGTTAAATCCATAAAAAAATTGATTTTTATGTAAAGTAAGATGATTTCAGATTCCTAAAAATGACATCCTTTTAATGATGTAAAAAATGTGGATGCATGCCCTAGAAAAAATAAACCTTGGGAAACATACCCTATAAATAGTTAGTTAGGTATTAACTCTTCCTTCATATAGTTCAAAACTATTTGGCCTAAATGAACACATGGTTTGACACTCTTGTGGGATATAATTTAGATCACTTATGATATTTTTTCGAACCATATTGAAGGACTATTTAGTATTGATATCCCTATTCTGTTATTGTACTCATAAATAATTTTTTATAATTTTTTTTATAAGAGTTATTTAAATGAAATTGTGAATATCCTTTTGTATAAAAGATAAATATTAAATACATAGCTAGATATTCATAGTGTTCAATTTATTGGGTGAAAGTATTAACATCACTTTTATTTATTATTCCAATACGTATGTTTATTGATTACTAAATGAAGTTACCAAATGTGTTTAAGTGTATTTATTTTAAATTTTCATTTTAATTAGTTATTTCAATTTGGTAACATAATTATGATACAATGGGTTTTAGATAAGGAATAAACATAATGTAAGTAGAAGATGTTTTTATATAAGAAGATCTGGATGGAGAGATTATTGGAAGTGGCTGTCACAACAGATGATAATTGAACCGACATTCAGGAATTTGAAGAAAATTAAAGTTGTATAACAAATATATTTAATACTTTTATTAATGGATATGTGGAAATAAGATATTTCTACTAATCCTATGGTATCATAGCTTGTATGGTTGTGCACAATTCTTTAAAATAACATTTGAAGTTTAGAGGAGAGCTAGCTAATGTAGGAAAACTCCTATACAGTGTACAAAGTATGATAGAAAATATATAAACTAATTAGACACCCTTGGATGAAGTCATATGTGGTTTTTTAGTGTCCTAAAGTAGGTTCATGTCATTATGAGTTTATTTTATAATGCTTGGAAATTATGAGATTCACTAAAAACTAGAAAATTCCATGATCATAAAACCATTCGTAGTGAGTATAAGACTTCAGGTTCTTAATAGATTTACAATAGGTATTTATGTTGACTGTATTATTTTATCATATGGATATAAAGTCTATTGAAAAATTTAAATGTCATGATCATGAGACTTCTTCCTCTAAGAATAATTCTTTGTCATAAAAACCAACCAACGTTTGTCTTCGGAATACTAAGAATATGAATGAAGATTAATGCTTTGGATGAGTATAAATCTTCATCATCTAGATAAATTTTCAGAAAGTTTTTTGATTAAATTAAATTTTCCATAGTAGAATTTACGTATTTATTTTTAGTATTTTTAATTTCAAGACTTTGAAATTAATATCATAAAGAATCAATTCATACATAAAATTCAATGTTTCTTCTAGATGGAAAATAGAATTTCCAGAATTATATTATTTAGTCTAAAGTGAAATCTAATGATTCTTGTTTTGTGCATTTGATTTGTGAACATCATGAATCTTATTCCATATATGATAGAAATATTATTCTATGAATGATTAAAGGAGGAGAAACACTTCATATATTTCTTGAATAAGTGAATGAAGTTATTTAGTTTTTAAGCATTCTGTAGATGGTGTTTCATCCAAGTTTTTGATGTTATATATCAAATATAACATCATTGTTATCTAAGATTGTCTATGTTATGTTTGAGAGGAAATGATATGGTTGTCTGGGAATCATTCCTGGACTTTAAATGTGAGATTTTATCTAGATTTAATGAATATGAAAAATCAATATGTGTTAAATGGTTTTGATATGTCTTTTGTATACTTTTTATATAATCATAGATATCTATAAAGCACAGAATCTATGGAGGTATTTTTGAGAGGAAGAATATATAATTTTTTAGGAATATAAATTATTTTTTGTAATGTTTTAAAAGTTAGGATTAGTTATACGGGTTATTTTTGGATTACTACATGTGTTAAAAAATGTGTGCATGAGAATACATAGAAACATGTAATGTGAATTATAATATGGATAATTTTCCCTATTAGTTATTATGTCTTCTCATTATATAATTAAGAGAATGAAAAATACATGGAATATAGATTATTTTTCACATGAATATGATAAGATCAAGATGAGAAAAGAAGAAAAAGACGTAGTGGATACTGTAGTTCTTTTATAGGTGAGAAAAATATGATAATTTAGTAGCTACGTGTACATAATTTCTTATTGAAGAAGGATTATTACTCCATTTAATGAATTTGAGAAGAATGTAACTATGAAAAATAAAAATAATAAGAATAAGGGTGAGTGTGTTAAGCCTATTTAACATGTTCAGTGTCAAATAGGAAGATATATTTTTTACTGAGAGTCTAGAGACAAATTCTACAATGAAATAGAAATTTTGGAAAGTTTCAGTGGCTGAGATGCATGATCATAGTCATAACATATTTTGGTTGTCAAAGTTCACATATTTTAGGAAGCAAATAATTTTTTTGGGTGCAGTAAATTCTATAGATATATAGAGAGTTACTTCAATCGGTGGAAGCTGAAAATAAACTCATGGGATATGAGAATAAAGATCCTATCGAAAAAGAATAAATAACTGTTTTAATATGGTGACAACACCTATGAATTATGGTTTTCATTATTTATAGTCTGATACCTAAAAAACTCTATTTTAATTTTAATAATTTTCAATAAGAGAATTTTTAGCTTGTATATTCTATTATCCGTAAGGTGTAAGTATCCAAGAGGGTCTTATCCTTATAAATATCATGTTCCACCATTACATTCTTTCCATTATTTCATAACATGTTACATGTTTATTTAATAATAATAGATCTGTATGTATAGAAATTTAATAGAGGTTTAAGTCCAAAAGGGGTGAAAGGTTTTAAAATAAGACATTTAAAATGGTAAAAACTATACAACCCTTGATTCATGGCCCCCAAGGTGGGTTTTCATGGTCCACTGTGCATCTCACTGAGTCAATTCGATTATTTGTTGAATTTTTATTTATTAATTTTATATTTTTTTACACTAATCATGGAATTAACCTTGATAAAGGTGTATATTAGTGTATTATTGTTAAACATGAATGAGGCCCTTGATTTTAATCTTGTTCTCTCACCTTGATGAACACATAAGTCTCTCCTATTATCTCTCTTAGACTGATAAAATAATTAAATGATATTAGAAATTTTACATGGTTCAAACTCATTATGATAGTCTATTGAACATGTATGAAAATGTACAGATAGACCAGTCACCATGAATGCACACTAAATCTTAAAATTACATGATTGAAGAGGCCTCATTGACACTCCTAATTAAATAATATGAATGTTTGTAACGATCAATACTTTTTAACACCATATAACTCACTACTTCAGCAAATTTGAGCTTCTTTATCAAATAGTAGTGATATAACTATTCCTGATAATTGGTGTTTATTAATTATCATATATAATTAAAACGTACAAAATGATATGGAAACTACTGGTTCACTATCTACTTTGAATTTCTCTATTTATAAGATATTTAGAATCCATATTTAATATTCCTGAAATATTTAGAATTTGTATTCACTCAACCTCATTTTTTCAACACGTTTACCTTTCCATCTTTCTACAACTAAAATGGATAGATATACCCTTATTATATATCTTAATTAATATATATTCCACCAATCCATTTGGAGGGCATTAATTTATCTATAAAAACATGTAAATCCTATAAATTAATTTGACGTTACAACATCTAAAACCCCCTAAAGGTCACAATGATATTTCTATGTATTTTCCTAATCATCATCCTACATCACTTTCACCATAGTTTAGTGAGAAATTATTTCACATGTTGGTCTCAACACACTAATTTCCAACTCGTAAAATTATTTTATTGGCATTTTTCAGATGTATACATTTGATATACTGTGAGTATTATAGTGACCATTTTTCCTTCAGTTTGTTGCATATGAAGAGTTCCTCTAAACAAAATCCTCCAACATGCGTAGAAATCTTTCATTGCAGCATGGTGGTCTCCAATATTTCATTAAATAGAAACATCACCATTAGTTTTTCTATGACCATGTGGAGACTCCTCATGTTTCAAAAAAGGATACTTAATCCCCCATAACCACTATAATCACATGGTGAATTTTAGTTGGTTGTTTTATCCCGTTTGAACAATAATATTTTGAAACTATAAAAATTCCATCAGGATATAGTTAAAAACATGCCAGTGGAGGGATTTTATAGGTTTCATCGGTAGATTTCCAAATTAGAAATTTTATTTCTATGGGAGTGGCCCACTTCAAATGTCCATCATTAGATTTTAAATGACCAGGACTAATTCCCAATGGTATGTTCTAGACTGTAGTGCAACCCTAATCACCATATTAGAAAATCACTAAAAATCACATTTTTCAAATATCATTATAATCTCGTAATAAAAAATTCATCACATATGTAAAAAAACACAACCAATTAAAATATTAATAAATAATTTTCCTAAAAATCTTTTTCTTTTAGTTTCTTTCTAATTCCCATTCACATAAAATCTCAAAAACTCAAAGAAATAAAATATATTCAATTATCAGCTTTTAGTGACATTAATTTATTAGTCACTAATCCCAAAATCTATTCCCTTATGATCCTTACCTGATGTGTGAAATAGTATTTGTATTAAAATATTCCCATGAACACATACATTGATTTCCAGATCTTTAAAAACTCTAATAAAACTCTTTATTTTTCTCCCCATGATTCAATATGGATCAATCTCATCACCTTTAATCTTTTTATAATTTCACCCACTTTTTCAATGAACCCAAAGTGATCATATTTATAATGTGGTACCAAAAAGGGTTTGAAATAAAATAATGAAAAGTAATAGAGTCCCACACCTTGCTATTAAAAGAAATTTATATGTTGGGGTGAGGTTTTCTTCATGACACATTTATGTATATGGATTTGACTATACGATAAGATCTAACTAATGGTTCTTAAATTCAAACTTGGGTAGTTACTTTATCATAATATTTTCCACTTTCTATTAGGATGGAATATACTCTAATTATATATTGATTTTTATCCTTTTTCTATATGAATTTATATTTAATCATAGTGTGATTTTTCTTCAACTAGTGTATGATATTTTTCTTATGTTTTATTTCTCTCATGTTATTACACAAGATTGGAATAGGATATCCAACTTCAATTCAAACATCTTCATGATATTTCTTTATCCAATGAAATTGAGTGAATTTTTGATTTATTGTGATATACTTAGCCTATATTATTCTTAATGGAATTAATTCCAACATATTGATAAGCCATGAAATATAAAATTCCCATTATAGAACACACCAGAAAAGGATGCTTTTTTGAATATTCCACCAATCGTTACTATGAGTTGTTATAGAAAAATTACCCATATTCAACAAAATGATTGATATAATGAAATATTCCTTTCATATATATCATGTGAATTTACATGGAATAAATTTAATATCTCATAGTTACATAAAGAAACAAAATATCTATTTTACTTAATAACGTGTATTGAAGACAGCCATTGACTTTTCAATAATGCATCAAATCATCAACCTTTCATTCTTGGTTTTTCAATAACTTTATCCGAGTATCCATCAGAGTTTCAATTAACCGTGATCCATCAATTTGAAATTTCCTTAAAACCACATTGGAATATTTATTTTTTGAAATAATGGCCTAATCCCTTCATTAAATATCCTACATTCTGATGAATAATGAAAATTAACCAGTGAGAGACATTTCTGACTCACACCTCATGATATAGGAATCAAATTCTATTCTATATGAGCCTCTAAATATAATTTTTTACATAAATTTTTGCATAATTACTCATTAAACCATCCGTTGATTGATATAGTGTTTCTGAAAAAACCCTCCCCTTTGAACTTCGTGATTTATTATATATTGGTCTAGTCTTGAGTATCATTCTCTAGGTACTTTCTTTGGCCCATAAAATCCTTCTTCAATCGACATAATTTTTTTTTTTAAATAATCTGAAATCAATGTGGACACTCTATGTAGAATTAATCATCATGTGAAACATTTATACAATATGATTTGACATCAATTTGGTACTCCTTGGATCATTTCTAAAATTCTATAACTACGAATAATCTTCTTTTTTTTAAATCATGCCACTAGTGTGGATGTTTCATCCATGTAAATCAATTAAATTTTAAAATATCCTTTTCATGTTCATAATGAATATATTTTACCTAAATTTCATATTTATCATCCTCTTCAAGAGATTATAGTACAACCTATGACAGGATAGATACATTCTACTAATTCTTTATCCTTATCATTTGATCAAGTAATTATCGATATCCAATAATGATTGTTAAAACATTTCATGCCTTCATGAATATTTTCATGATAATACTATTCTAGATTTATTTCATTCATTTTTTGTTCTTCCATCGGTGCTTTATATAACTCTTCAAAATCACCACCATTCATATATTTATCCATCTCTTCAAGATTTAAAAAACGAGATAATTTTTAGTTGAAATCATCTCATAAGAATTAGAGTACTTATCAAGTTTCATGTTCTTGTTATTAATAACTACAACATCATTACATTCAATTATATTTTAAGGACTCTTATTTTAATACCTGTAAGTTTTTTTTCAATTAGGAATACCCAAGAAAAAATCATTCATCCCCATGATCATAAAACATTATATTTTATTCAATGTTGGGAATTAAGAAATATCTTTTAAACACCTGTAATTATTTAAGTGTAGGATTATTTATATAGGGTTTTTATTTATTGTTAAATAATAATTCCTTATTAGAGACATATAAAACTTATTCTGATTACCCTTTAAAATATTTCTCTGGTAAGACTATTTAAATAAGAATAGTTTGATATATTTTGTTGATAATATTATTTATTCTCTCAATAACCCCATTTTGTTGAGGTGTTATAATCAATGAAACCATATGATGAATGATATGATTTTTAATGAATTATTCTAACTAGTTATTTGTGAAATTAATACTCTTATTGTTGAAAATATTTTGAATTTTGAAACAAAAATTATTTTTATCCAAACACCAATATCACATGATATAATAAAACACATCATATATTTGGGATATCACAATTACCAAATCCATTATAATAAAATTAACAACAAATAATATGTAGTAACATTTTATATATGTAGATTTAAGATTGATGGGACCACAAACGTCCATGTGCTTGAGATAAAGATGTCTGGATGACATGCACTTCATTGGTTTTTAAAATCTTTAAAATAGTCTTATCTTTTTAATAAGAATTAAATTTACTACTGTGGTATATTGAAAAATTTGAAAATTATCAAGCTCCATAAACCTTCAAAAATATTTTCTAGGTTTTTTTACTCAATATTTCATGTCAATTATGCCACAATCTATTATCATCCACTTTTAAAATAATCCACATGATTTCATTACTGAAAAATTAAATATTTCCCACTGTTTCCTTCATCATGGGATAACTATACCATCTCTCTCACTAAATATGCATGTCTTCTAATTATATTTCACAACATTCCCAAGCTACATTATTGACTCACTAATGAGGTCTAGTTCATTATATATTTTCCCCATAATTATCATTTTATTTCTGTTGTTTTAATTTCATAAATAAGTATTTAAATGTTAAATTATAGTTCAGTGTTATTTTATTAAAAAAATAAATTAATGAAAATTAAAATATTTATGTGTTTTTTTTATATATTTTGATTTTTTTATTATATTTGAGTTGCTTGTCTTAAATATTTAATTTCTTTTTTAAAATTTTTTTAAAATTTTTTTTATTAATTAGTTAGTGTATTAAGTCATTTATCTTCTACAGAAATGGTCTATCTGTAACTCATAATTCTATCAAAGGCATGTGAATATTTCTGATTGATGGCGACCTTTCCCAAAAATGTTTTTAATAAAGATTGATCCCCATGTTTGCGAGAGACCTTAGGTTTATCAACCTAAAGTTTGTATGATAAATCAAATGTTTTGGGGATCATTATGTTCAAGAACCTATCATTTTCATAATGAACCCCGCATTTGAATCCACCATGTTAGGTTTAGAAACCAAACATTTCAATGATGTACCATATATAGGTGGAATTGAACCCCATATTTGTAAATGAACCCCGCACTATATAAAAACTAATATTGTTGTTTCTATATATCCAAACCCATAGGAGAGTTTAATTGGGGATTGAGAATTAGGGTTTTTCAACTTTTTTCCCCATAAACTCGATTATAAAATATTATAGGATCTTAATGCTGATGAAATATTCGGTTAAAAAACCCATGAAATACGAAGATGAAAATATACTAAGATCTAAGTGTGATGAATTTGTTGAATGATTCTTTTAATTATATAGACAGTGAGCTTTATAATTTCATGAAAATCTTCAAGAATATGTTATTATTGTTGAGGAAGATTAACATAACTATGGATTGTAACCATATTCATCTAACATTACGATTGAATGAATTAAATATTTATATGGTGCATCAGTTAATTGGGATAGGTCATAATCAAATGATTATGACAGAAATAGAGAAGAAGCACCCACTATAGATTTCCCCAGGGAAAATCATGATGTGAGTTGTTGAATGTTGTAGATTTTGATTCATGAAGCTTATTTTATGATGAAAGGTCAGATATCAATGAATAAAAAGGGGACGTGATAGTGCTAAAATAGAACAAAATTGAATTGGGAATAGGGCATAGAGAGTAGAACCAAAATATCTTGAGGAGAGCTCAAAGATTATATATGGAAGATTGACCTGAAAATTTTTGAAGGTGTTTTTCACTCTAGCTCATTGATATTTTGTTGATATATTTTTAGTTATTTTAACTAGTGTATTTCAATGGTGATATTTCTTTAGGTTTTTTATATTTTATTTTACAACTATAATTCCATTTAGATTATCTATCATTGAAATGTGATATTTGATTTTAGTTCAATTTTTCGGTCACTTTGTTAATCATTTTATTCCACTATAAGAATTCTACATTACAACATGGTGTGTGTCCGTCTATTATTGTATCTTTTATTTCCAAACTAAATAATACATTAAAGTCTATATACTTTTTTTAATTTTCTCAATCCTAAATTAGAATTATGAGTATAGGGGGAGTGGATTGTATCATTGTACTCAATGATCATTGATTGCACTGATCAACTTTTATAGAAAGCATATCAACAACCAAGATCTTGGTTGATTATAATAATTTAATGAATTGAACTATATTCATGATTACATATTTCAATAAATCCATTGAGAGAGTTTTATTTGTCAAATTAGTTTCAAATGATGAAGAGATACTGAACCATGAGAATTTTTAGTTTTTCCTATGATTCCTCTATATATTGAATTCACTAAGGCACTTATTTTCAATAGATAGGAAAAATATTTTGTTAAAAGGTTTACCATGAATAAATTAAAGTAAAAATATCATGATAGGTAAACTCAAGAAAGTCATCCACATTAGAGAGAACATTGGGTATGTATATACTATATTATTTTAGGGTAAATATGAATCATGGTATATAATCATAATCACTGATACCCTATAAATTTAATGGGATCCATTATTGGGTAGGATTCAAAATAGTTTCTAAAAAATTAAAAAAAATTCATAATACAATTGCTTCAAATTAATTAAATTTATTATTTTTTATCATATAATAACCCAGAATGTTTTGAAACAAAACATACTTATAATCAAATAACTATAAATGGAAAATAATAAAAAAACCATTTGTTGAATTTAAATAATATAAATAGTCGAAACATCACAAAAAGGATCAAAAAGTATATATTTCATTAAAATACAACACATTCTAAACATTGATAAAATGGATGAACAAATAATATTTGATGATCATGCTACAATAAATTATGCAAATAAACCATTTTTTAGATTCCTCAATATAATATCTAGATTTGAACATTAATATGGAATGATTCACCACTTACCAAAATTCTATTGGAATTTGGGCAAGGAAGTAGAGATGAACATTGATGAGTTTAATATGGTGCACATCACCATGTTCAAGGGGCTAGTGATGAATAATTAAAAATGAGGTATTCCCCCTTTATCTCTTTCTTGGATTTCTATGGAGTGGTCATAATACTCCCAATCCACCTCTATAGGCTATTTTCACCCAATCTAGAAAATATAAATTGTGAAATTTTTTAATGCCTTGTGGACTACCTCACTAATAAAAGATATATGTGGGATGTTGGAATTACATGGGTATACCCTACTTGAATATTTTTGTAGGTTTAAGAAATAATTTTTTATTTTTCTACATCACCAAAATTTCATGTTATATTTTAATCTAATATTTTTATAATTGATTTGCATTGATGGGAAAGAGAAAGATACTTGTTGCTGATAGAGGAGAATTAGTGAATAATACTCCTATTGATGTGATAAACCATATTTTTAATATGGATAAAATAATAGAATTTTATTACCATAGGATTAATTCTTTTCAAACTTCCCAAGGAATTATCTTCATCAAATTTCAGGAGTGGTAGTATTGAATGTATGGTGAGTGATCTGACTAAAATGATGAGAAAAATGTTTTCCAACTGATTGCCTTCATAAACTCTACCTGAACTATAATTTCCCATCATGAATCACAATGTAATTTTCGTAGATTATTATCATTTTAATGACCAACTTCCTGAACTATGAGAGTTACCTAAGACCATTAATGGGATCAACCCCATAAATACTTTTTAGAATAATCAGAATATTCAATTTCTAAATAAGAATATAAAATCAAACACTATTCCATTCAAACAGAATTTACACCAAGGATGGTATTATCAAACAAAAAATAGGATTATGTATCAGGAACAATATAATAGGTATTTCCAACCCTAACATTCTAATCAATATCCTTGGTACAATCAGGATGAATTTAATACCCAAGATGGTGGGAATTTCAAATCTTTTCAGATTCAAGATAACCAAATATATGAAAATAATCAGGGAAATGATTCATATCTTAAAGATATAGTTATATAATAATAATACATTTATCAATAAAATAGGTGATGATATATAAAATAGTAACACAAATTTATTAAGTTGTAACAAAAATTAGTTCTATAAAAAATAATGAAATGTTAATTTTTCATCATAAGATAATGTCATCCCAAGAGGAAGAGAGAATTTCAGTAACTTAATTTTGAGAATTGGAAGAAAAATTCAAAACCCACAAGCTGATATCATTGGAAAAAATCTAAAAATGATATTCCTCTTTTGACGAAAATGTAAAAACACTAAAATAAGTCCCAAAAACACCTATTAAATTAATTTTTAATAGATTGAATCTAAAATTAAACTAGTTTTACAAGATTCTATAAAAAATAAAAATTTCATAAAAAGGAGGAAATCATGTTTTAATGAACATATTTATAATTTAGAAATTTTATAGGCTCTTACAAATTCAATAAAAAAGTTTAAAATGACACGAAAATGTGTAACAATCCACTGCTTTAACCAATTAATATTACTCTTGTTAAAAATATTGTTAAACATGAAATTTACAAGGATTGTATTGAATCATTATTAAGAGTCAATGTTAATATACATTTGTTATATTTTTTAAATCAGATCAATAAACACACTAAATTTCTTAAGGAAACATGTATTCCCAAAAGGAATTTCATTGGAGTTTTGAAATTAATTTTATGCAGGAATGTTTCCTATAATGTCTAACTATATCTCCCTATTAAATGAAAATATACATGTATAGTTCTTGTTCCTTATGCAATATGAAATCATAAATTAAAAGACGATATGTTACATTTAGGGGAATCAATAAATGTTATACCATATTCTATATTTTTATTCATTTAGGTTGGAATCCTTAAGATGGATAAAATATTAATCTAGATAGATAATATAATTTTAGACAAGCTAGATCAATTCATTAAGGATGCATTGGTAAGGGTTAATTGTTTTTTCTACGAATGTTCATAGGCCAGATATGGAATATGGAAGGCACTATAACATATTCCTATTTGTTATTAGGAAGACTATTTTAAAAAAACCTACTAAGGAAATTATTATTGTGTATAAAGGGTCTCCCTCTTTAGTGTTAGTGTAAATATGGTTAATTTTTAATTTTTATAATCAATTATAAGCCTTATGAATACTTTTCGAAAAAAATCAATATGTCTCATTGGTTTCCTATTGAGATATTTCTTAATATTATTCAAAATCACCAACCTTGTTTTTGGAAATAATTTTTTTGATAATAATGATATTGGGACTAAAATTTCAGACATATTTTTTAAGGAATTTGAAATCAAATTAGTTTATAACCAAACTGAATGATGTTATGAAATTTCTTTACATGACAAAATATTTTTTTTAATAAAATTGAAGTGGAATAAATTATTTATTTTTTGAATTTTTGAATAATATTTATCTTCTAAAGAAAATTTAATTTTTAAATAAAGAAGCCTAAATTTATAAAAAACTAAATTAAAATCAAGTTTACCTGAAACTATAATGGTATTATTTATTTCCAAAATAAAAAATCATATAATTATACTATTTCAAAAATTAAAATTGTTTATAAAAATATTTAAAAGACACATCATGTTTTTGAACTTGAATATACAATTTTGTTTTGGGATGAAACATATTCACTAATTGAGAATAAATTTATTAGATAGTTTATAGTGTTATGACCAAAATTGATTGAGAATAATGTACAAACTGAAATATTTGTTAACGAAACCATAAAACTTATGTTTCCAAAAGAGAGTAACCCACCTACACTTGACCTCAAAGCCATAATTTAAAAATTCAAATATTCCTACTTGAAATATGAATAAACTTTCTTTATAATTGTTGTTGGTGGTTTTTATTATGAGTTGGAAATAAAATTATATATCCTTAGGGACAATAAGAAAGCCATATATTGGTCTGTATGTGATTTTCCAAAGATTAGTCTATTTCTGGGTTTTTATAGGTTTCTTCGTGTAGATAATTCAAAACCATCTAGAAAATTCTTGTGAAGATAGAATTTTACTATTATTGAAGTTGATAAAAGGTGGTGAAATAATTTATAGCTATTGGTATAATTTACCCCATTTCTGATAATAATTAGGTAAGTTCAGCTTGTATGGGTTCTAAAAAATAAGGATTCATAGAATTAAAAAATGAATTTTGAGAAATAATTCCTCATAGTATTACCAATAGATAAATAGTAAATATTGAATTTATGAGGTTTAACTTAGTTACAAGGAATTCCCAATTTATATGGCATTTTTCTGATCAAATCTTTGAGTGATTATCTGTGAAATCGTAGTTTTTTTTGTCCAAGATGGTTTCTGAATACTTTCAAATCGATTTTTCCACATAGAAAGAGGATAAAAAAACTTTCACATTTTATTTTGTTACATTTTCCTATATATTAATACTCTTTCGACTATGTAATTACCCTTCCACCTTTTAGAGATGCATTATTTTTAATTTCTCTACATTTCTTGAGGAATATATAGTGTTAATTATGGTTGATTTTACAATGTATGGTCCATCGTTTTAAATCAATCTAAAAATTTTAGGGGTTATTCTTATAGTGTGAAATGTAAATTAAATTATGTTGAACTATGATAAATATCATTTTATAGTTTATAGTGGAATTATTCTTAGTCATGAAGTGTCTAATAATGAAATTTGGCAGATAATTCCACATTTGACAATATCTCCTCATGAAATGTTCTGAAGACTATGAATGATATTAGATCCTTTATTATGAATGCTGGATTTTGTAGGAGGTTTATAAAAGATTTTAAATGGATTTATTTAACTTTTAAAATTATTCTATAGAAAGGAATTCTTTTTGTATTTTATGGGGATTGTTAGTAATACTTTAATGAAATTAGGTTAAATCTTATGTGGCCACCAATAATTCAAATAGAAAATATTGACTTTCCTTTTGATCTAATAATTTATGCTTCATAAATATATTTTGGTTTTATTTATGGGTAGAGAATAGAAATAAAATCAAATATCATTTCTTATGATTCCAGAACTCTTTATGGTACTAGTCCAATTACTCTACATTTGAAAAAGGTTTTCTAGACCATTCTTTTTCCATTGATAAGAAATGTTTCAATCTTTTGGGTTCGATTCTATTGATGTCACTACCCATTTTTCTGTTAGATAACTCATGTGGAAACAAGATTCAAAACCAACGTTGGTGAGATGGAACTTGTTTCTCTAGAAATTTGACGTAATGATCGAAGGTAGAAAATGCATTGAGAACACTATAGATTATCATTTGAGAATGATACATTTTATGTTCTATAGACATAAATATTTTAATGAAGAATATATAATTTGTTTTACAGGGCGATTCTATATTTTATGAATTTTGATAATGGTATATGGTATTGAGACATAGTAAATTACTAACCTAGTGATGCTACTCCTGACAGGTACTCTATGAATAAAATTTCTATATTGATTTCTATGTAAAGGAAATATGTCTAGGATGATCCGTACTTGTGGAATTTGGGATGTCATCATATTTTTAGAAGATATATCTTCAATTATTTTATTTTTTTAGTGCTATAATTATACCATACTTTTCTCTATGGGGGAAACTTTGGTCTATAATAGACTACTAGGAAGGTGTTAGATTCAGGCTTATTTTGGCCTACTATTTTTTAAGAATCTCATGAGTTCTATCCGAACTATAAATCATTCTAATTATAAGGAATCATTTCTCAATGACATGAGATTTCATAACAACCTATGTTTTTTGTGATATATTTGATGTTTTATAAGTGGAATTTATGGAAACACTTCCAAATCCCTTTTGAAATTAAAATAGCATACTAATTGTAGAATATATTTAAAATTATATTAAGTATTATATAACTCTTACTACTATTGTGGTGTCCTAGTTTGTCAATGGAAATATATTTTTTAGATTTGGGATGCTAAAGATCATGATTACAGACTAGGGAATAAAAATTTTAATTCGAAAATAGAAGCTCTTCAAAAAAGATATTGGGTAAGTCATAAAAATTATACACCCTATAATACTCAAACATATGGGATAAATGATGTTTTTAATAGATAGTTCAATCATATCCTTGGGAAAACAATTAACCCAAATATGATTAAATTAATCTTAATAATTTATTATGCACTGTGGACATATAGGTTAGCCAATAACACTCTAATAGGGATGTCACTCTACAGTATAGTTTTTTAGCCTTTAATTTTTCTAAAAGGATATAACACATTGCTTTTGGGTCTGTTTAGTCATTAATTTTGAATCTACTTAATGATAGAAGAGATTGAATGTTGTGTCTTCATGAGTTAGAAGAAATAAAGAATAATTATTATGAAAATACATGGATTTCTAAAGAGAAAATAATATTTATTCATGAAAATATATTATTTTGAAAAACATTGGTCATAAAGTATATGTATACAACTCAATGATTATGCCCTTACCAAATAAATTTCATTACAAATGGGATATTCATTTCATTGTACTAGTGTATTCCTTTAATATGTTTTTATAACTAGATATCCTATAATGGATTTTCCATTAAATATAAATTTATATATATTTAAACTATGTTGATATGTGATTACAGAACCTCCAAGGTAGAAGTTACATTCATTAGAAGTTGAATACCAAATAATAATATTGTTTTTAACATCCTTTTATTTTTTAGAATAAGTGTAGTGGGAGGTATTAATATTTCATAGTGATTTTTTTTCTTTATCATTCTTTTCATATAATAAAATGATATTGCAAGAAGATTTTTTCTTGTTGTTCACTATGAAGAATCTATAAATTAATGACTGGGAGTATCATAAGAGTGTACATACCTAAATCAATCACATAAATTTTTAATCCCTGATAATATTATACTTTAATTGATATTTCTATATTTAATTTTAATTTGTTTCCATATTTATGAGCTTGAAGCTATCAAACTAGATAAAAATTCATCAAAGGTAAGAAGGTTTATATTCGAGTTTTTGAAAAAGGAAATAAATAATCTATTTTAGGGTATTTAATAGTTTTTAGTCTTCTCTTTTATAAATTTTTTTTCAAAACAGATTTATAATTGTTAACTCTATTAATTTCATTGAAATTTAACATTGGATTATTGTGTATTCAATAATAAGCATACTACATAACATTCTATTATTTCTAAAAATATTTTTATGTTAATTGATAAAAAAATTCTCAGCATAATATTTTGATTAAAAATGTTTCATAAAAATTAATATAATTAATAAAATAAGTTAAGTGTTTCTCCCACCTTGAATTAAACATTGAGGAATATATGAAGCATTAAGTGCATGAGAGGGGTTTATAATGATCTTAACTATGATTAAATTTGATCCCATAAAACCACATAAATAATTTGAAAATTTCCAATTCTGAAACATCACTTAGGAATATTTGGTGGGGGAAAACATTTCCTCAAATTGAATGTTGTTATGTGAATTTGAAGAGATTAATCATTATTCCCATAGGGATTTAATTGTGTACATCATTTTTCCTTCCAACACGAACAAATTTTCTTTTTGTAAAATCATGATAAAATGTTATAAAGTAGTTACTTGCTTTCAATTATATTAATTTTAATTATAATTATATGATATGGATTGAAATGGATTATGAAATGAAAATCCAAATACATGTTGTGATCATCTCTCTTTATCTATAAATTCATTACTAATTTACTAATTGATATGTAATTTACTCATGAAATAAACTACCACTTCACCAAATTCACTAGTGTGCCTATTTATTAATACTTATTTGATTTTCTCAGTTTTTTATCCATGAGGTAAATAGATTATTAGACTTTTATTTGAATGGAAAGTTATGTTTTTTAAATTCAAATTAAAATTTACAAATTCTAATCTTTTTCATTAAAAAGTAAATAATTTCACATTGAGAGTATTAAATTTGAGAGTGAATTCACATGTCCTTTCATAATATAAATGATGATGGAAAATATTTTTGAAAAATAATTCTCTATGGTTTTTTAATTTTTCATTCATAACATTTATTTTCATCCATTTATTTTGATTAATATTTATATGAAGTATTATAAAATTCTTAGTGTGGGTGATTTGATGTGGGTTATTTTCCATCTATTTATTATAGAGACTCAAAGCTTGATGTACATGGAAATTACATTACTTATACGGAATACTTAATACATAACAAGAACCAACACTCAAGGATCGTAATAGTTCAGTGTCTTTGGAATCTCAGAACATAATATTCTAATCATGGTGAAAGATCTTCAACATCTCCCATAAATATATTCCCCTTTTTTTATACCTAAAACATTTCTTCAAATCCTGGGGAAAAGAAAACATATAAAATGGTGAGCTCAAATGCTCAGTAAGGGTATGCATGGAGAAAATAAAACAAATCATATACATTTGAACTTAAAAACATGAACATAATGTTTAAACATCAAGATCTTGTGAAATGACATAAAACATGGAAGTACGTAAGGCATATATCATAAAGAAACATTAATACTGATAAAATAGCATTGGAATAAAACATGTAATTGTGGAAACCCTTAAGCACATGTTATGATTTCCATAATAGACAAGACATTTCTGCCAAGACCATCTTGGTGGATAAAGTCCCTTTCTGAATCGAGTTCACTCCTCGTTCCAGTCCTATATCACTAAAGCAGATTAACATACCGTTAAAGCCATGTTTTTCTCATGAGATATAAATCTTTACCCAATTCATTAGAGGGAGATATATGTCCCACCCACCTCAAAATGAAATCATTCTTATGTGTGCCGCAACATAAACATAAATCATTCATCATAACCCAAAGAACAAAATGGGTTTCATAAACATCATCCCATAATAGCATAATCCATATAAAAAATGGATATCATTTCATCATAAGAAAAGAGAAACCATGTAAATCATAAATACATTGTACTTGAAACATACACATGAAATAATATCATCTATGATGGAAAATGGTTTTGGTAAAACAATTGAAATGAATTCTTGAGGAAAATATCCTTTCTTCTTCAAAATCAGTTTATTTTCTCAAAATTCCATGAAATTTTAAAATAAAATGATTTTGTTGAAAATAGTCACAAAATCGTGTAGAGTAAGCTTCATGAAAATAAGGTGTTATGAAACCTTAAATTTTTTTTCATGCAGTATAATTTAAAAAAATTCTCCTCGTACTTTTGCTGGAAATGTCAAAAAGTACCTCATAAAAGAAATATTCCTTACACACCATGTAGAAAAATTAAAAAATGGGTAAAAAGGACTTTAAAAAAACATGAAATAATTTTTAGAAAATAGAGACATTGATGATAAATATAACCCCAGTAAATACTTACGAATAAACAATCTCAGATAAAAACGAGATTGGAAAAGTGATGCCTTACCTTAGGTCCGATATGCTTAGTACTTATCCGAACATCCTCTATAATGATTTAAATAATGTAATTGAATTATTTTATAATCATATTAATTGTTATAATATCATATATGGTTCACTTATGACTTTATATTACCGGTTCTTTTGTAAATTCCATGTTAAAGCAGCGTTTGGGTAAAATCGTTTTATTTATCATACGTGTTTGAACGTGTTGTTATTGATATTATTATTACTTATATCATGATTTAGTTACTTCTAGAATTTAAACAATTATTTATATATCATATATATTCAGTATATATTTATAATAGATAGATAAATGAAATGAAACAGACCATTCATGGAGACGGTAGGCCGTACGTACGCATAAACGTTGTTTTCCTTTCCTTATTGACTTGAATGGAAGTAAGTAGATGACACAAAAACACATACATTTATATATATATATATATATATCAAGTAGCTTTATCATGTCATATATTTCATTATTATTCATTATAAATACTTTATAATTATTCCTGAATGGTTAACGTGGAGAATGAATCTCATCGTGTCGTGGAGACGGTAATCCATACGTACGCACGTGCGATGATATCGTTCCCACAATTATTGAATTGAATTGAAGTGGATGATATAATATCTCAGAATCATTATTATGTTATAATAACTATATATAGTTATTCATTAACCCATTATACCCATCCATGTAAGGTGGTTGTGGGAAAATAGATTACACCACGGCGTGGAGATGGTATTCCGTACATATGCACGCGCGGTAATTTCATTTTCTGTAGGATGGGTAGAAGGTGAAATGGGTTTGATTCACATTTATAATAAAATATAAGTATATTATTCATACTGATGTTATTACATTATAATGAAACAACTAAATAAGAATAAGTTGAAGAAGAAAGAATCTTGAAAGAATCGGTAGAAGAGATTACCTCTTCTTCGACACACCTCTTTTAAGATTCCTCTTATGGAACTAGAGCTGGTATTTTGAGGATACCATAACCTCTATAATGTTTCTATGGAATTTGAGAAAGTAAATGGGTAGGGGTTGGCCGATCTTGAAGGCTCACAATTATGTAATGTGAAGAGGGAGGAGGTTCTCTTTTATAAAAGGGTGAGGGGCACCTTAGAAAAAACATAAAATATTAATTTATAATAAAGTCATCTTCAGTTTAAAATAGCTCCAAATTGATTTATTTGGAATCTAAAGTGGTTATGGGTCTAAATACTCTCAAAAAATATATTTTAGACAAGATTAGGTTACTATTTTAACCTTATCATTTAGATTTAACTCTATGTTAAATAATTTAACTTTTACCATGTATTCTTGTTTTCTTACACTATATGGTTATTAAACATACTATAACAAGAAAAACTAACTCCAAGTGGTTAATTATTAATATATATAACCTTATCTATGACATTTGGCAGAACCTTATATTTTTAGGAATAGAATATCAATTAATAATATAATATTTGTTTTAAAAACTATTTTATGTCAAATTTGACACTATTTGGTAATTGATTTTTGTGAAAATCATAACAGCATGACAAGTTCAAAAATAGTTAATTTAATCAATAGTAACATGTTATATTAACCTTTACAATTAGTGTAATTTATAAAAAGTTTCAAATTAAATTTATTTGGGTATTTATAACATCAATTATGTTAATATTTCATTAATAAGGTAATTACCGCATCATCATTGTGTCATAAATAAATTAAATTATTTAATTTCTATAAATTATACATAAAATACAATTATGAAAGAAATCATGTTATCTTTATAATGAATATTTATAGTCGAATTTATTTTATATATAACCCTATATTAATTTTTTTTACTTATTAAACGTTGATTTTAACTCTTTTAACTCTTCTTTGAATTAAATAATAATAAATGTCCTAATCTAATCCAAGTGGACCTGAATGATAATATTATATTCATAAGGTTTCCTTTGGTCCAATTAAACATATTAAATAGAATTAGGACATGTGTTAAGGTAATAATAATATCATTTTTACCCTTAATTACATTATTTACTTGTAACCGTGGTAAATTAAAGTAAAAAAGTTATTATTCACCAAAAATTGTTTTCATCTCATTGAACCACATTTTACTTACTGATATCAACCGTGTCTTTTGGATTTTTGAAATTCCACTCACAGAAGTATTAAAATTATGTTTTATGTAAATTTCTAAATTTTCCTAGAAGGTGGGTAAAAGACGGTGAAAAGTTCAATAAAATTTTTATATATCTAAACTTTTTATAAAATGACTCCAATGAATTACGTTGAACATATATAGTTATTATTTATCTATTTTTACGTACAATGAATTTGAATAAAATAAATAATTATTTAAAAAAAAGTTGGTTTTTAAATAGTAACCTAGTGTTTTAACTATTCTTAAAAAATTGAATGTTTTCAGAAAAATACAAAAAATTCACACTAGGCTAATTTCGATATTCTAAATCCAAAAATGAAGTCCATTTTGATTGATAAAATTTATAAAATTTCAAAAAGTGGTTATTACTATTCATAATGGCTAGTTTATATAATATTTTAATAATATATCGTTGTTTAGTGAAACCCTGTATTGCGTACTACACACACTATCGAGGAAGGTCATGATTGCATGTAATGCAAGTCAAGTCAAGGCTGTGTGTAGTTCAAGATCCCATTGTTTTTGTGGATAACATAATCAAAACTTATTTCATTTATACATTAAACAAAATATATACTTATTGGTGTGTAGAATAATTTCTACAAAACGAGCTAGAAATTGTGGGTAACACGAGCCAAGAATAGTGTTGTGTATACTGCAAGCTAATATAGTATTGCGTCTTTCACAAACTAATTTTGGTTTAGCGTAAAACACAAGACATCAATGAAATTAAAAATAATAATTCTCATAAAATCTCGGCTTGTTACAATCTACTCCCCATAAAATGAATTTCTCCCTCAAAATTCATCGGGGTTATAAATGGTTTACTACATGAAAGTTTCTTAAATAAAAAACACATCGTAAAAGGAATACCAAAACATAATTTTAAAAACTAAAGTATGAAACGTAATGATTAGCCAAAGTAACTCATCACTGGGTTTCCACATATAAGAACATATGAGAAAATATGGATATGGAAGAAAAATCTAACCATCATGTTCTGATGGAGAGTGGTAGAGAACATGGCTATGAAACAGCCAACAATCACAAAGCGATAAAGTTGTGATGATCTAAGGTACCATCTAATTCTTCAGATATAATAGCACTAGGAAAACATTTTTGTTTTTCAAGATTATTTCCCTGATGTTGAAGAATTTTTAAATTAAAATAAATTCTTACTTGATTTTAGTACAATCTCACTGTTCTTCGTCCCTTAAACAATTTCCACTAAATCTCATAATGAAATGAAGTTGACGTTTTCTTCCATGAAGTGTTAGCGGATAATGATAGGTCATTCCATCTGTCTCAAACATAAGTTTAGAAAAAGATATATACATAAGTCCATCTATTGTGAGATTAATCGTATATGGTTCCAAAAAATTGGACTTATACTTCATCTATCAAACCACTTAATAAAATAAAACCAGTTTCTACTAACCAGAGACTTCCTGTAGGCCAGTGATAAAGGCCTGTCACACTTCGGTTGTGTGGTTGATACCCACAGCCTTGTCTGACACGATGGGTTATCACCTGTCCTATGGGTAGTCCATTTTCTACAACTACACTATTATAACATTCCAGAAATAGTATCGAAAAAAATTTCTAGACTTAAACAATTGTATCTGATGTCTAAATTAATCCATTCCAACCATTAAGCTTATTGAAAATACTTCTATCCAATCGTATAGTATAAAGAAAATTATTACTATAGATGTCATCAACCAAGCATGTGAATACCATCATTTATCCCCCATATATCATAAAATATATCTTGTTGGTCACATTCCAAACATGTGAATACCTTAATCACATATTCTCTTGAAGAATGAATACCCATTGAACCTTAGAGAAAACATGAATGTAGTTAGAAGTTAACTCTTTCCACACACCAAAATACCAAAAATTCTATATACTCAAACCATGATATCACATAGTCCATATATCAATCACGAGCTCATGAATACTATCAAACATTTCATTTTCTCCTTATCCCTTCATTATGCACATATCATCTGCATCCCAAAAATATTTCAATCACTTTTCATGATTATTGGTACCATATAATTATTGAAAACCAATAAATAGATATTCCAAAATTACATGATACCATAAATGAGATTCCATGATACTATTTTGATATCACATTACATAAAAACTTAATCATTCCACAACATCATTGTCAAACTCAACATCACAAATAGTGATCGCATGTGACTTCACTTTATCATTTGCCTTAAGAGGATTCTCATGTCGATCATTATTAACCCTTGGATTTGGGAATTAATTAGCCCAATTCCCTATTTCCTTGAACTTGTAGCATTGAAGATTTGGTGGAGAATTCTCTATTGTCTTTTCACTATGCATGTCCTTGGAAACTATTTTCCCATTACCTCGACACTCAGCTTCTCAATGACCTTTTTTCCACATTTAATACATTTTCTAGTACCTTTTAGACAATCTCCACCATGTTTCTTTCCACACTTTGGGCATAAAGATACATTCATCTTTTTTCACTGTTGTTCTGAGATTTCTCCTTGAACTCCATCATTCGTTTTTTGTCAAAACCATGAGAAGGATATATAACACCAACTTCTAGTTC
This sequence comes from Viscum album, assembly GCA_963277665.1. NCBI lineage: Eukaryota > Viridiplantae > Streptophyta > Magnoliopsida > Santalales > Viscaceae > Viscum > Viscum album. Next base: position 160,929,724 of record OY728135.1, on the reverse strand, counting down.
TACCTTGACAGCACAATGCAATATTTCTTTAATGCTACTGAAGTCTCTTAGAGATAATTCCATTCGAAGTTTTTGTTTTAAGCCACAAAAAAATCGATCAACTTTACTTTCATGTTGGATGATAAATCCAGATGCATACCTTACAAGCATTGTGAAATTAGCTTCGTATATACCTATAGTTTCATCATCTTTTTGCTTACGCTCAAGGAACTCTTTTTCCATATTTGTTCAAAAAATACAAGGGAAGTACTTATTGAAAAACAAGTTCTTTAACTCAACCCATTCCATTGATTCAATCTCATCTTGGGGCCTTGTATTCTTAATTAGAGTCCACCACTGGTCTGCTTCACCTTCTAAACGGTAAATAGCTAGAATGAATTTATCATGTTCTGAACAGCGAAGTATGGAAAATATCTTCTCAATGGTACTGATCCATTGTTCAGCAACAAGTGGATTAATAGACCCACTGAAAGAAGGTGGATGTTCCCTCATGAAGGACTACATAGAATATTGTTCCCTTATTTGCTCATTTGAAGTCCAGAATGATTCATAGCTTATGTAAGTATACCAATATGATTTATCACTTCATATCCCATAACATTGGTTTTTCATAATGAGAATCATTGCATTGTTCATTACATTGATCAACACAGTTCCTTCGGGTTCCATCCATCGTCTAAATTCCAAAAACAATAGTCTGAGAGGGAAAAATCATGCTAGGGAAAACAACATAATGAAGGGGGAGTACGTTCAATATCTACCATCTTAAGTTTAATTATAATATTGTTACTGTAATTCTAGGACTATAACCTATACTTATACTTAACCTTAGGGACATCCCAAGACATACATTATAAATATCTCTAGGGATCTCACAAATGTTTTTGCATCCTAGTTTCAAAAGGTTAACTAAACCATTCCTTTGATACCAACTGTAGAGACCCAAAGCATGACTTAAATGGAAATTACATTACTTATATAGAATACTTAATACATAACAAGAATGAACGCTCGAGGACCGTAATAGTTTAGTGACTTTGGAAACTCAGAACATAATCTTCTAATTATGGTGAAAGATGTTCAACATCTCCCATAAAGATCTTCCCCTTTTGTTTTCTTACCTAAAACTTTTCTTTAAATCCTGGGGAAAAGAAAACATATAAAAGGGTGAGCTCAAATTCTCAGTAAGGGTATGCATGGAGTAAATAAAACTAATCATATACATTTGAACATAAAAACATGAACATAATTTTTAAACATCTAGATATTGAGGAATGACATAAAACATGGCAGTACGTAAGGAATAGATCATAAAGAAAAATTAAACCTGAATAAATAGCATTGGAATTAAACATTTAACTGTGTCAACCCTTAACCAAATGTTATGATTTCCATAGTAGCCAAGGCATTTCTGCTAATATCATCTTAGTCGACAAAGTCCATTTCTGAATCGAGTTCATTCCTCGTTCTAGTCCTGTATCACAGAACCAGATTAACATACCATTCAAGCCATGTCTATATCATGAGATATAAATCTTTACCCAATGAATTTGTGGGAGATATAGGTCCCACCCATGTCATAATGAAATCATTCTTACATGTTCCACAACATAAACATAAATCATTATTCATAACCCAAAGAACAAAATTGGTTTCATAAACATTATCCCATCATAGCATAATCCATATAAAAAAATGGATATCATTTCATCATAAGAAAAGAGAAACCATGTAAACCATAAAGAAATAATACTTGAAACATACACATATTAAATAATGTCATATTAGATGGAAAATGGTTTTGATAAAACACATGAAATGAATTCTTGAGGAAAATATCCTTTCTTCTTCAAAAATTTTTTTTTCTCAAAATGACATGAAATTTTAAAAGAAAAGGATTTTGTTGAAAATAGTCATCAAGTATTGTGGAGTAATCTTCATGAAAATAAGGAGTTATGAAATCATAAAAATCCATTCATGCCGTATAAGTTAAAAAAACATTCTCCTCGTATTTTTGTCGAAAATGTCAAAAAGTACCTCGTAAAAGAAAGATTCCTTACATACCATGTAGAAAAATTCAAGAATGGGTAAAAAAGACATTAGAAAAACATGAATCCATTTTTAGAAAATAGGGACATGGATGATAAATATAACCACAATAAATACTTATGAATAAACAATCTCTGATAAAAACTAGATTGGAAAAGTTATCCCTTTCCTTAGGTCTGATATGCATAGTACATATCTGAAAATCCTATATAGTGATTTAAATAATGTCATTGACTTATTTCATAATCATATTCATTGTTATGATATCTTATATGGTTCACTTATGACTTTATATTACCCGTTCTTTTGTAAATTCCAAGTTAAAAAAGTGTTTTGGTAAAATCGTTTTATTTATCATACGTGTTTGAACATGTTTTTCTTCATATTATTACTACTTATATAATGATTTAATTACTTTTAGAATGTAAAAAATTATTTATATATCATATATATTCAGTATATATGTATAATAGATAGATAAATTTAATGAAACACACCGTTCATGGAGACGGTAGGCCGTACGTACGTATGGATGTTTCTTTTCTTTTCTTTATTGACACGAATGGAAGTAAGTAGATGATATATATATATATATATATATATATATATATATCCAAGATCTTTATCTTGTAATTTATTTAATTATTATTCATTATATATACTTTATAATCATTCTTGAATGGTTAACATGGATAATGAATCTCATCACGTCGTGGAAAAGGTAATCCATACGTACGCACGAGCGATTATATCGTTCCAATAATTATTCAATTGAATTGGAGTGGATGATATGATATCTCAGAATCAGTATGATGTTATAATAACTATATATAGTTATTATTTACACCATTATACCCATCCAAATAAGGTGTTTGTGAAAAAATAGATTACACCACAGAGTGGAGACGGTATTTCTTACGTACGCACGCACGATGATTTCGTTTTCCATAGGATGGGTAGAAGGTTAAATGGGGTTGTTTCACATTTATAATATCAAAAAAGTATATTATTGATACTTATGTTATTACATTATAATGAAACAACTAAATAATAATAAGTTGAAGAAGAATGAAACTTGAAAGAATACGTAGAAGAGATTACCTCTTCTTCGACGCACCTCTTTTAAGATTTCTCTTATGGCACTAGAGTTGGTCTTTTGAGGGGACCAAAACCACTATAATGTTTCTAGGGAAGTTGAGAAGGGAAATGGGAAGGGTTTTTCTGAGCTTTAAGGATCACAATTGTGTAAAGATAAGAGGGAGGAGGTGAACTTTTATAAGAGGGGAGAGGGGCACCTTAGGAAAAACTTATAATATTATTTTTTTAATAAAGTCATCTTCGGTTTAAAATAGCTGAAAATTGATATATTTTGAATCTAGAGTAGGGAGTGGTAGAAAGCCTCTCAAACAATATATTTTAGAAAATATTATGTTACTATTTTAACCTTATCGTTTAGATTTAACTCTAAGATAAATAATTTAACTTTTACTATATCTTCTTGTTTTCTTACACTATATGGTTAATAAACTTACTATAACAAACAAAACGAACCCCAATATGTTCTTATTAATATATATAACCTTATCTATGTAATTTGGCCAAACAGTAGATTTTTTGGAATAGAATATCTGTTAATAATATAATATTTCTTTAAAAACTATTTTATGTAAATTTTGACACTATTTGGTAATTGATTTTTGTGAAAATCATAAAATCATGATTAGTTCGAAAAAGATAATTTAATCAATACTAACATGTAATATTAACCTAGAAAATTAGTGTAATTCATAAAAAGTTTCAAATTACATTTATTTGGGTATTTATAACATCACTTATGTTACTATTTTATTAATAAGGTAATTACTACATCATCATTGTGTCCTAAATAAATTAAATTATTTAATGTCTAAAGATTATAAATAAAATACAATTATGTAGGAAATCTTTTTAGATTTATAATGAATATTTATAGTCAAATTTATTTTATGTATAACCCTATATTAAAAATTTTGCACTAATTAAACATTTATTTTAACTCTTTTAACTCTTCTTTGAATTAAATAATAATAAATATCCTATTCTAATCCAAGTTGACCTAAATGAAAATATTGTATTCCAAAGGTTGTTTTCGGTCGAATTACACATTTCCAATAGAATTAGGGCATGTGTTAAGGTAATATTAATATCATTTCTACCCTTAACTACCTTATTTACTTTAAACCGTGGTAAATTAAAGTAAAAAAGTTAATAATCACCAAAAATTATTTTTATCTCATTGAACCAAATTTTACTTACTGATATCAACCGTGTCTCTTAGATTTTTGAAATTCTAATCATAGAAGTAGTAAAATTATGTTTTATGTAAATTTGAAAATTCTCCTATGAGGTGGGTAAAATACGGTGAAAAGTTCATTAAAATTTTTATATATCTAAAATTTTTATAAAATGACTCTAATTAATTACATTGAACTTATATAGGTATCATTTATCTATCATTTCATAAAATAAATTTAAATAAAATAAATAATTATTTAAATAAAAATACAGTTTTTAAATAGTAACACAATGTTTTCACTATTCATCAAAACTTGAATTTTTTCAGAAAAATACCAAAAATTCACCCTAGCCTAATTTCGATATTCTAATCCAAAAATGAAGACAATTTTGAATGATAAAATTTATAAAATTTCAAAACGTGGTCATTACTATTCATAACGGCTAGTTTATATGATATTTTAATATTATATCATTGTTTAGTAAAACCCGGTATTGTGTACTACACACGCTATCAAGGAAGGTCATGATTGCGTGTAATGCAAGTCAAGACAAGGCTGCGTGTAGTGTAAGCTCCCTTTGTTGTTGTGAATAACATAATAAAAACTCATTTCATTTATACATTAAGAAAATCTATACTTAATGTTGCATAGAATAATTTCTACAAAACGAACTTGAACTTGTGTGTAACACGAGGAAATAATAGTGTGTTGTATACTGTAAGGTAATATGGTGTTGCGTATATCAGAAGCTAATTTTGGTTTAGTGTACAACACAAGACATCAATGAAATTAAAAAGAATAATTCTCATAAAATCTTGGGTTGTTAAATTTATCCACATCATTTACATTTTATTTTCTATTATTTAGTTTCAAAATTTATTATATGAGTTGTAGTCACAATTGTAGTTTATTTTATAGAATGTCTGTAAATTATGAAAAATAAAAATTATTATGCTCATTTTCTGTAAATAATTTTATTTTATTTATTATTATCATTGTGTTTGGTGATTTTAATATATAATTCAATTAGTTTCATATGTATTTATAAAACATTTCTTCTAATAGTTAATGTATTTAGTATATTCTTTTTCCCGTATTGTGGAGGATCAATTTATTTTATTTCTGACAGTGGTACGTGTGGTCATTTGATTGATAGTGATTTTCCCCAGTCAAAACATTTGATGAATATTAGTCCCCACATTTACATGAAATGTTAGGTTTGTTACGATGATGTTTGTAAAATAAACCCTATATTTATGGTGAAAATCATGTTTGGGAACCTATTGTTTTCTGTATGAACTCCACATTGGAATCCCCCTTATTAGGTTATGTAACATAACCACTATGAAGATATACCATAAATTAGTGCAGTGGATCCCCATGGTAATAAATTAATCTCGTATTGTATAAATCATGAATTTGTTTTTCCATGTACCTAATCCCGCATGAGTGAAGAATAGAGGCATGATCATGAGATCTTTCCACCTGAGTTTTCCCTCGAAATCAATATATGAACATTACAGGATATCACAATTGATAATATATTGAGATTAGATTTATGTAATCCTAGAAGATTATAATGCACTGAGATCTAGGTGGTCTCAATTCACTTGAATTCATGTTTAATGAAATAATATTGTGAGCTTTTGAATTTCTAGAAAAGGTTTTTGAATATGATTATGTTGTCGGTTAAGATAAAAATAAGTTGGGATTGCGACCAGATTCATTGTACAATATTACTAAATTAGTTTCACTTGAATCTTCTACATTTTATAAATTGTAAAAATTTTTTATCACGTGGGAAAAAAATAAATATATATAAAGGATCAACCATATATTTACACCAGGGGAAATAGGCTATGAGTAGGTGATTGCTAGAAATTGTTTATTCAAAAAATATTATTTTCTGATAATAGAGGGTAGGCCATGGAATTAAAAGAGGAGAAAATCATAAGAAATTATTAATGAAGAGGAGTGTGAATAGAGAATAGATAGGGGAACCATATGATCTTCTCGAGAGCATAAAGAGGATATGTATTTGATCGAACTAGTGAAGATAGACATTGGAGATCTCTTCTACACTATGATTAAGAGTAGATAACTTTCTAGGAGATGTAACTAGTTGATTTAAATGGTGTTTTTTTAGTTTTCATCTATTTTTTATTGAAATTTTAATTTTATCAAGACTATAAAACATTGAGATGTGATAATTGATTGATGTTCAATTATTTTATTACTTTGTTAATTTTTTTCATTATAAGAAAGTCACACAATCGATTGGAGCATGTTAATAACATAATATGGCATATGATTTCATTTTTATTTGTGGTTTTATGTTGATCCTATTTGTTTAAATTTCTCATTCCTTAATCAATGATAGTGATTTCATAGGATTATGATTATTTCATTTTATTCGATGATCATTGAGTGAATTGATGAACAATTACTGAAAAGAGATCAATGAATAAGGTATCTTTTTTGATTATACTAATTTCATAAATTGAATTGCATTCATGACTAGGGATTTTAAAACATGAGCTGTGAGAATTATAAGTGTAAAATTATTTTTAAATCCTAAATAGAGAATGAGATAATTGAATTTTACATTCTAGACACTACATTATCAATTTAATTGAATTCACTACTACTTTTCTTTTCAACAGTATAGAAAATTAATTTTGAATCAAATTTCCCATAGAAACATTATAGTAAAAATATCATACCAATCATGCTAGAGAAGTTTCAAAATATAAACATCATAGTAGAAAACCTTCAATAAATTCATACAATATAATTTTAGGGAAAACATGAAAAAAAATTTATAATGACAATAATCAAAACATTAGTGATTCACTCAAATTAAAAATATTATTAAAAAGGCGTGCAACAAATATCACATCTATTAACCTGAGATCATTTCCTACAAAATTAGCTTTCTGAGATAAACTAATATTTTCACATTATTCCCAAAGAAATCAATTTTATCATTATAGTAATTTTTTTGTCAAATGATGAGGTATTTTTTTTCTATTCATGGAAGATGATTATCAATTATCTACAACCATAAATAATGTTTTTTTCTTCTCTTAAATAAATTTCAGAAACATTGGATTTTTCAGATCTTCCATTCATCTCCCATGATTGTTATCCCCCTTTATAGAATTCAGACGTAATTTCTTCCCTTTTTTCTCAATGTAGTCTTATTCATCCTCTAGAACGGGGTATATTTTTCGAGTTTTTATCTTGTGAGATAAGGATTCCAGCTGTTATATTTCATTTTTGAAATATTCATTTCACACATTCTTATGATTTCATGATGCACAATAGATTTCCATATTGCCATATACTTTATAAAAAGAAATATCAATTATATTAATGAGAAAATAATTAAATGGTAATTTTGCAATGATTTTATTTTTTTTTCAATGATATTTTCTATTTGGAATAGAGCACACATACTGGGAGCATCCTATCTATCCAAAATAAAACCACAAATTCTTGGTATATTCTTCTCAACATTTACCACTCCAAATGAACCTTGTTGATTCGTAGGAATATACATTTTCCTTTATTTTTTTAATTCTTTAGGTTTGGCACCAACCAAAAATATGTTTTTATAGCAATATATTACATGATTTATTTTAATTTATTTTTTATGAGTTGTATTTGTGGAATGGGAATACATTCCTTAGTGAATTCCTTAGGAAACATTCTAGAATATACAAGATAAACACTATTTCTGCTAGCTAGTTCCACACTATATATGATAATCCTCTTTTTATCCTTACACTTACATTTTCATTTCAATACTTCTTCATTGTGATCTTAAATTCTGTTGATTTTTTTCAGATATAGTCATCATTCCAATGATTTGGGTTTCTTCCACAGGTTTGAGTATCAACTAAAATTTTTTCATTTAACTACCTAAATTTCCATATTTTATACTTTTATACACAAATCTCAAATTTACACATGTCCTCCACTTTTATTTTTATTTAGAGAATAAAAATAGAATAAAAAACATTCTCCTTCTCGTATTTCCCCATAGTGAATCATGTTCCTCATGGTCTACCTCATGTTATTTATAATGAGAAATTCACCCTTGGTTATACTTTCTACATCAAAATAATCATTTTTGACCTTTTTACAATATCCACTAAACAACCATCTACAATATCTTTAGAGACATCAACCTCGTCAAACATTATTTAATCAAATTTAGTAATTTTCAATAATATAAAATGTTTCCTTTTGAAAAATATTTTTTCTATGACTTTATATTTCTTATTGTATTCCTCATAAACCCATTATAATTTCATTATACACTTGGCTACAAGAAATTGAATTCTTACACATCTAAATCAAGAACGATTAAGCATACCTCTGAACATTAATATTCCCCTTCCATAGTTATACGAGAGAACATGCATCATCTCATCAAATTCATCGCCTTTAGAACCCTCTTTTAGAAAAAATTTATTCATATCATTAAAATAAACTTTCTTGATAATGCTTCATCACCCTTGACCCCTCTACATTATTTATCAATTCATAAGAAACATTTTTATTATATAAGCTATCTAGAGAAATTTTTTGTGTGTATTTAGGTTCAAGAACTGACACATTCTTATCGAAAATGGGTGGATGTCTTATCATGATTATTTTAAAAATATTCTCATCAATTAGATCTTAACCTAGTCTTTACATATCTTCCACATGTGAATTCAGTTGATTAAATAAACCATTCACCTTCTTATTTGCAGTCATTCTAAATTCACTATCTTTATTCCATAGGACCTATAACGTGGCCTCCTGAACACTCCAATCAACTTCATTGATATTCAAAATCTTTTAACACATAACATGAGTGTTTTTATAAGACATCAAATTACTGTAAAGGGGATTGGTCATAGCACATCCTACTTCATTAATTTCCTTTTCATAGGCATCCAATTCTCAATGATCATTGTCTAATAATGTACCAATGTGACACACCAAATTTTATTGTATTTATTTTTTGGATATATTAATTTACTTTGATATCCATTATTATGTACAAAACTCTGTTGATATTGTGTTACACACAACATAGATTTTATCTTGTGTTATAGAAGACACTGAGTTTAAAAAAATATTGATATATTATTAATTTTATTCAAATGCAACTGTTATAACCTAGACATTAAACTAAGTGATATGAATAATAATATCTAAATTTTAAATATTATTTAACGAAAATATATTGTCACAATGTAATTAATTATTCAATAAAGTCATTATTGGTTTTTAAAATTATAGTTTCTCCACAAAAAATGTGAACAATAATATAATTTTTTTTGTGACAATTTCAGAAAACTTATTTCATGAATTAAATATCAATTTTTAAATTATAATATCAAACTAATCTTATTACGAATTTTTGATATTTTTCTAAATAGATTATTTTCTAATTTTATAGTGAAAAATAAAGAATTTAAACTGAAAAAATCCTTTTAATTTAAATTATTTATAATTTTAAGATATTATTTTTATTTTGCGTTAAAGTAAAATAATTCAATTATATATCAATGAATCCAATTTAGGCCAATGGAATAATTTTACTAATGAATTTTGATATAAATTCATTGAAAAACTTTGAATATTTTCTCTTTGAAAAGATAATTTCTTATCATGTCTACAAGATTAATTATAAATTAAAATTTTATGATTCCTTGAATTTAAATTATAATGTTTTCCCATAAATTGAATAAGAATATTTTATATTATCTACTATTTTAAAATTAACTTTTTACTAAAATGAGTAGTGAAGCATTAAGAATTAATTGCAATAGTTAAAGTAAAAATATGTTTATTGTGGGTTAAAATAAAAAGATATTTCTTAAATTGACTTAAAAATGCCTCTAAAATTGATTATATAGCCATAATTTGACCCAATCATATCTAAGGCTCATGAATACGGAGTTTTTAATCATTTTAATATAGATATTCTATTTTCCCGGGTAATAATTTGTAATATTCCAAGGAATATTTTCAGAGAAATGTGTTAGGATTACATGTGATTCTGAGGCACGGTGATCCAAGAATTAATTTCAAAAAAATATATAATATATTTTATATCAACAATGAAAATTATTTCAAATATAATGGAATATCTCCAAAATGTGGAATTTGATAGGAAAATTGAGATAATGTTTGAATCTGGGGCATGATGTTTACCAATTGCGCGACCTAAAGATGGTCGGGACCGAATGTTTGGAAGAGGAAGTTATTTGAAGTTATGTCCGATTAAAAAAATAAGTAATTTTTTTCATAAATTTACTATTTAAAATAATCTATAAAAAATCTTATGACGTTTTTCCAATGGATAGACGCATAATTCCCCAGGGTGTTAGTCGAGTGGTTCACCTGTTGGGCCATTTCGCTATCTGGGGGAACTGGCACAAGCTCGAGTCCCGCTAGGCTCGGACACTGTTCATATTATGAACAGGGCTATTCAACTCCATTTCTTAGCTGGGGAACAAGTATCTCCCTGGGTTGGCGGACCCACCATACGGGTAAAGACAGGTACTTAATTGACAACCACATTCTGCAAAAGAGCCTCAGCCCAGTTGGTGAGGACTCGCTAGGTGCATCCAAGAGACCCGGGATCAAATCCTGGTTGAGGCATATTTCTGGGTACTGTAGCAGTATTGTAGCTGTACTGTAGCAGGCACTGTTCAGTACTGTAGCAGCCGGAACTATTCATCCATCTAGGCCTTCGGGCCACTGGTTTGGTTCTTGGGTCCTGCAAGGCTTTCGGGCCACCCAAGGCCTTCGGGCCAGTTGACTCTCAAGGCCTTCGGGCCACCTTGAGGCCTTAGGGCCACCCCAAGGCCTTCTAGCCACATGAATGCAGGCCCAGACACACTACAAAAAAGGAGCAGCCCAGAAGAGGATTCAGAGCAGGTACACTCACCAGAGCAGAGCCAAATGGATTGTCAGAATGAGAGGGTATGCCTATACCATCGGTACCAGCATGTGCGTGCATGGGAAGCCTATCTAGATTTTCATGCAAAGGTGGAGAGCTACTATCAAGATGTAGATGCTGGGGAGTGACAATTCCTTGTAGATAGTCTGGTTGAATTTCCTAAAGACCTTTGGGTCAGGTAATCCCTTAAGCCTACGGGCTATGTAATCTCTGAGCCTACGGGCCTTGTAAGGGTTCCCTCTCATCCCTTGAAAGGAGGGTTATCAAAATCAATAAAAAATGAAGGCCTTCGGGCCATTCAGGAAGATTCATAACCATTTCTAGATCTAGGAGATGGAGGAGAGTGTTCTTCATTTGCAGATCTGGATCACTGACTGATGGAAGATCAAATCAAGGAAAATCATGATTCAAATCAAACAAATAAATGGATCATTGCCATGATAACTAAAGGATGTGTTCATCTCCAATGATCATTGAATAATTTAGTTTGGACTCATCATTTGTGGGTTTCTCCCTTTTGATTAAAATATTGAGCATCGATTTTGTCTAATTTTGACACATGATAATATTTATTTTTATATGCACTTCATTTTATTGATTATATTGATCCTATATAATTATTCCCTTTTTTCACATGTTAGTACCTTTAATAATCTTTTGCCTTGAAATCTTGGATAATGATTGTTCAATTTTTTCTTGTGATTTTCCCCTCTCTGTAGATCATGCTCTTCACTATTGGCCAATGGCGATGTGGTTCGACATTATCGTGTAGGGGTCAAGCACGATCGAACCCCCAAATTCCTTGTAGAATCATTAATGAAATGTATATGAATGTATTTTTGGGAATATTGTTTTATGGGTGTGATACTATTTTGTGAAAAGATAATATAGATACATCTATTTTGGGTTCACAATAGAGGATGCGTTCAAGGTTCGACATGGTGGCAGTTGATCAGATGTAGTACTGGATCAGATCATGGATCCCCATTTTTGCAGTTAACAAAGTGTAGTGAAATTAAATGTGATTGGATCGAGCGACATGCACATGGGATTCCTGTTCAGAGATGTTTGGTTGATACACCTAGGGATTTGTGGTATTATTATTAATTTTATTAAGAATAGTGTTTTGTTATTATTAATTTTTTTAATAATGAAGATTTTTTTATTTTTATTGTTCTTAGTAATAATAATGTAGAATTGAAGAAGAGGAGGGGGTGTTGGATATTGAGCACTATATAAAGAGGGAGCAGTGCAAGCTTGGATGGTTGAGGCATTCATTTCCTTTTATTATGGTCAATGATGATAATAACTAAAATGAAAAATAAAGGAGGAAATAAAAGAGACCCCAAGGGGGTTAGGGGGCTAGGGGACCATGTGAAGAGAGGGAGGAAGAGTGCTCCAACACCTCCCTTAAATTAATTTCAATATGGTAATATAACAAAATTATTAATAATAGTAATCTAATTTTTATCATCATCATCATTATTATTATTAAACCCTCACTTCACATGTAACACCTTCATACGGTATCCATTTGGTGATTCACCATCATACGGTGTCGGAATGATGGACCATATATGGAATCAAAACCATGATATTGAGGAAGAAATTTCAATTATAATATCAGGTACTTAATTTGTATTTATGGATCGGGTCCATAAAGCTCTATTCATGTGTTATATCATGAAATGTGAATTTCTCATTAGGTGTTTGATTTGGGAAAGTAAATAGCATATCCTGATTGCTTTTCCCTGAGGATAAAAATTGAGGGACCCATTTGGTCATTCATGATTGTTTTCAAGGAAATATCTATGGTTATTCATTTTATCCTATAAAAACGATGATGGGATTCATGTTTTCATTAAGTATTTCTCTGAGACACATTGGGAAGTACCCTCACACTTTTTCTAGTATGACAGGTCCCTCAAGTCAAGTGCTGGTGAGGACACAACCTGGAATAATATTGGGCTACATATTATGATGACCCCTTACATGTTTTGTACTTCTTGATAATATTATAGCTCTCATATATCCTTTCTGTTGAGTTGGATTTTTCCCCATGAATTGCATATTCTGGGTTTTTTTCACATATAATACAATGGTGACCATCATAGTTGTTTTTTAGATAATATGAGAGATTTTATGAGAGTGAATATTTTTTAAGTAGTGATTTACTATGGAAGTGATTAGGAAGGATATTTAGAGAGAGGCTGGAGTGGAACCCCAATAATATAATAGGGCACAGATCCTCTACCATATGAGTGGTACCCCCTAAATGACTAGGGATTAATTCCTATATCTACTGAGTGGTACCTCATTATAGATGAGAGATTTGGTGCTCTATCTACCTAGTAGTAACCCACAACCATTGAGGAATATGACACTGGTTCTCTATCTACTAAGTGGTACCCCTATACATACTTGGGTGTAGTTCCTCTTTCTACTCTGTGGTACCCTCCTAACGGACTTTCGTGTAGGTCCTATATCAACTGAGATGTACACCATGATTGAAAATGGGATTGGTCATCTATCTAGTGGGTGGTACCCTACTAATTGATTAGGGAGCAGGTCTTCTATCTACTGGGTGGTACCCCTAACAGACTACGACATGTGCCCTCTATATACAAAGCAGAATCCTCATGTTGTACTAGGGTATGGGTACACTACCAACTAAGAGGAACTCTTCTATTGTAGTAGGGAATGGGTACTCTATATTTTGAGTGGAGATTTCTTATTTTACTAGGTAATGGTCCTCTTTCTACTGAGTGGAAACATCCTTCTTTTCCAAGTCATGGGTACTCTACAAATTGAGTGAAACCCTACTATAATACAAAGGCATGGGTCATCTATCTAGAGATTGTATCTTCATGACTGTGTGGAACAGTGGTAGAGTGTGGCTCTACATGGTAAATTATTCATAAAGACACATATGATGGTGGGAATTGATGGTGGACGCTTTGAACTATTGGATGTCTCATTTTTCATAGTTGAGAAATTAAGAAGGAGAACCCATTTATATTTCATTTGGATTTTTTTAGCATATATGGGGTTCTTTATGGTTGTTGTCTCATATAATAATTGGAGACCATTTGTTGTGATGATATGAATACTTCAATTGTCTGTTTTACTCCCCCATATTTGGTTATCAAGAGTCTTATTAAGAATATATATACTTACCCCTGTAAGGTATTTTCCACATGTGTTTTGTTTTATGTAGACAACTGATGGGTTGGAGGTTATTTCAAATGGTCATAGTGATACTTGGGTGAATTTGACCACATACGATGGTCAAACCTTAGAGATCCATATCTAGGCTCTCTTAATATTTCTTTTCCAGTTATTGTAAGGTTGGGAAATCTTTTCTAGTTAGGAATGTATGACTCCCCGTTACATTAATTATTACACTATAATACTCTTTTATATTCCCTAGAGGTAATTACATGCATAAATATTACTATATATTTTACATAATATTATCATCAAACCTCTTCACTTCTTCATGAAGATGACTAGGTGACTGCGTATGGGTAACTTTAAAAAATTCCTATAATATTATTTATTCCTTTTGGAACTTGTAATCAGTTTGTACCCTATAGAGTCATGATTGGGGTAGTTGTGTCCCAACATACGGTCGACCAGGATGGCCCGGTAGGTAGGTACTTGATTGATTTGTATTATAAGTGGTTTGACCATGATATGGTCTTTAGAGTTTTTTCCCTTATGAGTATTGGTGGGGAACATAGAAAAAATAGTTTTAAATTGTCTTGAGTGAATTTTATGGGATAGAGAACCCAGTTTTGGTTGGGAAGTTGATGTATCCACACACCATGACTCTGACTACCTTCTTTTTGACTTAGTATAATGAGACATTGGTTTTAGAGAATATGGTATATGCATCATATATAATTGAGTCTTTTGTTTTTCCTTCATGTGTCTACTCCCTAGTTATTCTAGTTGATTGTGGTATGTCTTGAAAACATTCATGAAGTATCTATCCAGGCACCCAAATAGAATTTCCACATAGTTTCTCGAAGGCAAGATGTGGATTATGTAACTTTATTTCAGGGACCTAACCATGAGGTTATTTTCGCAAGGTGGGCACTAAGTAGTGATACCACTTATTGAGTAGTGCATGGATCCTCTTGTGGATCAGGAAGGTGACCATTCATGTGTTGAGTAGTTGATATATCTTGGTGGAAAGGATGATTGTACCTATAAGATTCATATGTTATGTGAGTTTTAGTAATAGATACATATGGGTTCCATGGGGAGACAGACCCTTAGGAAGTATAGATTTTACTCTTGGTAGTGGTCTAGTTTTTCTAGCTTGTGTGTACCCTAACTGATCAGATGGTTGTGTAGGTGACCAGTCATCTCATTAATATAGATTTTTTCTTCGAATTTATCGATATATAACTCACCCTTATTAAGTGAATATCGTTGTTTTCATATATATATATCACCTAGGTTTTTGTTCAGTTAGTCCCCCCTTTATCAAGTAGTTTAGGATTATATTGAGCTTGTGGAATCAATGTCCCTCATAGATTAGACCCCTATTTATGGTGGTCCTAGAAGTGATAAATTTCAATGGTGCTGTATGGAGTCAGTAGACACCTGTGTTTGTGACATTTGATGTGGATTTTGACATTTAATAAAGATGGACACTTCACTATCGAGATGAATTCTTGTGACATGATTCATAAACTATGAGGGTGAGTGAGTGCTACCCAAAGTGGATACTTTCGAGGTGTGGTGGATGAGTCCCGTGACTTGTAAATTTTAGGTTTCTCTAATGGGATGTTATTATATCAAACATTGGTTAAGTAGAATGGTATAGAAATAAAAAATATGTTTTCATATGGTGGAGGCTTGTGACCTTGAGGCTCTGGGTGTGTTTGAGGATAGAACTATGTCTTCTCTAGTATAAATTATAGTCTTGGTGTTTGGTCTCAAGCTACATTACCAAGATTTTAACCTTGTTCGAGGCCTACCGATACTAGTGGGGGCCTTTTATCTCAACCCATATCCTAGAGGCTTAAGGAGAGAGGTGTAAGGATCACACATTGTTGTCAACGGTGTAACCTGATTCTACAAGGAGAGATTTCCTATCATAAATTCATTTCAGGGCATCATTGGTACCCTATGATGTTTTCCTCAAAATGGGCTGGTTATTTTCCATCCATGCTCAGATTATTTATAACAATGAGAGTAGTAGTGCTTCTAGTTTATTGGGTTGGAGTTTTCCCATTTGATAAGGAGTGATCATATGAATAGCTGGATAAGATCATGTGTGGGAAGTTATACCCACTTTCATATCATATTGTCTAGTGTTACCCTTAGAGTAGTAGTAGATATTATTTTTTGCTTCATGTGATGGTGGAGGTGTGTGAGGGCATCCATTATGAGGATGTTCTGGGTTTACCTCCACATTGAGAGTTTTTTTCTACATGTACTTTCACTAGGGGTGAACCAATATTTGAGGTATAATTTCATAGGACCCTTGGTATCCATGGGATATTGAATTTTTTTTTGAAACAATTATTGAGAGGAGGCTTCGTAAGACCCTATGTGATTTCCTATGAAGCCTTGTGTTTTTATCATAGGGATAGATGCATTATTAGGGTCAATTATAGAATGGTGTCACCCGAGCTAGAGGACTATCTGGGAGGGCAGTCCAGTCCTAAGAATCGATGACCTCTTTACCCATTGAATGGATGTGAATTGGATCTCAGAGTTTAATCTTAGGATTGGATATCACTACCTCCATGTTTGAGAGGGGGATGTATTGAGTGTGGCTTCCTAGAGCCGCTATGGGTTATTTCAGTTCTTGGTTATCCCATTTAGAGTGGTTAATGACACATAAGATTTTAGAAGACTTAAGAATTGGATATTTATTCTTTTATGAATCAGTTCATCGAATTATTTTATGATGGTACCCCCATATATTCAGTGTTAGAGTTGGAGTACAAATAAAAATTGGGGATGATGTTAGACATGCTCCAGGAGTGATAGTCATATGGAAAATTTCATGGATTTAGTACTAGATATGAAGGTCCACATCTTGGAATATGTATTCTTTAAAAAATGGGTGATATTAGACCCAATAAGAGTTGAGGAGACATGATCTTGAGGTCCAAACATGGAATTTCCATGGAATAAGAAGATAAGAGTGAGGTTTTCCATCCACTATTGTTGAGTGCGGTGATAGAGTAGTTGATCTCTTTGTTGTTGTGTAGCAACCCTAAACCAAGAAACATAGAGTCAATGTCTACTTTTTTAAATTTTCATCTGATATAATAAATTTCATCTTGAAGGGATGAATAATTGAGGTGTATTGGTAATATAGGTATATATTCAAGACATTTATTAAATTTTAAAACACAAATTATAGAATAACTGTTATCATGAATAACATAATTCGATCTAGGATATACTTGCATATAAAATATAGTACATATTATGGAATCATTAGAAAATAAATAAATAAGGTGGATCTAAAATTATAATTAAGGGTTAAGTACATGGGAAGCTATCATGAATCAAGAATCATAATAATTATGTAAAGATAAATAACTGATCACACATGCCATTTAAGAAACTGGATAATTCCTAATTAATAAGAAAAGGTAAATAAATTATAACACAAGACATTTAATCAATACACTAATAATTAAATACATAGATAGAAAATATCATTGTGGAAATATTATGGATAATAGTAACAAAATATTGAATGAAGGCAATGCATAATTACGGGATGTCATGTCTCAAGAACATGAAAACCAATACCGTCAACACCTTTCATTATACAGTTTAAACTATATGAAGAAACCTATTTAATTCTAGATTCCTTATTTGTATCATGAGACATACATATGCATCAATGGGATATATAATACCAGACAACACCAGTCACTATAAGGATAAAGTATTCCTATTATATATATAAATTGATTTAATTCATGAATAATGTGTTTTATCAATATATATCTATATTTGGTAATGAAAACAGATTTATCAACATTTCATGAGTTAATAAAAAAAAATTACAATGTAAAAAACATATGTAGAAATGATATATGGTTTAATAAATAAGAATATCGATGATAAATGATATGGATAATTAGGGTAAATTCAATGACCAATGATCACAATTAAGTGAATATTTCAAGGGGAATACAATGACTTCTAAAATGAATCAAAAAAGTGAATATCAATAATTTTCTTGTTAAAAATAATCAAAACCATCTATCGATAGAATACAGATGGTATAAATACATCATATACCCATTAGTGTAAGAAAAAATGGGTTTTGTTGTTTGTTAATAAAAACACCATAACTAGATCTTTAAAAATAGTCTTGATGAAAATATCCTTTTCTTTAAAAATAATTATAAAAAATAATTATTTCAAGAAAATAATTAAGAAAAATTTAGAATTACCTTGCAAATAGTCATAAATTTTTTTAATGAAATGGATGTCATGTGAGAATGTAATTTCACACATGGCATACAATTTAAAAATAATATTCCCTATACACTATAAGAGGTTTATAAATACTCATTGTCCGGAAAATGTATAGAATATTACATTGAAAACATATTCATAAAAGAAAAATTGTGTAAAACTGTCTTTAATTGGTTTTTAAAATATAAAAACATTTTTGAAATCAGTTTTAGAAAAAAAAAGTTTGAGCAAAAATAGTTTTCTATCTAAAGAGAGAAATGATATAGTATTTTATAAAAAAAATTACATTCAAAAGAGTATAAAAATGGTAACATTATATGAAAATATCATGAAAAACAAAAGGATAATAAAATTATATCAACCAATTAAATAATGATAAAATACACTACTTTAACTAAAATTCCAGAATAAACAGTATGATTTACAATCAAATTCTGAAAGGAACCCTTACAAATATCCTAACATATAAGTGAGAAATAATAAATTAATAGATTGTGTGTATCAATTGTAAATCCATATAAAAAAGTGTAAATACAAAATCAGATAATAAAAAATAATTTTACTCTTAATTGTTGTATGACATAACAAATGAAGTAGATGTATAACCCAATGAATAGAAATTAAGTTAAGAAATTCATTACCACTAGGTAAATTTTAATTCAAATTCCCTTTTATGAAATAATGAAAACTAAAATAATAAATAAAATGAAAATTGAAAGAATCATGATATTAAATATAAAACTATTCATATATAAATGAACTAAAAGTGAGTGGTTTTGTTATAAAAATTAAGTCTATGTTCGAATTAAAATTGTGACAAAATCACTTTCCTTATGCTTTATTTTGATTGAATGTTATATAAAACAGTGTGTATTGGTTTCAAACATGTGATTAAATTAAACCAGAATCATATTAGTATTTATAATATCTTATATGATCCTTTTATAACATGTTATAACAAGTTAATTAATAATCGTTCATTATATTCATTAGTTCAGGTGTTAATTGACTTGTTTTCTCATGTAGGTTTTGTCAAGAATGATCTAGTTATTGCACCTATTATATAGTAATAAAATCTCCAGAATACTAATCATGAAATAATTATTATATTTATTAATCAATTATACTTTTAAACGATCATGAAATATAGTTATGAAAAATGACATATGTTATAATCACAGAGACAGTAGGACGTATATACGAATGGGTAATGTTTACATTTTTCAATAATCATTATGGAAAGAAGGTAAGTAATATATTATAATTATATATTAATAATAACGTCATATACCATATAATATACATATATAAATCATCCATGTGGTGTGGGGATGAAAATAGAGTCACAATTCTTTGTGAAGATGGTAGTTCACACATACACGAACAATGCCACCATATTTAAGTGAGTGCAGAGGTGTGAAAGAAAATGGTATATATAATCTGTAAATAATTATTAATATGTCATAAATTTCATAATAATGTAATTTATATCACATATTATCATTATCAAGCGATGATAATGGATCCACTATAGAAAGGAATGTAAAAAATATGTGTATAATATAATGAATAAAAAGGTTCAAATATTTTAAATATATAATATCTATATATAATTTAAATCCATAATCATTCCCATGCATGAAAGGTGTTATTGGAATAATGAATAATAACGTTTCATGAGGCGGTAGTCCACCGTACATACGAAAGATGATTTTGTAACCCATTTGATGGATGTAGAGATTTTTTTAGGTCATGATCATATTATAAATACATCAATGTTTATGTAATACACTAATTTTATTATATAATTAGGGCATAAAAATATTTTTAGTATGTGGCGATAGAAATTAAATGATGACGCTCGTTGAAGAGAATTACGTCTTCTTTGGGTGTCCTACTTAGGTTCGCACTAAATCCATCATAGGATAGATTTCTACCCAATATAGGGATTCAAGGATGAGGGTTGGGAATTTTGAGTTGACTTGGGTTGATATTATCTTACCCAAATTGGTTTAATGGTGTGAATAAGAGAGTATATTGGGAGGCAATTTATAAGTGAGGCGAATGACGCACATGTAATTATTTGAAAATATTCAAACACGTCATTGTTTTTATCAATACAAAAGAATCCAAAATGGGCCATTATCATTCTTATGAGATATAATATCAAAATTTGGTTATAAAAATAACATGTTGTTTTGGTTATTCCTTACTCTTACCTTCTTAATTTAACATTAAGTAATTCCATCATTACCTAAACCACTGTAATACATTTTTACTATTTTTACTATTCATTTTGGTGATAAATTAAGCTGAACATATTAGATATTATAATTATTTTGATTCCAAATATATAATCCATTTTTCTATTTTCAATGGATATAGTTTTAAAATTTTAATTTAAAAATAATCACACATATGCGATGATAAAGCGGATTTTTAAAGAGAAATATTCCAAAAATTTAGAAAGATTATATACCAAAATTCAATATGAAAATAAATCTAACCAAAATAAATTAATTTATAAAAATTTTACTAATTTTAATTTAATTAAATTCCAAATATAATATAATATTATAAATAATTTAATCTAAAATGAAGTATTAAATTAAATATCAGTATTTTCACTATTCATCAAAAAAATGAATCTTTTCTTAATAATGTTATGATATTACACTAAGATGATTTTTTTCATACAATTTCAAAATTGAAGTTTATTTTTGAAAATAAAATTTTCAAAACTAAAAAATATTAATTTTAAATTATGTGCACAACGTGCTATTAAACTATCTTTAAAAAAACTAAGTTTCATAGAAAATATTTCTCTTTCTTTTTAGTAATAGTTATTTTATTTATAATCATTCAATAACAAATGAAAATTATTAGACTATATAATTTCATTATTTAGTTTATCATTTTCATACCTACTATTATAAATACTATGTGATATGTATCATGTTGAATAAAAATATTTTAATCATATGTCACAATTCGTTTAAACTCAGTGTTGTGTGTAACACAAGATAAACTCAGTGTTGCATGCAATGAAAGATAAATTCAGTGTTTCATTCAACTAAATATAAACACCATGTTTCATGTAATGAAATCTCTTTATGTGATTGATATTATATAAATTATTAATATCGTAATGTCCCATGGTGTTATATATTCTCATAGCATTGTGTTGTATATCACATACACTATCGAATACTATGTTTTTATTTTATAATTTTGGGGTGTTACATTCTCCCCACCTTAAAGAAATTGATTCATCATAATTGAAACTCTATCTCAGTAATCAAGGTTTGAAAAATTGAAAATACCATTTTTGAAAATGACACATCATCAAAGGGTTAATAAATTATCCTCTTAATAAGTTAGAAAAGTTTTTTTGAATCTTATCTAAAATAGCACAATACTAGGTTTCCAAGTATGAGAACATGGGAGGGAAATGAAATCTAGGACATGGAATAAAAGCATGATTAAGTACAGAGAGTTATTGAGGTCATTTATCTCAAGCATGTGAATGATAAATGGTATGTTAAGGGACTCAAAACCATGAATATGTGACGCTTTAAAAGTCCAACTGATTCATTAGATGTTATAGTAATATGATTACATTTTTATCTCAATATCTTTTTACTAATTTTGATTAATTATTTTACTATTTATTAAAATAAAGAAATACAATTACTCAATATGTTTCTTTTTTATGAGAAAAATTTTATTATTTGGTTCTGCATCGATAAATTTACAATTCATCTCTTAATCCAAGAAATTAATATCCAAATTGAATTTTTTATGTCTGATGCACTAAGAATAACTTTTAATAGATCATAAGATATATAAAAGAGTGATAATCCTTTCTATCATTGTCCAACAATTTTCCAAAACTGATATTGTTATAAATAGTAGTCCAATACGCATAAATTTACATATGGTGGTGTAATACATTGATCTTTAAAACATCATCCAATGTTCCACTCAAACCATTTCCAAAATGGTTGACCTTATGAAACTCTAAAATGATTAAGATCCAAAACATTAGAAAGAATGTCAATGAATATAAAAAATGAACACATCATCAATGTCTCAATCAATAACAAGTACATCTTAATCATATCATACAAAACAAGTGAATATCTTCATTATGTATTCTCTACAAACATGTTAATAACATAAAATTCCATAAAACCATATTAAAAAATTACATGATTCTTTATTCATTAAATATCAGAGAGCTTAATATACATATTCCTTAAATTCATAACATTTGTAAACTATATCATGCAAAATCAACTTTTTCAAAAAAATCATTAATCAGTTCCATTTTAGTCGTTGTTATCCAATTTACATTATCCATATCAACTATCTCTTTATCCCAACATCATTATCTCAACATCAGGAATATATTAGAGGTCCTTTATCATGTGGTTTCCCAGATGATCATCTTTCCATATAATCAATTTTCTTTTTCATTTCTATCATTAAACCTATGGTTTCATATCCTTTATGAATAGTAATGAAGTACAATCATTATAAATGTCATAATTTTTATAACCAGGATTTCATTGGTGAAATACTCAAATGGAAAAATTATTGACCCCAAACACAAAGAAGTTAATCATTCGTTTTCATATTTGTAAATATCATAATCATGACCATGATCCACTAGAGTCTTTTGAGTTATATTCCTTTATACCATGAGAAATTGATTTTCATACAGACCCACCTTCTCGTAATTGAAACATTGTACGTTGTTGTAACATCCCACCCTTAAATCATTGTCTCCAGAAGGGGTGGTTGGTGTTAATGTCTTTTGGTGACAACCCCAAGACACCAATGATAGTCAATAAATTCATAGGGTTTCATAAATATTCTTGTATTATTTTCCCTTAAAAAATTAAGAACAGGACCATGATAATTGTAAATAATCAACCTCAATATGATGCATGGGAATGAAATAAAATCCAATAAAAAGACAAAAAAATAAAATATCAGAGTGTAAAAAGGAAACAATGACCATAAAACTCAAGAAACCAAATAAATTCACTCAAAATTCCCAAACTACTCCATGATACAACTCCACATGCACAACCTAACGTATCAAGAAGAATAAATAATTAATTTGGATACCATAACATTCCATGTGTTTTTATATATGAAATCTAAAAACGCATCAAGGTTCCCATGTAGAGGGTATGTATAAAATGCATTTGTATTTCCCCATTGACTTAACAACACATTCCACTAAGATATAACTTTTTAGTAAATTTATACAAAAAATAGTTTAAGAACAATTTAATGATTTTTATATCAAATCCATGAAGGTTTGAAAACAAAAATACGTTTCAATGGAAAGAAATGATACAATTAATCATGCCTTTAAAACCATTTTTCGAATCTCATTTGTTATAACCATTCCATGACTCCACACATCCATATATGAATGCATAGGTGACAGTTCTATACTCATGAGTGATCTCTCATTGATATAATAAGTCACCACAAGGTAACCAATATCATGTGACCCAATGGAACATACCCCTTCCATATGGTCATGTTTAATAATAATGAGCTCACACCAACCATGTATGCGAAAAACCATTCCAAACAAACCATGCCAATCCATTTAGATTAAAAATTACATTTATTGGAAATAATTCTATAAACCTTTTTACATGAATAAAAACCCATAATTTTAAAATCACCATATTAGAATCATGAACCAAAATCACAGTACACTAAAAAAACCAATTTCCACAATTTTGAATAAAACATCACTAAATTGTTTATCATCAAACTAGAAAAGTGTTTAACATCAGTTTATTATAACTCAATAAATTTGAAACTATGCCTTAATGAACAAATCCATAAGATTAAATATAGAATCCAACTACCTCTAAAACAATAGTGAAAATGATGAATGGAAAAAAACATCAAAAAATTAACTTTTATCTTAAATATCCAACCTTATATCTTCTTCCCTTAAACAAAAATAGTTTTATCTCATCACGATTGACATAAAAAAACATGGATGTATCAGTGATGAACTATATTCAAGATTCCAAGAGATTGAATCAGATGGTATCTAATGGAAAAATGAATAACGTGAACATACTGATGAATCTGGGCCTCTGACACACATTGATTCACCTAGTAATCACTCTAGGAAATAATGGAATGATATCTACAGCCATATGAGAAAATGGAGTTAAAATAATTGGAAAAGTAAGGAAAAATAATGAGAGCATATGTTTCTAATTCATATTAGATCTACAATTTATGGTGTCCACCTACACAGTGCATGGTAAAGCTGCACAGTATGGAAAATTATCTGTTAACCATATTATTTATACTACCTCAATCCAACCCCTC
Source organism: Viscum album (assembly GCA_963277665.1). Classification (NCBI taxonomy): domain Eukaryota; kingdom Viridiplantae; phylum Streptophyta; class Magnoliopsida; order Santalales; family Viscaceae; genus Viscum; species Viscum album. Next base: position 160,904,587 of record OY728135.1, on the reverse strand, counting down.
ACACACTTGGTCATACAATTTGACAAAACAAGCACCAACCCTATTTTATCCACTCCCTCAAATAACGTTAGGATCGCACGGGTTCTCTTAGGAATCCAGACAGTTTTTCCAAACCATTCGCCAACCATGTTCCCACCGAGTGACCTTTCTTTTGCTTTGCAAAATTTTTTGGATGTTTTTCTGGTTTCTACAAATTGTTCTCAAAACATGCCCCACCAGAAAATATTTTTAGGCATATCCAAAATCCTCAGAACCTCCTAAAACTAAACCCAATCAATATATATAATTAAAAAACATGAATTATAGATCATGTACCTAAATTTGTGGGTACAATATTCTCCCCACCATTGGTATTTTTATCCAAATGAATTTGAAATCTAGAGTTTTCCTTGTGCTCTAATAGCCAATACACCATCATTTCAATCTCATGCTCTCATGTTTATTCATTAATCTAATAATGTGGACTTAAAACTGACACCAGACTAATTATTTTACCTTAAAATAAATTCTCTTACCTATCCAAAATCTTCACCGACACATGAACAAATATTGCATCTGGATCTAGGTCAACATGATGCCATCAATTCTTATGTCAAAGATCAAGTTGATACTTCTTCAATAAAGATACATGAAAGAAATTGTGTAATAAAATGAACCTTGGTATCATTGAAAACAAATATTACACCTCACTAACATGTTCAAGTATCCCAATAGGGCCTATGTATCAAAAAGATAACATGCCCTTCATACCGAAATGATGATGCCCATGCCTTGGAGAGATTCTCAAGAACACATGACCACTCATTCAAATGACAATTATTGTCGATGTTGATCTACATTTGATTTATTATAAATCTTATATATCTCCATTATATTCCATTTAAGCGGAATATTCAATGTTTTCTCATACCCATGTCTTGGTCCAATCAGTGGAGTCTCACCTGTTTCCACCAAAAAATAGAGAACAAAAAGGAAACCCTTTGGGTGCTTCCAACGTATCCATATATATCAGGTCCAAATAACATTATCTATATGATAACTCCACTAATTGCATGTTCTCATATCATGAGCCACTAATATCCATTAAAAATACCTATTCATTTCTTCCAGCATCTATATCATCCTTTCGGATTCTAAATATATTTGAGAATAGTATACCATTTTCATATTTAACTGATTACCAAGGAATTTAAACAAGTATTTCCAAAAATTAGATGTGAACCTGTGGTCTTGACCCAAAATAATCGAGTATATAATACCATGTCAATTTAAAAATTCTCAGATACAAAATTTGGGCTTGACTTACACTATATGAGATTCACTATGAGGGATAAAAGGAACTGACTTGGTGATTCAATCCATAATTACTCATATGAAATTATGTTTGCAGACCATCCTTGGGAGTCCAATCACAAAATATATGGTTATCTTCCCCCATTTCAACATGATTGTAGATAAAGACTACAACATTCCTGATGGTCTCTGGTGTTCTTTCTAGACCTACTGATATGAGAGGATTTTCAAAACATATTGTTCCACATCCCTTTATTTCCAATCCCAAAAAAAACTATTTTTAAGATATTATACATATTTTGGATACTTGGATGAATATCCCATTTTGAATGGATTTAATCATTTGGAATTTATTCCTGAAAAACAAAAGATACCATGAACCGAAATCAAAACCTAAAAAATAAAGCCCAACCAAACTTCTTTATCTCAAATATCTCCCCACCATCGAGTTTTCATCCCCATAGTAACACATTCAGAATTAGATATCTGATCCTCTATAGAATGATCAACAAAATAATGAACAAAAAACCTGGGAAGGAAACTACAATATCACCCTTGTCGGTGAAATCCATGTCCATGTCTTATAAAAACAACATGAGATTCTAGTAATCTAAAGATTCATTGGACTATTGATTATATGAATTCTTTCTTAATTAAACATTCACCAAATTCCCTTTACCTGGTGTATATATTAATTCAAATTAAAAAATTTAATGATTCCACATCCATCCTATTTTTCTCAGATTCAAATACAGTTTTGAGAAAACCATTTACACGTTATTATGTTCCATAAACCCCATGAATTTCTCTCCTAAAAGATAATGGGATTAGGTCTAAAAAAAATAGACTAATATAACCGATTCAAAATATTATTTTTGTTAGTTCTTATCTTGTAACAATAATTGTCATAATATCTAAGAAACAACATGATCACTCAACATTAGAAGTCATCCAAACCCCAATCATGATGAATTACAAGAGACTAAATAGCTATGTTTAGACACTTAAAATGTATTAACAGGTGCTGATTTATGAGTAACTTTAATCTCATTGTAGTATTTCATATATTCCTCATTCTATTGGAAAGGAACACCTTTCTAGTTCAACACATTCAATAGTGATTCAAAAAATTAAAATCAATATAATAAATGTCTAAAGTATCCCAACATGACAATGAAACTACATATATCAAATACATTCGTTAGTGGATTCATGGAGATAACACCTCGTATCTTTTCCAAATATATAGAAAAATATTTTTTAGAAATTACATGGCAAAGGAAACATATCACTTGTATACCAAAATCACACTTTGATAACATGGAATAAAATTATTCCCTTATAAGATACCCAAAAATATAGTTATTTATCTCTAATGAACAACCTTTTTTGTGAAAACATCGGTATATCATCAACTAATACCACCATAAAGAAATTTATATACCTTTGAAATATCTAATTTATCATTTAAATAAATATGGATAGTTCAATTGTAAGACCAAAATTCATAACAATGAACTCATAATGGTAATATATTCCTCTAAAAGCTTCTGTTGGAATATCCTTCATTCCAACATGAAATTGGTGATATCATACATGTAATTCATTTTTATATATCCACTATTGTCACCTAAATTGGACACAAAAAAACATTAATTCATGGAATATGATATTGATTCTTTATCATAACATGATTGTGCTTATGATAATCTATAAAAAAAACCTAAGAGTTCTATCCAACTATTTACGAAAAAGAACGATTTCTTACCACAGATATGTACTCAGTCGGATGAATTCATTACTTTCCCACTCTTCAAATAGATCTTGAGAATCCATTATTCATGTTAGTTCCATTTGATAAGGTTGATTTTAGGACCAAATGGCCCCCAATGGGAGAACATTTGTCAACTGAACATCTCATTTTGGTGGAAACCGTGAGAATTAGTTAGGGAAAACATTAGAAAATTGACCTAATATAGTTGAAAACCCTCTCTTTCTGATCACATATATTGATACTGAAAAAACTACTATCAACTGGTAAAAGATAGTTCCCACCATTGGTACCATGATTGCTAAAATTATTTCATACACTTATTAATTTATTATAAATACTTTTTCAACACCATCTAATGATTTATCACTCACCTATTGTGAATAAAAATCTTTATGGCCTCCATGTTTTTTCATCCAATCTCTTCTTGAAATCAATTCATAGAAATCTATCTCTATAAATGAGAAATCCCAAACCAACACAGCTAAATTGATTGTTATCAAACACACTACACCATTCAAGGATATACACTCCTATTATCATAATAGTATTTTGGAATTTAAAAATAGAAGAAATCATATCAACATGTAAACTCTACAAATCAATGATACATGAAGTAATAAATGAATTCCATACTCCCAAATAAAATAAATATTTCATATCATTAGAATTCAAAAGAATCACATCTATCACTATCAAAGGTTCCGATTGATTATCCATGATCACTTACTCAGCTCTATACAATTTCCTACTCACTTAACTATTATATTTATTACCCAATTCATATTTCTCTTGTTGAGGTGTCATGGTATTGTTAGAATCACCATGGCTTGCTCGGCTCTCTTGTCAAGATCTATTCTACTACACTCATGCCAATGAAGAATATAGTGCGTGAGAAGTATGAGATGTGTCCCAAGAACCCGAACATGGAGCACTGTAACAATAGAACTAATGATGTATCATATGGTTTTAATTGTTTCATGCTATGAGTAGTGATGTAGAATCCATCTTTATATGCCCAAAAGTACCACACTAGAAGCATCTTGGCTTACAATTTGGTGGAGGATGTGTCTTGACTGATCCCATTGATTCTGTGATATACCACCCCATAAGAATAAGTGTCACTCCTATGGTTTCTCCAAGAATTAGAGTTCCCACTTGGTTCTATAGGAATGAACATGATTATTATAACTATGAATCTTGATATATCATTTTCTGCCATCGTTTATCTATTTTTCATCCTTTTATAATCTTAGATACAAAGCATTTGATTCATTGATTGAATCTATGTTTTAAACCTCAATTCAAAAATTTATGCCTTTAAAGATGTATTTGTAAATACTTCTAGTGAAAAGTAATCTAAATTCATAAATTTAGCCACATATTCTATAACCGAGAGTTTATACAAATTCAAATGGATGAATTCCCTTGTTCTAGAAATTTTGAATGTGTGATGATAGAATTTTTGGTTTAACAATCCCACAAAAACCACCAATGAAATTCCTTGGATCAATTTAGCCTAAACTGATAAATCCTTCCATTTAGCATGCCAGATCCTCCAACATATAGTTTTACAACATCAATTTCAGTATATATTGTGTTAATGGAAAATTAAAATTCAATACATCCTATTCATCTACAAATTTTTTTTTTTGGCTCTGAATCTCCTACAAATACGGGTAGATTATTCTTTTAGAACTGGAAAGAATGATCCACTTTCGTTGGTTCTTCCCTTATTTTTCCCTATCTACAACATAAAACACATGGAAAATACTATGAAATAATGTTTGGTTAACCTATGGATCAGGTGAAACAGCATTCTCAATAACCTCCTTTGATTGGTTTCTACGACACCCACCTAGGGCCATTCTCTATAACAAAAACAAAACCTCATTTAGTCTTAATATTTATCAACTGAAGTCTTATAAATTTCAAATTTACCACATGAAATTTATCACAACATGAAAATCCAAAATTCAATAATTACCAATTTCAAAACATTTTTTTATAATACCACCAAACATATTGATAATCTGATCATTATTCAATATTTTTAAAAATAATCACCTTTTCACAAAATCATAAATCAATACATAAAATGTATTATGAAATCCTATTGAGAACCAATTTCAATTAATGAATTCCATGATCTTCCCATTGGACAATCTGAAGATGATGAGGTCACAATCTATAGAAGTGTCTCAAAACTCCCAAACTCCCTAGTGATATGATGTTCATCATTAATATGTTAGTTATGAATTTTTATGCTCATAAATGAAATTTCCAAAAATTATACTCCTCACTAAATTCCCACCTCTAGAACAGAACAACTAATACCTATGGATTGAATAAACTGATTCCATTTGTAACATCCATCCCCTTACTGATTGGATTGTGAAGCGGTTTTTGGTGTTAATGGCCTTGGGTGAAATTATGAAGACACCAAATTCATGAAATAAATGGATAGAACTTCATAAAAAATTGGGGGACAATTTTACCTTAAAAATAATAACTAAAACATGATAAAAATAGACAATAAAACTCTATATGATGCATGAGTATGAAATATAATCCAATAAAAAAACAAACCAAAAGAAATTATCAGAGTGAAATGTAGAAACTAAGACCCATAAAACTCAAGACACCAAAGACATTGGCCCAGAAAATATCCAACTAATCCAATCCCCAACTCTACATTACCATCCCAATGTATCAAGAAGGATCACCAAAGAACTGGGATACCTTTCATTTACCAATGTCTCAATATATGAAATATAAAAATGCACCAAGGTTCCCAAGATAGGGGTGAGTATAAATCTCAATATTATTTCCCCAATGACTTCCCAACACATTCCACAAGGACATAACATGTTATAAAATTTATAAAAAATAGTTTAAAAACAATTTAAATTAGTTTATATCAAATCCATGTAGTTTTCCAAACCCAAAAATTTTACTATGGAAAGTAATCATACAAGTAATCCAGACTTTAAAACCATTTCTAAAATCCCATTTGGAATACCCATTCCATGATTCCATGAATCCAAACATACATTCCCATGTGACAGTTCCACACTCATGAGAGGTTTCCCATCAATCTACCATTTCATCACAAGGTAACCAATACCTGGTGCCCAAATGGCACACGCCCCATCCACCGGGTCATGCTTAACGAAAATTAACTCACACCAATCATGAATGACAAAAATTATGCCAAACCAACCATGTCAATCCATTTCAATAAAATATTCATTTTATTTAAAATAGTTCTATAGGATTTTATCATGAATAAAAACAAAAACATTATTTTAATATCAGTATTTTTAAAATAATGAACCACAATCACAATCCACTAAACTAACCAATTTAACAAATTTTCTTCAAAAAATCACTAAAAAAGGTTTCCATTAAATCATAGAAGGTTTATGTAATGGTTAAAAACAATTAAAAAAATTTGAAACTAAGACTATACATTCATATCAATTGGAGTAAAGAGGGAATCCACCCACCTCTCAATCATTATAATAAACAAATATTGTCACAAAAACATCAAAAACCCGATATATATCCTCTCGATCCAATAATAGATCTTGTTACATTCATTAAAAAAATTGTATCTCATCAACATTGACATCACACAACATTGATCTATCACAAATATACTAGATCTATGATTTCAAGAGATGGAATAAGAATATATATGAGGAAAAAAATGAAGAACGGGAACTTACCAATGAATCTGGACATTTAATGCACTTTTATTTTCATTTGAATACCTTATAGATCATAAGGAATGGTCTCTCTATATTTTGGACAAAAAGGAGTTTGGGATATTGGAGAATTTGGGGAAAAAAGAGGTTAAAGGGCTAATTTGGTATAGATAAATAATTTAATGAGGGCCACCAAAATGCCATATTGTTAAGTAGCAGTGGTTACCCTACTATTCATGAACTGTGTGGTTTCTTCTACCTCAATCAAAAACCTCACATGATTGGATCACATGGTGAGAAAAAACATGCTGCAATCGTGATTATACATTATCATAGACGGCAATAGTTTCCTCCAGGGAATCCAAACATTTTGGACAATCTATGTGCCAATATTTCACCTACCCAGTGACCTCCATATATCTTTTCACGATTCCATGGAGGATATTCACAGATTATACTATGTATTCTCAAACATGAAACCTCCATAAATGCATCCAAATCACACTAATAACCATAGAATCCTCTCAACACATAACCAAATCATTATATATACATTAAATAATTGAATAAATGTGAATGTACTTGGATCTGGGGGACCTACAGTTGGAAACATTTATCTTACTCCTACTATCACAAGAAATGTTGTATTTCTCTCCACAAATGATGAAAAATCCAATTAATTTTAATAAAATAACATACTGATTCTCTCAACAATTTTGGCATGTGGAAAAATACTTCATTCCATTCACAGCTTTATTATTTTTTTCTCTACCATCATCTTCTCCTCAAGAATCCCATCGTAGCCATAACACATAGATAATTCTTTCTATGTATTGATATAACATGATACAACATCCTCATATAATGATAATTTTTTTAAGACAAGTTCCCTTAAACTTATTTTCTAAGAAAAATCAATGTATTTAATATTCATACGTTTTAGATTATGTGAATTATTACAGTTTCCATTACTTCTACTAGGTGTAATTTCTAAATGGTGGGTTACACTAGATTATATCATTTCATTATAAAACATAATTTATAATCCCAAAACATTGGAAATTGATATCATAAATTGAAATTTTTTGATAGATTATCCAATAATAATTAACATGGTTTGTTTAATGATATCATTATCTTCAAATCCAACATAATGGTCTATAATGAAAATGTAAATATGTTTAAGAATATCTCTCTTGAGTGTAAAACATGGTGTGAAGTAAGTATTATTTTCACGCACCAGGTTATGATCGTGTTTGGATCGATGTGCCCTTTTCATGTTAATACCTCTAGGTACATATGTGATAGAACCATGTCCACTTTTATTATATAAATTGGGATATATTACTATGAAAAAACAAATATTCTTATACATTTAAAAAAATTATGATGTACTTCAATACTTTTCGTTAACCTCTACCATAGGGTTATGTTCCCTAATCTATCTTTTCCATAATCTAGTTATTATGGTTTCTACTAAACTTATTATGATACATAATTTAGAGACCCCATCCAAGAAACCTAGAGGTAGGGTTTTCATTACTTAATAAGTATAATATATAAGGAGTCATATCCCATAGGACCAAATAGTTGGAGATTCTAGATAAATTGGATATATACTTGAGTCATTCATTACATTTTAGAATAAAAATTACAATATAATTTTGTTTGAGAAAATTCTTATTCCATATAGAATATCATTTTAAATAAAATATAGTACACTTCATAAATTCCTAATAAAGTAAAAAAATAATTGTGAGCTCAAATAAAAATGAAGGGTTATGTACAGTGAAATCTATCATATAATCCACATGGATAGCTAAATAACTGAGTACACATGCCATTTAAATAACATTGTAATTGAAAGATAAATAACTAGAAACACATGACATATAAACTAAATGAATCCATTAATCATATCATTGTTAATCTATCATGGAGAATAATAACAAAATTATTAATAATGTTAATGCTTAATTACTAGATGCTATGTCGTGGGAACATGAAAACCTCTACCATCAATACCTTTCACAAGATGGTTCAAACAAAAGGTAGAATCCCACTTAATGTTATTTTATAATTCTATCTCTTGAGACTCATAGATGAATTGGGGTGAAATATAATAACCTTACTAACCCATCACTGTAGTACCAAAGAATACCTCATATATAAAATAATGAATTTAATTCATGAATAATGTTCCTCATCATCAAATATATTTATTGATTAAATAATACAGAGTTATCAATATTTTCACCATCAATCAAATAAATTTTAATATAAAACACCCAATAAGGAAATAAAATATGATTTACAAAATAATAATATCCATGAAAAATGATATAGATAATTAGGGTAAATTTTGATGTCCAATTATCACAAGTAACTGAATATTTCAAAGGGAATTTGATGAATATAAAAATATAAAAAGAGAGTGTTCCCCATGTCACAAAATTAATAAACCATATTTGAAATAAATAAGGATGGTACAAATACATCATACACCTATGGGAGTATGAATAAAGGGTAATTTATTTTCATGAATAAAAAAACAAAATAAGGATCTTCAAAAACAATGTATAGGAAAATATCCTCTTCATTTTGAAAACAAATTTTTAAAACATATAATTTTTTTAATATTTTATTTATTGAAAATAACTATTAAAAATATTAATTTATAGAATCTTTGGAAAAATATTCCTTAATAAATGAACTTATAAACATGAAATGTAGGTTTATTGAAATGAATTTCATGTTGGTTGGTAATTCCATAAATGCTGCATAAGTTAAAAAGAAACATTTCATTCATAGTATAAATATGTTAGAAAATTGAGTTGTTCATAAAATGATAAAAATATTCCTTTGAAAATATTTTCAAAAAGGGAAAATGGGAAAAACTTTATTAGTAAATTTTTTTGAAAAAGGTAACAATCATTTTTAGAAACATTTTTTGAAAATAGGAATTTAGCTGAAAACATATTTATGGAAATATTAAAAAAAACTAACAAAATATTTTAAATTCTTAATAAAAGATAAATTGTAACATTACATAAAAATATAAATAATAAATAGTTCAGAATATAATGAAATATGTTTATTGGAAAATTATCAAATATTTTCTTTTAACTAAAATTCTAAAATAAACAATCCCAATTTGTATAATATTGTGAAATAAACTCTTAAAATGATCATAATGGAGAAGTGGGAATTATTCAAGGAATTTATTATGTGTATAAACTGTAAATAAATATAAAAAATAGGAAATAAAAAAAATATACTAAAAAGTCGTTTCACACATAGTCATAGCATGACATAACTAATGAAGTAGAATTTTAACCCAATTAATTTTAATTGATTTAAAGAAATTCATTACCAAGTGGTAACTTTTAATTGTAATCCAATTAGATGAAATAATTTAAATCAAAACATAAAATAGTAGGAATAATGAATTTATCACGATATTACTTATAAAAGGGGAAGTATATACATCAAATAAAAGTGAATGTCTTCATAATAACTAATAAGTCTCAATAGAATATAAATTTAGATGAATTCCCTTACCCTATGATTCATTTTGATTGATAATTCTTTAAAATCATATATAGTGGTTTCAAAAATTTCAATAAATGATAAGAGAGCCATATTAATATTTAAAATATTTAATATTATCCTTTTATGACATCATATTTTTCGTTTGTTAATAATTTTTCAATATTTTCATTATTTTCATTATTTCACGTGTTAATTTCATTTTTCTCTCATTTTTGTTTCATCATTAAAGATCTAGTTCATGTGAATATTATGAAATTATATGATATCTATCATAATAATAATTACAAAATTAACATATTTCTGTTTCAATTATTATCTTAAAACAAATCAGGAAATATGGCTATGAAAAATGAAGAATGTTATGATGATGGAGAATGTACGCCATACGTACGCATGATGAATGGTTCAATTTTTCAATGATCATGATAGAAAGAAGGTATGAAATATATTATATTTAAAAAATGATAATAATATCATATATAATATATTTTATATTTATATATATCATCTGTGTCATGTTTATATAAAAGAGAGTAACATCCCTTATTAAAGTCAATTGTAAACATGTACATGAATGATGTTATAATCATTAAGTGACTGAAAAGGTATGAATTAAAATGATATATATATTATTTTAAAAATGAAAAATATCTCATTAATATCATAATTATTTCATTTTTATCAAAAATAATCATTAACATGAATATTATTACATTCCATGTAAATATTTATTAAAAGACGAATTACATCGCTTCGTGAGGCAGTAGTCCGTTGTGCACACGAGCGATGTTGTTATATTCCAAAATAAATGGAATGTAATAATGTTTTAAATGTTATAATGATCACATATTTATAAATATTTTATATATATCATATATATTCTTTATATTGATCATCATACCAAATTTTGAAAGGTGGTAATTGAAGAAATAATGGCATTAGTTCATGAGGTGGTAGTTCATCGTAAATAGAAATAATGATTTCATAACCCATTTGATGTAATTAAAGATGATTTTAGGTCATTAACTTATAAAAAATCATATTATATGGATGATACAGAGTTTATAATATAATAATACTTTAATAATAATTTATTTTGGTGGATAAAAAATTAAAATAATGATTCTCATTGAAGAATAATACTTCTTCTTCTGGAATCCTCCTTGGATTTTCCATAAATAATTCCTTGGATGGATTTTTATCCCAGATAAGGATTATAGGAATGGGGGGGGATGTTGGGATGTGATTTATTTAGATATTGGATGAAAAAATAGGTATTAAGGTAATAATAATAGAGGATAAGGGTGTCATTTTATAAGTTAGGTGAGTGGCACACTTTTATGTTTTTGAAAAGATTCAATATTTTCTATGTCAATATTATGAAACAAGCTTCTAGTATTGGAAAATATTGAACAGAGAAGATATAAGGTCTAAATATGGCTCAAAATAGACAATTTTTTAAAATTTATGTCATTTTTAAGGCTTGTCTTCTTAATTTAACGCCCATGCAATTCAATTTTTAACATAACTGTGGTCATTAATTTTCTCTGTTTTCACTATTTATTTAGTTGAAAAATTATGTTTACCTTATTAGAATTTAAAATTATTGGTGATTCATAATATTGAATCCATTTTTCATAATTCAATTTACATACGTGGCATATTTTAATTTAAAATTAATCCCATAGATGTGATAAGAAAGTGAGTTTTTAAAGATTAAAAGTCCCAAACTATAAAATGTTTTTATATAAGAAATTAAAATGAAAATTAATCCATTGACATAAATTGTATTAATTGATATAAACTTAAACTAATATTACTTTAAAACTATTTCATAATATAATTTCACATTATAAATATTTTAAATGAAAAGTTAATTTTCAATTAAAATTGAGTATTTTCACATTTCATCCAAAAATTATTCTTTTCATAAAAATCACAAAAATTCAACATAAAATAATTTTTGAATTATAATTTAAAAAACATTGTATATTTTGAAAAACAAATTTTATAAAACTGGTATAATTTTTTTTTAAATTATGTGCACATTGCGGGATTAAATTATCCTTCATAAAAATAAAAAAATTTAAACAATTTATTTTCATATAAATGAGTATTATATTATTTCTAATCAACAAATAAAAAATGGATTTTTTTAGTCTATAAATTTTTATATTTTAGTTAATCTTTTTCATACCATCCATTCTAATAGATAGCTGATAACTATCACATTAAATAATAATATTTTAATAATATGTCACATTTTTATTTAACTCAATATTGATTTTAATGGCAGTTAAACATAGTATATCATGAAATGAAAGATAAACTCATGGTTTCATGTACATCAAAAGAAACTTAGTATTGAATGTAATGTATTCTATTAAAGGTATTTAATTTATTTAAAATTAAATATATCATAATGTATAATGATGTAATATTTTATTCTAAGATTGGTGTTGCAAGTTTCATAAACTATCGAATTCAATGTTCATATTTTTTAATTTTATTGTGTTACAGGTTCACCCATTTTGGTTTGGAATGGTGTATTGTACCTCAATTAGATGGTTATTACCCCCTCACTTCTTTCATGATTTTGGGAGGTATGACTTCGGGATATCAATAGGGAAAACATATGTAATCAGATATTCACCAGATAAGTTCTATATGGAATCCCATATGGTGTGGAGCACAACATCATTGTTCAATAAGGGTTATTCGCAATGGTCATTCTACTGGAAATGGTGATGATGATGTTTTTCCCTAATTAGTACAACCAGTATACTGGTGGTTGTATTGGGATCCTTTGGCCAAGATGGTGGGATTTCTCTAAGGATCATATGACCTTTTTTCAGTTTATTTTTTAGTATAGCATGGTGTGGTACCACATGACCCTGTGATTTCAGTTAGATCGGGTGTTCAGTATTCTGAACATTCCACCATTATGGATGTATAAGCAGAACTCATTATATGATAAAGATCGAGGTAAGATAGATTGTGAGTGTAAAATTTCCTTTTTTAAGGATTCGATGGATTTGAAAACTGTAAAATCATTCCCTTCACGGGAATGTGTTTTCATTGGGTGATTGTTTTTTGGAAATATAAGAAACCATTAGGGGTTCTCATCATAGTGGGAGAGCCAGATGTAGGATCAGTATCCCCATATTTTTTCTTAGATTGTAATTTTTGAGGATGAAATGTTGGTAATAGTGGAATAATATCGATAATTCAGTTTTTCCATATAAAACAATTAAATATTCCTATGAATATTTTTTGAGCCATGTGCTATGACGGGTCATGATTCTGATGCCCGGTGATCCCAGAAATAATTTTATAAAAATATTATATATATTATATATCATGTTCACATAATTTTTCACAAATAATGGAATATATATTAAATGATGTCTCATTTTTTAAAAATAATATTACAGTTTATTTCAGAGTGTAGAGTTTACCATAGTCACAACCTAATGTTCTTTGGTGTTGGACATTAAGATGAGGCAGACATTGGAGAGTATGTTTAAAAAAAATAAATAAAAACATTATTTATTTGTTTCATTAAATTAACTCATTAAAATAAATTATGAAAACCGTAATATTATTTTTTGGAAAGGGTTTGACACATCACCCATTCTAGATCGAATAGAAAGAGGAGGGCTTTCTTTATTGGTGGATCAGGATAGGATAACAACAGATTGTCGGATCAATGATAATCATGAGATGAATACTGAACGTACTGATATCATCTCTAGTAGATGAGTTCTTCAAGAAAAAATCAATCCATAATCAAGGTAGGTATAATAATTGGTTTCTTTCTATTTTTTTATAATAATTAATCATGGATATTATATAATTTTGATATGTGATAGTTTTTTTTCACATGAGTCCCATAATTTATTTATTATATTGGTTAGGTATAATTCATCCATTGCTCCACATGGAATCACCCAATTTCTATTATTTTTGGCATATAATCTTGGGAAAATTTGGTTCACTTTTTTCAGAATCCTTAGCCATCTACTTTCATTGTGTTTTTCATTGTTGGACAACACGGTCACGGTTCAACGTTGTTGGGGCTCACATGAGCGCAATCTATAACACCCTGAAATCCTAATGTAGAACATTTTATACGATACAGTGAAGGAAAAAAATGTAAAAGGGAATATGAAATCCCAATACTTTAAACTATATTTACTATTTTAAATAAATTCAATCTAGGATATACCTTGAAGTTTACAGAACACTGATTCTAGCTTTAATTACATGAAATAGTGACTTTTTTTATGTCTTTCATTACATGAAAGATAAATATTTACTAAATACTATTAATATCATTATGAAAACTATATTATATCCATTAATATAGAATTTATAAATTTAATTAAATTAATTATGAAAATATATGGTTGAATTCATTGTTTACCATTTAATTGGAAACTATTATAAAAACCTAATTGAATATAAAGGAAATGTTTGTATGCACTAAAGGAATAAAAACATAATAGAATAAATTAAATACTAAAATTATATTATATTAATTAAATTTATATAATATCTATTCTATAAAATGTTTTTATATTTAGCCAATATATTTGAAAAGAAATATATAAGAACAAATCCAATTTTATACATAAAAATATTTATTTTTCTAAAGCTATTTAGCCGCCTTTTAATGGTGCACTTGTTCTAAAATCAAAATTTACCACCTTTATAAATTTTATTTGATAAAATAATCATTCATTTTTAATGATAAATTTAAATATTATCTTAGGGTGAATTTTTTGTATTTTTCTTAGAAGTTCTTTTTTTAATGAATTGTGAAAGATACTGAATATTAATTAAAAACTACTTTTTTATATAAAATATTTATAATGTTAAATTGTATTTTTAATTTGTTTTATTTAAAAATATATAAATAATAATTATATTAATCTATGTTATTTCTTTTTTATTATTGTTATATTGAATTTAGATATAAAAACGTGGTAAACACTTAAATATTTTACCCTTAAAAACATTTTTTCTTGACACATCTACCTGATATATTTTAATTTAATTTCTGCCACTTATGTGATTGGAATTTGTAAAAAAATATTCTATATTTTGAATCTGAGAATGTTAGAATTTATAAAAAGTTTAAATTAATATTTTTTTCATAATTTGTAGTGAATGCAGTTAAAAATAATTATAGTGGATAAGGTAAAAATGAGTTTACTTAGTGGTTAAACATAGATTATAAGGTGTATAAATGACCTTAAACTTTCCCAATACCTATTGGAAAGCCATATTGTAACCTTAAACCTTCTTGGATTTATCTATAAATACCATTTGAGACTCCTGTTATGTAAAAAAGTATTTCCACATAACTTCTTTTAAAAAATGCAGATTGTGTGCTCTCCCCTGTTTATAAAAGGCCACCCCTTTCCCCTTTCCTCACACCACTCAAACCCCAATGGAATAGAAATTTACTAATAAAATAAATCTCTATCTTCCATATCCTAATCATATAATCCTTATATTTTTCATAAATCTAACATAATAATGAATTACTAAAAACCTAAGGAGGATACCCAAATAAGAGGTAATGTTTTTTTAAAACATTCTTTTATTTAATTTCATATTAAAAATCCTTAAATTCATTTTATATAATTATTATAAAATAATTTTATTATATTAAATATATTGAGATGTTTTTATATTACATTTATGCATTACAACTTCACATTCTTCCATCAAATGGGTTACAAAATCAATATTCGTGTCTATGGGGGACAACTGACCTGTGAACCGATGTCGTTAATTTTTCAATTACAACCATTAAATGTTATTAATAATTATGGAAATAAAATTTATATATGATATATTGATATTTATGATTTATTTATTATTCTTTAATTATTATATAACACATACTTTCATGGATTACATTTTTTGGGAAAATTATAATGTCGTGCATGTGTATGGTGGACTCCGTCTCCTGAAGAGATGTGATTCATTGACACATTACATGGAAGTTATTATGAATGGATTTAGTAAAAATATGTTATATATATGAAATAATAATAATATATTAATTAATATTTATATATATACTAGTTTTATTTAATTCTTTCCAAATGACTGGAAAAACAAAATGGCGTTCATGCATATGTATGACCTATCATCTCCATGAACGATTTATTTCATTTCGTATCATCAAATTTAATTATTACTATAAATACATATATAATGAATCGATATGATATTTACATTATTGTTTATATTATGGATTTTATGAAATCATGATCTAAGTACGAGGAACAAAAAATTATAAGTTAAATCATACTCAAAAAGCAATGCAATTAACAACTGAAATAATTAAAATAATGAGAGATTATTAAAATAATTTTGATAATGTGTGATAAAAGGCCCATATATGATATCATATATATTAATATTGTTCTTTTATTAAGATAATAACAATCCTAAAACCATTATATAGGGGCTAATTAATTTTCCACTAATGTAAGGCATGTGGTAAGGGATTTCATCTCAATTTACATTTCACAGAGACATATTTGTTTTTATGAACCAATTAACTTTTATATGGTTTATATAATTTACATATAATGTATACTATCATGATTAATCATTATCCATGGAATTTTATGCTTCCATTTTTAAAATATCATCCGATGCATTTTAATTGAATATTACAATGTGGTAAAAGATATCATACAATCCAAGTTCCTTTTGTAATTATTAACTTTCTTTTGAAACAATCACATTCATGTGCTCATTTTCCCATAGAAATTATATTTCATTTAAATATAAATATTATTTTATTATGGACATATATTTTTTCTAAACCATTTATACGCACGGTTAATAATTATAAAGATATATAATTTATTGTGAAAATGTTGATAAATTTGTATCCTTTACAAAAACAATATTTACTAATGTACATTTATTATAATATAAATTGATTATAAAATATATGGAAATGTTTTGGGAATGTTGTAAATGAGTTGGGGATATGATAATGAAATCCCCTTTATGAATCGATAGTTTAATGAGACGAATCAGTTGGCCAAATTAGACGGGTTTCAACCCATAGACATAAACTATCTTAAAGATAAATCTTGACAGTAACTATCATGAGGATAGATCTTGATAGTTTAGATTTCCAATATTTATTATTCAACCATTATTTTTATTCCTTGTTATTATTCAACTAGTTAGAATATCAATGGTTATGTTTCAAGATCATATGATTGTTTATATTTCATTGTTGATCATCTTATAATCTAGCCATATTATGCTAATGTCATGGATTAATTGCATTGTGTTTCAATAATTTAATGTTCCATAATTATTATTCTTTATTGATTTATGATATCATCGATTATATTTAACCATTATTGGAAATTTTAGCTCACCCATATTTTGGTTCCTTTCTCAAGGACTTGAAGATGAATTCTCAGAATGGGTATTCAAGGATGTTGAGAATTTTACTTTCTTATATATTGTGTTTCATTTTCTTCTCCAAATATGAAATGTATATAATTTTTGTGTCCAGATTCCAAAACAACTAAAATTTTTAGTCCTTTTGTGTATTAATCTTGTATCTATGTTAATAAAAAAAATTCAGGCATTGGATCTGGCATATTAGGGTTAGTATTGTTATATTTTTTATTAGATAAAGATTACTAGAAACCATGGAAATATATATTTAGGGAAAACAATATTATAGAAAATAAAACTAAGATAGGATTTAAGGATTAGTATATATGAAAAAAAAATAAGGTTTTTATAATGTAGAGATTATGTGGGTCATCCTAGCTATACATCCTTGCCTGGATACTTAAAACATACAAGGTTCTAGAATAGATGTACCTAGGGGTAATAACTCTAAATGGACACATTAGGATCGACTCATGACTAACATGGTACATGACAACGTGCCTTACTGCACACTTGGTTTGACACTCTTGGATGATATACTTATGTAAATTCAAAATTTCTTTACAATATTTTTGAAAGATTTGATTGTAAAAATACCCCCTTGGAAATGATGTTTTGGATTATGAGGTTAGTCATCAATAAAATTTTCAATTTATGATAATTATTTCATTAGTTATGGGATTAAACATTATTTTATGTAATTTTATGATCTAATCTAGTGTATTCAATTTTTAATAAATGGACCCTATAAGGAATAATGGTATAAATACTCATGGCCAATGTAGATGATTAACTTCTACAGAAGTTAATATTTATGGTATTAAAACCGATAAAGTTATGGATATATTAGGGAATCATAATATTGTTACGAAAAATACCATTTTCCTAATAGATAAACCCTCTCAAGAATGATATCGTCCAATATTTGATCCCTTTATGTTACAAAGGCCCCCATAATATAGTGGTACTAATGATCCAACAAAATCTTTTCAATGTATTAAGTATTTGGAGAAGATATTTATGGTAGTGGGATGTGGTGGAACGGAATAGGTTACACTTGTTGTGTATTGTCTATATTTGTTATGTTGTTAAATAGTGGTCCTTGATCTAGAATACAAGGGATGAGGAGGAAATAGAACTCACGGAATGAAATGATTTTAAAGGGATATTCATTGAAAAATATTTCCCTCATGAGAAATAAATTTTGATGAATAGAATGTTCCATAGATTAAAACAAATAGAAGACTAATCTGATGAGAATTATGATGCTACCATTACATGGTTATATAGGTATACTACAGATTACAAACGCAACAAGGAGTGCCATATCGATGACTTTTTTTATATCATTAATCAAAGCATTAAAATTTCACATGTCTCTCCAAAATTTATTCATATGATGAAATAGATTTTTCTGATCCCATGATATAGAATGAATTCTCCAAGTATTATGGCATCATGTGGAAGAAATATGTGATGTGGATGGTAAATAAAATAAAAAATAATTTTAAGAAGGAAAAGAATTATTTTCCCACATGCGATATATATGGACATAATCACATGAGGTAATACATTAAGGGATATGGAGTTTGTTATAAGGGTGGAGGAAAGGGTCACCAGGAAAGAGAACAGAAAAAGAATAATGAAAATACTTCTTGTAAGTATTTTAACTATAATGAGATAGGGCACATTTCAAATGAATTCAATAATCAACAAGATAATATACCTTAGAAGAATATAGGGGATCATGGAGAAGAATATGATATTGATTCAAACAAAGTGGATTGATTAATGTCCTTACGTATTTGGATCAAATAAATATATTGTAAATTTATTTTATTGATGAGATTCACATTATAAGAATTCTAAAATGTATGATCATTATATTGGAACACTATTTTGGAAAGTATTTTAAATCATATATTGACTTGTACCATGCAAATTTATTTATTGGAAAATATAACTTCATGTAATACACATTATTGAGAACCCTTAATATGTTCCTCAAATTTAGCTAATGATTGTATGAGAAAGAGATGGTTAATATGGATTATTTAAATTGGATTTTACTAATTACCCTGTAACTAATTAAAAAAATGTTCATTCGGTTACCTTCAAAATTTTGGGATCATAAAATTTGGGAAAGGTCATAAAGTTAATTGTTTATGAAATTGTTTATGTTTAATATTATATGAGGTTTTATAGATTGATGTACTACATCACCATGTAATGAAACCTTTGATAAGAGATGAAGTGGGAATGGTCCAAGGAATATCCAAAGGAAGGTACTATGATTATCAAATAAAAATTTATCATGTAGTAAAATTACCTTTTATACACATAGAGTGAAATAATTGCTCAACTCTAGATAGAAGGTGCTTGAAACAAATATTTTGTCCTATTATCATCATTTTTATGATAAAAATAATTTTATTCACACCTAATAGGTTATATTTTTATGATGATTTACCTTCTATAGATCACCCAATATCTTGTGGTCAATGTTCCCAATCATCTACCTTTAGTATTTTTTGATTTTCTATCTCCCATGTCCATGCATTTATTTCCAACCTATGTTCTCATATCTGGAAACCTAGTTATATGATTATTAAAAATGACTATTTTACTTCCCATATCATTAATTAAGAGGATATTACATTAATCATTTTATGATTATGGTTTTTTAATAAATGATTTTTCAAATATGAAACCCCATATTTCTAAGATCATGTTTAAATTCCGAGTATGAAATTTAATTATGGTGGGGAAAATGTAACACCCAAAAACCATAATGTAAGAACATTTTATATGAAAGTGTTTATTACACGTAACAAAATAAATATAAGGGAATATAAAATCAATATAATTTACAATACATTTACTATTTTAAATAAATTCAAACAATGATATAGCTTAGAATGTAGACATCACTTATTTTAGCTTGTATTACACCCAAAAATTACATTCATTGATGGATTTCAATCCATCAAATGAAGAGATTTAAGAAATTATATTTATATTATTATGAAAATTAACTCCCATACATTAATTTTGAGTTTAATAATAAAATTAACTAACTTATTAAAATATATGGTTGAATTCATCGGTCACCAATTAATTATAAATCAATATAAAAATACAATTCAATATAAAAGAAATGTTTTTATGCACCGAAGGTGAATAATCATAATAAATTAAATGAATAAATATTAGTAGATGTGATTAATGAAATTAATATAATATATATTCCATAATTTGTTTTGAAATTAATATAACATAATTTATTGGAAGAGGATAAGAACTAATCAAATTCTACATTCAAAAAGTTTTATTTTTCAAAAGGATGTTTTTCTGCTTTTAATGGGAAATTGTTTCAAAACCAATTTTTAAATGATTAATAAATTTTATTTGAAACAATAAATTTCATTTTTTTCATTTAAATGAGAAAATTAGCATATAGTTTTTTTTTGTTTTTAATCTGATAAGATTATTTTTATGATGAATACTGAAAAATAATGAAATTTTATTGAAAACCACTTTTTCATCCAAATAAATTATATTGTTAGATTTTATTTTCAATTGGTTCTACATCCCAAATAGAGAAATAATAAAAAAACAAATTAATCAAATTTAGTTCATTTTAATTATTTTGATATTGAATAGAGATATAAAAACATAGTGGACTTTTAGACATTTTCAATATAAAAACAGTTTTCTTGACACATCTATGGGATTACTTTTAATTTAATTTATGACACTTATGTGATATGAATTTTTTTAAAATTGATTAAATATTTGGAATCATAAAAATATATTATAAAAAATAAGTTCAAATTATTTTGTGACATTATTTATTAGTGAATGCAGATAAAATAAATTAATGTGATTATGGTAAAAACAAGTTTACCTTGTGGATAAACATAGTGTATAAAGAATAAATATGTCACTAAACTCATCTAATATAACTAGTATTTATTTATTTCTAATATATAACCTTATGGATAAAATAAGGTGTACTATCAAAGTCTCATGTTTGGAAAAAACATGAGTACACATGTCTTATTTTCAAAAATGTCATGTGTGTCCTCTCCCACACTTATAAAAGTACACCTCCTATCCTCCTTATTTAAACACATCGTAAAAACTTTATTGAGTAATTAAACCCCAAAATAAATCATAAACTTACCTCTCCTCATCCAAGAAGACTTATCTTTGTAATAAATAAAACTTGTGAAGAAATTAGGGAAAACCTAAGGAGGATACCTAAAGAAGAGGTGGTGATTTTCTAAAATCGTTCTTATTGTATTTCCTTCTCCACATCCATAAATTATTTTTATATAATTATTATATATAACCACAATATCTTCAATATACTGCTATTTTTTTATTTCCAGGGTATGACATACAGCTTCTCACACTTCTTTAAATGGGTTACAGAATCATCATTCTTCTGTTTGGTAGACTACCGCCTCAGGAACTGATGTCATTCATTATTCCTTTACCACCTTTTAAGGATGTGAATAATGATATAAATAATATTTATATAATATATATATTTTATTTATATTTTATTTATACTACTTTAATTATTATAAAACACGAACATCCATGCATTCTATTTTTTTGGGAATATGATAATGTAATTCATGTTTGTTGCTGAATAAAGACTCGTAAAGTGATGTGATTTGATCACGCTTTAAGTGAATGTATTAAATATTGTTTTAATAATTATATTTTATTTATATAAAATAATAATGATAATATAATTATTAATAATATATATCCTTTACTTTTCTATTTTTCAATACGACAAGAAAATGGAAATGATGTTCATGCACACGTATGTCCTAACATCCCCATGAACAGTGCATTTCATTTCCAATAAGAAAATCATATAGATTAATATAAATACATTTATAATAAATATATTTGATATTTAAATAATGGATAACATTATTTATTTTATTAAATCATGATCTAAGTAAGTGGAATAAAAAATAACAAGTCAAAACATACTCATAAAACATGGTAATTAACTCATGAAATAATGAAACTAATGAGTTATTACAAACAAATGGGTAAAATGATGTTCAAAAGGATTATATATGATATAATACCAGTTAATATTTTTCTATAGTATGTTAATAAAATGATTAAGTCCATTATATAGTAGGTTAAATCATTTTCACTGAAATGATAGAGCGATGCAACAGATTTCATCTCAATTTACATTCCATTGTTACTTTTTTTTATTTACAAATTCAATTTTATATTAATAGAATTCAGTCCATAGGATATAAAATATCATTATTCGTTCCTAATTAATGGTATATTATATTTCACTTTGAATTATATAACCCAATTGGATTTGACATTAAAACTACCAATTGGTAAAAGTTATTGTAAAATCTCAATTCTTTTTGTTATTGTTAACATTCCATTAAAACAATCACATTTTAGTAATAATATTTCATTGTAAATTATATTTAATTTTAATATAAGAATTATTGTATGATTTATATAATTCTTTTCGAATCGATTTATAATTTTTACATATGGATTTTACATTAAATGTTATTTGATTTATTATGGAAACATTGAAAAAATGTGTATCATTTACTCAATACAAATATTTCATAAGGCACATTGTTTATGATTTGAATTGATAATTTAATATATGTTGAATGATTTTTACATGCATTACATGTGTTGGATAATAGCTAATGCAAGCCCCTAATACATTAGTAATATCATGAGATGAATCATTTTGCCAAATCAAATGGATTTCTACCCATATAATTAACCTCTCATGATGATAGATCATGACAGTAACTATCTTGAGGATAGATCATAATAGTTCAGACATCCATCACTATGAAATCAATCATTATTTTTAGTTAATTTTATTATTTTATTATTTAGAATATCCATTTTTAAGATTCAAACTCATGTTATTTTTTATATTGAATTATTGAACAAATTTTATTCATGTCGTATTATTCTCTCATAATCGAGTATCTCTCATGTTTTTTAGTCATTAAACATTCCATGATGATTATTCTTTATTGATTTATGATATAGTCTTCTATACTAATCCATTACTGGGAATTATATTATACCTTATTTTTTCCATTCTTGAGATAAAAACATAAATTTTTGGAATGAGTTTTGAAGGTTACTGAAAATTTTACTTTAGTATTTTTTTCTATTTTCAATGTAAAATGGGTATCATGTATTTATCTGGTTTCTAAAATATCTAAATAATCCAATAATTTGGGATTTGAATCTTGTATCTATTCCAATTTAATAAATTAAAGAACGATCTATGGGCTACTAGGGTTAGAGAAATTACATGATATAACCCTTGAAATTATTGTGATATAATGAATGATATCTAGATAAATGGTTTTTAGACAGATTTTTGAATGTGTGGGATGGTATTTTTTGAATACATTAAATTAGTACCTTGAGTGTGGGTTCATGATTGAGGATGTGATCAAGGTTTGATAAATATGGAGGTTAATAATAAGTATATCTCGATTGGATCAAGGATCCCCATTTTTTATGTTGATATGTGATGATATGATGTAGTGTGACGAGATTGAGTGGCAGGCGTGAGGGAAACATGTTCAGATATGTGAATTTACTATTCTAAGGTAGTTGTGTAATTAATAATAATAATAATAATTTTGTGTTAAAAATATTATTTTTTAATGATAATGTTATTATTATTATTATTATTAAAAATAATATTGTGGATTTGAATAAGAGTAGGGATTTCAGCCCCTATGCGGTATATGAATAGGGAGGGGTGGAGCATTGGTTGGGCACATATTTCACTTATTTTTATTGTTTTTTATTGATGTTAATAATTAAAATGAAAAATAAATGAAGAAATAAATGAGAACTTAGGGGGGATGGGGTGTCGTGTGATGAAGGGGAGGGGGGAGTGATCCAACACTTCCATTCTCTTAAAATTAATATGATAATATGATAAAAATAATAATGACTTAATTATTACTATTATTTTTATTACAATAATTATTAATATTATACCCATATTCCTAACAAAACGGCTTCAAAATTTATCTGATTGGTGATCCATGAGTGGCATTGTTACCCTAACATTGAGACATTCATTTCAAAAATAATGTTGTATATTTAATTTAAGCTCATGTCAAGGATGTACAGAGATCGCAATAAAAATAAAAATAATAATATTATATTTATTTTTATTTTTATTAGAGTTATTTTTATTATTATTATTATAGAATCTAGTATCTGACATATCTTTTTCATACAGAATTAGAATAATGAACTATCTTCGGCATCAAATCCATGATATTGAGGAAGAAATTTATAGACCAATATCAAGTAATTAATTATCGTTCATGTCTCATTCCCATTAAGAAATGTTCATGCATTATATGTGGAAATGTTATATTCTCATTGATTGTATGATTTGGGATAGTAAATAGCCTATCCTGATCATTTTTTCATGAGAATCACCATGGTGTTATCCATTTTTTCATTCATGGCCATTTTGTTATCATATTATTTGTTTTATGTTTTAACATATCACATCGATGAAGATCCTTGTGAATTCATTAGGATTTTGTCCAAGATATCCAGTATGGTACACTTACATGTGGTCTTGCACTCTATGGATAGCAAGCCAAGAACTGGAGGGGACACACCAAGGATGCAGATATTTTCCACACACTGTTCGGAATTCTTAGAAAACTTGTATTTCTTGAGATTACTCTACCTATCATATAAACTTTCTTTTGACTCAAGTTTTGGACCACTATAACATGTACTTATTGGTTTTCTCTATATAACTTGATGGTGGCCTTCGTAGTGGATGTTGAGATACGATGTGAGATGTTCTGATGGTGACTCTTATTTAGGCGTTTCTCGATGAAGGAAGTGATTAGAAAGGATCATCAAAGTGAGGTTTGACTGGTACCCCCTAATGGACTAGGGAAAGAGTCCTTTCTCTATATAGTGGTACCCCCAGATGCACTAGGGTGAAGGTCCTCTCTCTATTGAGTGCTACCCCCGGTGGAATGGTGTGTGGGTCTTATATCTACTTAATTGTACCCCCTAATAGACTATGGTGTGGGTCCTCAATCTAGTGAGTGATACCCCCTTGATGAAATAAGTTATGGGTCGCCTATCTACTAATTGGAATCCCATAATGGACTAGGGTGTGGGTATTCTATCTAATGTGATGTACCCCCTAATGGATTAGGTTGTGTGTCCTAAATCTACTAATTAGTACTGTCTAATTGTATAGGGATAGGATCCCTAATATACTGAGTGGATCCCATCATTTTTACTTAGGACAGGGTTCTCTATCTACTGAGTGGAACCCTTATGTTGTATCAGGGAATGGATCATCTATCTAGAAAGTGGATTCCTCCTATCGCATGATGAAATGGGACCACTGTCGTCCGAGTGGAACACAATTATTGTACATAGGAATGGGACTTCAACCTACGGAGTGGAACCCTCATATTTTACTATGGAATGGGTACTCTACCTATATATAATGTTCCCTCAACTATGTGGCGTAGTTGTGAGGTGTGGATCAACACAATTAGTACTTCAAATGGATACACGAGATGTTTGGCACTGATGATGGACTATTGTGACTATTGTGAGCCTCATTGTTCTTATCTGGTCTATGGATTTGATTATCCCATTCACATTTTGGATTCTGGTTAAACATATCTGGATTTTTGTTATGTTTTATTTCTCATATATATATATATCCCTTTTTGGGAAACTAACTACTTATATCATGCCTTCTATTTCTCCATCTTCGGTTTTCAGGGCCTGTATGAATTTTCCCACATATTTCATGTATTATGATCATTATGGGTTGGTTAGAGTTGATTTCAATGGTGCACAGGGATACCTAGGATTCATTTGAACACCTATAGTTTTCAGTTCTTATAGATCTGGAGTTTTTCTCTCTCGGTATTTCATTTCCAGTTGGTTTTTAGGTTTGGACAACATTTTTCTTGGTCTGGTATTTTTTCCATCTACATTTAATATTACAACATCTTACCCTTCTATATTTTTTTTAATTACACGAATTGATTTTAATCTATATGTTAATGTATTTTATCATGATGTACTCACACTTATATATGTATATGGTTGGATATGTGTGTATAGGTACATTTGGAAAATTCCACCAATTTTACATATTCCTTTTTGTGCTTTTTGTCAGCCCCTTGACTATGGAGGAAAGAATGGGGTAGTTTCAGATTATCCTATAAAAAAACAGGAATGATTAGGAAGATCAGTTCCTGTTATTTGGCATGAAAAAATGTGTGTACACATTTAACTTTTTAAATAATTATAAGTGAACCACTCACCTCACTTATAAATGGCCACCCCTATGCTCAAATTCTCACACAATAAAAACCTTTTGATTAGCCATGTCTATCCCATTTCACTTCCAAACATCCCTCCTCTCATCATAAATTCCTTATTTTCTCAAAATTCAACCTTGGACTGATTTTTGGGAAAACCTATAGAGATTACCTAAGGAAGATGTAATTTTCTTCATCATGCATTTTTATATTATTTCTTCATATAACTCCTTCAATTCATATCGAACCATGATGGTATAATAACCAAATTATATCTCATATAAAGATATTATTTTAGATTAATCTAATCAGCGAAAACTATCTCCACTAGTATCAAATAGTTGAAAAATTCAACATTAATGTGTATAGTGAACTGCTGCCTTGAGAATCTATGTAATTAATTCTCCCATTACAACCTATAATTTTAGTGTATTTTTATGGATATAAAATATTTTTATGATATTAGAAACATAATAATACATCTTGATTCATTTAATCATTAATTAATTATTAATTTCCATTCCATGGGGGATACAATAACATCACAAGTGTGTACAGTATCTACCGCCCCGTGAAGTGATGTGATTCATTTTTCACTATCACATTACATATAAGATAATAAGTGTAATTTTAATGAATATATGTAATATACATGAAAAAGTTATTATATTAATGGAATATGTTTCATTATTTAATGATAAAATATCATTTTATTTATTCCCTTCTCATTCACTGAAATATGATTATTGTTTCCGTGTATGTGATGATTTCGTCTATCACAATGCAATGTGACAGTATATTTTAATCACCATAGAAAAAAGACAATATATAAATATATATATATATATATGTGTGTGTGTGTGTGTATTCCTATTTAATTAAATAATATGTTAATTTTACTTTTTATAATCATTCATTAAATATAAAATATTACTTACCATCTTTTCATAATGATCATTAAAAAATGGAAATGTTACTAATGCATTTGTATGGCTTATCGTCTCCATGATCATAATGTACTTCTTTTCTAAAAACCATATTTCATGATTGTCCATAAAAGTATAATTTATGTATAAATTTTATAATTATTTCATTATTAGTGTTTTGGAGATGATGGAACCACGATCAAATTATGAGTAATCAAAATAACGAATCAAAACATATATGAAACGAAATCATTTATTACCTGAAACATGATTTTAATAAGGGAATGTTAAGAAATGGGTAATAAATTGTCATAAGTAAATAATATATAGTATAACATATATAATTATGGTTATTTAATAGATTTATGAAAAACTTATATTTATTATACAAGATTTCCATTCATGTAAAATGGAAGTCGAGACTAAAGGTAAGGGATTTCCAACTCACATTTTAATAACAAATGCCATATTCACCACCTATTTTTTATGTGGTTTATAAATTACTATAAATTTATTTTATTATTATTCACCTAATTTTTTTTATTTAAATATACATTTTAGGATCTCTCTTTCATGGGTTTTGACATTCCAATGTCACAAATCTATAATGACCTACAAGTCTATTAATGAAATAAGACTTATTAGATTTATTTATTGAATTATATAAAACCACATAGAGCACACAATATAATATTTATAAATGAAGAATGAATGAAATAAGATGTATTTCAAAAAGCTAATGAACATATACTGATGAAATAGTAACTTCTCTTTATCAGTAATGATATTACCTTTATGAATTCAAAACCTTCTAAATGAATAGTAACCTCACCCATGTAAGTATAAATAAAATATATGAGTCTCATATGTGAAAGTATGATATCATTATATCATTATATAATTAAATGATTATTTTAAAAATTATTAATAATGTGTTGGTATCGTTACGAGTCATAAATATTTAATTACATTTTTACAATTAATTAAATTATTCTAAATAAAAATAATTTTCATAAAATGGATTCATAAATCATTATTTTGCTGTCTTATGATTTTAGGATAGTTTTATAAGACCTTTGAAAATTTATTGGAGTGTAATAAATTTAGTTTTAAATTTAAAATCATTATTTTTTGAGTGAATGATGATTTTTATTAAAAATTTCAATTTCAATTATTTATAGAATAATTTTTGATAAATTGTTGTCCATATTTTACTTCTATGCATTGAAAATTTGTTATGGTGAATTTTTGGGATTTTTTTTTATTACATGAATTTTTTGTGAACAATAAATTACTATAATTTACTGTATAAATACATTGAAAGATAAATAAACTATTCCTTGAGTCATCGATGATGTACCAAACATAATATCAAACATTTATTTAATATTTTAATATATTTCATGATAATGAAAATACTATTAATATTATTGATCCCAAATATTTAAAAAATGAATAAGATATTAAAAAAAGCACCCTCTCATCCACTATAAAAACAACCCGTCACCCCCTCTTCTATTCACTCCTCTAAGCATTGAAGATTTTAAATGTTATTCACAAATCCAATTACCTAGTATCTACCCACTTCCATGAGCTATTTTGAATACCAAAATACCCGAACACCATTCATTATGGTGGTTCTCAATGAGGATTATTCAAGAGGTAAACCATTTTCATTTTTGTTTTAATTTCATTTTCAATTTGTTTTCTTTTCATATCATCTCCTCAAATCCTCTACCCAAATGACTAGGATAACTATAATATTATATATATACTTTAATTATATCATGTTAGTGGAATATACTTCTCAAACTACTATCTTTTACTCTTTTATTTAAAAAATGAAATCATTGTCTCGGAGGTGCCGATTTACAACCTTCATGGACAACGAACCATTGTTCTTCAATTTATCCATCAAGGCTGGTCATGAAACCATATTTATGGTTTAAATAGACTATAAAATATGTATTATACGTAAATTAGTTATTTTTTAACCATCATATATAAAAGATATTAAATAATAGATCCAAACTAGTTCGTTGTGATTGAAAATATGCTGCAAAAATCTAAACGATTATCAATAAATGTCTTATCAAATGATTCATCCTCATATGATTTATAAAAATGATATATATAACCATTTAAATTTTTGGATGTTCATTAATATCATATAAATCTTTTTCTGGAGAGTTATACCCACTCCACATGAACTTCCATACTCATATACAAGTATATTGATCGTGAAAACAAGGGAAACAAATGCTCCAGATCAAAAACATTATATCTTGTAACTCATCAAAAATGACATAAATGAATATAATAGAATTAAAATAAATCAAATAAATGTATATATGGTTTTTAATTAATTAATTAATTAATTTTATTTGATTATCTAGGACATTATGGTCAAGTGAAGAACACCTTTGAACATATTGTAAGGGATCCTACCCAAACCATCATTTTTTCCATCAGGTTTTTCTTTCACTATTATTACCATGATATAATTCTTCTTCATTTTTTTAATTAGTCTATATACTATGTATATGATCCAAACTCATATACCTAGATCAGTTCATCTTTAATTTATGGTAAATAGTCATTTTATATGCTTCCCTTCTCAAATAAGCAAACCCCATTAAAGGGAACATCTCAATCTGTTACCCATTTCTGAGAACCATCCATAATATTTTTTAAGAAACCATTATTTTTATAAAATCAATAATTTTGTGATGATAAACTATATTTTTTCATTTCTAGTTTTATACAGACAATC
Source organism: Viscum album (assembly GCA_963277665.1). Lineage (NCBI taxonomy): Eukaryota > Viridiplantae > Streptophyta > Magnoliopsida > Santalales > Viscaceae > Viscum > Viscum album. The sequence continues at coordinate 160,873,727 of OY728135.1, read as the reverse complement.
ATGACAATATAAATGAATTTTCCAAAATAACTCTTCTTTGCAAACTAAAATTGCATTTCTCTTAATAATTCTGTGATGAGTTTATTAGAGTATATTTATGTATTTAAATACCTATATTGAATTTTTATAATTATATGGGTTTATATATTATGTTCAACATCCATAGTATTCTATTAAATGTTTTAGGATATGTTTGTCTGTGGATTTTCTATAGTGATTCCACTCACCTAATTACTCAGAATGGATAGTGACTATGCTTATAGATAGTGGAATGTTATTTACATTATATATATATATATATATATAATAATTTTGTTTAACCATGTTCATGGGTGTTATGAATTGGACTTAGTAATTTATTTTTGCGGCTTGCTATATCTCCTCGATGCATTTATAAATCTCATGAGACAAACTAGCCTTTTAACCTATTATGTATGGTGTATTGGATAAAGCCTTGATGACATGATTATGATGTCTAGAATTGTGCATTATGTTATTATTAATCTAGTAATTTTTTGTCTATGTGATTATTTGAATAGTATAATATCTATGGTTATATTTATTTTCTAAATTATTGAATTATATTTTATTACTTTCATATTTTGTTCAATGTTATGCTTTAATGGAATGTGTAAATTTAGTTATTCATGATGAATTATATTTATAATTTTTCTATTTTATTTACCCATACAGAGCATCTAAGCTCACACCGTTCTTATCTTTTAATTTCCTAAGGATGAAAAGCTATATATTTTGAATGATATGAATGGATAATATTAGATTTATGGGAGTTACTTATGGATATTTTATATTTTAATTAATTTAATATTGTAATGTTGAAATTATTTATGTATCTAGTTTTCCAAATCTACTAAACTATTCACTCCTTCAGGATGCATCTTCATTGTTTATATGATAATGTAATAAAATAATGCCCCAACTCTAGGCTTCTGAGGTTGGGGTCATTAAATTTTGTATCAAATGATGTTTAGTAGAAAACATGGAAACAAGATTTATAAAATGTAAATTAGGGAAAAACCATAAGATAGACATTTTGGATAAGAACAAAAGAACATCCTATAATTTTGGTAAGGAAGAGATTATGTGAATATTCTTATCAATACATCGTTGTATAGATTCTATTATTGGGAATAGTTATGTCATAGATATACCTAGGGGTAGAAACTATAACAAGGTGTCTCGTGCCTAACTCGGGGTAACCTGGTAAACGACAACAAACCTTACTATGCGCCTACTTTGACACTCTTGGCAGATATTCTTAGGATAATTTACATTTTCTTACAAGCCATTATAAAGGATTTGAAAGTAAATCCTTCCAAAAAAGAAACCATGTTTATTATTAGGAGATTAGATATGAATATGATTTTGATTTATGTTAAGTATTTTACTAGTTAAGAATATAAATTTTGATTCAAAACTTAATCCAGTGTATCACACTGTTTATAAATGGTGCCTAGTTTAAGGAATGGAAACTGTATGAATGTGCATATCCAATTTAGGTATTTACCTCCTATGAAATATAATGATGTTATTTATGAAGCTTCGTTTGGTGCTGATAAATATATAACTATATTGTTATAAAAAATGAATGTTATGAAGAAGAACCTTAACTATATGGAGAATGCTGATCCATAATGTATAAGAACAATATTAGACCACATTATGAGACAATATCATCTATAATTTAATGGGACAATAAAACCATTCATAGAAGATCAGTGGATAAGTTCCTTAGATAATATATTTCTTATTGTGGGAAGTAACGAAAGGGCAAAGGTTTTCATAGAAATTTATAATCTATCAAGATATGCTGATCAATTGTGTTCATTGATTAAAAAAACAAAGATGTAGGAAGATATTGAAAATAATTAATGAATGGATTTTATGGAAATCTTCCTTGAAAAATATTTTCCTATTGAACATTTTTTAGAAATGCAGAGGGAATTCATGAGACTGAAAAAAAGAGGATGAAAGTGTTTCCAAGTATGAAGCCAAATATAAAATATTAGCAATACATGATTCATAGTATATACATAATCCAAGGAGAAAGATTTATCAATTCTTTGATAGTTTAAAACCATTCCTATGAATGAAACTAGTCTTCCAAAATTTATCATCATATGAAAATATAGTTTCATGTGCCATCAAGATAGAAAACTAATTATCTAATTGTTATGATTTTAATGGAATGTAAGAGAATAAGAGGGCCAGTGAACAATATAGAAAATGCAAGTGGGAAAAGGGGAATAATATATGTATTGATATTCCATCATGTGATAATTTTTGGATGAAATACCCTAGTCAATTCCTGAAGGGCGTGGGTGTTTGAGACATGTGTTGATGAAAAGGATAACCATCCCATGATTTAAAAGGTAACAAAAAAGCTACCAATTTTCAATACTATAATTGAAAAGATAAATTACATTATAAAAATTATTGTACTATGCTTCATGGAAACATTCACTAAAGAAGGCCAATGGGGAAAGGCCATGACTATGCCGTCACAAATGTCAAGGTTGATGTTCTTAATGATGTGGTGGAATGCACATTAATCATTTCCTCAAACATAACAAATGATTTATTTTATTCTGGAACATCGCATTCTTTTGTATCATTAATGTTATCCAGGAAAATTAGATATTTTATATATGATTTAATAGAGGATATTTCAGTCAAAACTCTTAATGGAAGTGTTATTTCAACAATGATGTGTCAATCAGCCCCCTTAGTGAAACACAAACATGCTATAGTTTCTTACCTTATCATTATACATATGAATTACATTGATATAATCCATGTAATGGATTGGATTTAAAATTATTATGTGAATATATATTTCAATAAGAAGAAGGTAACAATTTTTGATAATGATGTATAAGGAATTATCTTTAGAGTAGAAACATCATCATCTTATTCTTATCTAGATCCACCCCCAATAACACTATAGAATGAAATTCTTGGGGATGATGAGATTGGAATATCTCTGTTTGAGGAAATAAATATTCAATTTGAGGAAGTACCTATTGTGCAAGAATATGATGGTGTTTTTCGAAGGATTTACTTGGACATACTCTAGAGTGGGAAGTTGAGTTCTCTATTGATTTAATTCCTAATTCAAGACCCATATCAAAGACTCCTTTTAGAATGGCCACTGTGAAATTCGTATAAATATAGAAAAAACTAGAGGAATTGAGTGATAAAGTTTTTATTCTCCAAAATGATTCTCTATGGTGACCCTAGGTTCTCAATATCATGAAAAAAGATGGATCCATGAGTTTTTGTATTGATTATATGGAAATCAATGCTATTCCAGTAATGAAAAGTATCCCTTGCCTTGTATTGATGATTTATTTGATCAATATCAGGGATCCCAATATTTGTTGAAGATTGACCTTCCATCTGGATATAATCATTTGCGTGTGAAAATGGAATTTATTCCAAAGATAGCATTTCAAACCCGGTATGGGCAATACATTCTTACAGTAATTCTATTTAGACTGACTAATTCACCCTTTTTTTTCATCGACCCAATGAAAAACATTTCAAGGAATATCTTGATGAAATTTTTGTTGTATTTATTAATGATATCTTGTTATACTATAAATGATATTAATACCATGGGAATCACTTATAGATTACTCTAAAGACTCTTAGAAGAAATGAATTCTATGGTTTGTTTAACATGTGTGAATTTTGGCTTCAATCAGTTTCATTTCTAGGCCATATAGTCTCTATGGATGGAATCTCAGCTGATCCTATGAAGATAAAGGTTGTTCAGGAATAGAATAATCCAATGAACATAATTGAGGTATGTAGTTTTCTTTCTCTAGAATTTTATAATCAGTACTTCATTCTGAAATTTTCTAGACTAGCCAACCAATAAAAAATTTTACTCGTAAAGGGTTGAAGTTTGTATGGTCAATATAATGTGAAAAAATTGTTATTGAATTGAATAAGAGATTAGTGAAATCTATGAGCTTGAATCTACCAAAGATAAATGGTTAATTTGTGATTTATAGTGATGCATCATCGAAAGTAGTTGGATATATCCTTTTATAGAATTATATAGTTATTTCATATGTATTAAGGTAGTTAAAAATTCTACAAAAAAATATCCATCTAATGATGTTGAGTTAGTATCCATAATATTTTCTCTGAAGATATTGAGACACTTACTCTAGGGAGAATGATGTCAGATATCCATGGATCACAAGAACATGAAGTATATGTTCTCACATAAAGAACTACACATGAGGAAAATGTGATGGCTCGAGCTACCCAAGGATTATGATTTTTCAATACACTATCACCCATGAAAGGAAAATAAGGTAGCTCATTCATTGAGTAGAAATTATCATGGATTTATAAACATAATGAGGATTGAAAGGGATCTTCTGTTCATGGATATTGTAAAGTTGGATATAAGAATTCTGAAAAAAGGAGAACCATCCCTAATTTTTTAATTGGATTCCCAACCATATTTATTGGAAAGGATTAAATTTTCTCATCCTAATTAAGAGAATCTTCAAAAGAAAATTAATTATGTGAATGAAGGGATGTTTGACAACAGTGTGTATGAAGATGGAATTTTGAAATATGGGATGAGGATATTTGTTCCCTCTATACCAAAGCTAAAAAAGTGAGTTATTTGATGATTACCATATCTCGAATTACTCTGTACACCCTAGTAGCACAACGATGTATTATGATTTGAAGGAAAATGTCTAGTGTGATAATAGAAAGTGGGAAATTTTTTATTATATATCAATATGTTTACTCGGTCAATAGGTGAAGGCTGAAAGAAAATATCATAGAGAAGTCTTATAACCTATTCCAATTTATACATTGAAAAAGGATGGAATTAATATTGATTGTTTTCACTAGATTACCCAAAACTATAAGAAATAATGATGCAATATGGGTAATTGTGGATTGAATTACAAAATCTGTATATTTCCTCATTATAAGGCATGATTTTATGCTAGATATCCTTGCACGAATCTATATTAATTATGTTTTGAGATTTGATAGAGAACATATCTCAATTGTGACTGATTGTGACCCATGATTTACATCGAATGTTCTGAAATGTATTTTTAATGCTTTGGATACTGAGCTTCATTTGAGTACTACATGTCACCCTCAAACTAATTGGAAATCAGGAAGGACAATTCATCCTTTAGAAGCCATGTTTACTTCATTCTCACTAGATTTTCAAGGTATTTGGGATCATTATTTAAATTTGGTGGAGTTTTCCTAAAATAATAGATTACATTCTAGTAATCAAATGTCTATATATAAAGCATAGTATATAAAGAGATGGTGTACACCATTATATTGGGATGAAGTTGGTGAATGGAATCTAATAGTCCAAGAGCTTGTTAAGGAAAAAAACAACGAATTTAATGACTACTAAAACCCATATCAAAGTAGATCAATGTAGGAAAAAGTTCTAGCTCGATAATATAAGTAAGGATATGGAATTTAAAGTGGGAGATTAAGATTTATTAAATGTATCTCCAAGGAAAGGTGGTATATGATTTGGGAAGAAAGAGAACCAAAACCACATACACATTTCCCCTTGTGAAATTACAGAGGGAATTGGGGCAGTGGCCTACCATTTGGAAATTCTACCCATCTTTTCTAAAGTAGAAAATGTGTTCCACATCTCTTTGTTAAGGAAGTATATGTCAGACCCAACACATGTACTCACTTTTGAAGGAATAGAATTTATACCTGATATATCTTAATGTGAATAACCTATCTGTATTATGGACACTATAGAATATGTGTTGAGGAATCAGAGGACTCAGCTCGTATTGGTTCTTTGAAAAAATAATAAAATTGAGGAGGCGATGTAGGAGCCTGAGGAACATATGATGATGAACTACCAAAATATATTTTTCGGGCATCAAGCTAAAATATTGAGGATGGAATTTTTGTAGTAGGGGAGAATGTAATGACCCATTAGTCTATTAATGAAATTTTCTATTTTTATTTTATGAATCACATAAAACCACACAGAGAGAAATATACAATCATTATAAATGAAGAATCAATGGAATAAGAAGTATTTTTATAAGATAAGGAACCTAAAATGATAAAATATTAAGTTGACCTTTGGAATATTGATATGAACATTATGAATAGTCAATTTTCCAAATGAATAAAACATCACCCATGTATGTATAAATAATACATAGTCATCTCAAAAGTGAAATTATTTTATAATTATATCAAAGTATAAGTAAATGAATATTTTAAAAATTATTAATTAAGTGTTACTATTTTTGTGAGTCATAAATATTTAATTATATTTTTATAATTAATAATAATAATGAAAAAAAAAATTCAATTTCATAAAATGGATTAATAAATCAACATTTTTCTTTTCTTATAATTTTATTATAATTTTATGAGGCCTTAGTTAATTTTACGGAGTTTTATAAAATTAGTTATAAATTTAAAATCTCTATTTTTTGAGTAAATAATTATTTTTATTCCCAAATTAAATATCACATATTTAGAAAATTATTTTGATAAAATGGGGATCATTTTTTAATTACACATGTTGAAAAATTTTCATGGTGAATGTTTTGGATTTTTCTGAAATACTAGAATTTATTGTGAATAGTGAAATATACTAATTTATAGTGTAAATACATTAGATGGTAAATACCCTATTCCTTGAGTTAATGCTAATTTAAGCACCACAATATAGATTTTTCCTTCATTATTTTAAAATATTTTAATGACAATTCAGAAACTATTCATTTTCTTGAGCCAAAATAATAAATCAATGAATAAGATACTCAAAAATCACCCCTCTCCTCCATTATAAAAACCACCACTCACCCCCTCTTCCCCTCAATCCTATATGCCAGGAAGAATATCAATGTTCTACCAAAATACACCTACCTAGTCTCTCCCCACTTCCAGGATATCTTGGTTATACCAAAATATCAAAACCCCTTTCCCTAAGGAAGTTCACAAGGAGGACAATTCAAAAGGCAAACCCTCTTCCTTTTTCATTCAATTTTATTTTCAATTTATTTTCTCCCTTATCTTCTCCCCTCATCCGCTGTCCAAATGATAATTATAACACCATTATCATATATATACTAATGACAAATCATGTTAATTTAATATCCATCCTCAAACTAGTATCCTTCTCTCTTCTATTTTAAAAATGAAATCGTCGTACAGAAGGTGCAGATTTACAACCATCATGGACGATGAACCTTCATTCCTCAAATTTCTAACTCAAGGATGGTCATGAAACCATTTTTATAGTTGAAAAACATTATAAAATATGTATTATATTTTATTTAATTATAGAATCCCACCATTTTATCATATAAATATTCATTACATTATACAAAACCGAAGATATTTAAGGTTTAGTGTCTTGGAAACCACGAACTTAATTCATGACAGAAAAAAAACTCTTCTTAAACACTTGATTGGATTTTTAATTTGTTCACCCTAAGTTCATTACTACATCTAATAACCAGAAGACATACATCAAAGGAATGGGTTAGTATAAGTCCTGGTAAGGGAAACAATGGAAACATTTCATGTGTGAACTTGAGATACATCAATAAAGTCATGATAAATAATTTTAAGGCATGATAGAGGGATCATGACGCATATCATAATTAATTTAACATGAATCATAACTTAAATATGTGGCTACAAAATTTAACTTAGACAATCATTAAAATATCACCAAGGTCCATCCACAAGGTGTCATTAAAAAAATTACCAAGGTTATTCACCAAGGTATCGTTAAAATTTTCATCCCTAGAGATTAAATCATTACCCAATTCATTGGAACACTATCAGAAAGAAGCCATAATTTTTCATTATTATCATGTGAGACACATATATAAACATTAAAAATTTCATAAATAACCCATATAGCATAAAAGAAATGGTTTTCATTTGTGGGTATCATGTATGTAAATAACAGAAATAAAATTGAAATTTTTTATAAATATGTGAATAACCCAATATAAGACAGTTCTTTGAGTATTCAATTAACAAAATAAGTGAATTTGGGAAAAATAGAGAGACATTTTGAGATGAAAATTCGACAGCATAACAGCTATGATACAGGGTTTTAGAAAACATTGAAAAGAGAGGGTGCATGGGTCACCCACTCAAAAATGATCCATAAAATTGTATGGGGATGGAATATAATATATATAATAACATGGTAATTAAATTTCAAATACATACCATATGAAATAAAAAACATGAAAGGATGACAATAATAAGATTTCTCTTATGAAAATTCGGCAGCCTAACGACATTACTTAAAACACCAAAAAAGGATCCAATGAGATAAAATAGGGTCTCTCATCATATAAACGTAAAAAGGATAGTTTGATGAATATATAATATCATACTCCAACATAAGAAAAGGAACTTTAAAATCATGACAAGAAAATAGAACTTGAATATGAGAAGGGTGAAAGAATCCCTTACAAAAATCGGGCAGCGTAACGGTGCCACTTACAAATTATTAAAATCTATTTATGAGAGAAATAGAGGGTCTCTCATCATATAAACATGAAAAGGACAGTATGATGAACATAAAAAAAAACATCCCACAACATAAGAACATGGATCTTAAAATAAATGACATAAACGAGAATATTTGAAGGGAAAGAAAGGGGTAGGATCCCTTACCATAAAACGTAACTCCTAAAACCTAATGGTCGGGACATTGGGGGCTTGAGGTCACCTTGAGAGGACTATTTGGGAGGTAATTATACCAGATCCTGATTGAGGGAGAGTTAAGAGTGACAAATAAAGGAGGAAAGGGTGGGTATTTATAGGGAAAGGGAGGTGATACTTTAATAATCTCAAAGGACACCTCACAAGTGGTTTTTCACAAAACCATGGGCTTGCCCCTGGTATTTACCCATGGTTTTTGGCCACATGGGACCCCTCATACAATAATCCATCCCTTTTGTGTTGACCAAACCTCATAAAAAATAATGACATCATCATCATGCAATCATGATGTCATTAGACATACCGAAACCTTAATCTGTATTTTTACTATTCACTGAAAAATTAACTGTTTCAAAAAAATCCAAAAAAATCACCCTAACTTTTTTCAACGTGTAGAATTCAAATATGAACTCCATTTTTTTAAACAACTTTCAAAATATTTTTATTTTAATTATTAATTAAAATCCAAATATATTCAAAAAATTATAATTCAAAATCTATAACTCATTTTTAACACCTTGAAAATTAGTCAACATCATAAAACCTTATATCGTAATGAAAATAAAATTATAATATTGTTCACTAATTATAATGGTAACATTACTATTCATATAAATATTCATATTACTATTTATAACGACCCGAATCCGGAGAGCCTCCACTGGTGCCCTGTACTTGGTTCGCCACATGACCTCAAATGCATTTCCCTAAATTCGAGAGGCTTCCGACTAGCAATGAGGGCCTTGTTATGTTATTGGGGAATCTATGACCTCATTCGGTAAGGTATAAAAGGTAAGGAAAACAACAATAAACAGCGGATGCTGTAAACAACACGCAACAACTAGAACCCAACAGCGGAAACATTAACAATATACCAAATGATAATAATGATGCAGTAAGTACAAGTATCTATGGAAAAAACAAACACAACCACGTGCAGAAATACAACTAACCACAAGTACTAAAGCAACAGAAAATGAAAAATAGATGAGAAATTTCTCAGCATTGCATGCCTCAGCTCGGTCCCATGCTCTCCAGCTCCAGCAAGTCAGGTACCAGAAGAATAAGGGTGCTTCCCCTTATCTATACCTGCAACAACGTAATATACTTGGGCCCAAAGCATGGCCCAAAAAAGGTGCAAGACAAAGTCCCAGTAGGAAACCACCCAACGATATGTGCCTAACAGTCAATGAATACATGGAAAGTAAAGTACAAGAATAGTAAACTGGAAACACACAGCATCTATAATTCACAGTTCAAACATATAAAGTACATAAGTAAACAACCAGCAACAAGAAAAAAACATGTAACCCTCTGGGTAGCTCTCGTAGCCTAACCCCTATGGTTCAACCTACGAGTACTAGAAACCCTCTAGGAGGCACACATAGTCTCACCCCTCTGGTTCAGCTAATAATTGACTCTCTAAGGAATCACTCACCGTCAATTCCCCCTAGAGTCTCATATTGTACTAAAGGCTCTCTGGGGAAGCACTCAACGTCTCATTCCCCCTGTGGTCCATGTCGAGGAACTACAGACTCTATGAGGAAGCACTCATCATCAATTCCCCATGTGGTATTGAATTGTATTAAAAGACACTCTAGAGAAGCCCTTATGCCTATTCTCCCTTTGGTCTACTACATTAGGTTCTCACAGTCCTGTGTGAAAATAAACATGCTCCGTGCGCGTATATTTCCCAAGTAAATATCAAGAACTACTTTTCTATCATTCTAAGTCACAACAACATAACATTATAACATATCCAATATCCTAAAACAAGGCATTGAAAATGAAAAAATGCCAAACAAGCAAAACATGCATGGAAAACATCTAGAGTACAGTAAAAACTACCATAATCATTGGAAAAATGTCTACTCTAACAGTCATACAAATCAGGCAATACAATAAGGAAAAACATGAACACGTAAAACCCCGTTCTAGGGTATTGGTGGAATTTCCACAAAATACTCATCAACTTTCTAAAAAAAGGCACAAACCACCAACATTGATCCTAGTAGATCGATATACGTGAACAGTGATGACAGATTCTCTTTAGAACGTCGTAGATCTGAAAACACATCCAAACACATAAACCTAGATAACATGTGAAAGAGGAGGAATTGGAAAACAAGGCTCAAGCTGAAGGAAGAAGTCACCGTTGCGCTTCCAACGCAATCGACCGTGTTTGAATCGGATAATGGATGGAGAGGTGGGGGCTCGGGGAAGATCCAACCGTACAGGTCGCTCTCGGATGAAAAAGATGGAGAAGGGGTGTGTTCTGTCCGTCAAGCACGACCCCGGTACGTTTAGTGAAAAAAAAAGTACACGGCGTGTTATTTTAGGGTACACAACGTGTACTAGTTTTTTTCAATACTCCACCAAAATAGGCCTCCACGTCACCCCTACACACCGTGTGTGTAGCCCGGACATAGAAAACACACGGCTTCGAGCCAGAGAAGATTACTCCGCATGTACTCAGAAAGTACAAGGCGTGTACTTCAAAAATTTCCAGAAAGTTTATTTTTCTCAGAAACTCTAGAAAATGGAAAAGCGTACCTGAAACGAATATCAGGGTTCTTACAACCTTACCCCATTAAAGAAATTTGTCCCCGAATTTCCCTAGCGAGGAATAGAAGAAGAAACTCTTATTAGCTCCAGCCACTATGATCGTACATTGACCTCCCTCTCCGAGGTCTCATCCTGTACTCGCCCATGCTGCCATAGCACCCGTACAACAGGGACAGACCACCCCCGGAGAAACATTGTACTGTGATCGACTATCCAAATATGATGCACCTCAAACAATGCATCCGCCTAGAGCTCACCTTCCTCAGGATAAAAGACATTAGACAGGTCTGAAAAGTAAAGTCGAAGCTGAGAGACGTGGAAGACATCATGCATGGCCAGGTACCTATGGGGTAGCTGCAACCAATAGGCAATCGGCCCAACTCCCTCCAAAACCTCAAATGGCCCGAACTACCGTTGTGAAAGCTTAGCCTATCACTGAATACTCTTATGTCCCAACCTCGGTGTGACAGGAAAAAAAACATGATCCCCGACCTCGAACTCCAGAGGTCGTCTCCGCTGATCAGCATAATACTTTTGCCGAGACTCTGTTGTATCCATCCTCTTCTGAAAATAAATCTACCTACTCTGTAGTTTCCTGAACAAGACGAGGTCCCAGCAAAGCTGCCTCTCCTGCCTTCAGCCAGCATAAGGGTGATCGGCATGGCCTACCATACAAAGCCTCGTATAGTGTCATCTGAATGGTCTCCTAGATACTATTGTGTTAGGCGAACTCCACATGAGGTTTATGCTTCTCCCATGAACCGCCAAAGTCTACAATGCAAGCTCTCAGCATATCCTCTACCACCTGGATCATGCGCTCGGACTAGCCATCAGTCGGGAGATGGTATGCTGTACTCAAAAGTACCTGTGTACCCAATGCCTTCTAAAGTCCCTGCCAGAACTGAGAGGTGAAACACACATCCCTATCTGAAACAATTGAGTGTGGAACTCCATGTAGATGAACGATCTATCTGATGTACAGGTGTCCCAGATAATCAACACTGATGGTCTCCTTGATCTGTAAGAAATGATCGACTTTCGTGAGCCTCTCGATGAAAACCCAAACAACATCGTTCCCCTGAGGTGACCTCAGCAACCGGGTCATGAAGTCCATCGCAACATCGTTCCACTTCCACTCCGGAATGGGTAACCACTGTAAAAGGCATGTTGGTCACTGATGCTCTGCCTTCACCTATTGACATGTAGAGCATCTCATGAAAAAACCAACAACATCTTTTTTCATACTTGGCCTCCAGTACTGGCTATGAAGATCTTGATACATCTTGGTGACTCCAGGATGAACTGCCCAAACTGAGGAAGGAAAATCCCGCATCAGCTCCTTGCATATGTCTGCTGGCACCCATACGCGTCCCTTAAAATGCAAGATCTCATCCTCGCCCACTGTCCATCTGGGATGAGAGTCCTCTCCTGACACACTCTCCCGCAAGACTAATCCTTCTGAGTCTAGTATCTGCCACATTCGTACCCGATCAAGTAGTGTAGAGGTAGTAGCTACAAAATATAGGAAGGCCTATCCCTGTCTGGAATGCACCTCTAGATGCATCTCAAAGAACCGATCCATAAGCTGCCACTCACTGCTGGCCTCCTGAACTACCTGATTCTGAGTTCTCATACTCAACACATCTTCCATTGCATTGCCCTTTCCCGGTGTATAGGAAAACTCAAATTCAAAAGACTGAAGATACACGAACCACCTGTGGTAGCTCAGATTCAGATCACGCTCAGTGAAGATATACATGAGACTCTTGTGGTCGGTGAAGACCAAAAAGTGCTCTCCTAGAAGATAGTGTCTCCAATAGCTTAAGGCAAGAACAACAGTAGCCAACTCTAGATCATACGTCGGGTAGTTCCTCTCATGTGGCCTCAACTGCCGAGACCCATATGCAATAACTCCATCTCCCTGCATAAGAATATCTCCTATCCCAACACCTAAAGCATCACAATAGACTGTGTAGTTCTTGCCTAGCTCTGGCAAGACTAGTATCTATGTCGACGTCAACCTTCCCTTCAGCTCTTGAAAGGCTGACTCAGAAGACCCTGACCATAAGAACTTGTCCCCATTCTTGGTCAGTCCTATCAAAGGTTCTGCTAGGCGTGAGAAGTCATGAATGAAGCGTCTGTAGTATCCAGCCATCCCTAGGAAACTCCGCACCTCAAAAGCGTTCTTTGGTTTCTCTCAGGAAACTATAGCTCTCACTTTCTCTAGGTCCCCAAATACACCTGCCTCTGAGAAGACGTGACCCAAGAAGTGAATCTGATCCATCCAGAAGTAGCACTTCGAGAGTTTAGCATAAAGTCGATTCTCACACAGTGTACTCAAAACGACCTCAAGGTGGGTAGCATGGTCGTGTCGAGTGTGAGAGTACACTAATATATTGTCAATGAAGACCACGACAATGGAATACAAGTAATGATGGAACACTTGGTTCATCAGTGCCATGAAAACGGAAGGTGTATTTGTGAGACCAAACGGCATGACTGTATACTCGTATAGACCATACCTACTCATGAAGGCGGTCAGAGGTATATATGATGGTCTAACAAACAACTGATGATAATCGGACCTCAACTCGATTTTCAAGAACACCCGGGCTCGTCGAAGCAGATCAAAGAGGTCATCAATCCTTGGCAAGGGATATCGGTTCTTAACCGTCAACTGGTTCAGCTTCTGATAATCCACATAAAGCTGAAGGGTGCTATCTACCTTCTTCGCAAACAGGACAGGCGATCCCCAATGAGAAGAACTGGGTTGGATGAAACCCTTTTCCTGCAACTCCTCCAACTAAATCTTGAGCTCTTGCAACTCAGGTGCAGCAATCCTATAAGGACGAATGGAAATCGGCGTTGCTCCTGGAACGATCTCAAAAGAAAAGTCTACCTCACACTCTGAAGGAAATCTTGAAAAGTCCTCTGGAATGACGTCTCTGAAACAATCCACCACTAGAGGAAAGTCCAACTGTGATGTCCCCTAATTATCCAGATAAAGACTAGCAATCTGGGCTGTCACTCTTCCTAGCCCATGATGCTCGAGTCCTACTCGACTCGCCTGAACATCCCATTCTCCTATATGAAGAAAAGATTCACCCTCTGGTGAAATGAAACACACTATTCGGTGATAACAGTTGATGACTTCCTAGAAGGGAACCAACCAGTCAATCCTGAGAATGACAACATAGCTTGTCATCTCTAGGACATAGAGATCCCTTGGGAAATGATACCCTACAACCTCAAGAGGGAACTCTCTACACTAGCATACACTAGATGACCTCATCCCCAAAGGTGTGTCTAGTGTCAACGAGTCGGCAGAAGAAAATACATAGAGCCCAACGCTCTCCATGAAAACAACCAAAATAAAACTATGCGTAGAACAAATATCAAAAAGAGATTAAGATAAAACCGAGGCAATTAAAATTGTACCTCGAACTGTAGAAGGGCCAGGATCCTGCTCCCGATAGGTCTGCTCCAAGGCGAAAGCATGGCCTGCACCACGGCCCTACGCCCCTAGCTAACCACTCTGAGTTAATCCACCTTGATGGTGCTGATGGACTAGTGGCTGACAACCATGGTGTCAACCTCCACCTCGGCCCGAACGGCTGAAAGAACTCCAGTTCCTTGACTGGTGAGAAACTTGTGGTGCTACTCCTGAATGAGGAGTCATGGAAGAACCCCGTTCACCCACTACTGGTGAGAAAACCTGGCAGAAACGCTGAAGATGAACCATCTTTCAGCAAGATCGGGACTCCATGGGGTCTCTCTAGAATAACGGTCGTGTGTTCTCTAACCGGCCACACTAGTAGAATACCGCCTAGCTGCCTGAAGATGCATATCGCTTCCTTGGATCACCATGTGTAGACTGTCTACGGTGCTTCTTACTGTCATCAAGAGGGAAACTAGCTCTGGAAGTAGAACCGCCCTGGCTAACAGCTCTAGAGTCCCTCGTATTGCGGTCCACAATCAGTGCCTAGTTGACAATGGAAGTGATGGAAGTCAACTGGAAGATATTAACATGTGAGCAGATGTCTCGTCTGAGACCATCCTTGAACATCCTTGCTAAGAACACCCCACTCCCATCCCAATGGGGTGTGAAACGCTGCATCTCGGTGAAACGAGAGGAATACTCTATGACCGAAAGAGTACCCTACTCTAAGCTCATGAACTCCCAGGCTTGATCGGCCCTCAGGGTCTCTGGGTAGAAGTAGTCATAAAAGACGCACTAAAACTCCTCCCAAGACATAACCTGATTATGACCCGCCTGTGAGATCACGTCCCACCACCTCTTGAAGGAGTCTCAGAGCATGTAGGTAGCGAGCTTGACCCGCCTCTCTAGAGGTGTCTCCAGATGCTCGAAGATAGTCAGCATGTCTTCCAGCCATGACTCTGTAGCCTGAGGTCCCCCTTCCCCTGAGAACGTAGGAGGATGCTGCTACTGGAAAACCTGCATCAAGTCTGCCAATGTCGTTGCATGAGGTGGTGCTCCCTTGATGGTCTTCATCATCCTCAGAAAACCTTCCCTAAACTATGCATCAGCGCCCGCAACCAGTATAACAGCCGGTGCCATGGCTGGATCAACTGGAGTGTCGGCGGGAAGTCTCTGATCAGCCATATCTGGTGTCTGATCACTGCCTGATGACAGACATACAACCGGAGGATGTCTCAGCGGCATAGCTCTGAAAGATCAACAGAACACCTTAGATTAGAAAAACAAGGACAAGAAACACAAGACTAAAAAATGAGAATAGGGGAAGAAAACACATAATTTTACAAAAAACAACTACACGACATGTATAAAAACTACACGGTGTGTCTTCCCAAGCCACTAACATGGGCGTGTACCCCTGCCCTAGAAGTTTTGTAACACCTCAAACTACACGGCGTGTTGACCCCAAAACATGGTGTGTACTTGAAAACTATTCCCTTGACCGAGTCTCCTTACACGGCTAACCCACATGGTCCGACTTAACCTGAGACTACACGGCGTGTTCTGATCCAACATGACGTGTACTAGACAAGGATTCGGCAGCCTGTGTTGTTAAATACACAGTCATCTACACGGCTGAACCTTACACGGCGGGTTCCGAACAAACACGGCGTGTATAGGTGGAGGTGACACCATCTCGTGTTGTTCGTGACATGGCCGAGTACCTGAACAAGACTACACGACGTGTTCCGTAGACAACACGACATGTTGAAGAGACGGTCATATAGGCCCGTGTTGTTCGTGACATAGACGGGTACCTGGAAAAAACTACACGGTGTGTTCCTTTACAACACGGCATGTTCTACTCGAGCTTCCCCGACCTGTGTTGTTAGTGACATGGTCAGGTACACGGCTTCGGACTACACGGGTTGTACAAATCATACATGGCATGTTCCTAAGGTTACTTCTAAAACAGCGTGTCCTGCTCACATGGTCAGTGACACGGCCTAAAAACTACACAACATGTAGTCAGAAGTACACGCTGTGTATTCTAGGGTTTTCTGGGCAGTAGCTCAGAAACTGCACAGAACCCAGAAAACACAGAAAACAAGGTAGAGAGGTGCCAAATTCCAATTCGTGAGGGCCCATACTCCCCGTGAATCAAAACTTGGCATTCATTTAGGAAAAGTAGAATACAAACAATCCTCTAACAGGGAAGCAGAGATTCTATCAAGAATCAATCACAACAACATGAAATGTCTACACAAAGTCTATCACAACAGCATGCAATCGCTAATTCACCCTAGATGGCATCGAAAGAATGCATGGCATGTGGTTTTTACAAGTGCCTATGTGATGCATGAGATGGAATACCTTCATCTCATCGGGTTGCGACAGAAATAGAATCACAATAGTCAAGACAATAATAACACAAGGCATGTGAATCACTCTTGGTGAAATCATATCAACTGTAAAATCTCAAAACCAGCAACTACAATTAACGAGGTAGTATGGATTTTCCCTATACACAAGTTAGATACTCCCGATCACAGCTTAATACCAAGTACATAATCCATCCTATCCCTAGATAAAGTCTCCAAAAAGTAAAGAAAGTGAATAGAACTCCTCTGATTCCACTTTGTAATGACCCGAATCTGGAGCCCCTCCATTTTTGCCCCGTACCCGGTTGGCCACAGGACCTCAAGCGCATTTCCCCAAACACCAAAATCTGCCGACAAGCTGCGAGGGCCTTGGTAAGTTATTGGGGAAACTATGACCTCATCGGTAAGGTATACATGGTAAGGAAAACAACAATAAACAATGGAAGTAGTAAACAACACGCAACAACTGGAACCCAACAGCGAAAACAATTACTACATAGCAAATGATAATAATGATTCAGCAAGTACAAGTATCTAAAGAAAACAGCAAACAAAACAATGTGCTGAAATACAAATGAACCCAATTACTAAAGAAATATCAAAAGAAAAACAGATAAGAAACTCCTCAGCATTGCAAGCCTCGGCTCAGTCCCATGCTCTCCAGCTCCAGCAAGTCAGGTACCTGAAGTAAAAGGGTGCTTTCCCTTATCTATATATGCAACAATGTAATCTTCTTGGGCCGAAAGCATGGCCCAAATAGGGTGTGAGACAAAGTCCCAATAGGCAACCACACAAAATATACGCCTAACATTAAATGAATACATGGCAAGTAAAGTAGAGGAATAGTAAATAGGAAACACACAGCAACTATAATTCAGAGTTCTAACATATAAAGTACACAAGCAAACAACCAACAACAAGAAGAAAAAAGGTTACCCTCTGGGTAGCTCTGACAGACTAACCCCTATGGTTCAACCTACGAGTACAAGCAACCCTCTAGGAGGCACAAATAGTCTCACCCCTCTGGTTCAGCTAAGAATAGAATCTCTGAGGAAGCACTCACCGTCAATTTCCCCTATAGTCTCGTATTGTGCTAAAGGCTCTCTGGGGAAGCACTCAACGTCTCATTCCCCCTGTGGCCCAGGTCGAGGAAGTAAAGGCTCTATGAGGAATCACTCATCATCAATTTCCCTATGTGGTCTCGCATTGTATTAAAAGACACTCTGAAGAAGCCCTTATGTCTATTCTCCCTGTGGTCTACTACACAAGGTTCTCACAGTCCTGTGTGAAAATAAACATGCTCAGTGCGTTTATATCGCCCATGTAAACCACAAGAACTTCTTGGATATCATTCTAAGGCACAACAACATAATAGTATAACAGTTCCACTATCCTACAACTAGGCATTGAAACTGGAAAAATGAAAAACAATCAAAATAAGCATGGAAAACATCCAGAGTACAGTAAAATCTACCATAATCAAAGGCAAAACCTCTACTCTAGAAATCAAACAAAGAAAACCATACAACAAGGAAAAACAGGATCACGCAATACCCCACTCAAGGGTATTGGTGGAATTTTCACAAAATACTCATCAACATTCTACAGAAAGGCACAAACCACCTACCTTGATCCTAGGAGATCGATATATGTGAACAGTGATGACAGATTCTCCTTAGAATGTTGTATATCTGAGAAAACATCCATACACATAAACCATGATAACATGGGAAAGAGGAGGAATTGGAAAACAAGGCTCAAGGAGAAGGAATAAATCACCACTACTCTTCCAATGTAATCAACTATTCTCGAATCAGAGAACAGACGGAGAGGTGGGGGCTCGGGGAAGATCTTGTCGTACGGGTCTCTCTCGGACGAAAAACCTGGAGAAGGGGTGTGTTCTGTCCGTCATGTGAGACCCTGGTATGTTTAGTGAAAAAAAAGAAAAGTGCACAGCGTGTACTTTTAGAGTACATGGTGCCTACTAGTTTTTTTCTGTACTCCGCCAAAATTGGCCTCCACGTCACCCCTACACACCGTGTGTGTGGCCTGGACACGGCCAACACACAGCTTCGAGCTGGAGAAGAGTACATGGCATGTACTCAGAAAGTATATGGCATGTAATTAAAAAAAATTCAGAAAGTTTATTTTTCTCAAAAACTCCAGAAAAAAGAAAAGTGTACCTAAAACGAAGATCCAGGTTCTTACACTATTCATAAGGGTAAAGTTACTATTCACCAAAAATTATTTTGATCTCAGTGAACCACATTTTTTCACTTTAATTACAACCATGCCTATCAGATTTTTGAAATTAATTTCACAAAAAAAAGTTATTTAATAATTCAACATCTTTTTACTATTTATCATAAAAACACTATTCTTCGAGCACTATTCATAAAAAATGAAATTTTTTAGAAAACTTCTGAAAATTCAGCCTAGATTAATTTTGACATTTACAATTCAAAAATGATGTTTATTTTTTTCATAAAATTCTTCATGTAAGGTAAATAATTAATAATCCATTTTTTAACTTCTAAATTCAATTTATCAAAATTGTCTTAATGAACATATATTTTATTAAGAAAATCTAGTTATAACACTAAAATGATAAAGCATAAATTTTATTAAAAAAATGGGATCACAAATAAGGTCTTTTTAACATATCTCCTTAAAACACCCGCATACGAACTAAGGGTAAGGTGTGTGATTGTGAGAGAATCTTGGGGAGGCTCGGATAACATTTCCTAGTAGTAATCTCCACTAACTTGAACATATCTCTTAGGTGATTACGTTCAAGCTTAACACGTTGGAGTTCAGTTTAGGCTTGGTCTAGAGCGAAGCCCAGTGTTTCCACCTCCTTCCCAAGCTCAGAAAAATGGGCTTCATATGGTTAGAGTTTACTGGGTGAGGACATCGGCTCTTCTTTATCCATTTACTAATTTCGTTTCCAAATAATCATTAATATATCATACTATTCAAAAGTTTCGGGTTGTTACATTCTCCCCTATTTCAAAAAATTGCATCACTAAAATTTGAACTCGGGGTTAGAAACTAAGGGTTTGACTTTTCCAAATATATTTACTGAAAACCTACATCGAAAGAAGGACTAATGAGACCTCCATTTTAAAACACAGAATGGGTAGTTCAAAGTTCACCAGAGAAAACACCAACTAGGGTTCCATCTAGGAAAACCTAAATATGGAAGAAAAGACACACATCATGTTCTGATGGAGTGTGATAGAAAACATGATTAGGACATAGTTTACAACCATAGAGCTTTAAATCTGCGATGATCAAAGGGACCATTTTATTTATTGAAAAAAATACTAGGATATTACTACTATTATTATTATTATTATTTTCAGTTTCAATATACTATCCCTATAGTTGAAAAAAAAAATTCTTTGTAGACTAAGAACATAATGAAACATATATACTTACCTAACATTTAGAGTTTCCATCTTTAATAAATTCCACAGAAAACTCGACTTTTCCTCCAAATGATGAGTGTTCGAGATGATTTAATTTTTTGTACCTAAAGCACTATAATAATCTTTTAGATAGCTTCTAAAGAATAACATAATCCACAAAATATTAACTATCTATTTATTCTATCTTTAAACATTATACCAAAAAAAGAAATAGTAAGATAAAACAATTTTTCGAAAAGAAATAACCCCATAAGAATAAAAACTACTTTTAATCTTCAAAATTCCAAGATATTACCCAAAGTTCCACATATACTATTGCATAAATAACTGTCCTTAAAATTCCACAAAATAAACCAAACTAATATTGAAACCCAAATATAAGAAGTATTTGTTAACAAAGTCTTCTAATATAAATTTTATCAATAATATCCAAAAAAACATAAACCACTCATAATGTCTTATAAAAAAAGTAATTAACCTAATCACATTTTCCCCAAGATAGGTTAATTTCAATAAGTAACCTATATTACCATAAGTCTACAATAAATTCCTCAAATCGTCAAAATATAAGTCAACCATTACTTCCCAAATAAAATACTGTATTAATCTATTTACCTTTATCATATAGGGTTCCCAAATTAGTGAACGCCTTTTAAAATAAAATTCATCTCTTCATCCCTTATTAATTTTTCAATAAGAACATCTTTACAACATCAACATGTGATACATATCCATAGATGTTTTCCCTAATTATATAAAACCATATTAGGTAGTGGCATAATGTTCATAGAAAACATTAAAGACATTCTCATAGAGAACTAACTAAAATACAACATCACATAGTCAATTATTACGAAGAGGTTGGATGTACTTCAGTCATCATGATCCATCTCAGTATAGGACTTGAATTGTTCCCTTGTCCTTGGAGATTGTTGATCCTCATCATGATTCTCATCCCTTCCAAGAGATCATTACCTTAGATAATGTCCAACATATTCACATTTATGACATTGAACAGTATAAGTCACATTATATGGAACCTTATCTCCATCCATCACGTTATCCATTTTTTTAAAGCAATTGCCTACTTTATGCCCCATCTTCCCACACTTAAAACATCTTCGAGTTCCATTGTGACATTATCCTTGGCTCCTCATTCCACACTTTTTTCACAAAGAAAATTGGGTCTTCTTTTCCTTATCATGTTCATCATATGAACATCCTTTAGTCTTCGTCTTCCTCTTCCTTGATAAATTTGCGCATTCAACTAGGTACCAATCATTAATTGTGATCTTTAAAAGCTGGTTGGGAATAATCACAATTTTTTCAACTAGATATCTCATCTTTTCTACCGTATTAATTGGTAAATCATCACATTTACCAACACATTGGTTGTTGGGACATTTTCATCTATTTCCCGCAATTAACTATGAAAAAGAATGTATAATTAGGGGGCATAAATACATAGCCAATGATCATGAAAAGAAAACTTTAAGTATAAAAGCATAAACTTGTAAAGGAAAAGTATATCTTAACTTGTGACTCCCTAGGTTCCAATCTAGTCTATCCATTATCATCTATTATTATGTGATTATTTATTTTATTTTATCATTTTCCCTTTAATAATGGTTCATACTAAGCTTATGAATTTTCGATAGCATATCTCCTGGGAGTGGCAAACCAAGAGTGCAGCAAGGCCCATTGTCGTGCACCAGGTTACCGCAGGTCAAGACTGAAACACCTTGATATAGTTTTCACTCCTAGGTACATCTGTTCTAGAGCCACCTCTACTTGTTCGTATCAAGATAGAGATTTATTTTTTTAGAAACCACTTACTAAGTACTTCACCAAAATACTAGAATATTTTCCTATATTTAATATTTTCATTAAGAATCATTGTAATATTTTCAAATATTAATTTCTACAAGTCCTAATTTCCACAAATAACTAAACCATCCTTTGATACCAACTATATCATCCCGCCTTTTTTTCACATAAACTTTTATTACAGTATACAAAACCGAAAATCTTTAAGGTTTAGTGTCTTGGAAACCAGGAACTTAATACATGACAACATAAAACCTTCTCCTTAAACACTTGGAAGGATTCTTCATTTGTTCATCCTAAGTTAGTTACTGTATCTCATAAACTATAGAAATACATCCAATAAAAGGGTGATAAGAAGGCCCAGTAAGGTAAACATGGGAAACATTTCACGTGTGAACTTGACATACATCAATAAAGTCATGACAAATAACTTCAAGGCATACGAAAGAGATCATGAGGCATATCATAATGAATAGAACATGAATAATAACTTGAATATGTGGCTACAACATTTTACTTATGAAATCTTGAACATATCACCAAGGTCCATCCAAAAGGTTTCATTAAAAAAATTAGCATGTTTATTCACCAAGGTATCGTTAAAATTATCATCCCTAGAGATTAATTCATTACCCAATGCATTGGAGCGCTATCAGGGTGAACCATTAATTTGTATTTATTATAATGTCAGACATATATATAATCATCAAACATTTCATAAATAACATATATATCATAAAATAAATGGGATTCATTTCATTATCATTACGTTTTCAAAACTACTTTAAAGACATGATCTTTATGTCACTTTAAACCCACATAAAAGAAAATATGGTTTCATGTATGTAAATATGAGAATTAAAATAGAAAATTTTGATATATATGTGAATACCCCAGTATAGGAAAGATATTTGAGTATTCAATTAATAAAATAATTGATTTGGGGAAAAAAATGAGAGACATTTTGAGATGAAAATTCGGCAACATAACGGCTAGGATATTGGGTTTTAGAAAACATTGAAAAGAGAGGGGACATGGGTCACCCACTCAAAAATGATCCATAAAACATTATTGGGACATAATATAATGTATATAATAATATGGTAATGAAATTTGAAAGACATACCATATGAAATGAAAAACATGGACGGATGACAAAAATAAGATTTCTTTTGTGAAAATTCGGCAACATAACGACGTTGCTTAAAACATCAAAAAAGAATTGATGAGATAAAGTAGGGTCTCTCATCATATGAAAATAAGAATAATAGTATGATGAATTTATAAGATCATAACCCAACCTAATAAAAGGAGTGTTAAAATAATGACAAGAAAATAGAACAGGAAAATGAGAAGGGTTAATGAATCCCTTACAAAAATCTGGCAGCCTAACGGTGCCACTTAAACATTATTAAAATGAATTGATGAGAGAAAGAGGGGGTATCTAATCAAATGAAATGAAATATACAGTTTTATGAACATAACAGATCATCCCACAGCATAAGAACATGGAACTTAAAATAAATTACATAAAAGATAATACTTGAAAGGAAAGAAAGAGGTACGATCCCTTATCTTAAAACATAACTCCCAAAACTCAATGGTCGGGACCTTGGGGGATTGAGGGCACCTTGGGAGGACTCATTGTGGGGTAATGAGACTATAGAATTGTTGAGGGAGAGTTGGGAGTGAAAAATAAAGGAGAAAAGGGTGGGTATTTATTTGGAAACGGAGGTGACACTTTAATAATTTCAAAAGACACGTCACAAGTGGCTTTCACAAAACCATGGGCTTGCCCATGGTATTGTCCCATGGATATTTGCGACATGGGACCCATAATACACTAATTCATCCCCTTTGGTCGACCAACCATCAAATAACTCATTAAAGCATCATGATGCAGTCATGATTTCATTAAGCATACCGAAACCCTAATCTGTATTTTTACTATTCACTAAAAAATTAACTCTTTCAGAAAAATAACAAAAATTCATTGTAACCCTTTTTCGACGTGTAGAATTCAAAAATGAAATCCATTTTTTGTAACCAAATTTCTGAATCTTTCTAATTTAATTTGTAATTAAAATCATAATTTATTCAAAAAAAATATATTTCAAAATCTATAACTCATTTTTAACACCTTGAAAATTAGTCAACATTCGAAAACCTTATAAACATATGAAAATAAAATAATTATATGGTTTACTAATAATAATTGTCAGATTACTATTCATTAAGGTAAAGTTACTACTCACCAAAAATAATTTTTATCTCAATGAACCACATTTTTCACCTTAATTACAACTGTGACTGTCATATTTTTGAAAATCATTTCCCCAAAAAAGTTATTTAAAATTAAACATCTTTTAATATTCATCATAAAAAAAATTTCATCAAAAATGAAATTTTTTAGAGATCTTCCAAAAATTCAGCCTAGATTAATTTTGACATTTCCAATAGAATAATGATGTTTATTTTTTTCATCAAAATTTTCTATGTAAGGGAAATCTCTAAAATACCATTTTACATCTAAAATAAATCAATCAAAATTGTCTTAATAAACATACTTTATTTAGAAATGCTAGTTATAACAAGGAAATGATAAAGCAACAATTTTATTAAAACTATTCGATTACATATTAGAGATTTTTAACATATCCTCTTAAAACACCTGCATACGACCTAAGGGTAAGGTGTGCAAAGGTGAGAGAATCTTAGGGAGGCTCGGATAACATTTCCCTAGTAGTAATCTCCACTAACTTGAAGTTCTCCCATAGGTGATTCCATTTAATATTAACACGTTGGAGTTTGTATTGGTCTTGGTCCAAAGCGAAGCCCAGTGATGCCACCTCCTTCCCAAGCTCAGACAAATGTGCTTCATACGGTTTGAGTCTACTGGGTTTGGCCATCAACTCTTCTTTCTGCATTTACCCTTATCATTTCCAATTAATCATTAATATATCATAAAATTTCAAAATTTCGGGTCGTTACAGTAATGATTCTGGAACCATCATATACACATGATACTAATTAATAGAACAAAACTAGTTTGTTGTGATCGAAAACCACCACAAAAATCTAAATGATTATCACTAAATGTCTTATTTAATGATTCATCCTCCAAAATTCTAACCATATGATACATATAAGCATTTACAATTATAGATGTTCATTAATATCATATAAATTAATTTATGGATATTTATACCCACTCCACATAAACATTCATAATTATATACAACTATACCGATCGTGAAAACAACGGAAATGAACGCTCCCAGGAGATAAAATTGTATCTTATACCTCATAAAAAAGCTATAAATGAACATAATAAAATTGTAATAAATAAAATAATTGTATATTAAGTTCTTAATTAAATAATTCTTTAACTTTATTTGATTATCCATGATGTTAGGGTCATTTTCAGAACACATACAGACATAAGGTAAGGGATCTTACCCAAAGCATCATTTTTCATTTGAGTTATTCATTCATTATCATTACCTTGATATAATGATTATTTATTTTTTGTGTAATTATTCTATATAATGTGAATATTTTCCAAACTCATATTTATAGATCATTTCATCTTTATTATATTTTAAATACATGATTTATTAGGTTCCAATTTCAAATAACAAAACCTGATTAAAGGGAACATCTAAATTTCATACCCATTTTCGAGTACCATCTATAATATATTTGTAGACACCAATATTTTTATAACATAACTAATTTTTTCATGAAAAACTATATTTGTTCATTTCTAGTTTTTATAAATAATCCAGACAATAATAATGAATTTTCCCAAAGAACTCTTCTTTGTAATGTAAACTTGTATTTCTCTCAAAAATTCCTTGATGATTCTATTATAATATTATCAATTATTTCAACACGTATTTTTAATTTTTTTATTTATAATGTTTTATCTCATATTTTTTACATCCACCATAGTTTATTAAAAGGTTTATGATTATTTTGGTTGTGGATGTGCGATTTTGATACCATTCACTTTATTACTCAGAATGGTTAGGGATTATGTTTATAGACTGGGAAAAAGTTATCTACATTGCATATGTATATATTATTTATGTTTAACCTTATTCATATGAGGAATGAATTTTACGTAGTACGTGATAAATGGGGACCACTATAGCCCCTCGATACATCGGTAGGTCTCATGAGTGTAACGTCCTGGTTCTAGAAGCCGCCCAGCGGCGCCCATTACCCAGTTGGTCACATGGACTCATGTGAATTTCCCCAAATGCCAGAGGCTGCCGACTAGAAGCGAGGGCCTTGGGTTTGATAGTGGGGAAACTATTCAATCCTAGGAAGAGTACACAGTAGAAGAGATAATAAACAACAACAATAGCAGAAGCAGAATTCATGCATACAAGAGTAAACGATAAACAGCGGAAGACTAACAAATAAACAACTGGAGCAAAAATATATGAAATGAAGCATGATACATATATGTCTAGGAAAATATCCAAAAAAGTCACAATGCCGAAATACATTACTATGAAAATGTACAAAAGAAAAATAGATGAGGAAATACTCAGCATCGCAAGCCTCTGCTCGGTCCCATGCTCACCTGCCCCACTGCAATCAAGATCTTGAAGTAGAAGGGTGCTTGCTTAATCTATACCAGCAACAACATAATCTGTTTGGGCCCAAAATCATGACCCCAATAGGATGTGAGACAAATTCCCAATAGGAAACCACCTAAAGATCTATGCCTAACTGTCAATGAATATATGGCTGGTAATGTATAGTAAGCAGTAAACAACAATCAGTAAACAGGATAATACACAGCAGTAACAATCCACCGTTTTCAGCATATAATCTACAAAGATGAAACAACCAATCAAGCTAGCAGAACAAAATGGTAACCACTAGGTAGTTCTCATAGCTTAACCACTAAGGTTCAACCTACAAGTACTAGAAACCCTCTGTGAAGCACACACAGTCTCGCCCCTCTGGTTCAGCTTAGAATTAATAGACTCTCTGGGGAAGCACTCACCATCAATTCCCCCTATAGTCTTGTATCATACTAAAGGATCTCTAGGGAAGCACTTAATGTCTATTCCCCATGTGGCCCGCATTGAGGAACTACAAACTCTCTGAAGAAGAACTCAACAAAAATCCCCCCATGTGGTCTCACATCGTAAATTAAGGACACTATAGATAAGCCCTTACATCCATTCTCTCTGTGGTCCGTTATGCTAGGTTCTCATAGCCCTGTGTAAAACAAACATGCATAGCACGCGTATCGGCCCAAGTAAACCTAAAGAACTACATGGTTATCATTCAAAGGAACAACAACATAACAGTACAATAGTTCCACTATCATACAACTAAGCATGGAAACTGGAAAAATGCCTACTAAACAAAACATGCAAGGAAAAGCACAACAACGCGGTATAAATTATCCAAAATTTACAAGAAATGAAATCCAATCATGTAATCAAGAAATGTAGACAAACAATAGGGGAAAAATAGGAAACCCATAATTCCCCATCCAAGGGAATTAGTGGAATTTTCACCAAATATTAACAGAAATCCTACGGAAAGGCACAAACCACCTTCCTTGGTTCTAGGAGATTGATATACGTGAACCACGATGATTTATTCCCCTTAGAACATCAAAGATCTGAGAAACCACAAAAATAGATCAACCCACGATAACTTGGAAACGAGGAGGAAACATAGAACAAGGCTAAAGAAGAAGAGAGAACTCACCGATGTGATTCAACGCAATCAACAGTGATCAATTCGGAGAACGGATAGAGGAACTGAAGCTTGTATAAGAAATGCGGATTCCCGGTGCTCTTGTATGAAGAAGCTAGAGAAGAAGAGATTTTCATCGATTAGGTGTGACCCCTATTTTTTTAAGGAAAAAAAAGTACACGGCGAGTACTTTTAGAGTACACGATGTGTACTAGGTTTTTCTGTACTCTGCTTTAAGCGGACTCCACGTCACCCCTACACCCCGTGTGTGTGGCTCGGGCATGGCCAGCACACGGCATTGAGTCGGAAAAGAGTACATGGTGTGTACTCAGAAAGTACACGTCGTGTACTTCAAAAATTTCCAGAACTCTATTTTATTTCTCAAAAACATCCGAAAAAGGAAGGACATACCTCTAACAAAGATCTGGGTTCTTACAGACTTCCCCCATTAAAGAAATTCTTTCCCGAATTTCCCTAACGAGGCGTGGAAGAAGAATCCCTGAACAGCTCTGGCCACTACGATCGTACATCAACCTCCCTTTCCCAGGTCTCGTCCTATACTCGACCATTCTACCACAACACCCATACTAGAGGAACAGACCTCCCACAGAGAACCTTTGTACTATGATATACATTCCATATAGGATGATCCTCAAATGATGCATCCGCTTCGAGCTCAACTTCCTCAGGCTGAAAGATATGAAATGGGTCCGAAAAGTAATTTCAGAGCTGAGAGATGTGGAAGACGTCGTGCATCACCTGGTACCTCTGAGGTAACTGCAACCAATAGGAAATCGGCCCGATTCTCTCCAACAACTCAAATGGCCCAACGTAATGCAATGATGGCTTACCCTGTCTCTGAATCCTCTTGTGTCCCAACCTCGGTGCAACACGCAGAAAAACCTAATCCCCAACCTTGAACTCTAGAGGTCGTCTTCAGTAATCAGCATAAGACTACTGTAAAGAATATGATGTAGACATCCTCTTCCTAATCAACTCTATCTTCTCTGAGGTCTCCTGAACAAGACAAGATCCCAGCAAAGCTACCTCTCCTACCTCTATCCAGCATAAGTGTGATCGGCATAGCCAACCATACAAATCCTCGTAAGGTGCCATCTAAATAGTTTCATGAAAACTGTTGTTGTAGGTGAACTCCACCAGAATGATATGCTTATTCCAAGAACCGCCACAGTCTAGAATGCAATATCAGGGCAAATCCTCAAGAACTTGGATCGTACACTCAGACTAGCCATCTGCCTGGGGATTGTATGTTGTACTCAAAAGTACCTGTGTACCCAAGGCCTTCTGAAGCCCCTACCAGTACTGAGAAGTAAAGCACGCATCTCTGTATGAAAACAATGGAGTGTGGGACCACATGCATACGTACAATCTCTCGGATGTATAGTCATCCCAGATCATCCACAATGAACTTCTTCTTGATCGGTAAGAAGAGAGAAACAGTCGTAAGCCTGTCGATGACAACCCAAACAACATCGTTCCCTTGAGGCGACCTTGCCAATCTGGTCATGAATTAAATTGAGATATTATTCCATTTCCCCTCGAAAATGGGTAACTACTAGAAAAGTCCTGATGATCGTTGATGATACCCCTTCAATTGCTGAAAAGTAGAACACCTTAAGACAAAACCTGCAGCATCCCTCTTCATACCTAGCCACAAGTACTGGCGATGAAGTTCCCGATACGTCATGGTGATGCCAGGATCAACTGCCCAAACTGAAGAATGAAAATCCTACATCAGCTCCTCGCATATGTTTTTACACCCATACGCATCCTTGGAAATGAAAATCTCATCCTCGGCCACTGTCCATCCAGGAAGAGGGTCCTCTCCTGACACACTCTCCGATAGGACTAAGACTTCTGAGTCTGATAGCTTCCTCCTCCGTACCTGATCAAGTAGTGTAGAGGTAACAACTGAATAAGATAGAAATGTCTGTCTCTATCTATCATGCACCTCCAGATGCATCTCAGATAATAGATCTATAAGCTGCCACTCACTGCTGGACTTTTGAACAGCCTGAATCTAAGTTCTCCTGCTCAACGCATCTGCCACTGCGTTTCCCTTTCTTAGCGTATAGGCGAGCTCGAAATCAAAAGACTGAAGATACTCGACCCACCTATGCTGTCTCAGATTCTGATCACATAGAGTGATGATGTACTTGAGACTCTTGTGGTCAGTGAAAACCACAATGGGGTATCCCAGAAGTTAATGTCTCCAACAGCGTAAGGCATGAATAGTAGCTCCCAACATTAGATCATGCATCGGGTAGTTCTTCTCATGTGGCCTCCACTATCGAGACCCTTACGCAACAACTCCATCTCCCTGCAAAAGTACAACGCCCAGCCCGATACCTAAAGCATCACAATTAATTGTATATCTCTTGCCTAGCTCTGGAAAGACTAGTATCGGTGCCGATGTAAACCTCCCATTCAGCTCCTAAAAGGCCGACTCACAAGAATCTAACCACAAGAACTTAGCCCCCTTCTTGGTCAGACCTTTCAAAGGTGCTTCTAGGCATGAGAAGTCCTGAATGAAGTATCTGTAGTATCCAGCCAGCCCTAGGAAACTCCGTACCTCAAAAATGTTCTTTGGTTGCTCCCAGGAAACTACAGCCTTCACATTCTCTAGTTCCAAAGATACTCCAGCCTCTAAGATGATGTGACCCAAGAAGTGATTCTGATCCATCCAAAAGTGGCACTTCGAGAGTTTAGCATAAAAATGATGATCTCTCAGTGTACCCATAACGATCTCAAGATGGGAAGCATGGTCATGTTGTGTGTGAGAGTACACCATGATATCATCCATGAAGACCATGACAAAGGATTCCAAGAATGTATGGAACACTCGGTTCATAAGTGCTATGAAAACTGATGGCGCATTCGTGAGACGAAATGCCATAACTGTATACTCGTAGATACCATACCTGCTTCTGAAGGCTGTCAGAGGTATATCTGATGGTCTAACGTGTAAATGATGATAACCGAACCTCAAATCAATCATTGAGTACACCTGGGCTCCCCAAAGATTATCGTAAAGGTCATCAATCCAAGGTAAGGGATACCGGTTCTTGACCGTCAACAGGTTCAGCTTCTAATAATCCACAGATAGCCTAAGGGTACCGTCTACCTTGTTCACAAATTAGACAGGGGAACCCCAAGGAGAAGTACTGGGTCAGATCAAACCCTTTGCCTGCAACTCCTCCAACTACTTCTTGAGCACCTAAAACTCAGGTGTATCCATCCTATATGGAGGAATGGGAACCGGTGCCACTCCTGGCATGAGCTCAATAGAGAAGTCCACCTCACGCTCCAGAGGCAAACCTAAAAATCCTCTCCGAAGACATCCCTAAAACGATCCACCACTAGAAGAAATTCCAACTATGAAATCCCATAGTCATCCAGATAAAGACTATCAATATGGGTTGTCACCCTTCCTAGACCATGATGTATGAGTCCTACTCGACTCTCCTAAACATCCCATTCGCCTATATGATAAAAAGATTCACCCTCGAGTGAAATGAAACTCACCCTGCGGCGATAACAGTCGACGACTACCTGGAAGAAAGCCAACCAGTCCATCCCGAGAATGACATCATAGCCTGTCATCTCTAGGACGTAGAGATCCCATAAGAAACGATACCCTGAAACTTCGAGAGGGTACTCACGACACTGAAGTACACTAGATGTCCTTGTCCCCAAAGTTGTGTCTATTTTCAAAGAGTTGGCAGAAGAAAATATTCAATGCCTAAGGCTCTCTATGACAGCAAAAGAGATAAATCTATGCTTATCACTGGTATCGAAAATCACTGAAGATAAAACTGATTCCACTAAAATCGTACCTCGAACGGTAGAAGGTCTGGGATCCTGCTCCTAATAGGTCTTCTCCACTACAAAAGTATGGCCTACCCCACGGCCCTGTGACCCTTCTTGACTACTCTGAGCTGATCCTCCCTACTGACGCTGAAGGACTGGTGACTGACTGCCACGGCCTTGACCTCCACCTTGGCTCGAACAGCTCGAAGAACTCTAGTTCCCCGACTGGTGAGAAACTAGTTGTGCTACTCCTAAATGAGGAGTCATGGAAGAACCCCCGTCACCCGCCACTGGTGAGAAAACCTGGCTGAAATGATGAAGGCGACCCATCATGCCATAGGATCAGAACTCCACTGGGTCTCTCTGGCACTACGGCCTTGTGTGTCCTAACCTTCCAAACATGTAGCATACCACCTGGCTACCTGAAGTTGTATCTCACCTCCTCGGATCACCATGCGTAGGCTCCCTATGACACTTACTGTTGTCTATTGGAGGGATACAAGCTCTGGAAGTAGAACCGCCCTGGATCGGAGCTCCGGAGTCTCTCATATTGCACTCTACAATCAGCACCAGGTTGACGATGGAAGTTACAAAAGTCAACTAGAAGATATTCACATGTGAGTGCATCTCTCGCCTGAGTCCATCATCAAACTTCCTTGTTAAGAACACCCCACTCCCATCCCAGAGGGGTGTGAAATGCTGCAGCTTAGTGAAATGAGAGGAATACTCCATGACATAAAGAGAACCCTCCTCTAGACTCATAAACACTCGGGCTCGATCAGACCTCAGGGTCTCCGGGTAGAAGTATTCATAGAACATGCATTGGAACTCCTCCCAAGTCATAACCAGCTGATGAGCCTCATGGGAGATCATGTACCACCACCTCTTGGAGGAGTCTCAGAGATTGTAAGTAGCTAGTTTGACTCCCCTCTCTGGATGTGTCTCCAGATGCTCGAAGATAGTCAGTATGGCTTCTAGCCATGACTCTGTAGCATGTGGTCCTCCTTCCCCCGAGAAAGTAGGAGGATGCTGCTGCTGGAAAACCCGAGTCAAGTCTGCTATATATGTGGAGGGAGGCGGTGCTCCCTGAATGGTCTGCATCATCCTCATAAAACCTTCCCTGAACAGTGCATCAGCTCCCGCAACTGGTATGAGCACCGGTGCCAAGGCTGGTCCGACTGTAGGATCGGCAGGAAGTCCCTGATCAGGAATTTCTGGTGTCTGATCACTGCCTGATAACTGAAGAACAACCGAAGGATGTCTCAGGGGCATAGATCTAAGGATCAAAAGCATACCTTATATTAGAAAAAACAAGGATAGAGAACCAAGAAATAAAAAACTAAAACAAGAGAAGGAACCACACAAGATTCACAAAACAAGACTATACAGCGTGTATAGACAATAAACGATGTGTACTTAACTACACTCTCATGCCCGTGTCTCCTTGCACGACTAACCCACACAGTCTTCTTAAACTGAGACTACATGACGTGCTCCCTATGGAAACAACGTGTAGTAGGCAAGGATTCAATGACCCGTGTTGTTAGTTACATGGTCGGCTACACGGCTGAGAGTACATAGCATGTTCCGAACAAACACGGCGTGTACTTTAAGACTATCCCGACCCGTGTTGTTGGTGACACAGACAAGTACACAGCTGACCCATACATGGCATGTTCCGAACAAACATGGCGTGTATAAGAGACGAGCACACCTTCCCGTGTTGTTCGTGACACGGCCGGGTACTGAGAACATGGATACACGGCATGTTTATACATAACATGGCATGTATGACATGAGATTCACCGACCCGTGTTGTTGGTTACAGGGCCAGGTACACGCTCTCTACTACATGGCTTGTACCTACCGTACATGGTGTGTTCCGAGAGGTTTTTCACAACTTGTGTTTCTTCTCACGCAGCCAGTGACACGGTTTAAAACTACACGGTGTGTATATATAAGTGAAGGCCATGTATTCTAGGTTTTTCTAGGCAGTAGCTTTGAAACAGCACTGAATCCTAGAAAACACTGAAAAATGAGAAAGTAGGTGCCAAATTCCGATTTGTGAGGGCCCATACTCCCCAAAAATCAATTCTTGGAATCTATTTAAGAAAAGTATGATACAAAAAATCCTCTAACAATCAATAAATATTCTAACAAAGCATCTATCACAACATCCTGCATAATCTACAACCGAGTATATCACAACGACATGCAATTGCTAATGTACCCTATATGGCATGACAAGAATGCATGGCATGTGATTTCTAACAAGTGCCTATATGATGTATGATATGGAATACCCTCATCTCATCGAGTTGATATAGAAATAGAACCAGAATAGAAACAAAAATAACAACACAAATCATGTGAATCACTCTAGGTGAAATCATATAAACCGTAAAATCCTAAAACTAGAAAACTGTAATAATCGAGGTAGTGTGGCTTTTCCCTTTACACGGGTTATCTACTCCCGAGCACAACATAACACCAACTATCGAATCCATCCTATCCCTGGCTAAGGGCTCCAAATAGTAAATCAAGAGAAAAGAACTCCTTTGAAACAACTTTGTAACCTCCCGGTTCTAGAAGCCACCCAGAGGTGCCACGTACCCGATTGGTCACATGGCCTCAAATGCATTTCCCCAAATTCCAGATGCTGCCGACTAGTAGCGAGGGCCTTGGGTTTGATAGTGGGGAAACTATGCCCTCCTTAGTAGATTACACAATGGAAGGGATAATAAACAACAACAATAATAGAACCAGAAGTCATGCATAAAAGTGTAAATGATAAACATCGGATGACTAACAAATAAAAAACTTGAGTAGATATATATGAAATGATGCATGTTACATATATGTCTAAGAAAATAGCCAAACAAGTCAAAATGATGAAATAAATTACTAAGAAAAAGTAAAAAAGGAAAACATATGAGCAACTCCTCACCATTGCAAGCCTCGGCTTGGTCCCATGCTCAATAGATCCAGTGCAATCTAGAACCTGAAGTAGAAGGGCACATGCCTTTATCTATACCGGCAACAACAAATCTATTTGGTCCTAAAAGCATGACCCAAACAGGGTGTGAGATGAAGCCCCAATATGAAACCACCTAGAGATATTTTCCCAATAGTCGGTTAATATATGGTAGGTAAAGTACAATAAGTAGTAAACAACAAACAATAAATAGGATAATACACAGTAGTAACAATCCACCGTTTCCAGCATATAATCAATAAACATGAAACAACCACTCAAGAAAGCAGAACCAAATGGTAACCACTGGGTAGTTCTCATAGCCTAACCCCTAAGGTTCAACCTAAAAGTACTAACAACCCTCTGGGAAGAACACACAGTCCCTCCCATATGTTCAGCTAAGAATTAATAGACTCCCTGGGGAAGAACTCGCCGTCAATTCCCCATACAGTCTCGTATCATACTAAAGGATCTATATGGAAGCACTCAACGTCAATTCCCCCTGTGGCCTACGTCGAGGAACTACAGACTCTCTAAGGAAGCACTCGACGCCAATTCCCCCTGTGGTCTCTCATCGTAAATTAAGGACACTATGTAGAATCCCTTATGTCCATTCTCCATGTGGTCTGTTACACTAGGTTCTCACAGCCCTATGTAAAAAAACAGGCATAGTGTGCGTATCGAACCAAGTAAACCTAAATAACTATATGGCTATCATTTTAAGGCACAATATCATTACAGTACAATAGTTCCATTATCCTACAACTAGGCATGGAAACTTGCAAAACAACTAATAAGACAAACATGCAACGCAAAGAACAAGAACAGAGTACAAATTATCCAAAATTTACAAGCTATGATCTCCACTCAAGAAATCATGAAAAGAAGACAAACAACAGGGGAAAAACTGGAAACCCATAATTCCCCGTTAAAGGAAATTGGTGGAATTTTCACAAAAAATTCACAGACATCTTACGGAAAGGCACAAACCACCGACCTTGGTGCTAGGAGATCGATATACGTGAACCACGACGATTGATTCCCATTAGAACGTCGAAGATTTGAGAAAAGGCCAAAAATTCTCAACCCACAATAACTTGGAAACGAGGAGGAAAAATAGAACAAGGCTAAATAAGAAGAGATATCTCACTGCTACGATTCCAATTCAATCAACGACGATCGATTCAGAGAATAGATAGAGGAATGGAATCTCGTCGAAGATCCACAGATTCCTAGCGCTCTCGGACGAAGAAGCTGGAGACGAAGTGCTTTTCATCAATTAGGCGTGACCTCTATATGTTTAATGAAAAAAAGTACACGGCGTGTAATAGGTTTCTCCGTACTCCGCTTTATGCAGACTCCACATCACCCCTACACTCGGTGTGTGTGGCCCGAGCAAGACCAGCACACGAATTTGAGCTGGAAAAGAGTACACAGCATGTACATCAAAAATTTATAGAACTCCATTTTTTCTAAAAAACATCCTAAAAATAAAAGACATACTTGAAACGAAGATCAGAGTTCTTACAATGCGACTAATTAGCCTTGGTTTTTACCCATTATTTATGTTGTCTTAGTGGCGACCTTAATGGTAAGATTATGATATCTGACATTATGAATTCACCCATTATGAATCTTGTAATTATTAGTCCATGTGATTTTTAGACTATTAGAATTTCCATAGTAATGTTTTATAGTGGAATTATTTAATAATCTTTTCTTCCTACCTTATTATGCTCAATATTATGCTTTAATGGTATGTGTACATTTAGTTACTCACCATTCCTTATATTTATGCTTCTGATATTTTATTTACCTGTACTGAGCATTTTAGATCACCCCTTTCTTATTTTTTATTTTTCACCAGGATGCAATGATGTATATTTTGAATGACATACACTAATAATATAAGAGTTATGGGAGTTACAAATGGATCTGTTGTATTGAATTTCATTTCAAGTTGTAATGTTTAAATTATGTATGTATCTAGTCTTCCAATGATACTAAACTATTTTTCCCATAATTATGAATCTTTATTTTTTATATTTCAATGTAATAAAATAACACACCAACTTCAGGATTTTAGGGATGGGGTCTCTACAAATGTGGTAATTGGTTTTTGTTTCAATTTTCTATCTAAAAGACATATGTTATATTATCCAACTATCTTCTTTATGAGGTGTATATACATCATATCTAACATGTGATATCATTAAATTATTTATTCTCATAATATTTTATGTTTCATTTAGTATTAGTCCATTATAGTGATTAAAATTCAATGTCAAAGAAGTGGTAATGTTTTTTTGTTATAATCTCATTGTTTATCAGGATTGTTTTTAATTATATATCCAGTGATGAAATTTTATGATCCAATTCTCAAGACACTCATGAATTTTCCAATCCTCTTTTTTGGTCATGAGAATATATTTTTTCCATTTAATTTCCTCTCTTTATCTAGTTATGATTTTAAAAAAAATATGAAAAATCATCCTTTATTTTTATCTTCGGTTGAAGACATGTTTTTATTTTAGAATAATGTATTCTAATTTTTTATAAAAAATGTTTTTATCATTAATAAAATGAGTTATTAATGAACTTTCTACCCAGGTTATAATTTTTT
Source organism: Viscum album (assembly GCA_963277665.1). Lineage (NCBI taxonomy): Eukaryota > Viridiplantae > Streptophyta > Magnoliopsida > Santalales > Viscaceae > Viscum > Viscum album. The sequence continues at coordinate 160,836,163 of OY728135.1, read as the reverse complement.
ATAATTTTTTTGAAATGAATCTTCATGTCATTTTCCAAACAATGCTCAATTGGATTTTACCAAAAATGTGAAAAGAATCTCTTTTTATAACATGTACGACACGAACTTAATTTCCCTCTATGATAACTATTATTTTCATTAAATATTCCTTTTAATTTTTTGAGTATATTTTCAAATATAAAGATTTGATAAATTTTTTGTGAATTTTTTGTTTTGAAAAGTGATATTCAAATTAATGTTTTATTCCCCATGAAACATTCCACGGTATTTATCTTTCAATATAAATCTCCCTTAGTAGAAATCGACTGATCTAATTTACAATTTTCTGTGGATATTAACCATGGATACCATTCATATATTTTCATTGAATGTTTGATGATAAAATATTTTAATGGAACCCGTTTCTCTTCCATGGGTTATATAATTGTAAAATTATCATGAAACCACTTCTATCTGCAAGGGATATGAAATGATGAATTGATTAAATGATTAAGAAACATATATATCTTCCTCCGGTTATGATAGGATGGAATGATAATGAATAAAATTTTATTACATGGGTTATGATATGATGAATGTTTTATGATCCTATGGAACAAGTATGTTTGAATTTAATTTTTTGATAGGTGGGACCTTTATCTCCCTCTAATACATTAGGTAATGATTTATATCTCATGATATTGATATGTAAGGACCTGTCAATTTCAAGGAAAATTTTTTCTTCACTTTTTTGGGATTTTACGAGTACGCGGTTTCTGAAGACACCTGATTCCAAGGCCAGTTGTGCCCGGAATCATTTTCTGAAGTTTAGCTCGGGTACGTTAAGCGAATGAATGAGTGAGTTTTTCTATCTTCTGAACCAGTGCTCAGAATTGAAATCCACGGGCCCCAATGGAACCGTAGTGCCGGAATTTTCTTAATAGAAACTTTACCATAGGTGCGTTTTCCTAGGAGGAGTTGTAAAAATATCTGGATTAAATGAAAAGTAAAATAAAATTGTGTTACAATTTAATTTCTTATTCTAAGTGATTATATCCTAGGTGTGGAAGTTGGATTGGGACCCACTAGATACTAACTACCCTAGAGAGGATAAAGGGGAGGTGGGGCCCACACGACCCCAACCCTTCACATTCCCCATAACCCCTTAAACTCCCCCATTAAACCCCCTTGTAATTAAGTGGGTGACTTCTCCACTCCCCATCCCCCACATAAAATCATGCCAACACATTAAATCAATTAATAGAATTTTGGTTTTGTATTTTGGATTTTGAAATGCATTCCATGATTTAATAAAATAAGAGGAGTCTTACTTTATTTGGGGGTTGGCTCATTGTGTTGTGGATTGGAGGAGAGAGCTCTAGTTCCTTTGAAGAATTTCATCCTCCCGCGAAGAAAGGCATCTTTTGATGAAGAACGTCATCACCACAAGGAGAGACTACGTGCCATACCTTATTCTATCCACAGCTAGTGTGAGACGTCGTCCCCTCCTTGGACACATGCCAATCCTATCTTACAAAACTCACCCCATGACGCTATCTTCTACATCACTGGAAAACGACATCGTTAAATCGAGTTAAGGGTGTGTTTGGAATGGGTAATGATTGGTTTTCCTTCCATGTTGTTATTCCTATTAAACCGATTGTTATCGGGCTAATGTGAAAGGGACCAGACCAAAATAACACAGTCTGATTCCTCCGCCATTCTTGTGAAATTGTGGAATTTTGCGGCCGTTATGGAGGGGTGAATCAAGCTATGTTTTTGGAGAAAATCAGAGGCCCAAAAACTTTGTAAATGTCCTCAGAGCATCAGGGTGACCTGTGAGTGATGTTTCATAGAAAATGGATCATTGGAACAAAGAACGGACACCTCAGGAGGCGTGCTGGACGGAGGCGTCGTATTCTTAAAAATTCCCGAATACACGGAGTGTTCTCCAAGAGCACACACCGTGTAGTACAACCGTATTGTGGCTTCCGTTTCAGAAGTTATAAAAGTAACACATGATGTGTGATTCTAGACACACGGCGTGTACTCTCCACACTGTTTGTCAGAGGAGGCTTCGATGGACATGGCATGTATTCTAGAAAAATACACGGACACGGACAGCAATACACGGCCAAGAAACACGGCGTTTATTCACTTCATAGAATGGGAGGAGCGGATTTCCGAGGCTTGGCCTGTATTCTAGAATATAAAAAGACATGGTTAGAACCACACAGCCAAGAGGCACGGCATGTACTACCTTCACCATGGCAGAAGCAGCTTCGTGATGACTCGGTATGTATTTCGGGATTACACAGACACGGGGTGGAGTACACGGGCATGTACTCCACCACACTGCCAGGAATGACCAGCGCACATGGAACATACCATAGAGGTTTGGACACGGAGTGTAACCATACCACACTCCATGTACTTACTTATCTACACGACCAGCCCAGCGACACGGGCTGTTTCACACGGGTCGTACCCAGTGTCTGATGACACGACGTGTATCGCTTACCTACAAGCCGTGTACTTTAGGAAAATGGCTTGGTTATCTTGATCTCCATGACTTGGGAACGTTTTTCTTAGTTTTCCTCAATGAGGTTGATAGAACTACGAGATACATCAACTCTGGACTACATGAAATTTTATGTATCGATAATTGACTCGAGGAGCGGACCCTCCGGTAATCGAGCATGCTGTGTGCGGGAACCCTAGTGATAGATGCGACTGCAATGATGATGACGACTGTACTTGGATCCTACGTGGGTTTGGCAGTGAGAACGACTGTACTTGGATCCTCCGTGGGTTCGGTAGCGATGATGATTGTAATTGAATACTTAATGGGTTCAGTAGCGATGGTTTCTGTACATGGATCCTACATGGGTTCTGCAGTGATGACTTCTATACATGGATCATACGTGGGTTCAACAGAGGAGATGATTCAGAGGCTACATCTAATCATCTCCACCCCTCTTCAAAAGTTGTATACCTATGTGAGCTGAGTCTTGACGTAAATCTATATCATCGATATGATTGACTTGCATTCCTGTGTGGACTGGGTTGTGCTTTCCTGTGTGGACTGGGTTTTGTTTTCCTATATGTACTGGGATGTACATGGGCTCGTGAGTTGGAACCAAATTGGAATTGATGACTTAGGTATATGTATGGGAATATACCTAAGTAGAGATGGTTGATACTTCGTGTTTGTATCCTTCCTTTGTGGTTTATCCTTTGCGGATTCTGGGAGACCATTGGGGGTCTCGGGGTCCCTTCTGAGTATCGTATGCTCACCCATGCACGGTATATGCCCGCACTACGTTGTGTTGGTTGCAGACGATGCACAGCACTGATCGTGGTTGAGGCTTGTATAGCGGGACAGTACCCGGAGGTGGACTGTCAGTCGGGACGAACACAGAGCGGACGAATGGACCCGAAAAGCTGAGTAGACCATATGTTCCCACCCTTTAGGTGGGATAGCCGGAGGACGACTCAGTGGTTGCTGATTTACTTTACTTCTTCTTTGTACTGTACTTTCAGTTAGGTTTGTATTCTAGCCCATTTACTTTTCAGCACATACTTTTGTACTCAGTTTACTTAGTGGTTACTTCATCTTGTGTACTTTATTGTGTTTTTTTCTTGTATAAAGCCACTGCCTTCCCTTTTTATCGGGATTTATGCCTTTGGTGTTAGTCTCCAGCCCCTGGCCTATGGAAGGAAAGCTTGAGATAGTCACGGCACGAGCCTCGAGGAAGGGTCATGACAATTTGGTATTAGAGGAGTCGGTTCTACCGCAAAACTCATGACTCTCATAATTTCTTCTATGTGAAGCATTAGTGTTAAGGGTAATGAGTGTGGTTATCAGTATGGAGAGTCCAGTGTTGGTGTGGCGGCCGAAATATCCATACACTAGGACCATGACATCTGATTTCCGACTCAGGGCATGAAAACATTGATTCCAGGTGTGTTTCAAATATTTCTTTGTGATTACTTTGTGTCATCTCACCAGGTATACTTTATAAACCATGGTGCACCTGTATCTTTTTAGGATGGCCCCATGATGGCAGCCAGCTTGAGTTCTGATCTTTATGCAAGATGACAGCCCACCGAGTGACGAGGCCTCAGTGTAGGGCCCGATTATAGCGGAGGCACCGACAGTACCTCTACCCGCCGAGCCACCGATACCACCAGCCCCAGCAGCGGAGAGTGCTAGTCGCCTGAGTGAACTACAAGAGTTTAAGCGTTATAGGCTTCCCAGGTTCCACGGGGAGATGTACCCTCAGGTAGCCATGGATTGGCTGGAGGCTGTTTTCTGAGTATTCAGATTAGTAGGCACACCAGCTGATCTCATGGTGATACTTTCGATGAGTCTCCTGCACACAGCAGCAGGTAGATTATAGAGCCTGGTTCACCAGGTGCACAACGAGGCATTATAACTTTGGTCGGACTTCAAGAGCCTCTTCCGCTCGGAGTTCGTTCCAGCCACCCTCCGTTCGGTGTGCGTTCAGGAGCTACGATAGCTACGGTAGGGCAAAATGACAGTATCCCAGTACTCGGAGAGATTTACTGATCTCTCATGCTACTCCACAGACATGGTCAGAGACCCATTCATCCAGGCTCGGACATACGAACAGGTACTGAGGCATGAGATCAGGGCATCGATGATCTCCCTCAGTATTCTGACGCAGGAATGATTACTGGAGTGAGCCCTTCTTGTGGAGAGCTTTCATGCTTTTCCAGCACCAGCAGCGAGACCTACCGTAGGGAGACACATAGCGGAGTCCTCTGCGGTTGGAAGTAGACAAAAGTCATAGAGGTCCAAGCAGACCAGACCATCAGGTGGACGACCTCAGGATACTGGTTCGGAGGTGCGGGGCACACGCAGTAGTGCCAGTCCTACGAGAGGCAAACAATGTTATGCATGCAGCGAGCAGGGCCACATGGCTTGTGACTGCCTGACCCGCCATTCAAAGGAGCATCTGACAGAAGAGGGACCACCTAGGTAGAGGTAGAGGTTCGACCATGGTAGTCTGTAGGGATTAGGCAGATGAGGTAGAGGATCTGGCTGAGCAGCAGTTGGTGGATGATGCTTTGCGGCTCTACCACCACCACCACCACCAGGAGGTCCCCCCCCGACCACAGGGAGCTGGCGGGTAGAGGCAGGCTCAGCTTTAGGCAGTGGAGGCCTACGACCATGGCGCACCTGAGATGATTCGAGGTATTATCTGTGTCTACTCCACCCATGCTGCAGTTCTTGTAGACACATAAGCGAGTGATTATATCATTTCCACTTCCCTTGTTCAGAGCTCGGAGATTCCGACAGAGCCGTTGGCTTGATCCTTATGGCTAGAGACTCCTACGGGAGCATACTCAAAGATTTCGCACTGGTGCCGGTAGTGTGAGCTAACTCAAGGTGGTGAGAGGTTCGGCTGGGATCTTCTTGTAACAACTTTGAGGCCTTATGATGTTATATTGGGCATGGATTGGTTATCTACAGTCCATGCTCAGATCGACTGTATTAGGCGCAAAGTGCAGTGTGTCCACACAAATGGGAGTAGGTTCACCTTCACCGGTGAGAAGGGAGGCTTTGCACCGCAGGATGAACTTACGTAGAGGAGAGGACAGCCAATAACCCATCAGGTGGCTAGTCACATCCTGGGAGTAGTTGATGTGAGGAGTCTGAGTTTTCTTGTTCTGGTGGATCAGCATGCGGACGTTTTTTCTGACAACGTTCTAGGAATACCTCCCAGCAGAGAGGTAGACTTCTATATTGACCTGTACCTCAGGACAACCCTGATATCTAATCCGGCATATCAGATGGCCCCCACTGTGCTTCGAGAGCTACGGGTACAGCTGGAGGACTTTCATGGCAAGGGATTAATTCAACCCAGTGCTTCACCCTGGGGTTCCCTGGTTTTGTTCGCCAAGAAGGCAGATAGGAGATTACGACTGTGTGTCGACTACCATCTCCTGAATCAGGCGACTGTGAGGAAAAAGTTTCCATTTCTGATTATTGACAACCTCTTCGATCAGCTCAAGGGAGCACGATGGTTCTCAAAGATAGGCCTCAGGTCAGGCTATCATCAGCTCAGAGTTCGAGATAACAATGTGTAGAAGACTTCCTTCAGGTGTCAGTATAGCCATTTTCAGTTCTTAGTTATGCCTTTTGGCATAACCAACACACAAGTACTGTTCATGAGTCTCATGAACAGGATCTTCCAACCTTATTTTTATCGATTTGTCGTAGTCTTCATCGACAAAATATTGATTTACTTGACTACAGAGGAGGAGCACGCCTACCACTTGTGGGTTGTAGTGGATACAATCCATGAGAACCAACTTTATGGTAAGATCTCAAACTATCAGTTCTGGATTCAAGAGTTACACTTATTGGGGCATGTCATCTCCGAGGCGGGAGTTGTGGTGGATCCTGTGAAGATTGAGGCAGTTCTAGCTTGGGAGCCACCCATGAGCGTTATGGAGGTGTGGAGATTCCTAGTTCTGGTTGGGTACTATCGGAGATTTGTGCCAGACTTCTCCAGAGTTCCAACACCACTTTCAGCTTTCTCAAAGAAAGGTAAACCCTTCATGTGGTCGGATAGATGTCATCAGAGATTCCAGGAGCTGAGATAGAGATTGAACAGTGCACCCATCTTGAGGCTACCAGAGGAGGGTGTAGGGTACACAGTTTACCGCGATGCATCAGGGTCTGGACTCGGGTGTGTCCTGGTGCCGGAGCGGGCAGTGATCGCCTGTGGATCACAACATTTGAGGTAGTATGAGCAGAAATACGCTACCAATGACCTGGAGTTAGTAGTAGTGGTATTCGCCCTGAAGATGTGGAAGCACTATCTGATGGTCCAGTGCTTTGTAGTTTACTCTGAACACCAGAGTCTCAAGTACATCTTCTTGTAGAAGGACTTAAACCTGAGATAGCGGCAATGGCTCTAGTTCCTCCAGGAATATGACTTTGAGATAGTCTATACTTCTGGGAAGGGGAACGTAGTAGCTGATACTCTCTGCAGGTGGTCAGGAACCCAGCCACTTGGAGAGGCGACGGAGCAGCAAGCCGCGTCGTAGATATCCTTCGTGGATAGAGAAGGGGAAGCCTTTTTACAGTCACTCACAGTAACTCCTCAACTATTTTAGTGGGTTAGAGAAGCACAACGTGGGGACATTGACTATGAGACGCGTCGTGCACAAATATCCTCAGGACAGGGACCTGATGGATTCTTTGTAGGAGGAGAGCACGTCGTCCTTTTCAGAGGATGTACCATGGTACTAGTTGCATTATAGGAGGAGTTTCTGAGAGAGTTTCACACTTCCCCATTAGTGGTACATCCAGGAGTAGCGAAGATGTACCAGGATCTCAGATGACAGCACTGGTGGCCGGGTATGAAGAAGGTTGTGGAAGAGTTCGTTTCATGATGCCTCACTTGCCAGTAGGTGGAGGCGGAGCACCAGGTACCAGCAGGCTTGGTACAACCCTTAGAGGTCCCAGAGTAAAAGTGGTAAGGGATATCTACGGATTTAGTAACAAGTCTTTTATGTACATCAAGAGGACATGAATCCATCTGGGTGATCATAGTCCGACTCACCAAGTCGGCCCTCTTCTTACCCATCAGAGAGCAGGTATCAGTGGATAGCATGGGGTTCCTCTATGGTCAAGAGATAGTATGTCTTTATTGTGTTTCATCGACGATCGTCTCCGATCGAGACACTCTCTTTACATCCCGGCTTTGGAATGGGTTGCAGGTGGCATTTGGGACGCAGCTATGCCTGGGCACTGCCTTTCACCCTCATACGGATGGTCAGATGGAGAGGTCCCTTCAAACTCTCGAGGACATGCTCCATGCATGTGTCCTTGACATTGGTCACATCTGGGAGGATCGCATACCTTTGGTGGAGTTTTCATACAACAATAGATACCACTCCTCCATCTGGATGGCACCATACGAGGCATTGTACGGCCGACCTTGCGGATCACCTCTGTGTTGGACAGACTGTGGGGAGTCAGCACTTTTAAGACCAGAGATGGTCCAGGCCACGAAGGAGAAGGTACAGATCATACAAGAGTGGATGAGGACTACTCAGAGATAACAGAAGTCCTATGATGACAGGAGGCGGAGACCACTATAGTTCGAGGATGGCGACCATGTTTTCATAGGGGTCTCACCTCGATGTGGATTACGTATATTTGGATGGGGAGGAAAGTTATCTCTGCACTTCATCGGGCCATTTCAGGTTCTCAGCAAGATAAGAGAGGATTCTTATTGCCTATCTCTTCCACCTCATTTGCACCGAGTGCACGATGTCTTCGACATATCCCAGTTGAGGAGATATGTGCAAGACCTTACGCATATCATTGATCATGGGGAGCTGGACATTGATGATGGGGAGAATTTTTCGGAGGTCTTAGTAGAGATCGAGGATCGATAGGAGATGGTCCTACGTGGATGGTCGATTCCTCCAGTTCACATCAGGTGGCAGCACGGGAACCTCCAGGAGAGAACATGGGAGCGGGAGGCTCAGATGCGTGCATAGTACCCTCATTTGTTCCCCCAGTTTATGATGTACACTTACAGGGATGTAAATCCCTTAGGTGGGAGTAATGTAAAGACCTGTACATTTTATGGATGTTTTTTTTAATTTTTTTGGTATTTTACGAGTACACAGTTTCCGACGGAACCTGATTCTGAGGCCCGGTGTGCCCAGAATCAATTTCTGAAGTTTAGCTTGGGTACGTTCAGTGAACGAACGAGAGGGTTTTTCTATATTTTGAACAGGTGCTCGGAATTGAAATTCGAGGGCACTGATAGAACAACAGCTCTGGTATTTTCTTAAGAGGACCTTTACCGGAGGTGCGTTTTCTTGGGAGGAGTTGTAAAAAAATGTGGATTAAATTAAAAGTAAAATAAAATTGTGTTACAATTTTATATCTTATTCAAAGTGATTATATCCTAGGTCTGGAAGTTGGAGTGGGACCCACTAGTTACTAACTACCATTGAGAGGATAAAGGTGAGGTTGGGCCCACACAATCCCAACCCTTCACAATCCCCATAACCCCTTAAACTCCCCATTAAACCCCCTTATAATTAAGTGGGTGACTTCTCCTCTCCCCAACCCCCACATTAAATCATGCCAACTCATTTAATCAATTAATAGAATTTTGGTTTTGAATTTTGGATTTTGAAATGCATGCCATGCTTTAATAAAATAAGAGGAGTCTTATTTTATTTGGGGTTGGCTCGTTGTGTTGAGGATTTGGGGAGAGAGATCTAGTTCCTTTGAATAACTTCATCCTCCCGCGAAGAACGCATCCTTCAACGAATAACGTCATCACCACAAGGAGAGAAGACGTGTCATACCATATTCTCTCTGCTGATAGTGTGAGATTCCGTCCCCTCCTTGGATGAACGCCAAAGCCATCTTCGAAATCTCACCCCGCAACACCATCTTCCGCGTCGCTGGAAAACGACATCGTTAAATCATGGTAGGGGTGTGTTTGGATTGGGTAATGATTGTTTTTCCATCCATGTTGTTGTTCCTCTTAAACTTCTTGTTATCGGACTAATGCGGAAGGGACTGTACCAAAATAACACGGTCCGATTCCTCTGATGTTCTTGTGAAATTGTGGAATTCTTCAGCCGTTCTTGAGCGGTGAATCATTCTATGTTTTCAGATCCAATCGGAGTCCCGAAAACATCGTAAATGGCCTCAGAGATTCGTGGTGACCTAGAAGCCGAAGTTTCGTAGAAAACAGATCATCAGAACGAAGAACGGACACCTCGGGGGGCATGCTGGCTAGAGGCATCTTTTTCTGGAATATTGCAGAATACACGGTGTGTCCTCCTGGATCACACGCCGTGTAGTAAAAGCGTATTGTGTCTTATGTTTCGGACATTAGAAAAGTAACACACGGCGTGTGATTATAGACATACGACGTGTACTCTCCACACTTTTTTTCAGACGTGGCTTTGATGGACATGGCGTTTATTCAGGGAAAATACACGGACATGGACAACAATACACGACCAAGAAACACGGTGTGTATTCACTTTATAGAAAGGCAGGAGTGGCTACGCGAGGCTCGACGTGTAATCTAGGAGATACATGGACACGGGTAGAACCACATGACCAAGAGGCATGGCGTGTACTACCTTCACCATGGAAGAAGCGGCTTTGTGATGAATCGGCGTGTATTCCAGGAATACACGGACATAGGGTGGAGTACACGGGCATGTACTCCACCACATAGCGAGGCATGGCCAGCGCACATGGAACCGACCCTATAGGTTTGGACACAGCGTGTAACAACACCACACGCCGTGTACTTACTTATCTACATGACTATCCCAGCGACACGGGCCGTTTCACACGGGCAGTACCCAGTTTCTGATGACACGTCGTGTATCGCTTACCACCATGACATGTACTTTAGGAAAATGGATTGTTTGTCTTGATCTCCGTGACATGGGCACATTTTGTTTGGTTTTTCCCCTATGAAGTGGGATATAACTATGAGATACAGCAACTCTGGAATTTGGGGTAGTTGATGTATCGATAATTGACTCAAGGAGTGGACCCTCCAGTAATCGAGCATGCTGTGTGCTGGAACCCTAGAGATGGTTGCGACTGCGATGACGATGATGACTGTACTTAGACACTATGTGGGTTCGACAGTCAAGATGATTGTACTTGGATCCTCCGTGGGTTCGTCAGTGATGACGACTGTTCTTAGATCCTCTGTGGGTTCGGCAGCGATGGTTACTGTACTTGGATCTTTTGTGGGTTTGGCAGAGATGACTTCTGTACTTGGATCCTATGTGGGTTCATTAGAGGAGATGATTCAGAGGCTATATCTAATCATCTCCACCACTCTTTGTAAGTAGTATACCTTTGTGAGCTGACTCTGGACTTCAATCTATATCACAGATATGATTGAAAAGATTTCCTGTGTGGACTGGGTTATGCTTTCCTATGTGGACTGGGTTGTATTTTCCTGTGTGGACTATGTTATAATTTGGCTCATGAGTTGGAATCAAACTAGAATTGATGACTTGGGTATATTTATGTGAATATACCAAAGTAGAGATGGTTGATACTTAGTGTTTGTATCCTTCCTTTGTGGTTTATAATTTTTTGATTCTCGGAGACCTTCGGTGGTCTCGGTGTCCCTACTGAGTATCATATACTCACCCCTGCATGGGACATGCCTGCACTACGTTGTGCTGGTTGTAGACGACGCACATCGCTGATCGTGGTTGAGGCTTGTAAAGCGTGACGGTTCCCGGAGGTTGACTGTCAGGTGGGACAAACATTGAGCGGACGGTCAGAACCGAGGAGCTGAGGAGACCATCTGTACCCACCCTTTAGGTGGGATAGCAGGAGGACAAATCAGTGGTTGCTGATTTACTTTACTGCTTCTTTGTACTGTACATTCAGTTGGGTTTGTATTCTGGCCCATTTACTTTTCAGCACTTACTTTTGTACTCCATTTACTCAGTTTTTACTTCAGCTTGCATACTCTGTTGTGTTTTTTATTTGTATAAAGTCAATTCGTTCCCTTTTTATCAGAATTTACGCCTTTGGTGGAAGTGTCCAGCCCCAGGCCTATAGAAGGAGGTCTTGGGGTAGTCACATCACGGGCCCCGAGGACGGGTTGTGACAAGATAGGAATGGAACAGGGAGTTAACTTGGTTCATTAATGGATATTATTCAAAATGAACAACTTGGGAGTGAACCTTGACTACTATTACTATTTTGGAGTGAACCCATTCCAATATGATAAACTTGTAAGTGAGTCTTGAATTCTATAAAAATGATTTTCTATATCTATATGTATGCCATAAATATATGTCTTATGTCATTGTTATTCTCTCATGGATCATGATATTTGATTCTCTATTGATTAATGTTGTATGGACATATAATGTTTATTCCATTACTTAATATTTTGATCATTGATATGAATAGTATGGTCTTAAAATTTTTTGCTCATATTTTATACCATTATAATCATGTTATCATTATATATCTCTATCATTTACCCAGATTGAGATTTTGATCTCACCATTTCTTATGTTTCCTTTACCTAGGTTGTGAAGAAATATTCTATATATGATATTTCTTACAAGGGTTTTAGTTATGAAGAATATAGTGGGAGATGATTTAGTTTACTTATAAACTAGTTGTTTGTGTTTCCATGATTCTTAAGGTACTATACCTTTACGATCCGCAATCTTGTATTTTCGTAATGTAATAAATGATCATGAAAATAATGAAATATCTAGGTATGATATGTCAGGGTCTCTATAGTTTGAATCAAAATATTATCTTAGTTTTACATTGGCTACTGGGTTGAGAAAACATTAGTGATATCCCTAGTGATACTTCTAGTGATATATCTAGGGTTGTCTCTATGGATAATTCTAAGGATGAGTCAATTTATAGAAAAATGTCATGGAATTTTTGTAAAGGATAGAGAAATTATTTTCCAAGAAAGAACATCCTTATATGTTTACATTAAGAGGATTGGGCTTTAGAACATAGGTATACATGGTTAATTACTCTGAAAAGGGTGCATTAAGCATGAATCGATCGTCACCCGGTGAATGATAGTATGCCTTACCACACACATGGTTTGACACTCCAGGGGGTATGTTTTGTGAATTCCCAAAATCATTAACAACCAATATGATGGATTTGAATATTGATAATGAATGACCTTGGATAAACCTGAGGGGCCATAGATAATAAAAGGTTTCATGAATTAGACAATATATTAGTAATTTTTCATGATTATGTGGTTCCATAGTATGATTTTTTTCTAACACTATGAATTTTGGTTTTAGTCAATGGATATAATGTGACGGAGCCTTGTTAATGATGAGTGTGATGAAAAATACATTGATTTTACTCCTAATTATGTAAATGTTATGGGATATGTAATGAAAAATATCATTTTTAGGCTCACTGAACAAACTAAAGCTATGAATCATGTTAAAAATTCAAGTAAGTAATGATGGGAACAATATTATGTTGGTTCCTTCATATGAAAAAATCTACTTTTTTATTGGGTATTATAATCTACTAGTTCATGAACAATAAATCAACACCAATGAAAATAGTTTTTTCATTATCTAGTGATCGAAACATTAAAAAACAATTGTGGATATATACCACTTGGCTGGTGAAGTGTATCAATGATGGACTATTATCAAGAATAATACTGAAAATGAGGAAATTGAATCCATGGATTTGGACAAGACAAGAACATATATTTGAATAAGTACATTACACCTATACTTCTTATAAATTTATAGAAATATTTCCTTGAGCTACAGAAAAAGGATTATGAATTTGTTTGTACTTATGAGGATAATTTTATAAGGCTTGTGAGGTAAACTACTATTATTATCATTAAACCTCAATGTAAGGTTGATCGATTCTCCAGTGGCTTTATACTAAGTCTCTAATGGGTGTTTTCCATAAAAGACTTCAGTATACATGAAGAGATATTTCAATGTTCTATCAACGATGGAAATGGATGTTAGACTTAAATATCAGTCTAATGGTATATATATGAATTTAATAATTGAATTCAAAGAAAAAAATATAAAAACAATGTAGCGAAGAAGATGATCATTCCTTTTTTATCAAATAGTGGGAACAAACATGGAGGAAATTATCTTAAAGGGACTAGTACATTATTTAAGTTTTGAAGGGAAAGTCTATAGAGTAATTGATTTCTAATGTAATGGGTAGAAGTCATCTAATGAACTGAATGGAGAGAAAGCTACACAAAATGTACCTTAAATACTCAAGTGTTTCAAATTTATGGAGTTTGGGCACTATGCTTTCTATTTCCCAAAATCAATGGTTAATATTGAATGACATCAACAACCTCTTAAGATGAGAGAAAATAAGAAATATAATTTCATCACTTTGTCGAATGATGGGTATGATAACTACGTGATGAAAGGATTACATTCCATCCACTCTAGAACTGATAATGTGTTATTCGACTCAGGATCTACCCATTATTTCATATCTGAAGAATATTTTTTAGAGTATCAAGATTTCATCCAAATGAATAAATATATAATTAAAATGGAAAACACCTAATGTTTTTATGATCTTATATCATATCTATGATTCCTCTCTAATTGACATTTGTGGAAAAGTGCTTCATGTAAATATTATAATTCATTCACTGGTTGAATTTAATATCTTATTTGGCATGGACTGGATATCTCTACATAAATCCTAATTCAATTCATGAGGAAAGGACATAATGTTTGATATTCAGATTAACTTATGATTGTATATTAGTGCAATAGTAAATATGAACTTCCTAGGGAAATATTATCCATTGTATTGATTTTGGTTCTTATTCAAGAGGAGAATTTACTTTAGTTGGATGGGAAGAAATTTAACAAAAATTATATTCCTATTGTATGATAGTTTTTATTGTATTTCTAGAAGAGATTTCAAGCCTTCAACCAAATCATGATGTGAGCTCTCAATAGAATTCATACCATGTAACACGCCAATTTCAAAGACTCCGAATAGAATTTCCATGGTTGAGTTGTAGGAATTGAAAATGGATCACCCATGGAACCTTGCTAAGGTATTAATTTGGCTATGGGTTTCACCTTGAGGTGTACCAATTCTTTTTTTTTTTTGAAAAGAAGTATGGATATATGTAACTTGGGGTTGATAACTTGGATCTGAATGAGATCATAATCAAGAACAAGTATCATCTTCCCCATATTGATAACCTATTTGATCATATACATTGAGCTCATTACTTATCCATGATTCAAATTCATTCTGGATATCATCGATTAAGGGTAAATAAGGAGGATATAGCAATGATTGAAATACATAGAAGGTATGAATATTATGAATACAAAGGGATGTCATTTAGTATTACTAATTCCCTCATTATATTCACTGATTTAATGAATATGATATTTAAGGATTACATTGATTAAATTTTTGTAGTATTTATAAATAATATTATTACCTATTAAATGAGAAAGTAAGAACATGAATACTACTTTAGAATTGAACTAAATACCCTATGGAATGAGAAACTAAAGTAAAAGAATTACAAAATATTAATTTTGGTTGTGCAAGGTTTTATTCTGTTGTGATATAATCTCATGAGAGAGTATATCAGTAGATACATCAAAGGCAATGCCTACTGAATGTTGGACTGGACCAACCACAGTGACTAAGATCCAATGTTTTCCTGGTTAACCTGGATATTATTTACATTTTGTTGATAGCTTCTCATGACTATCTAATTTATTCTCTATTTTAACCTAGAAGGGAGCCAAGTTCCACTATATAGATGAATGTGAGGAATATTTTAGTTAACTAAATAGAAGATAATTCAGTGCACATGTTATTACATTACACTATAGTAGAGAATGGTTTTTAATCTATATTGAGGTATCCAAGAAGGGATTGGGATTTTTTATTATGAATAATGAAAAGTTTATAGCATATGACTCATGAAAATTGAATGTTCATGATAAAAATTACCCACTTCAGGATCTGGATTTTCCTGAGGTAATTTTTTTATTAAATTTATTGAGGAGATATCATTGTGAAGAAAAGTATGATATATGTATATCAATTATAAATGTTTGAATTATATATTCACATTTTAGGCATTGAATATTCACTATAGAAGAAGGTCAGAGCATACTAAAGTTTATGAATTCTCTATACATTGTGACTCGGGAAAAAAATTAAAAGGTGGGGAAGACTTTGACTCAAAAGTATCATGCTAGTGTATCCATGATAAGAACAAAAAAAGATTATATTTCTATAATTTTAGAGGATGAATATAGAAATCCTAAATAAATGTGATAAAACTTATCTTAAATCATTTAGTGTCCATCTATCTTTCAAATTGAAAATTGAAGAGGCATAGAAGGAAGATGATTAGATATAAAAGAAGGTTATAAATGTTCCTAATTTTAACCATCATCATGATGGAATAATATGTCTTAAAAACAACATATGTGTTCCTTTGATACCTGATTAGAAGAAGGAGTTAGTAGAAGAGTCTCATAGTTCTTAAATCTCTGTATATCCAAGAAACATTGAGATGTATAGATATTTGAATGAAATCATCTAGTGTGATAGCATGAAGAGAGATATCATAGAGTTTTTATAATGATTCATGGAATATTAGAAAGTTAATGTTAAGAGACAAAAGATTAATCTGAATTAAAATCCATTACCCATACTAGAATAGAAATGGGAAAACATCCCCTTGGATTTTGTCGTTGGGATCCCCATAACAACTAATGTGCATAATGCTATATGGTTTTTAGTTTATTACCCTACAAAGTCAGAAAAAATGATTGATATTAGATAATATCTCTCTCTGGATCATCTTATTTGATATACACTAAGTATGTTGTATGGCTTGATAGAGTATCGTGTTCCATTATGTCTAATAGGGATCTGAGGATTACCTCATAGTCCTGGTGAAGTCATCTACAAGATTTTGAAACATTTGAGTTTTATCACTACATATCATCCTTAAAATATGGTCAATTTATGAAAATAATTCAAATCCTAGAGGATATGATGAGATCATTTTCTTTGGCCTTTAAATGTGGTTGGGATAAACCCCTTCCTCTCATTCATTCTATTTACAAAAATATCATTCACCCAAGCATTCATATTGTTCATTATAAATCCATCTGTGGAAATAAATGTAGATCTCCAACATTTTGGAATGAATTCAAAGAAAGAAATATATTGGGACCTGATATTCTTGAATAAATGGTATAGAAAGTTAGTTCCATTCAGCAACACATAAAAGTAGCTCAATGTCAGAATTAAGGTTATATTGACAATTTACTGTGTGATCTATAATTTAAATTTGTTGATGAGGTGATTCAATGAATTTTATTATTTTAGAAGGTTTTGAGATTCAAGAAGAAGGGGAAAATAATCCATAGGAATATCTGTCCCATTAAATTTTGATCATATTAAGATGGTAGCCTACTGTTTGGAACTTCCACCAATACTATCTAAGGCCAACAATGTGTTCCATGTATATCTCTTATGGAAGTTCACAAGTGACCCTTCACATCTACTATACCGAAAATTTATACCATTGGATAAATATATTTCTTATGAGGAGAAACAAGGGAATATTCTATTTCATATAGGGAAGCTTATAAGAAACAAGACCTTGTAAATGTTTTGTGGCGAAACAACCAGTTTGGGGATTCTATGTGGGAACCGAAGGAAATGATGAGGTTGAATTTATCCTCATTTTCTTGTATTAGAATGATAATTTTTGAGGGAGAAATTCTTTTTCACGGGGTGACATTGTAGGACCCTATTTTTTATGAACAATAACTATTATTTTTTGAATAAATTAAATTTTTTTTATATCTTTTGTAACACTCAACATCAAGTTATGCTTTTATCACAATATAAATGGACTTTTACTAATGTTACACATGACACTATGTTTTTACAAAACGGAAATATATTATTTATATTATTCAATCACGACTGTAATGACCAAGATGTTAAGCACATCGAAATGAATAATAGTAACTAAACATTTAATATTGAATTTAATGGTATATATTATGGAAACATAATGCTAAACAGGTATTTAATTTTCAATAAATCCTTTATTCGTTTTTATATTACCATTTTATCAAAAAAAATATTTTTTTGAGTAGAAATGAAAAAAAATTGAAACATTTATAAAATATATTTTATAAAATAAACATTATTTTTGAAATAATAATATAAAAATTATATAAGGGTAAATGTTATATTTTTTTTTTGAAAATATGACTTTTTTATGGATGGTGAAAATTAATGAATTTTAATTTCAAACAACCTTTTAATTTAAATTATCTATAAAGGTAAAATTATATTTTAATTTTTTTAAATGTAAAATTACTTAAATTTTATATCTATGAATCTAATTTGTGTCATTTTCATAATTTTTATATTTATATTTTATATAAAAACCTCGTAAACCTTTGAACCTTTTCACTTTGAAACCCCGCATTCGCATTGCATCTGCATGATTAATTTTCAAATAAATTTTCCACTTATATGAATTTTATTTGAACCAATGGATTCAATATTTAGAATAAGAATAATTTATATTATCTAATAAGTTAAAATTATCATTTCACAAAAATGAATAGTGAAAATGGTAATAATTAATTTGCACGGTTAAGATAAAAATGTGATTTCCAGGGGTTAAACTAATATGATAAGGATTAAAATGACCTAAAATTATAAAATATATTTTATGGACATTTTTTGACCATATAATATCAAATTATTAAGAACAAACCATTATCAAGCCTTCTTGCATGATAAGAATGTGAGTTATCCTTTTTCATTTCAATAAATTGCAACAGTTCCACTCACCTCAATTATAAAATGTCACCCCCTCTCTGATCTTATTTATTCCATAAAACACTTTTGGTTCATCCAATACCGTCCAAAAATAACTTCCCAAATTCCATCATATCATCATATAATCCTTATTGTGGTTCGAAATACATCCTTTTAAGGTATTTTGTGCATACATATGGAGATTACCTGAGGAAGATGTAACATTATTCACTGGGTGTTTTTATTTTATTTATTCCTCAACCACCTTAAATTATTATTAAAACATGATGATATAAAAACTATATTATCTTGAATATACTTATATTTTATATTAATTTCATGACCAGAATCAATCTCCAATTCCAACAAATGGGTTATAAAAACATAATTCATTTTTATGGTGGACAACTACCTCACGAATCATGTTAATCATTTTTCCATTACTGCCTCCCACAGTTGGGTATGTTAATGAATATAAAGCGTATATATGTATATTATAACATAATTACTCCATTAAATTCATTATATCATATATAACTTTTTATATTCAATTATGTTGAGTGTATGATAACATCACTCTTGTATATGATGGACAACCTCTTCATGAAGAGGTGTGATTAGTTTTTCACTAATGCTATACATGGGCGATAATAATTATAATTTTTTATAATATATGTGATATAAATGAAATAATTTTTATATTAATTAAATATATATCATTCTTAAAAGATAAAATATCATTTTATTTATATCATTTTCAGTCATTTAAAGATGATAACATCATTTGTGTATGTGTGGACTGCCACCTTCACAAAGATATGTGACTATTCCTTTCCATAACTATACCACAATAATTATATGTATATTTGTATTTAATGAAAGATTTTTTTGAGGTATTATAATAATTATGAAAATAAAAAAAAATTACTTACCCTTATTCAATAATGATCATTGAAAAATGGAAATTCTACTCACACATATGTATAGTCTACCGTCTCCATGATCGTAATGTAAATATTTTCTAAAACATGTATTTCATGGTAAGTGTTAAAATAATATCTGATGTATAATCATGATAATTTTACCATTGTATGTATTATGGAGGTTTTGGAATAATTATCAATGTAGGAAGCCTAAAAATACAAATCAAAACATATACAAAAAACAAAGCAGCTATTACTAGAAACAATATTTTTACAAGTAATTTTTTATAAAAGGCTGATAAATGTTCATAAGTAAATCATATCTGATATACTATATATAATTATGGGTTTCTAAAAATTTATAAATTTTTTTTAATTAATATACAGAATAATTGAATTTATACAAAGGAAGTAGAGACTTAATGTAAGGGATCAATGAATCACTTTTTCACATCCCTATTCACCACCTATTTCATTTATGTGGATTTTTTAGTATTAATTAATGTGTTTATTATTATTATTATCCAATAAATTATTTGTATTTAAATATCCATTTTAATATATCTTTTTTACGGGGTTTATATTTCAAAAGATACCAATGATGTAGGAGTTTTTTTCTTTATACGATGTATATACAACCCCTTTGACATGTAATGTATTTAATTTGATTATAATAATTATATTTCATGTTTAATTTAATGTTAAACCTTCTTGGGTATTATAATTCAATGTTACCAAATTGGTAATGATTTTATGCAATAATCTCATCATTTATCAAGATTGTTTGTGATTATGTTTTCGATGATGAAATGTTATGATCCAATTATCAAAAACCACTTGATGTTTATTCTCCTAAAGTTATTTATGGGAATATATTTTTTCCATTTCCTTTCCTATAAGTATTTAATAAATATTTCAAGAGAATTATTTTATTAAAAAACCTCTTTATTGATATCTTTGGTTGAAAACACTTTTTCCTTCAAAATATATGTTTTCTAAAAAAATAAAAAATTGTTTTAAAAATTCTCAACTGATTTATTAATGAAATTTTTACCAATTTTTTACATTAAAACAAATTGAAGGAATATTAATGTCGATTTTCAAAAAATGCCTATTTGGATTTTACTGAAAATGTAAAAACAATTACTATTTTAAAGTGTATAACATGAACAAAATGTCACAATTTTAAAACTATTATTTTCATTTAATATTGATTTATATTTTTTCAATTTTATTTTAAAATAAATGTATTTATGAAATATTTTATAAATTTTTAGTTTCAAAATGTGATTTTAATAGAAAATTTATCTTCCTCACAAAACATTCCAAGTTATTTATCTATTAAAATCATTATCAACCAATATTTACATACATTAATGTAATTTATTTTTTTATGAGGGATACAAAACAAGGATAACATTATTATTCATTCTTTGAATTTTTTATTATGAAAATATATTTATGAAATTTTTTTCTCTTCCATGACCATGAAAAAATTCTTATGAAACCTGATTCTTTCTCCATAGGTTATGTAATGATGAAATGATTACATTTTAATGAATCATATCTATTTTCCAGAGGTTATGAGATGATGAAATGTTTATGAAAAAAATTTCATTTCAAGGGTTATGATACTGTGAGTGTTTTATGATCTATTAGAACACATATGTATGATATTCATTATGTGATGTGAGGGACCTATATCACCCTTCAATGAATAGGTAAACATTTATATATCATGAGATATACTGGACTGGAATAGGGAGTGAATATAGATTAGTAAGTGACATTATCTATTATGATGTTCCTCAGAATGAAGCATTACTACTTTGATAGTTTGGGGAGTGAAACCATTCCAATATGGTAGCATTGGTAGTGATCCTTTACTTATATGGAAATGATTTTCTATTCATAAATGTATTCCAAGAATCAATGTCTTATTCCAATGTTATTCACTCAGGAATCTTATTCTTTGATAATATTATGATTTATGTATTATAAACATATAATATTTATGAAATGAGTCAATCTAATGAACTTTTGTATGATGTGTATGGATTTCAATTGTTATGATCATGTTTTCATACCCTTATGTTTATGTAATGTTTATTCATCTCCCTTGATTACCCTTACTGATCATCTAAACTAACCCTTTCTTATGTTTTGTTTCCCCATGATATGAAGAAACATTATATGTATGATATTTCTAATATGGGTGATAGTTATGATGAACATTTTGAGAGATTATGTAGTTCAACAATGAACCAATTGTTTGCATTTCTATGTTTCCAATGGAACTATACCTTTATGATCTACATGATTCTATATGTGTAATTTTATAAATATTCATAAAAAATTTAGTATCTATGTATGATAATTTGGGGTTTCTATAACTTATGTCCATTCTCATAGAATAACAATGCATGGAATAAAGATAAATATCTATGATCAATGATTAGAAATAATATTGCACACGACTCTTCCATAACTAAAAATTATTAACATCAATGATATGAATTAATGGGGGAATAATATCATCACCATGCCTTTTCAATAGATAGAGTATGACACCATAATCCATGGATCTCATACAAATTATTGGTCTCTTTTAAATTAATATACCCTAAGGGTGTGAATTTTGGAAATATAGTTATAAAAAAATAGATCCTTGATTTTGATCTAGATCTATCACCCTAAGAAAGACTATAGTTTCTCCCATGTTATCATTCTTAGAGTGATAATACCAGTAAATGAGAAAATTTTGTTACTAATCTAACCCTCACTAGAAATCCATAAGTATCATGAATGACAATGTTCTTATACACAAATCAATATAAAAACTCACCGATTCACAGAATTACTTGTTTGGAGTGCTCTCACCGAACCTCGTGGTTTCTACTAAGAACATTTAAAAATAACACTGTCCTTCTACACTAAGTAACTCATTACTCTATAGGTTTCCATCTTATTATTCAAACAACGGTGAAAAAATATAAATTATAGGTGATTTTTCTTCATAGGTATGGAAAATTTTAATTTCTAGTGAAATATTGGAACACCTTTAACACCCCCTACTTCAGATTTATCAATCCAGAAGTGATATTGAATCCCAAAGTTTCATTCCATGAAACATTTGGAAAATTTAATCACTTATTTTTATGAATATTTTCGTTTCACTATATATACTTACCTCTTTAATAGCGATACCCATTTTAAATCCATCTACCAATTCATATTCAACATAAAAAAATCACAATAAATTAATTTTTATTTCAAAAAAGTCCAAAAACAACCCATTAATTAATTTTGACAAATCTCATAAATCATATGAAATGTGTCAATGTATTTTCTCAAAACCAAATTGGCTCAACATTCGACACAACATCCACAATGTTGTGGCAAGAAATTCCAACATGTGTTGACCACAACACATTGATTGACATGCCTGTATTATTCTTTTGTAGGCCTTTTGCATGGGTAATATTATGATAGTCTACTATAACTATAATATTAGTATTTTATTCCCCACGATACAAAGCCACACTTCATTTGAACCACTACCTCTAATATGCACATAATTTTTTCACAATGGCGTGCTTATCTCACAGATTTCATTTCAATGAAACATCACCATGACTTACTATATAGGCATAAAATGACTCCTTATGTATCATATGGTGATTCCAAATCCACTGTGACAAGTGTGATGATGTGGTGAATTTTAGTTGGCAGTTTTGGCCAATTTGGATTCTGGATCCTTGAAGAAGAAAAATTTCCTTCAGTGAAAAGTCTCCAACATACTTATGGAGGGTTTTTTTGTGTTAAACATACATCATCATATATTAAAATTCCTAGTGAAATGGGTGCAGGATGCTTCCCATATATGTTTTTTCACGTCAAATGAATTGGAGAGGATCACCATGGTGCTTTCTATGCCATGGGGAAATCCTACTACACTAGATTGAACAAAACCCCCAAGCCTCCTTGTTTCAAACATATTCAATGGACATAAAAGGAATATTCTACACATAAATCAATACACATAATCAAAACTATTTCCATAGAAGGATTATTTCTAACACAAATTATTAATGAATTTTACTTATTATGTGATGGATGTAACTAAAAATTATAATTCGATTCAATGAATCAATAGGTTTAATGAGAAAAACTATTTCTTCTATTTTGGGGTATTCCTTACCAATTTAATTATAATGTATAGGATTTAATTCTTTATGGTGTGTAATATTAATTATAATGTGGTATTAATTAAAAGATTATATCTTTTGGAATTATTCATTCTGTTACTAAGAAAATAGTTACTATTTTACATGTGATTATTTATAATAAAATATTATCCATGAATTTATTTTGAACTCGTATGATGTTATATGGAACATTTCTAATGTCATTTTTTCACTATGTTATTCTTTACATGTTTATTATATGATTTATTCTATTTTACTTATCCCCTTACTAATCATTAGAGCTCACTATTTTCTAATTTTCCCTCAGGAAATCATAATTACTATTATGCATGACCAACGTAATTTCAATTCTATATAACAATATTTTGTTATTTTATCACATGATGTATATTATATTTTCAATGTAATATAGTTTTTATTTATTTATCTTATTTCCTTATACTTATAGACTATTATACATTATTAAATGTGATATATTTATTCTAAAAAGAATTTAATGAAATAAAAAATGGCTCTAGGAATCTAGATTTGTGGTGTTACAAAAAAGCCTTCAATGGCCAAGGATTCATGGAATATCCTTAATCAATTTTTATGTGATTAACCACCTAATATGAAATATAATCTAATACATCCCTCACCATGATACAATGCCCTATATTGGTGTATGGGCATTGACCAGTATTGTAATTTAAACTTGAATATGAGCTGAAATATTAATTTTTGACACTCGACCTCCATTAACACCCCCATCATCCAAAAAAAATAAAAAAAACATGTTGGGTGAGAACACATAAAAAATTTCCTACTTTAAAGTACCTATGATATTACAACCCCAACATATAGAAAATTCTCATCAAGATTTATCATCGAGAGCCACAAGTTAGATGATTTAACCACTATCACCATACATCAACCTCATATTCTCAAGTATCCTATTAGATACACCATTACTAATTTTATACTGGAAGTAAATATATTAATTGACTTCATAGGATATTTTCACTCTTGTAAAATATACTAACTGGTTTTTCCTCTAACGATGAACGAACATAAATCACAATAAAATCTCCATAGATCACATGAGAAGGGGTTGAGTGGTGTATCCTGAGTTGACATATATTGAATATGTCATGCATCACACAAAATCATGGAGGAATATCAAATAATTAAGCCATGATATTGTTCCTCTCAAAACCCACAAACGGCCACATATATCTAGGCATCAACTATTGTTACCTCTAATTATGACTATCTGCCAACTGAGGTAAGAATATCAAAAAAAAACCCAGTCGCCCAAACCAAACATAAATGGTTGACCTCTACAATATTAACACAATCCTTTCCTACTCTATATATTCCACAACCACATTTAAGCCAACTAGATATTTTTAATAGTCCCTTGAACAATACACGGTTTAACAATAGCTAGAATACATGCCTCTAGCAAGTATAGAGATAATCTGTACAACCTGGTATTCAAGGCCATAAAGTTTCAATTTAAATTAATTCTTAATTATGATTTTTTTACATAAATAAAGTAATGTGGAATGAATATCCCACAAACCATTGAAACATACTACACAATCCCATTACATTTCCTTTAATATTCAGACAGTTCATATTAATATTTAATCAATATTAGGATGGTATGTTATGATCAAGTGCACCTGCATATCAAGAAATTTATACAAAACCAACAATAATGATAATGTGAATTGAGATTTTAAATAATATACACTACTATGGGAATTCCATTTAGATTTACCATCTCACAAAATAATTACCGGCCCATTATTTTGAAAAAATGATTCTAATTGGTTAGTATAAAATATTGGAAATTTATCAAATTGTCTATAATAACTCATATTACACTTCTACCTAGGTTATAGAAGACAAACCCAATAAACATATTTCATCACAATATCCCATTTCCACCCATAAATGAGTAACAATTGAAGAATACCCATGAGTCTTTGATTCTTACCCTTCACCTCCTAATTTGGTTTTATAATAAAACAAACTCTAAAAAATAGGGCTTCATATTAGGCACCTTTTATTGCTTATAGATGATCTAATACATCTGGGTAATCCATAACTGAACATTCCATTTATATTTTAGTGAATTCCACATCATCTCCATGTACATGTTCAATGGTACCACTACTCAACCATGAATATAGAAGATCTAATAATCATCTTAGCACCGACTCAGTTGTTAATCCCCACCATATATACTATCCATCATTACCTAAATATTTTTATTGGACAATGAACTCTACTTCACTCTTTCAAGTAGTGAGATGTTAATGGCAATGCACATAATGTTATCCCTACACAATACTAAAAAATGATGAGATAAATCACAAAAAAGAGGTTTATTCACTAATACTCACTACTATCCTTATGATTAACCTAACATTGAGGATTCATATTCAATGTATCAGCCACAATGTTTCATTTTATAGTGTTATATGTCATCATGTTGTCAGATGACTATAGATACTCCACCCACATTCTCTATTGAAGTTTTAGGTCATGATATGAAACAATATATTAGTGGATATTTGGTTCAATATACACCACAAACCACTCAACATAAATGTAGTGATACCAAAATATTAGTGTTTTTACTAATGATTCTATATCTAAATCATGATTAAGATAATTCAATTTAATAATCCTCAACAGCTTCAATCCATTTGTGACTACTCACATGACTTATATCAGAACTACTGTACCAATTCATCACGAGACATGATAGATGGTACATAAGATGCCTCACATAGGTAAGGAAAGAATAGACATATATAAAAACATTCCCTTCAACTCCCAGAAGTCCCCACACATAGAATGACCACTCAATCGTCACACCATTCTTTGCCAAAGTATTCATTGGAACTTTCAATTGAGATAAATTATGAATTGATCTGTTTTAATAGTCCTCCAATCATAGGAAGATATAATTTTGAAAATGATATTGGATTTATCCTAATGAACAATATTCATGATCTTATTATGTCCTATTGATGTGCCTTCCACTAGTAACATGTCTCCCAAGAAGTATACATATCTAATCTAGAAGTGACATGTTAAAATCATTTCATATAGTTGATATTCCATTAGCATATAAAATACAATATTTTTATATTAAGTGTGATCCTCCCACGATCAAGAATTAACCGTGATATCAACAATGAAAACAACCAAGAATAAATCCAAATATTGGTGAAAGGCCTAATTCATCAGGGATATATGCGTTTTTGTTGAAATCATCAAACAAGATATTATCATAAGGAAATCATAGAATATAAAACTACTCTGAAAATTAGTTTGAGAAATATAAATTTTCATCACCAGTAACTAGTTATATCTAAATCATAAATTATTCATTTAAAACTACTTAGTTATGCTTATTGATAAAATATGTCATCAATGCTAGGAAAAAAATAATATTTCATTATAATTGTATAGTTTAACCATTGTAAACCCACATAAAAAAATAAAGAGCCACTCACCTTATTAGAGAATAACATGGGATCACCCCATGGGGAAATGATAAAGAAAATAAATCCCTTCATATCATATTACTCTAACTGGACCATTGTCTCTATCATATCTTATGGATAAAAAATGTACGAATAAATGGAGATGTGAATTTTACCTTAAAATTTATGAATTATACTGATGATCTCTCCCTAATAATGATACCACAAGATGCACTCAATGAATAAGTCATTGAAGAATTCAATAACAGGAGGAATGAATAACCAGAAATATCACATTATCACCAAAAATACTAGAAAATTGGGATGATGTCATTCACAGCTACATATGTCCTGATACCAAATGGCCTTCTTTTAAATCCATTTCTATGATAATAGAATAAAAACAACATCAATATACATAACTAACACTATTTAGTGATTAAAATAAATTTAAAATTAATATATTGTTTATAATTCCATGTGAGTGATCACATTTGAGGTAAATATCTCTAACACGAAGAGTCCTCAGATAAACATGTACCCATTGACCTAATATCATACCCTATACATCTCTAAATACCTTGGTTAGAACCCTTAAGGTAATATAAATATAAATAACCCCATATAGTTAATGTAGATTGAGCCCCACTACCTTATTGAAATGTTATGATACAAATGAATTTTATATATCCATATTAAATAAAATGAATCTTGGGTGGATACTACTAATATCATACATCAAAAAGTGAATGTTCCCTCAATATGTTTAATAGTTGTTGGATCGATGTCATGAAACGTCCATATCCTCAGTCTTCCTCCCAATCCATCAGATCTCTAACTACCCTGAGGATCACTAACATGCCACATAATCTAACCATAATCACAATGACCCCCACCCCGATGTCCTGAACATATAAAAAACCCAAACTACCTCCCTATGGTATACCACCTAATTTATCTATATAACCTTGAGCAATACCTTCAACATTATCACTATAAAAACGAGAAGAAATCTAAAAGAAACATTATAGACACATCATCTACCAAAACCATCAATAATCTTCATGTTCTCAATAACACTATAGTTTGGGTATTCCCCAATCCAATTCATTAGTAACAAATAGGAGGAGTCCTCCCATTCTTGGAAGAAGATGATCCATTGCCTTGACTAGCCATTTTTTCAACACTCCAGTTAGAATCAACCCACTAGTGCATCCTATTAGACAAATATTAACTACCAATAACAAAATGAAATCAATATAACATTGTAATAACACAACAACCTAGGTCTCTATTAGAAATGAGGGCTCAATCACATACATAAAAATTATGTCAAATTAAAAATCTCAATAGACACCATATTGAATGTTTCACATTATCCATATGATGATGAACACGTGAAATATCAAAACCTATTAGTGTAATATTAAAACAAAATAAATATATGAAATTACTATCACATTCTATAACTAATATGATCCCATAAACTAGAAGGAAAAAATCACAAGACTTAGTCTTGGGGAATAACTAATCAACGAAATGAGACTAAAATACTAATATATAAAATTTTAAATGTTAATTGTTTTGGACTAGGAAATCCCATAATAACTTCACTATTTATAAAATAATATACATATCTGGCTTCACCCTTATCTCAAGGTGGATATAGCTAAATCCAAAATATCCTACATACACTAAACATTTAACTCGACATCATGTAGTCTGTACTCTCCCTAAAATTGAGTTGGATACTATAGTTCAAACTATCCAGTCAGATATGAGATGGAAGTCTTTACACATAGAGATTCACCTCCTATAGACAATATAAAATTACATATATTATATTTGATCCAATAATTAATAGGATTTCATGATACAATAGGTATTTTTTGATCAACCTTCATTAGGTAATTCTTTCCCCATCCCTCCTAATGATCAACAGGGGGTCATCAGGGTGTAATTTCAATATAAAAGAAAAATTGAAACTCATAAACACATTATATATTTTTATTTATATTATATATATGATAATAATTAATAGGCATTATAAACCACTATGTTATATAGTTGACCTTGATTATAAAAGACCCACATAACTCAGGAGCTATCTATATTCCTGACAACCCACTCTCGTGGGGGTAAACATCATGATACAAATATGATTCACATAATTTTAAATAAAATATTATTAACATAACCATAGCATTATATTATTCATGAATAAATCCACCATCATTTTTTTTAAACACTATATAAGTTTTTACTAAAACATTAATTGATTGAACCCTATATCAAAATCTAGGTACTAAAACACAAACAATTAGACACGTGTCATGTGAATACTACATACAAAAACCGAGGATTGAAAGCACACCTCATTCCCCCCAATTAAATATAAAATCTATAATTCAATAATCAATAAACTAATGAATAATATTATCAAAAAATCAACGTAAATATTTCAATGAAAAGTAATCAAAATAATCATTTTCCTTGTAATTATTACATTTAAAAAATGTGGGTTTATAACTATCAGGATTAATTAATATCCCAAGTCCTAATTTAAACCTACCTTCAAATACCATGCACAAATAGTAATTGATAAATAAAAGAGCCTTTTGACAACACTTTATAACATCCCATCCCAATTCAACTCAATTATAAATGAACAAATGAATAACATACCTCAATAAAAAACACCCCTTTTAACAGAGGAATTTAAATATGATTGGAGGGTCTATTTAACACCATGTGTTACTTTTATATACTATTTTATGAAATTATCAGATTTTTTATAATTGGTATATTTTTTATTTTAAATATTTTAATTTTTAAATGGATTGTAGGTAGTATGATTATCACACCTTTTGAATTAAGTGTGTGGAATTTCCCTAACATGTACGAATTTCATTTCCAATAGGTGTCCCACATATCAAACAAAGATTAAGGAACCATGAATTCTAACCATGTAGGAGGTTCCATGTTTCCCAAGGGATTTCCCATGATTGATGCACGGTTTTGTAATGTGTGGGTCCAGAGTATATAGTTACCCAAAAATTGATTTTCCATGCTTCTAAAAATTCCCCTTGTAAATTTAAACCCTATTTTTGATCTTCTCCTCACATTTTCACAAGTAGAATAATATAATATACTTATATTAGCCTCCTCCATTGATTTTGGCCTTACAAACATGATTATTAAATGGCTTCTCTAGGAATGTACCTTTTTCTTAATAACATTAATTTTTATCGTCTCTTATACTATCATGTTCTTCATCATTCTCAAACATTAATGGCTAGAGTGATGATGATCTCATATAGGTTTTATCTAATCAAGGGATTTCATATTTATTCGGTTCGGGATGTTCCCCGATGAACATCATCAATTATTATTTTTTGAAAGTTGATTGTTTTCATCTCTTTGATGTATATGAAATTGTGTAATTCTTTTAATATGAAACATTATGTGATACATGAGATTTATAAACTATTTTTCATTCATGTGAGCATCTATATATGATATTATTACTAATTTTAGGAATTTTATCCAAGGATTTATTTTCATATGTTTCTAATAAATGGGTTTTAATTCATATTTGGGTTCATATATCTAAAACAATTATTCATGCAGGGCCTTTGTTTAGATTTATTTTCGATTTTTTAAAATCCAAATGTTAACAAAAGTGATGTTCCCCAAGAGTAAGATGTATTAATAATAAGGGGGGGTTAATAAATGGTACTTATTTTATAGTTTATTCTTTATGAATAATTATCATTGATTTTTTAGGATCCAATAAACCAAAATTTAAATATAAACCTTACCTAATTAGAATTGAAATTTGAACAATACAAGGAATACACAATTGTTTCAAGGTTCCTTCTATGAGTGGGTACCCACTCAATATGGTGAATTCTTTTAGTAAGATACACACTTGTTCCAACAAAATACATTATCAATTATAAGTAGTGAGGGGAGTTATCATCCTCAACCCAAAGTGATTCCTAAAACACACAACATACCATAGAATATTATGTTTAATCCTTATCTTGTAAGAGTAAAACATAACTATGTTTCTAAGATCACATCATATTTAGACCTATTTTATCCATGGATGGTGATCTTCTTTACAATCAATCAAATAAATAGAGTGAGTATATTCTCACCTCTTTATGAACATTAACCTCCGATATTCAATGTTTAACCCATTACATCCAGACATTCTCCCTACTTCTAAAAAATCAATGTTATACTTCCCAATAATATATTTCAAAATAATTACATTCTAGAGTTTTATTTTCAAAATATTTAAATCTAGAATCTCGGTATCGATTTGTTGCAGTTTCTATATTTTTCATGTTACGCCAATATGTCCCTTAATCAGTCATTTCCTGAACAATTTTGATTTAATTGAATTCATAAAATTAATTTCTATATATTATTATAGAGTGTTACCACAATTGTTTTGTACTCCATGATCCTCCCTAAACTTCAACATTATTCTTATCATGTTCTTATATCACCAATTATCCTTAGATAAAATTCAATAAATACCCATTTTCACAAATGAAATGATTAAATGAAAATGACCAGAAACTCTCCAGCTATAATCAATATTTATAATTCTCAAATATTTTCATGTGGAAATTAATGAATATTATAGGTGTGAAATATTCATTAAATATTCTACAAACCCTTCTTGAATCATATCTTAATTATCTATTTTTTAATTTTTTAATTTTATAACTATACAACAGAACCCCAATTTACTTGTATATGAATCTTCAAGAAAATCAACTTCTTCAAAAACAATTATAAGGAAATATTACCTACAAAAATGGAAAATGAAGCTTATTAATCTTATCAGTGACCCTTATGAATACAAAAATAAGTGTAAATGCGGAATATTATTTTTCAAATGAATCTGTAGATCATGGTGTTCTATTTGTTCTCAATAAGGTGTGAATTGAAAATAAGGAGACAATATGTCTATGGCAAGGAAGTGGTTGAAGTTGTGATGATAATTGAAGTGGAGATTCTTAATTTATTGGCGCTAACTCAGAGAGACGAATTTTATTATGATTAACTTGATCCAAAATTAGTGGAACTTAGAGAATTACTATTTGGCATTGTATGTCATGCTTGATCATTCTCCATAGGTAATTCTGCCGACTAGTGAGCTGATCTTAAGTTCCAAATACTTGGATCAAAGTGATACATATTTATAACATCATAAATAAGACCATGCAATACGCAATTTCATGAGGAGAAAGAATATCCATCCATTGATCTTAAATTGATGAGTTATCATAAATCAGATGATTGATAGAGCTGATCATTAAAGAATAAAACTTATGATAAGGGGTACACATTGTTTACTTGAATGTTCACCATGATTTTTCCATTAAATTAATGAATAAATGAATAAGATTAAATCCATAATTCATGATTGTATTATGAAAAATTGAAGATCTTGGCTTTTTGTTCAAAAAGAAAAACAGGGATGATGTTTGAAGAATGAAAATGAAAGAAGGGGATAGGAGGTGTTCATGCGTGGTTTTGGAAATAACCTAAGGAAACTCATATTTCATTTATATTTAATTCATGAAAGGTGTCCCATGATATTTATGTTGCATCTTTGTTTTTTGAACAAAGTACATAATGGATTTTAGTAAAAATTAGCCAACTATGCAGGCTTGTCGAGGTCCTCGACCTCAAGAACATGCGGGACACAGGGTAAACCACACATGAGTGATTCCTCAAGACCAGCCCACAAGAGGAAGGCATGCGGGCCATGTATATGCCCACATGAGAATGTATGGTGATCAATCTGTGTGGAAAAAGGTGAAGAGTGAGTGCTAGAAGCGCGCCTGAGGGTGCGTAGTGGGTTCTAGGAGCGTGCCTGCAGGAGAACTGGTGTGGGGTGGCACTAGGGAGTGAGAAGAAAAGTAATTGAGGAAGGGCTACCGCATTGATGCTTATAAGCTGTGGAGAATGTAGGTTCCTTTTAGAAGTGGGATGCAAAATTTCACACCCGAAGGGGTCTCAACCATCGATCACATCTCACACCAGATCCAAGCCGAACATCTCATCCCACAAAAGCGCTTCTGATCACTATCACACATCTGATCTACGCCTTCCCTGTTTGAACAGAGACTGCCCGATCTTCATTCTAAGATCGTCTTCAACCTCTGAAGACACGCAATGCCGTTGTATGACAAAGGCACTACCCCACCTCTATGATCGAGATCCCACCATCCTTAGAAGATTAAAACCATTTAATTGTGATCGTCTAAGAATACTAAACACATGCATGCAATTAACTTTTAATGCATGCACCAAAATCCAAATCACACTCGAGGCCGAAGCAATGAAAAGTTTTGAGGCCACCATACCGAGCTTGTGCATTTGAGGAGTTCATTTGCACGAGTTCATAAATTCATGGACATGAGGATCATACAAAAAATAAGGAGTCAATGTTCAAAATAAAGATCCCATGATTCAAGGAGAAAATCGTTATTTTGAGTTTGAAAATATAAAGCCCTAAGATCTCACCATTTACAAAGGTGGTTTTCACCTCCTATCATTCAGATATTGGAGAAGATATGCGGCGTAACCACTGTCTATAATTAGAGGATCTCTACTGAGGGCTCTAGTTTCTGAAACCATTGAGAGATCATGTTTTTAAATGAAACAGAGCCCATCATTCAGCCCTATGGTTCATGAAGGACGGTCTAGGAAGTAACATTTCTTTTCAAAGAAGGATGTTCCTCATGAAGGAGAAGAATCCAAAATCACGTCCTAATTTGTGAAGGAGAATCCCGCGTAGCTCACTACCTACATGAAGAGGAGTCTTCACCCTCTGTGCGATAGAGTATCCCACGAACATCCTTGGTTTAGATGATGTACTAAGACTGCAGACCTCCCTGTTCACGAAGAAAATTGGAAGGGCGGTTTTTTTATACACTATCTCCTGAGAAGAAGACTCTACGCACCTCATGTGCGAAGAAGTACAGTGAAGAATTACATAGGGAGGATACTTCTGTTTTCATGATATGGAGAATAAAAAATGGAGGCAGTACGTGTGTGCAAGAGAATCCATTCATGGTGAATATGCACACATGTGAATTAGTTGAAGAAATTTGCATGAAATGAAATTAAAATAAAGTGTGTGAGATTTTGTGAAGAGGAAGGATGAAGAAAGAGGAAGAACACACACAAGATAACTACACCCATTCAGGCTTGAAGAAACACACATATTAGTAAACCTAAACTAAAGGTATGTGAGTGTGTGTGCAAATAACAAAAGAAGAAGAAGAGTGTGCGCAAAAGAATAGTGAGTTTCACCAAGAAGAGTTCATGCATGCATGCATGCCAATTCACACGTAAAGAAGACTTTTGTGGCATTCATTTCATGTATGATGTATGAGACATAAATATATCCAAATACAATAAGTATTAAATCCCATGAAATCCATGCATAAAGAGAATGTGAAAAGAGACTAAAGTCGGTTCGTCTTAAAGAAGATCATCCAACCAAGTTGATTGTAATTGAGGATTCAAGAAGACTGTGCTGATATTGTTCAAGATTATTCTTGAATAATTGTATTCTTAAAGAAGTTGTGCGCACCATTGGCACACACCTATGTGAGGCCAGGTCTTCATCAAAAGAAGAAAGAATTGACCAAGCATTGTTGAACTGAGGACTGATTTGAAAAAGTGATCAGAGTTATTTTGCAAGGCCAATAGACCTTACTAAAGGCTGTTAAATATTCTTGAAGAGATACAAAGGCAAGTGTGATTCAGCAACCCTCTATAGAGAGTGTAGAAGATCATCTATATAGAATCAAAAGATAACAAAGAAGGAGGATTCTTGTGTGACTCGAGAGCTAGATGAAACTTATGAGATTTAAGGAGAAGAAGAAGTCTCTAGTGGGACTCTAAAGCAAGCCAGTGTGAATTTGGTAACACTATGTGATGCTGTATAAAGACCCTCCAATGGGACTAAAGGGAGATTCATTTGAACTCTACATGGACCATTGTAATTAAACATTTGATTATAGTGGAGAATCTATGTTGGTTAGAATCACCAATATAGCATGGAGTAGGTCTTTATTACTTAACATGGTAAATTCTTGTGTCATGTGCCTTTACATTTAAAACATTATCAAGGAAATTCTGAGTGATACAAGAATAATGGATCGAAGCATTAACTATTCATAGTGGTCTAATTGAAAATGATCAATTTGTAGAAAGATCAAAAAGGGATAATTGATTCACACCCTCCCCCTATTAGTGATTCACACTTATATGGGAACTTTAATTGGTATCGGAGGGATGGTTACCTCTAAAATATCTAAGGGAGAATTTATGATGTGATGATTCGAGGTAATGTGTGTGAAACCTCAAAGGGAGATATCTGACAAGACTCAGAAGAATAGAAAGAATAAACATGAAAGTAAGATGAAGAAGAAGCTTATTGCTAATGGGGATACACCTTCTACTAAAGGTAACCTGAATGACACAACATGTAATAATTCATTTTATAACTCTTATGATGAAGCATGTTCAAGCTAGGATTATGATAGATCAATTAGTGATCTTCAAACAATATTCAATGATCATCAGAAGAAATTCCCTATAGAAGTGGCAATTCATATTCCTAGAAGCATCAAAGAACTTCAAGATAAAAAATTACAGCTGGAATATTAATCTGATTCCATGGAAAAAACATTGGCTAAAAGGGTTGGCATATCCAACACTCTCACAAAACTAGTAAACATAAAGGAAGAAACAATTTCTATTTACAAAGAAAGATATGGTGAAGTTGATGAAGAATGTATTGGATGTATTTGTGAGAAAGAATACATTGAAATTGTGTTCATAGAATCATTCCATCCATTTGAAAAAATTCACGAAGTTTCTATGGTTGTTAAAGCTAATAAACTAGAAGACAAAGCTAACATGGTTAAGAAGATTGGCATTTCTTTGTAAGAATTCGAATGTATGCATAAAGAATAAATGATAAAGTTGGAGGAGAATTGGGAAAGTAAGCTGAGATCATTGTAGTATGAAAATAACTCCCTCAACATGATGTTTTTAGAGATGGTGGTGATACTGATGAATTAACAATCACCCCAAGCTGAAAAATCCCATAAAGTTGGAGGAAGATATGTTTCTATTCATGCATTTATTGAGGACTATGATTCAAAAAAGAGTAATAAATCATCCCCCAATCCAATAGAAATATCCTCTAAAAAGAAAGTACCATCTATACCATCTTGTACTCATGCTTCTAAATGTGATTCCACAAGCTTTACAGGTCAGAAGAAACATTCTAAACAATTATAGATGAAGAAACGTGATGATAAACTAACCACCATGACTAGGGTGGATATGAAGAATATGTTGGAAGATGGTTCCCCAAAAAAGGAAAACACTTCAAGAAGAACACCCAAAAATATTTTCCAGAAGATATCAATAAGTCAGGAATTGTGGGGGAATATTGTTGCTGCAACAAGTTTGGTCATTGTGCATTATATTTTTGGTACAATCCTGAAAATAAAAAAGAACAATGGAATCCCATATCAAGGGGGAGAAATACATATAAGAAGAAGCAATATCCATAAATCCAAAAGCATATGTACACTACAAACATATATGGAAAGCTTGATACCATCTATGATGTATATATTAGAACTGGTCACAAGGTTGATACATTTCCATGTCAACATGTATCCTTAGCTGATAAGAAAAGAATATCATATAATATGGCTATGAATGAAGAAGCTACCATGGGAATGAATTAGAAGAATAACGTAAAAACAAATTCTCCCAAGAAGATCTCAATGACGAAGAAGTCCTTGGAATCTATGTCCAAGAAGATGAAGAGTAATTCATCTAAAAGAACTATCAAGAAAATTGACACCCAGAAGAACCCATGTGGAATATCAAAACTTGATGCCTTAGATCATTATTAATTATTGGTTATCTGGTCAGATGATTTGGAAATAATGTTAAAAATAGAAGATGCAAAAGCTAAGGAAAGTGAAAAAAGAAAACAGTTAATTCCAACTGAAGAAAAAGTAGAATTTCAAGATAGGTTGTCAAAATATATAAACTCTTGTGTATCGCCAGTCCTGTGTGTGAGGTACAACAAAGCTGGTCACAATGTTAATAATTGCATTACACTTATTCCATTTCTAGAAGATATTCTCAAAAGGATGAAACTTGCACCAGTAGATTCTAGTGCTCCCAAATCTAATAAAGGTAGATGTTTTAAACACAAAGCGATAGAAGAAGTATTGAGATCCACAGAAGAACAAGCAGAATTAATGATCAAATGTTCAAATGTGAAGAGTATAGAAAATAGATCATCTTGGATGGGAAAACCATCTCAACCTTGATGTTCTCATTAATGAAGTGGGGAGATTCCATCTTATTCCCTTATACTTTTGTAAAAAATGTTCTAAAATTGTAGGGAATTGAAGGTGAAGATGATTCTCAAGATGAGAATTTAATTTTCAAAGTGGGAGATTATCAACATGAATATCTTGAAAATTATTTGATGATATTTTCCACAAAGGGAAGTCAAAGGGAGTGCACCCCTTGAGGGGGAGAAAATGTGAAGGAGATGATATCGAGGATGATATCATGATATATTTTAAAATATATATCATCAATAGAAATTGAAACATGAGGTATTCCAGTCACACTTTCATACCTTGTTCATAATTGTATTTATCATGTCTATTAAGGGGTAGTGCTTGATTGTTGACAATATAGGATGAAAGGAGGAGATCTAACTTTTCACTTAAAATTTTTAATGTGTTTGTAGAATTATGTGCAGGGTTTTGCAATTCATTGATAAATATAATTATATCCAACCCCTTGGATAAGAAGTGATTCACTCTGAGCATGATTTCACACATATGGTTGTTTATGGACAGTATTGAAAAACATGGTCATATCTCTCCTGTTTTCTACACTAGGTTATCCCAAGTAGACATAGAGTTGATTAACTAATGGATCTTTCCTAAGTGAACCACGTGACATCATCCCTCTCTTACAAATACTGAAAAAGATATTATTCAAAGGAAGGAGAGCATGTTCTGAAGAAAACCTCACTAAATAATTAAATTTGGTTTCCAATATGGGGGAGAAAATATTGGCACACATATTGACCCAATACAATGTGCTAAAAGTGACATTGACCACCAAATACAAAGGGAGATATTGTGGACAATGGTGTTGCAGTTGTTTTCAATAAGTTTTCAATTGTCAATAAAGAGTCAATATGTGTATGGAAAGGAAGTGGTTGAAGTTGTGATGATAATTGAAGTGGCGATGCTTAATGTAATGGTGTTGAATCAGAGAACCCACATTGATTATGATGAAGTTGTTTCACAACAAATGGTACTTATAGAATTACTATTTCTCATTGGATGTCATGCTTGATCATTCTCCAAAGCTAATTATGACAATTTTTTAGCTCTTTATAAGTTCCAAAGGCTTGTATCAAAGGGATACATGTTTATACCATCATATATAAGAAAATGCAATATTCAATTGCATGAGGAGAAAAAAAAATTCATCCATTGATCATAAATGGGTGAAGTTTAATAAATAAGTTGATTGATATATCTGATGTTCAAATTAGAAAACACGTGTTAAGGAGTACACATTTTGTACTATAATGTTCACCATGAATTTTTCTTTAAATTCTTAAGGAAATGGAGAAGAGTCCATCCATCATTCAAGATTGGATTAAAGAATATTTATGATCTTGGCTTTGATTTTTCAAAAAGAAAAACAAGGATGATGTTTGAAGAAGGAAACCCAAAGAAGAGGTATTCCAGTCACACTTTCATACCTTGTTCATAATTGTATTTATCATGTCTATTAAGGGGTAGTGCTTGATTGTTGACAATATAGGATGAAAGGAGGAGATCTAACTTTTCACTTAAAATTTTTAATGTGTTTGTAGAATTATGTGCAGGGTTTTGTAATTCATTGATAAATATAATTATATCCAACCCCTTGGATAAGAAGTGATTCACTCTGAGCATGATTTCACACATATGGTTGTTTATGGACAGTATTGAAAAACATGGTCATATGTCTCCTATTTTCTACACTAGGTTATCCCAAGTAGACATAGAGTTGATTAACTAATGGATCTTTCCTAATTGAACCACGTGACATCATCCCTCTCTTACAAATACTGAAAAAGATATTATTCAAAGGAAGGAGAGCATGTTTTGAATAAAACCTCACTAAATAATTAAATTTGGTTTCCAATATGGGGGAGAAAATATTGGCACACATATTGACCCAATACAATGTGCTAAAAGTGACATTGACCACCAAATACAAAGGGAGATATTGTGGACAATGGTGTTGCAGTTGTTTTCAATAAGTTTTCAATTGTCAATAAAGAGTCAATATGTGTATGGAAAGGAAGTGGTTGAAGTTGTGATGATAATTGAAGTGGCGATGCTTAATGTAATGGTGTTGAATCAGAGAACCCACATTGATTATGATGAAGTTGTTTCACAACAAATGGTACTTATAGAATTACTATTTCTCATTGGATGTCATGCTTGATCATTCTCCAAAGCTAATTAGGACAATTGTTTAGCTTATCTTAAGTTCCAAAGGCTTGTATCAAAGGGATACATGTTTATACCGTCATATATAAGAAAATGAAATATTCAATTGCATGAGGAGAAAAGAAAATTCATCCATTGATCTTTAATGGGTGAAGTTTAATAAATAAGTTGATTGATATATCTAATGTTCAAATTAGAAAACATGTGTTAAGGAGTACACATTTTGTACTATAATGTTCACCATGAATTTTCCTTTAAATTCTTAAGGAAATGGAGAAGAGTCCATCCATCATTCATGATTGGATTAAAGAATATTTATGATCTTGTCTTTGATTGTTCAAAAAGAAAAACAAGGATGATGTTTGAAGAAGGAAACCCAAAGAAGAGGTCTTCATGCATGTTTTTGGAATAAACCTAAGGCAAATCATATGACCTTTATATTTCATGAATTAAAGGTGGACCATTATATGTATGTTGCATTTTTTTTAACAATGTAAAGGGTTTTGGTAAAACGTTTCACAAACCATGGAGGACATCAAAGGTCCTCAAACTTACGAACATGTGAGACACATGGTCAACTGCGCCTGAGGGAAGCCTGAAGGTCACCGCGTAAGAGGCACGCATGCGGGTCGTGTATAACCACAGGAGCACAAACACAGATAAATCCGTGTGGCCAAAGTTGCAGAGCGAGGGCTAGAATCACGCTCAAGGTTCAATAGTGGGTTTTTGGAGGGCGCTAGTAGGAGAACCAAAATGGGGGAGCAACATGAAGGGAGAAGAAAATTTATTGGGGAATTCGTTCCACGTCGAAGATTATATGCCTCCAAGAATTCGGGCTTCGTTTCGATGTGGGCCGCATGATTTCACGATCGAAGGGATCTCATCCATCCATTGAATCTCAAGCTAGATCCAAGCCGTACCTCTTTGTCGGGATCAATTTTCCTCAACCCTAGCTCCATTTGGGCCCAACACATAGGCCCTTCTGGGGTTCCATCCTAAAACCCAGGGGTGATGGGTGGAATTGCCCATCCAAGCTTATATGTGAGTCGTCATCCTTCGTGGGAATCGATGTGGGATTGGGTTTGCACCCAACAATCCTCCCCTCAAACCAAAGACCACACAGGCCTCCCCTTCAACGATAATCCATCAGATCCAACCATCTTGCACCGCCGTTTTATCATCACCGGGACTCGCTGCCTGACCATCAATTATCAGGAAGACTTTTGACACAAGGCACCATGGATTCACATGCTTCAAACGAGCAACTGTTATCATTGTCAAACCGGTTTTTTGGGAAATACCCTACATCACAAGAACGCTGGTAGAGATAAGATTCAAACGAACCTCGGGTGCATGTCGGACATTCTTCAAAATCAGCTTACTTCCTGTACTGGTCTTTAAACAAACAGTCCTGATGCCTACAACGTCAGCATGTCCATCATTTCCCATATTCAAAATCCCAAAATTACCTGGGTTGTAAGATGTAATGAACTCCTTCTTCGATGTCACGTGAAAACAGGCACCACTGTCAACAACCCAGCAAGAATCATCA
Source organism: Viscum album (assembly GCA_963277665.1). Classification (NCBI taxonomy): domain Eukaryota; kingdom Viridiplantae; phylum Streptophyta; class Magnoliopsida; order Santalales; family Viscaceae; genus Viscum; species Viscum album. Next base: position 160,794,996 of record OY728135.1, on the reverse strand, counting down.
GAAGCAATGTTAATGGAATCATAAACAATAACAAGATCACCCCCTGTAGTAGCGACAACATGATCCTCTCCATCGCCATTTTCCTTCTATTGATTTTCCTTCAATCTGTTCTCTCTTTTCAGCTGATAACAAAACTTCTTAACATGCCCCTTCTTACCACAATGATGACATTCAAAATCTCTTTGCTTCAGTCTGGATTTGCTTCTACCTCTGCTCTTATCTCGACTGCTCTGCCCCCGGTCCTGGCTTCTCCCCCTGTTCTCTGTGACCAAAAGCTCGGAAGAAGATTTCTCCTGAGTACGTCTCCTGACCTCTTCATTTAAAATAGCAGACTTGACAAAACTAAATGTCACAGCACCATTAGGAGCAGAACCGGTTAGAGTAACATGTAAATTTTCCCATGAATCGGGTAAAGTGTTAAGAAGAAAAAGAGCTAAAACCTCATCTTCAAAATTGATACCCATGCCAGACAACTGATCAAAACATCCTTGATATTCAGTTAAATAATCAGAAATAGATGTACCTTCTCTGTACCTCAAGTTCATCATTTGCTTGAGAAGAAACAGTTTATTGTTTCCCGTCTTCAAAGCGTAGGTCATCTCAAGCTTCTCCCACAAAGTTCTGGCGTGAGAGATGTTGACAATGTGGTTCATCACGTTGTCTTCGACCCATTGACGAATGAAACCGCAAACCATCTCATTATCGAACACCCATTCTTCGTCTGAGATTCTCTCTGGCTTCTGGGTACTAAACACTTGAAGATGCATTCGCTTGACAAAAAGCAGATCTTTCATTTTAAGTCGCCACATATGGTAGTTGGTACCATTTAACAAAATCATCCGACTGTAGTTGGCCTCCATAATAAATATGAAAAGAAAAGAACCAAACCCTCTGATACCATAATTTTAGACTTGCCGACAGATTGCAGGGTTGGCGGTGATCCCCACTTGAGTCGGAGGGGGAGATTGTTGGGCGCCTTCCTGGTTGGCGCACTGGGCAACGCCTCCTCAAATGGTGCACATGCGGTATCTGTTTTAATGTGGTGTTTTAATGCGGGCCAAGACCGCGTGAATTAATTCACGCGGTGACACTCTTTTGACGCGGCGACATTATTTGGACGCTGATTCTTTTCCTATATAAGGAGGCAGAGGCAAGGCATTTCATCATCACCGGCAGCAACAACACCGAGAGCAAATCCCATTTGGTGATCGCCTTTCTTTGACGATCATCTTTCTTGCTCTCCACCTTTCGATCCATACTTTTATTCTTGAGTATTACTTTTGAGATCCCTTCCATTTTGGGGAGTCTCTACCGTGTACTTCTTGATTTTAGTGGATCCCTCTTTCTGGACTAGGTCCCGTGGTTTTTCCCTTTCGGGTTTTCCACGTAAAAATTTCCGGTGTCAAATTTATTTTTTCTGCACATTTAATTTTGTCGCTGCACATCCGCTTCTATTTGGGGGGAAAGATTCAATTTCCGCTGCGCGTTCGCTTTTTCTTTTGTTTGCGCGTTCGTCGCTTTCCCGTCTTTCCCAACAATCTTATCCTATGGAAGTGCTTCTGTTCTCCGTCGTAAATCTGATCCACACCTTCTCTTTTTGAACGAAGACCATCCGATATTCATCTGAAGATTTTCTTCAACCTCCGAAGACACCCGACACCACTGTACAACTGGAGCACTACCGCACATCCATGATTGATTTCCCTAGCACCGTACAAGATGAAAACCATTGAATTATGATCATATAAGCATACAGTACACATGTATGGAATTACATTTGCATGAATGCAATGAAATCCAGAGAACACTCGAGGCTGAAGAAATATGAAGCTGCGAGGCCACCATGTGGAACTTGTTCATTCGAGGAGTTGATGATTTGAATGCATTCATAAACGTATGAATGCGAGGATCATAAAAAAAAATAAGGAGACTAAATTTGAAATAAATATCCCTGGATTCAAGGAGAAAATCATTATTCGAGTTTGAAAATATAAATCCCGAAGATCTCAGATTTTCAAAAAGATATTTTCACCTCCTATCTTTTGGATATTGGAGATGAAACGAGGCATAACTTCTTCTTATAAATAGAGGATCTCTATCGAGGGCTGTAGTTGCCGAAAACATTTAGTTCTCGTGTTTCTAAACAAAATAGAGCACATCTTTCAGCCCTCTGGTTCATGAAGGATGATCTGCGAAGCAGCCTTGCTACACGAAGAAGGAAGTCCCTCACGAAGGTGAAGAACCGTGAAGCACCTCCCGGTTCCCAAGGGAGAATCCCGCTTAGAACACTATTTATGAAAAGAAGAGTTTGCACCATCTGTGCGAAGGAGTAGCCCGCAAACCACCCTAGTTCGCATGATGTACCAAGACAGCGCACCTCTATGGTTTATGAATAAAATTGTAAGGACAGTGTGTTCATACTCTGTCTCCTAAGAAGAAGAGTCTGCGCACCTCATGTGTGAAAAATCACAGTGACGAATTACATGGGGAGGATGCTTCTATTTGCATGATAAGGAGAACCCAAAACTGAGGCAGTATGTGTGTGCAGTAGAATCCATGCATAGTAAACATGCATACATGTGCATTAGTTGAAGACATTTTCATGCAAATAAAACAAAAGAAAGTGTGTGTGCACATGTGAAAAAGAAGGAGGATGAAAGAGGATGAACACACACAATATAACTACAAACATTTAGGATTGAAGAAACACACATATAATTGAACCAAAACTAATGAGTAATTGTGTTTTTGTGTGAAAATAACCGAATAAGAAGTAGAGGTTGTGCAAAAGCATAGTGAGTTGCACCAATAAGAGTGCGTGCATGCATGCCAATTCACACATAAATAAGACTAGTGTGGAATGAATTTCATGTACGAAGCTTGATAAATTGAGATATACAAATACAAGATGTATTGGATCCCTGTAAATACATTCATGAAGGGAATACAAATTGAGACTAAATCCTAGAAGACATAAAGAGGATCATTCAACAGAGTTGACAGTAATTGATGATTCAAGAAGACAATGATGATATTGTAGATGATCATTCTTGTAAAATTATATTCTTGAAGAAGTTGTGTGCACCATTTTCACACATCTATGTGAGGATGGGTCATCATTAGAAGAAGAATGAATTGCATGAGCATTGTTGAACTGAGAAATGACCAGAAAAAGTGATCGGAGTTATTGAGTAAGGTCAACAGACCTTAAGAAAGGCAGTTGAAGATTCTTGAAGAGATACACATGAATGTGTTATTCAACAAGCCTATGTGAAAAAGAGAAGTTTGTCATCTATACTTAAATAAGAGAGAACTAAGAAGGAAGATTCTTGAGTGACTGGAGAGCTATAAGAACACTGTGAGATTCAAGGAGAAAAAGAAGTCTTCAATGGGACTCTGAAGCAGGATAGTGTGACTCGGGTAACACTATGTGATGCAGTATAAAGACCCTCTTATGGGAGTTAAGAGATATATAGTGTGACCTTGTATCGACCATTGTAATTGAACATTTGATTATAGTAAAGAATCTGTGTTGGGGTGAATAACCAACCCAGCAAGGAGTTGGTCTTTAGTACTGAACCATGTAAATCCTTATGTTACGTGCCTTTACATTTAAAATATTATTTGAGGAAAGGATGAGTGATACAAGAAGAGTGGATCAAGGTTTTAGCCATCCATTGAGGTTTAATTAAAAAGGATCAATTTGTAAAATGATCTAAAAGGGACCACTGATTGACCCCCTCCCTCTCTCATTTATTCACACTGATCTGGGCACTTCAGACTCTTATAATTCTTTGGGGTCTTAATGACTTTTTAAAATTCTATCACAACTCAATAAATGGATATTACAAAAATGTAATTGAATCTTATATATTGTATGATGACACATATTATTCATAGGGAAATTAAACTCACACTTTTGTTTCCATTTTATTATAAATTTTCAATGAATTCTCATTCATATGAAAATATATATATTTTCCAAATGAAATATAGGGTGTTCTCCATTGACTCTAAGGATGTTTTGTGATGACCGTTATGAAACATAGTTGATCTCTTCCATTTTATGTATTTAAATCATTAATCTCATATTAAGGGTACATAATCCTTATACAATTCTTAATATTGAAAAATCAATACAATTTATCCATTTTTATTTCATTCTAACTTCTGAACCTCTAAAATATATAGTTTCTTGAAAACATCTTTATCATTTGGAGTGCTCACAACCACTTCACAAATAAAATAAGAGTATTTTTTAAAAAACTCAGAACATCCCCATTCAATTAAAAAAAATCTAAAAATCATTTGAAACACTTTAAAAAATCTAAATAACATTTAAATAATCTTATAAAATATTTAACAACAAATGAAATCCTTCAATGTTTCTATTTTGATCTTCAAGCTCCCCATTTTTTAACATTTAAAAAAGTTAAAAAAATATATAATTCACATCACATAATCATAAAATCATGTGTTTTCTTAAATACAATTTTCTTGAACCAAAACTATCATATAAGTAAATGTTTTTGAGAGAATTTCATCTCTCAGTGATAATAAAAGTTTGGCCTAGTGACCTAGATATTCACCCACCTTATTCCATTATCTAAACTAACTTTTCCCTCACTTATTTATAACAACTACAAGATAAAATGCCAAAAAAATAAAGAATTCTTTATTCCAATCTCCTTTTCTGATAATAGAATACAATGGATTATAATTGTGGAATTCCGACACATCATTAAGAAATATGGGAAGGATGAACATGAAATTTCAACCATAACTAATCAAACCTCTCTCTAGGATGTACTTTTATTATCAAATCTATAATATAGTCCATTGTGGAAACTTATAAAAGCTTCACATATACATTTTCTATTTTTTCATTGATGAAAATATATTTAATTTCAATGTAATCTGATCTGGAATACTAGAAATGTTTTTTGGACATATATATAATGTTTTAATTTTGAAAATCAATCCTAAATGGAATCTAAACTAATAATTTCACATCATCCATATGAACATTAATCCAAATCATTTGAGTACAAGCATGTGATAGAGAAATATACCTAAACTCTATTTTACCCAAAGTCACAAAATTCATCTTAGTTTTGTACCAGAGCACATATTTGTCACCTAAAAAAATTTCCACAAGATTTGAATTTAAAATAAATGAATAACTATCCATATTTTCATTTATGAATACTATTATATTTAGTTATTCACTAATTCTATATAGAAGACCATAACTCATTGTATTTTTAACATATTTGACACTAATTTTTTGTTTTTATCATGTGAGGACTCTGTAGGATAACTATAATATATTACAAAAACATTCGATGCATATACTATGTATGGTATTGATTTTTTCATATAATTAGAACTTGAAATAATTCTCTGGAATTAGTTTCTATTGACACTTCATCCAACATAATCTGTGCTTAATCTCATTTCATTGGTGATGGTTTCTAATACATCTTTAAAACCGTCAAAGAGAAATTTCTTCAACAATTATCAAAAATATTTTTCATAAGATATGAAGTTGAAGTCTTCGTTTTGAATAATATTTTGTCCAAAAAAATTCTCATTTCACTTATCATTTCCATAAAAAATTTCCTTTTCAATTGTTTTGATAAATCCTCACATAAATTATAATTTTCATTGGTAAACAGTATGTCATAAACATAAACTACGAATATCATAATACTTATGGATATATATATCACATAAAATTTATATTAACTTTTCCTTTGTTAGATTCCATTCATTTTTAAAAAACATACAATTTAGAATATCATGCTCTATGGGACTAATTTATCCTATATAATGACATATTTATCCAGCATATTAGTCCTCCCTTACTATCAAGAAGGAACCAACCAGTTTTTTAATATAGGCTTTTATATTAATTATCTATTAGAAAACAATGATTTTACATCCATATGATGAATCATATAGTGCTTATTAGTTGCAATTATAATAAATATTCTGAGTGATTTCAATATTACAATTGATGCAATAGTCTTTTCAAATTCAATTCATTTCATCTGAGAATACACATTTTATACTTATTTTCCTTTTTGTTGACACCTCACCTTTATCATGTAGATCATTTCTAAACACTCACTCAGTACATATAATATTATTAATAAAAATCTAGGTATTATATATAAAATGGTATTCTTCCCTATCTGATCAATCTCTTCATTCCTAACTTATATCTAATCCATATACTTAACTGGTTCGAAAACAATTTGGTGTTCAATATATGAAATAAGGGTTTCCAAATTTTCAATTATCAATAATCATCATATAATCATAATAATTTCCCAAATTCCATTAATAATTTTTAGTTCCAAGTTAATCATTAATATATGATATTTTATCTTCTCATCTTCAGTATCTTTATCCTCATCACTGGTTTAATTACAATAAAAATCAATTGAAATTTGTTATATTTTAGATTCTACTTTATTAAAATTATGTTAAGATTTCAATATGGATGCTTTGTTATTTTTAATATTTATTACATTTTCATAGAAAATTTATTTTTATTTTTAAAAGTTTTCACAAACAAAAATTTACCATGTTATGAAACTTCTTATTCCAACATCTGTATCTGATGTCAGTTGATAGATATCCCATGATATATCCTTTTTTTAATTTCTCTTTTAATTTTCTAAAATTGGTGTTTATAATCATTATATGATATGTTGTAAAAATAAATTTTAAGTGGTTCATTTTTAACTTATTTTTATACCAAATTTCATATATTTTCATGTGTGACTCGTTTTTGATCATGCATTTTTTTTATTTGAATATGAGTCCACACTACTTTACTCCAGGAAAATGTTTAGATTTTATACATAGAAATATTTTTTCTTCCTATTTCAACAAAAATAATTTTTAATTTTCATATGTCATTCTACTGAGGAGTGTAGGGTCCACTATAATGGTTCTTCATTCCATTCTATGCAATATTGATTTAGAAATAACTTCATGTGTATTCCCTACAATTATCAGATTTTTTTGTTTGATATAGACTCTCATATCTTTTTCAACTTTAATTCTAAAAAAAATCATCATATTTTTTACATCAATATTGTTCTTTATTGTAACGTACCAGTTTAGGAAGCCCCCCAGAGGTGCCCCATACCTGGTAGGTCACATGGCCTCAAGAGCATTTACGCAAACGCCATAGGCTGCCGACTAGCAGTGAGGGCCATGGGTGAGATAGTGGGGAAACTATGCCCTCATTGGAAGAGTACACAGCAGAAGTAAAACAACATATAATAGAGGAAACAGTAATATCCAACAACAATAAATAGTGAAAACTAAAACAACATCTACTGGATCGCTTATGTATAAATATGAAATGATTCGTGATAAATATGTCGAGGAAACCATCCAAACATGTCACAATACTGAATACAATACTAAGACAAAGTAAAAAATAAAAGATACACAGCTCCGCATCATCACAAGCCTTAGCTTGGTCCGATGCTCTCCAACTCTATAGAAATTCATGTACCCAATGTTGAAGGGCGCATTCCCTTGTCTATACCTGTAACAACATAGTCTGCATGGGCCAAATAACATGGCCCAAACAGGGTGTGAGACTAAATCCCAGTAGGCAACCACCCGAAGATCTGTGCCTAATAGTTAGTGAGTATATGTCAGTTGATAGCATAGTAAGAAGTAATAGTAAACAAAAGGAAGTGAACAGTAAGAAGTAAAAGGATGATATGCAACGGTAATCAATCCACAGAACAACAAGCAGTTGTGAAGCAAACAGCTAACCACAACAAGAATCCCTCTGGTCCTATCCAAGAAGTACCAATAACCCTATGTGTAGTGCACTCAGTGTAACCCCTCTAGTTTGGTCATACATAAATTTTTATGACTCTCTATGGAAGATCGCTCGGTAAATTCCCCTTATAGTCTAGGGTAGTGAGGGACTCTCTAAGGAAGATCACATGGTCTAACTATATTATAGATCCAAGGTCTAGAAACTCTCTGAGTAAGCGCACTCGTTCAATTCCTCGTATAGTCTCAGTTCTATCACATAATCTCTAAATAACCTCGCTCAGTCAATTCCTTCTCTAACCTAGAAAAGGTTTTACTGAAAATCAGACAAGTAAATACTCTCTGAGGAAGCTCAATCGGTCTACCATACCATAGTCTATAATATCCAAGACTATCTAGGAAGCTTGCTCAGTCTATCCCCTATAGTCTATAATGTCCAAGAGCCTCCAGGAAGCTCACTCACTCAATCCCTTATTCTATATAGCACCAGGTTCTCAAGTTCATGTGCCATTCAGTGCCTAAAAAATGATATAATTCCACAGTACACCTATAGAGCTACATGGCTAACCACTCTATAACAAACAAGAATGTCAAGGAAATCATTCCATCCTATAGTCAAAAGGAATGAAAATTAGGTATAACGACCAATGGATAATAAGAACAAGGCATGGGAAAAACATCCCAGCATAGCAATCATCCACAACAGGGTAAAATTACCTCTACACAAGCAAACAATCTAGGCATGAAAACAACGGGGGAAAATAGTAAACAGGCAGTACCCCATTCATGGGTATTGGTGGAATTTCCACATAAAACTGAAAGGCTTCGAATGGTAAGTCACAAACAACCTACCTCGATTCTAGGTGATCAATATACTTGAACCACAAGGCTTGTTTCTCTTTAGAACGTCGTAGATCTATGAAAACATACAAAACATCCAACCCATGATATCTTGAGAAAGAGGGAAAATCATGGAATGCGACTCAAGAAGAAGGAAGATCTCACTGTTGCAGTTCCAATGCAATCGATGACGGTTGATTCTGAAAAAATATGGAGACTCGGGGGGCTTCAAGGGTGTTCATGGCCATACAAGCACTCCCGGTCGAAGAACCTGGAGAAGTTGGTTTTTCATCGATTAGACGTCGCCCTGGTCCGTTTAATGAACAAAACCTACACAGAGTGTGCTTCTGGGTTACACGTCATGTACTTTTCCTTTCTGTACTCTGCTTTAAGTGGCCTCTACATCGCCCCTACACACTGTGTGTGTGGCCCGGACATGACCAGCACACGGCCTGGTGCTGCATCAATGTACACGGCGAGTGCTTATAAAGTACACAGTGTGTACTCTAAAAATTTTCATATTTTCCACTTTTCCTAAAAAAAACTAGAAAAGGAAAAAAATACCTTAAATGAAGATTCAGGATCTTAAAAACTTCCCCCATTAAATAAATTTGTTCTAGAATTTCCCTAGCGAGGCATAGAAGAAGAAACCCCGGACAGCTCCGGCCACTGTAATTGTGCATCAGCCTCCCCCTCCCAGGTCTCATCCTGTACTCACCTGTTCTACCATAGAACCAATACCAGATGAACATAACGGCCATGGAGAACCTTCATACTATGATCGACAATCCAGATAGGATGATCCTAAAAGGACGCATCCGCTTCTAGATCCACCTCCTCGGGTCAAAAGACATTAGAGGGGTCTGAAAAGTAATGTCGAATCTGGGAGACGTGGAATTCATCGTGCATGGACCGATACCTCTGAGGTAACTGCAACCGATAGGAAACCGACCCAACTCTCTCCAACACCTCAAACGACCTGACATACCATGGTGAAATCTTACCCTGTCTCTTAATCCTGTTGTGTCCCAACCACGATGCGACACGCAGCAAAACCTGATCCCTAACCTCGAACACCAAAGGTCTTCTCTACTGATCAGCATAAGAATTCTGTCGAGATTTTTCCGTAGAAATCATATTCTAAATCAACTCTATCTACTCTGAGGTCTTCTACACAAGAAGACGTCCCAGTAAAGATGACTCTTCTACCTCCAACCAATACAAGGGTGGTCGGCATAACCTACCATCCAAAGCCTCGTAAGGTCCATCTGAATAGTCTCCTGAAAACTATTGTTATAGGAAAACTCCACCATAGTGATATGTTTCTCCTAAGAACTGCCAGATTCTAGAATGCATGCTTAAATCATATCCTCAAACACCTAGATCGTACAGTCGGACTGGCCATCTGTCTGTGGGTGGTATGATGTACTCAAAAGTACCTGTGTACCCAAAGTCTTCTGAATCCCCTGCTAGAACTGAGAAGTAAAAAATTCATCCATGTATGAAACAATGGAGTGTGGAACTCCATGAAGACGTACTATCTCTCTGATGTACAACTGATGAAGCTCGTCAACACTAAAGATTTCCTTTATCTGCAAAAAGTGAGAAACCATCGTAATCCTGTCGACGGAAACCCATACAACATCACTATTTCAAGGTGACCATGGTATCCCGGTCAAGAATTCCATAGCGATATAATTCCACTTCCACTCAGGAATGGTTAACTACTGTAAAATCCATGCTGGTCGCTGATGCTCCACTTTCACCTACTGATAAGTAGAACATCTCATAACAAACCCATCAACATCCTTAATCATACATGGACACCAAGACTAGTGATGAAGATCACGATACATCTTGGTGATGCCAGGATGAACTGCCCCAACTAAAAAATGAAAATCCTACATTAGTTTCTCGCATATGTCAACTGGCACCCATACGCGTCCCTGGAAACGCAAGATCTCATCCTCGACCACTGTCCATCCCGGAAGAGGGTCCTCTCTTGACACAATCTCCCACAAGACTAGGCCTTCTAAGTTTGATTACTACCTCCTCCGCACCCAATTAAGAGGGGTAGAGGTAACAGCTACAGAAGTTATAAAAGTCTGCCCTTATTTTTCATGCACCTCCAAATGCATTTCAGAAAATAGAGCCATAAGCATCCACTCACTACTGGCCTCCTGAACTACCTGAATCAAAGTTCTCCTTCTCAATGCATCACCCACTGCGTTTCCCTTTCCTGGCATATAGGAAATATCAAAGTCGAAGGACTAATGATACATGACCCACCTATGAAATCTCAGATTTAGATCACGCTGAGTGAATATGTACTCAAGACTTTTGTGGTTCGGGAAAAAGCACAATGTGCTCTCCTAGAAGTTAATGTCTCCAACAATGTAAGGCATGTACAACAGCTGCCATCTTTAGATCGTGCGTCGGGTAGTTCCTCTCGTGTGGCCTCAACTACCGAGACCCATATGCAATAACTCCTTCTCCCTGCAAAAGCACAACTCCCAGTCCGACACCTGAAGCATCGTATTAGAATGTATATCCCTTTCACCAATATGGAAAGACTAGTATTGGTGATGGATTCATCCTCCCCTTCAGCTCCTGAAGGGATGACTCAGAAGAATATGACTATAAGAACATCGTACCTCTCTTGGTCAGACCTGTCAGCGGTGCTGCAATACGTGAAATGTCCTATATAAAATGCCTGTAGTATCTAGCCAAACCTAGAAAACATCGCACTTCAAAGAAAGTCTTCGGCTACACCTCGGAAACAACAGCTCTTACCTTATCTGGGTCTACTAATACTCCTGTCTTTGAAATAACATGACCCAAGAAGTGAATCTGATACATCCAAAAGTGGCATTTTCCAGAGCTTAGCATATAACTCATGCTCTCTCAGTGTACTCAGAATGATCTCAAGTTGGGTAGAATGGTCATGTCGAGTGTGATAGTACACCAAGATTTCGTCCACTAAAACTACCATGAATGAATCCAAGTAAGGATAGAACACTTGGTTCATCAATTCCATGAACACTACTGGCGCATTCGTGAGACCGAATGGAATGACCGTATACTCGTATAGACCATACCTGCTTATGAAAGATGTAAGAGGTATATCCGATGTTCTAACATGCAACTGATGATAACTAGACCAAAAATCAATCTTTGAGAACACCCGGGCTCCTTGAAGCTGATCAAAGCGGTCATCAGTCCCCGACAAGGGATATCAGTTCTTGACTATTAACTGGTTCAGCTTTTGATAATCAACTAAAATCCTAACGGTGTCATCTTCCTTCTTCACCAATAGCACATGTGAAACCCAAAGAGAGGTATTGGGTCAGATGAAATCCTTCTCATGAAACTCCTCCAACTGCTTCTTGAGCTCCTGCAACTTAGGTGTAGTCATCATATAAAGAGGAATGGACACCAGTGTCTCTCCTGGCATGAGATCAAACGAGAATTCTACCTCACGCTCTGGAGGCATACCTGAAAATTCCATTAGAAGACATCCTTGAAAGGATCCACCACTGGAGGAATGTCTAAATGAGAAGTCCCCTGGTCATCCAGATAAAGACTAGAAATCTGGACTGTAACTCCCCATAGCCCATGATGCTCTTGTCTAGCTCTACCTGTCTGGACATCCCACTCGCCTATAAGAAGAAATGATCCTCCCTCTAGTGATACAAAACTCACCCTGTGGCGATAAAAATCAACGACTTCCTGGAAGGGGACTAACCAGTCCATATTGAGAATGAAATCATAGTCTGTAATCTCTATGACATAGAGGTCTCATAAGAAGTGACACCCTAAAACCTCAAGAGGGCACTCCCTGCACTGACGTACACTACAAGTCCTCATCCCTAAAGGTGTATCAAGTGTCAACATGTCTGAAGATGAAAATATACAAATCCCAAGGCTCTCCACAACAGTAACAGAGATAAAACTACACGAGGCACTAATATCGAAAAGAGCTGAAGATAAAACTAAGGCTACTATGATCGTACCTTGAACTGTAGAAGGGTTGGGATCCTACTCCTGATAGGTCTACTCTATAGAAAAATTCTGGCATGTACCGTAGCCCTGCACCCCTGGCTAACCACTCCGATTTGACCAACTCTGCTGTCGTTGGTAACCTAGTGACTGACCACCATGGCCGCAACCTCCACCTCGGACCGAACGACCAGAATAAATCCAGTTCCTAGACTAGTGAGAAACTGGCGATACATCTCCTGTACATGAGGTCATAGATGAACCCCTACCAACAGCTACAGGAGAGAAGATCTCACAAAAATTCTGAAGATAGACCATCATTCCGCAAGATCGGCACTCTATTAGGTCTCTCTGGCACTAAGGCCTAGTATGCCCACTCCTACCACAATGGGAACATACAACTTAGCTGCCTGAAGATACAATCTGGCTACTATGATATCCTCGAGAAGACTCCCTAAGACACTTACTGCTATCTGTAGGAGGAACACTGACTCTGGGTGTCGAACCGCCCTGGACCACTACTCTAGAATCTCTCAAATTGTGCTCAGTGATCATCTCCTGGTTGACGATTACAGATATTGAAGTCAACCTGAATATATTCACCTGGGAACAGATCTCTTGCCTGAGACCATCCTCAAACATCTTAGCAAGGAATAACACATCACCTTCTGGAATCAGCGTGAAGCACTACATCTCGGTAAAAAAAATTCAAGTACTCCATAACAGAAAGAGTACCCTGCACGAGACTCATAACGTCCCAGGCTCAGTCAGCCATCAAGGTGTCCAGATAGAAGTAATAATAGAAGATTCACCAAAAATCATCCCAAGTCATACTCTACTGGCACCCTGAATGTGAGATAACCTCCCACCACCTCTTGACGGTGTCTCAGAGCATATATGTATCCAACTTTACCCTTTTCTCGGGAGGTATCTTTAGGTGCTCGAAAATTGTCAGTGCGGCCTCTAGGCATGACTCTGTATCCTAAGGTCCTCCATCCCCTGAGAAAGTAAGAGGATGTGGCTATTGGAAAACCCACGTCAAATCACCCATCAATGGGCAGGAGGCATCACTCCCTGAAAGGTCTGCAACATCCACACGAGGTCCTCCCTAAACTACGCATCAGCACCTGCAACGGGTATAACTGTTGGTGTCAAGGCTGGAATAGCAGGAGGATCTTCAGGAGGATCTATAGGAGATCCCTGATCGGCCATATATGGTGTTTGATCACCATCTGGTAGCTGACGTACAACCGGAGGACATCTCAGAGGCATAGCTCTAAAAGATCAAAATCACACCTTAGATCAAGACTATCAAGGACAGAGAACACAAGAGTACAAAACAGGGATAGGAGAAAGAAAAACTCATTTTTTTACCAAACATGACTACACGGCATGTATAAAACTACACGAACTTTTCATTAAAGACATCCACATGGGCGTGTACTTCTGCCTCCTCTAGTCGTGTGACACCCAAGAATACACAGCGTGTTGTTACCACACACACCGTGAAATTGAAATCCATCCACCTGCCCGAGTCTCTTTAGATGGCTAACCCACATGGTCCTTTTAACCCTAGACTACATGGCATTTTCACTAAGGACACGACGTGCACTAGACAAGGTTTCAGTGACTTGTGTTGTTAGTTACATGGTCGGCTACACGGCTGACCCCTTAAACGACGTCTTCTGATTAAACACGGCATGTATCGGAGAAGATATCACCGACCCGTGTCATTCAGGACACGGACGAGTACCAAGAACAAGGAAACATGATGAATTCTTAAAAAACATGGTGTGTACTACACAAGCTTCCCCAACCTGCGTTGTTAGTGACACGACCGGGTACACGACTCACTACTACACGGCGTTAATGACCGTACATGGCATATTTTTACAAACTTTTTCACCACCCCATGTTTCTGCTCGCATAGTCAGTGACACAGTTTAAAACTACACTGCGTGTAGTCATGTACATGCCGTGTATTCTAGGCTTTTTTGGGATGTAGCTCAGAAACTGCACTGAAGCCCAGAAAACACTGATAAACAAACATGGATATACCAAATTCCCATATGTGAGGGCCGATACTCCCCACTAATCAAAGCTTGGAATCCCATGCAAGTCATATATATTAATAAAAATCAACAATCCACCATGTTCCAATTCATTACAGCCCATAATGCATCCAGAACCGAAATTTGGAATTCATTTAATCAAGGTACAATACAAACGATTTCTCTATCAAACTGTAGGGATTATATCAAAGCATCTGTCAAAACAACTTGCATAATCTATACAACGTTTATCACAACAACATGAAAATTCTAATTCACCCTAGATGGCATGGCAAGAATGCATGGAATGTGATTTATAACAAGTTTCTATATGATGCATGAGATGGCATACCCACATCATATCAGGATGCGACAGAAATAGAACCGCAATAAAATAACAATAACAACACAATTCATGTGAATCACTCTAGGAGAAATCATATCAACTATAAAATCCCAAAACCATAAATCTGAATTAAATGAGGTAGATTGGATTTTCCCTATACACGGGTTAGCTACTCCCGGGCACAACTTATTACCTAGTACCGAATCTATCTTATCCCTGGAAAAAGGCTCCAAATAGTAAATCAAGAGAAAAGAAATCCTCTGATACCACTTTGTAAAGTCTAGGTTCTAGAATCCACCCAGAGGTTCCCCTTACCAGGTAGCTCACATTACCTTAAGTGCATTACCCCAAACGCTAGAGGCTGCAGACTTTTAGCGAGGGCCTTGGGTGTGATAGTGGGGAAACTATGCCCTCATTATCAGAGTACATAGTGGATGTAAAACAACATGCAATAGCGGAATCAGTAATATCCAACAACAATAAACAACAGAAAACTAAAACAATAACCACTGGAGCACATATGTATAAATATGAAATGATTCATGATACATATGTCTAGGAAAGAAGACAAACAAGTCACAATGCTGAATACAATACTAAGCCAAAGTACAAAAGAAAATATAAATAGCTCTGCAGCATCGCAAGCCTCATCTTGGTCCCATGATCTCCTGCTCCAAAGAAAATCGAGTACCCGAATTCGAAGGGTGCTTTCCGTTCTCTATACCTGCAACAACATAGTCTGCAAGGGCCCAAAAACAGTTAGTGAGTTTATGGCAGGTGATATCACAGTATGCATTAAGCAGTAATAGTAAATAGCATGCATCAAACCATAAGAAGTAAAAGGATGATATGTAGCAGTAATCAATCCACATAACAATAGGCAGTAGTGAAGAAAACAGCTAACCACAACAAGAACCCCTTTGGTCTTTTCCAAGAAGTACCAACAACCCTCTGGGCAGTGCACTCAACCTAACCCCTCTGGTTTGGTCATACGGAAATTTTTAAGACTCTCTCAGGAAGATCGCTCAGTCAATTCCCCTTATAGTCTAGGGTATTCCGGGACTCTCTAAGGAAGATCATGCGGTCTAACCCTCTTATATCCCCAAATTCTAGAAACTCTATGAGGAAGTGCACTCGTTCAATTCCTCATATAGTCTCAGGTCTATCACAGACTATCTAAGGAAGCTAACTCAGTCAATTCCATCTATAGCCTGGAAAAGGTTTTAATGAAAATGAAACAAGTAAAGACTCTCTAAGGAAGCTCACTCGGTCTATCCTCATGTAATCTATAATATCCAAGACTATCTGGGAAGGTCACTCGGTCTATCCCCAATAGTCTATAATGTCCAGGACTCTCTGGGAAGCTTACTAGGTCTCTCCCTTATAGTCTATATCACCAGGTTCTCACGGTCACGTTCCAGTCAGTGCATAATAAAGCTATAAGGCCAAAGTACACCTATAGAGCTACTTAGATAACCAGTCTACAACAAACAAGCATGTCAAGATCATCATTCCATCCTATGGTCACAAGGCATGGAAAACAGGTATAACAGCCAAAGGATAACAAGAACAAGGCATTGGAAAAACATCCAATCATAGAAATTATCCACAACCTGATTAACTTACCTCTGCACAAGCAAACAAGAAAGGCATGAAAACAACTGGGGAAAAATGGTAAGCACGGAATACCCCGTTCATTGATATTGGTGGAATTTGCACATAAAACTCAAAGTCATCGAAAGTTAAGGCACAAACCACCTACCTCAATGCTAGGAGATCAATATACTTGAACCATGAGGCTTTATTCTCCTTAGAACGTTCTAGATCTATGAAAACACACAAAATTTTCAACCCACAATATCTGGAGAAAGAGGGAAAATCATGGAATGAGAGTCAAGAAGAAGGAAGAGCTCAATTTTTCAGTTCCAACACAATCGACGCCGGTTGATTTGGAAAACAGACGGAGGCTCGGGGGCTCTGAGGGTGTTCACAGACATACAAGTGCTCTCGGTTGAAGAACCTAGAGAAGAAGGTGTTTTCGTCGATTAGACTTGGCCACTTTCCGTTTAATGAAAAAAAATAAACTACACGCTGTGTACTTCTATGGTAAATGACGTGTACTTGGCCTTTCCGTACTCTGCTTTAAGTGGCCTCCACATTGCCCCTACACACTGTGTGTGAGGCCCGGACACGGCCAGTACACGGACTTGCACTGCATTAATGTACACAACGTGTGGTTATAAAGGACACAACATGTACTCTGAAAATTTCCAGATTATCCTCTTTTCCTCATAAATGACCAGAATAGTAAAAACATACCCGAAATGAAGATCTGAGTTCTTACATTTATAAACATTAAAGTCATCCCCCAAGTGAAATCATCGATGGATGTAATCAAATATTGGTCACCTATGTTATATATTTTCCTCATAGTTCTATATATGTCAAAATAAATAATCTCAAGTGGTCTAGTGGATAAAATATGCACTATAATGTCTATTCCTTGAAAAAATTTTCCTATTTGATTTGTTTCACAAACAAAATCTTACTCTCTCTTGTTAACATACTGTTAATTGATGAAATTCATTGGTTTATTTTTGGTTTGTTTTCTCACGAACACCCACAGTTTTGTTACTTATTAATTTTCATTAAGTAAATTTTAGGATGTTAATATTCATGGAAATATTAATTCTGGAATTATATTCAAGGATTTGATCCGCAATAAACATACATTGAATTATTAAGAGTGTGTTTTAGCATATTCTGGAAATATTATTCCTAGACTATGTGTGAAAGAATAATTCAAGGAATAAGAACTACATTTGGAACATCACATATGGTTCATATACCCTCTTTTTTTAGGAAATTATGGTTCAGGAACCCTACATTTGAATAGAAACATACATTTATGAAATGAGAAATTATTTTCAATCAATCCAACATTTAGATGAAACTCTACATTTGAGGAGGCAAATGTATGGTACATCAACCCTACTTTTGTATTCATCCATAAATTAATCAACCCTACATTTTGTGTTTTGTCATCATATGAAGGAACCATATATATGACTATTCAAAAATAATGATTTTAAATCAGTGATATTATCCACGATTTCTAAAATGTTCACGATGAAAATACAGATTGATTCATAGTTGTTTTACTACTGATTCAAAGGATTGTTATGATTATTTTAAATGATTTCATTCAATGAAGTAAAAAATTACTATTAATATGGGAATATATGACCCTCTTAAATGTTTTTCAATTAAAATACTCTTTATTTATAGTAAGACATTTCTGGAGCTTGTTTTACCTTGAGCTATTTTAATTTCTCTATAAATATGAATTTTCTCTTCATTTGAGTATATATACAATAATACAAGATATAAACATATATATATACAATAAAATTTTTGTGTCTTATACTTTATAGCTACAAATTGGAAACATAAATTTTTAGAACTATCTAATTTAAAAACTGTTGTGGCCGTCACTGCTACTACATTTAAATTTTACAAATTCTTATGAAAGAACGAAAAAGATATTGGAAAAGATACACATTGGAGACATTGATTATTAAAAAATTTTCTAGTGTTCTTTTTACTAGTGTTTAAATAAATCCTATGCAAATGTTTAATATCTAATTTATATTTTGGAATGTTGATGAACTGATTTAATCTGTTAGTTGATGTGATATACTATGAAGTTTAACTCGTACCACTAAAAAATCAAACAATTTTGATTTATTTGAGTTTCATATGCTCATAATCCATCATGGTTATGTGTCAGCTTCTTGTTATAATCTATGGATATTTATTTCCTTATAAAAGAAACAAAAGGATTTGTTATTTCTTGTAAAGTGTCAACTTCCCCCACTAAGTGGTGGATTTTGATGGTTTTAGGATAAAAGGACATAGTGAAAATCACCAAGATCATGGAGTTGAGTGTTGGTGTAGAAGAGAAGGGGATATTTTTTCTCATAACCATAATATATCATCGTGTTCATTTAATTTATTCAATTTTTCTACTCGGTTGTCTTTGAGAGAAAAGGAAAGGAACACTACCTAGCGAGAGAGGTGTTCTGAATCTGTCAAAGTTTTGAAAACCACAAATCACCACCCTTCATTTTCTTATGTTTTCAATATATCTATCTTCACCTAACATTTGGTATCATAGGTGGGGTTCTACTGGTATATTATAATTTTACCTATTCATTATCAACAAGTGGTATTAGAAGGTTCTACATATTATTTACTGGCTCTAACAATCCTAACTTAATGACTCAGATGACGACATTTTGAAATGTATGATTATGGAGAATGTGTGTCGATGATTCATACTCCCTATTTTAATGGTAATGATTATGGATTATGGAAGGATAGTATGATTATATATTTTAAAAATCCTAGAATTAATGTTTATTTAAAGATTTTTAGGCTTTATGAGATTCCCAATAATGATTTTTATGATTGGAGTACTAATCAAGAAAATGAATATGATCTCAAATCAAAACCTATGAATAAAATAAGGTGTGGTTTAGGAACTAAATAATCCAATCGAGTATCTCAATGTTCTACTACATATAATATGTGAAAGGAAAATGTTGTTTATTATGAATGAATTGAAAATATCGAATAATGAAGATGCACAACTGAAAGGTTACTGTTTGATACATTTAAGATCGATGAAAATGAAACTAGTAATAAAAAAAGGAAGGCTGACATAGATTTTGAATAATTTTATAGCTTTAAGAGTTTTAATTTTTCAATCAGATCAAACATTAAAAGTAATCAAAACATTACTTACTATGTTGGATATAATATATGAATCTATATGCAATTATAAAACTGTAATAAATTTTACAATGAAGAACATGATTAAGACATTAAGGATGTTTGATGTTGAGACACAGGTTGAAGCTAAAATTCATATCAAACATGAAGAAGCCTCTCTCAGGATAAAAATGGACGAATCATCTAATTCAAACCTCATAGATTTAGATAAATATCTATTTTATCTTGATGAAAAATTTTAAAAGAAATATAGTAATAAATAGAGATATACTAAAGATGATAGATGATGTGAATATAAGGAAAGAATTCATATAAAGGGTAACTATCCATTAATTAATGATCAATGGAAATATAATTACAAAAATAAAGGCATATATGTTGTAAAATCTATATGAAGCTATTCTTCTAGTTCACATTATGAATCTTCTGCAAATTTAGAATCAGAGGAAAAAATTATATTTATAGTGGCTGATATAGATGAGGTACAATCTTATTTCTCCGAAAACCCTAGTTCTGAAAACCATTCTTCTGATGATGTAAATAAATATTGTTTTATCATACAAGAAATATATGATTAATTAATGAAAGAATATGTAAAAATTATGAAATAT
Organism: Viscum album; assembly: GCA_963277665.1. NCBI lineage: Eukaryota > Viridiplantae > Streptophyta > Magnoliopsida > Santalales > Viscaceae > Viscum > Viscum album. The sequence goes on along the minus strand of OY728135.1, from coordinate 160,774,543 downwards.
TATGATACTATTATATTAGATAATCAAAATTATTCAAAACTGATTATAGATTTAAAATCTAATTCTTCTAAAATTTCTTATTATTGACATAATATTAGGATTAAAGTATTAATGGATGAAGTTGATGAATTAAAAAAAGATTTTATTATGTTAATAAAAGAATAAAAAATCTAAATCAAATACTTAAAAAAATAAAATACTAAAAGGAAAATTAGGAATTGGGAGTAATGGTGAAAAGTAGAAACTAAATTATAACTTTATTGTTCCTGGTTTTAGTTGAAAAAACATGTCTATTGTTTAATATTTGTACTATGGGACTAATGGTCATTATTAAAATAATTTATTCTTTAGAAAATTGAAAATTTCAGGAGATAAATTTGTTTTTTCCGAAAATCATTGTTAAATTATAGAATTACTAGAAGAAAATAAGTTTGGATACCTAAAAATTTAATTAATAACACTGTTGGACACAAAAGCATATGGGTACCAAAAAATCACTTGATTTTGATATTTTTTAGGATTTCACCTGAAAGTTGTGTCATCAAATCCTGATGTGGTTAAATGATGGATATATGTTAAAATATCAACCTTAAGAGTTAACAACTCTGAAGTAGTTCTTTCTCAAAAATCCTCAATACTAATGGAACTGATCCAGGAAGTATTGAATTTAATATTTATATAATTCTGGTACATTAACTTTTTTATACTAGAAAATAAATTTATTTCGTAATGTTAAATAAAAATTAACATTTTCTATAAAAATCAAGTTTTAGTCTATTTTGATTCTACAAATATTTTGTTAAATAGTTAATTTTAAAATACATTATAAAATATTAAATGTTTATATTTTTGTTTTTAAAAATTGTTTATGTTTTGTTCATAAAAGTTTATTTTTATAAGATATTAGAAACAATATTCATACATAACATATCTTTTTGAAATGATTGTTTTGTATTTTAAAGCTAAAGAAAATGAAAGTTCATCTGCATTTCACTATAACCAAAAATATCATCTTCTTCTTAAAATTTATTTATTATTTATCTTCATCTTCTAGTTATATTATTCAAAAGAATATTGAAATCCTATCATGGGAAGATAAACAGGTCATTTAATTCATGTTCAGAAGAAAATATTTCTCATAATAGGAAAAAGTCATAATTCTTCGTACCCATTTAAAGAACATTAAATTTCATTTATTTACGATTTGTGAAAAACTTACTCTAAAATAAATTAATAAGATCTTAGTCTTGATGAAATAGAAGTAAATTCATTCAAAATATCTAATGGGTGAAATATATTTTTGTTATCTTTTTTGAATAATGAAAAAGAGATGATAAAGTTTGAGTTGAATTCCTCAATAATGTCAAAAGATGATTTAAAGAAAGCATCAGTATCATAAGTTTTTTTGATTTGGTATAAATGGAAAATTAGAATATGAATGATATATTGATCATAGAAGAAGAATTTAAATAATTCAAGGTTGAAATACTAAATCAAATGGGGCTTCTCAGAAGGGAAGTTGTTACAATGTTAGATCTTGATAAACTAAATCTCTTTCTATTTGAACAGTGTTTGTCTTATTCTTATCAAAGAACAACAAATATTAAAAATAGATTAGAATAAATGTGAATAATTTTATCTATTTTAAGAGAAACAATTTTCTATTTCAAAATTTCTTAAGAAAAATATACTCCTTCTTAAATATTTTTTTATTCTTTCAATTTTATATATTATTTTTTTATATATTTTCTATGTGAAAAATAGTCCAAGTAGTCACATTGTAATTTCATTTTACTAATTATTACTCCTACTGTGATTGAATCTAATTTTGGTCATTACCTATGAAAACCAGTTCATTAAAATAATCCAATATACTATGATTCAAGGGGTTTTTTAATAAATAGTTTTCTAATGCATTTAAATCCTCTTAGCTTAAATTGTTATCTTTTAATAGAGAGAATAAATTCAAGTGAGTTAATTACTACTCATATATTTTTGAGGTCACAAAAGGGGGTATGTTTTATGTTTCAAGGAAAATGGTTAAATTTATTACCATGTTTATAGAGTTTGAAAAATTTATGAATTATAATATCATTTTCTTAGGGGAGAACATTTCTGCAAAATTAAATTTATATAAATGAATTATAAGGGAAGATATATTTTCTAATATGGGAGATGTTTTAATCCCTATAACGGGGAAATGTTTTATTTATGGAATAATTTCTATATAAAGAAAAACCTGGAAAATCTATTTTGTCTTTTTCCAAAAAAAAATTAAATTTTATTTATTTATGTTATGAGCATTGTGATCATCAAAATGTGAGAAATTTTTGAGGATGTGTTGATTAAACTATTTCATTATTTTTATCGTGGATTTGAGTCTCACAAAATCCCACATTTGTGTAACTAATAAATTGTATTTAAGAGAATTTTAGAAATAAATATTCATGGAAATATTTATTTTCAAATTATATTCAAGTCTTTGATCTGCAAAGAATATTAGTTAATGTATTTGGATCATATTTTAGCATATTTTAGAAACACTTATTATACCCTACATCTGCAAGAAAAAATTGTAAGGAATAAACCATACATTTGGAACTGTTCGTATGGATCGTAGACCCTAGGTTTTTTTTGGAAAGTATGGTTTTATAAGCCTATATATGGATGGAACCATACCTTTGAGAAAATGGAAATTATTTTTTATCAACTCTATATACAGAAGCCACCATATGTTTGAGGAAACAATGTATGGTATATCAACTCTACTTTTCTAATCCACTATACATGATTCAACCATATATTATTTGTTTTTTCATCATGTGAAGAAACCATATATTTTACTATTAAATGGACGATTTTTTAAATCTTTGATATTATCCATGATTTCTACAATGGTCTTGAGGGAAATAAGGATTAATTCAATTCCCTTTTATGTCCGATTTAAAGGATCATTATGATTGTTTTAAAGGATTGTATTAAATATAGTAAAATGTTACTATTCTTATAAGAAGATACAACTATCTAGAATGTTCTTTAATTCAAATATTCACAATATATTTTTTGATATTTCAATAGTTGGTTTGACTTGGAGTTTTTTGACCAACTATTTAAATTTGGAGTTTATATTCATCAAAGTATATATAAAACAATACATAATAAACATATATATATATAGGAAAAATTGTGTGTCTTTGCCTTTAGCGGTGCACTTTGGAGACATACATGTTTTGATCTATCAAATTTACTCTCTAATGTTATCCTACATGATACTACATTTATTTGTCACATATTACTATGTAGTAATGATGAAGATTCTGGTAATGATAAACTTTGGAGACATTCATTTTTAAATATCTATCTTGTGTTTTCATTGCTACTCTTTAATGAAATCATGTGCAATCGGTTACAATCTGTTTATTATCATTTCACAGTGAAGATATAATTTCATCAGTCAGTTCCTACAACAATCTATGATGTTTTACCCATACCATCAAATAAATCAAAATCATTTGATTTATTGGAGTTTTTGCTACTCGTCCTAAATCTTTGTTCAGTGTCAGCTTCTAGTACAAGGTTGTAGATTTTTTGTTCCTTGTAAATGAACTAGAAAGGTTTGTTAAATCTTGCAAGCTGTTATCTACATGCTCATAATTATGGATTTTGAAGGTCTTAGGATAAGTGGACCTTATTAAAATAACTATCCTTGTAATGTTAAGCATTGGTGGACTGATATAAGGGACCATTGTGCCTATAACCACTATACACAACTGTGTTCATTTCCTTTATTTTTTTACTATCCACTCATCTTTTTGAGAAAATAAAAGGAATGATAGTTAGCACGAAACATGTTATTAATCCTTTAATGTTTTGAAAATCAAAATTCACCCCACCCCCAATTGGTTGTTTTTCTTCATTATATAAATCCAGATCTAACATCTGTATCCTTATTTGAGGTAGGTGTCTATCCATTTCATACAGTGAAATTTTATTCATTTTTTATGGACCCTATATCTTTGCCTCATATTCCCTTGTATGATTTCATCTTTGGAACACAAAAAATAGGAATAGGTAAGATAACTAATTTTGAATATACTTCTACTTTTTCTTTTATTCCTTGTGTGAAATCATTCTATCATTTTATATTTTTATGAAATGCGGTTATTTCTAAAAAATAATTTTATTTTAATTATCACATTTTTATCTTATAATCAATAGATTTTTTTAATCTCAATATCAAAAAATATTTGGATTCAGTTTTGGGATTTCATTTCTCTAATCCCAACTTCACTAGTTTTATAAAAATTGTATTTTTAAAAACAAATTACCCATTCTTCATAATATTATTTATTCTTTAATGCTTTGGTATCAGTAATAAAATTTAATGAAAACCCACTGTAATGATTCTAAAAAACATTTTCCATTAAATACGTTAGATCAACCTTATAAAAAAATAATTTACATCCTATATTTTATTAATTTCATTTAAATTTTTTCTATATGATAACTTTAATGGAATATGAGTCATGTAAAATTAATTAAAATGACAATATTCATGATATCATCCATATATTTCTTTTTAAAAAAATACTTTTTTATAGAATTATTGAGTTTCATAACATATATTTCATCATTTGATATGTTATTATGATCCGTTCAAGTATCTTCCCCTCGATTCATGTATTCTTCATAGAAATGAAATATTAAAACGACAAGAGTAGGATTTTTCCCTAAACAGTCAATGAAACTAGTAGTAATCAATGAAGCTAATTCTTCAATATTAATATGTTTTTTTATCCAAATACAATTTTTGATTTTCATTTATATATCATGCATTATATTTTGAACAATAGATAGATCTTTTTGTGATACACTTCTCTTAATTTTATTTATAAGGGGTTTAATCATCATATATATTTTCCCATGCTCAAATTGATTTGGTATTTGAATCCGTATTGTTATAAAAAATATATTTGACCTTAATTTATTAGGATTAGATTTCATTTTTTTGGATTCATATATTTATGAAATTGTGAAGATTTTACTTATACCTTTAAAACATTATTTAAGTCATATCTTATATTATTCAAATAATTCTCATATTTATGTCACATTGATTATATCTTTCGTAGATCCTATTCTCTTAACAATATTTATTTTTCAAAATCATTCTCCTTTTTATCTTTTTCCCAACATCCAATTTAAGATAATAATTTTTTCAATCATTCTTCATAAAATTTTATTATCCTAAAATCCTTGCATCATTCATTAGATTAATGTTATTTTCATTACGTTCTTCAAATTAATCCTTAATCTTATAATACATACAAGATTATTCACCTATCTCTTATTTAATACTGAAGGTTTATTCATATTCTTCAACATCAAACATGATGTTTTTCAACATTTCCACAAATTCTACCACGTATTAGCTATATGAAAAGGAGTCATCTTCAAATTATTTTCTCATCAAATAGATTATCTTCCTTTAAGGAAGATTTTTATTGAAATCAATATAATTTTCAGCTTCCATTGATTTCAACCCTCATTTTTTATTTTTTCAGTCATTATAATCATGATTATACTCAGTAGCATTATTTTTAGATTGGTTATTCCAATATATCCAATTCTACCAAATTTGAAAAATTAGTACAAGTTTGACTTTATACATCCCCTTTAATTTATTTATGTTTAATTAGATGAGATAGATAATTTTATTATATTTTTTACTTTACATTCTCATATTCATATTCATAAGAATTATCATCTTCTACATCCTTGATTTTGAGTTTTCTCATGGATTCAATGTTTATCTCCCCATTGATATTATTTAAAATTTCTAGTGTATTATCCTATCATAAGAAATAATAATGTTATAAAATTCATCAAATGTTAAATATTATAATTCCACTATGGAAACAGTTTTAAAATCAAACATATTTGGTAAATTCATTATGGACCATTTTACAATAGTGGGTACATCTATATTTTCTCTATAGCCTATGATATTCATGACTATTTCATTCACTCATGTTAAAAATTCATTAATTTATTTCACATAAACCATATTTACATCTATAAATCCAAATCTATCAATTTATATATTTTACTCTTTGATCGTCACATTTCATTCAAATATTCCTTCCATACTATCCGAAATGTTTTTTTATAATTGCATCCCCTTAGTGTTTTAATGTACTTTTTCACATAAGGATACATAAATGGAATTTATATATTTTTCATCAACCAAAATTTTTTTATTATCAACAAAAGTCATTGTATAAACATTTACAGTTTGTTTAAATACAATATTAGATGAATCTAGATCATACAAACCATTTAACCAAAGATATAGTGACATCTTGTTCTTGCATCCATGAATTTTTTTCCAATAAAATAAAGAACACCACTATTGCTAACCAAATTTATATTACCCTTATTTAGTAGAAAGTAAATATGACATATATGACTTGGTTAATCAATAATTCAATATGATGTTTCCCAATAGTGGTTTATACCACTAATGAAGGGGGGTAAAATCCAGGGTATATCTTTTACAATTTATTCTTTATAAAAAATCCTATGTGATCAGTAAGAATATTATCTACTGAAAATTAAATCTCATTTTACCCTATTGATGTAAAAATGAAATATACACAATGAAAAGATAATTTTAATAATGTATGGTCCCAAATTGGTTACCCACTTCTTATTTTCAATAAATTTAGTTAGATTCATATATTATTCACTTGAATAAACTACCAATTACATGTAGTGTAGGGATGTACCATCCAATACCCAAGGAGTTTCAAAACCCACACAACACTAGACTAAATATTAAGTTGACTTTAGGTATTGTAAAATATAAAAATTAAATGGTTAAGTATGATATATTTAGATATAAAAATTATTTAGTTATATTAGATGATTTTGCTCTTAATCAATCAAATAAATAGTGCCAGTATGTGCTCAACTCTTTAAAAACTTCAAACTCTAATATTTAGAGTTAAACACAGATCAATTTTCATTTCTCACTACATTAAAATCATAAATGTTATATAGAAAAATCTTATATCACTATATAATTTGTCGCTATAGATATCTTTTCAAAATACCAAACTCCCCAGTTTCAGTATGTTTATCTTCCAGTCTCTAAACTTTTCAGTTTGTATCAATGTTCACCTTAATCAAATGTTTTAAATAATCATTAATTAATTAAATTTTAAAAATAAACTACCATATGATATTCGAAATTAATCCCATAATATATTTTAACTCCACGGTCCTTTTTGAAATTCATTATTAAATTATACATGTGTTAATATACCCCATGATCCTCAGAAACATTTCCCTAAATATATATTTATACATTTCATAAAACTAAATTATAATTCCCAATAATTCTCCAGGTGTGAATAAGATTTACAATTCTAAAATATTTTGTTTAAAAAATTCTAAAATATCGAGTTGTGATCAGTTTATTAAATTCTCTTCATACCCAACATTAATCTCATATTATTAATTATCTTTTTTTAAATGAATCATATCACAATATGTTTCTAGTTTTTCCCTTATAGGTATCTTCTAGAAACCATCTTATCCTAAATAAATTTCAAAGGAAAGAAGCCTTAGGAAGATAGAAAATAAGTCTTACAAAAATGATCCACAAACTGATCGAGTACTTATATAAGAGTAATTGAATCCAAAAACATTCAAAGGACTCTTACTAAAATTTAGTGTCTTCATGAATTTTCTAAATTCTATTATATATAAATTGGTGACTCCTCAAAAAAATTGAATTGACACAAATGAATAGTCATGATGACCATAAAGTTCATATGGAATTTATTGTTACTCTTAAATTTCCAAGACTCTTTCAATTATCACCAACTATTGATTATGAAAAATTTAGATATGACCCTTATTAAATATAGGGTGTTCCCTATTGAATCTTATGAAATTATATGACATCCCTTACAAAATTAAAGTTTTATATTCCCTTTTTTATATTTCCCATAGAAATATGATAATATGTTAAATTACCATTAATTATTCCTAAAACATACAAAATATTCAGGACATATAAATTTTTTTGTCATTCTAAAATTAAATCCTTAGAAATTTAGAATTTATGTAACTCACCTAAAATTTTCTATGACCATATAGAAGAATCTTAAATGAATTCATTTGAATTATATTATAAACATTTATATTCACTTGAAAACCTCTCAAAAATAGTCTCAAAATACCAACTAAAATTCAACACATTTTAATGAGTCTAATACATAATGGAGAACAAATACATTACATTATAAATTTTGTTGGGATCATCACAACAAAAATGTATTCAATTTCCAAATTATTCCAAAAGGTTTTTCACAAGGTACTCCATCAATTTATTAGTTTTTGATGTTTTAAGGGGTTTTGTATGGAATTAACTTTCTTATTCAACATTAATGTATTTATATAATGTCTTATTATGTTACCTATATGTTTAATAAATTTTCTATTATTTATGTATTTTATTTAATTGAGGTTTATTTTATATAACAGATAAGTTTTCTAAATTGATTCAATGTATGAGTTTTAGTTTGGTTTTAATGATATTCTTGTAATGGATTTTTTAAAATTATTTTTAAAGGGGGTTTTAAGTTATAACTTTTTTGTAGAATCTAATGTAATTTTGGAACCTTAAAAAAATCATTTTTATAATACATAAATTTACATTGGATTAGATACCATTATTTTTGTTTTATGTGATTCTTTGTTTAATTTTATTTAAATTGGATTACTATATGATGCTTATATATTTTGAAATGATATTTTTATTAAACGTTATTTGGAATTTCAATGAGGAATATACTTTGATAAGATTTATGGGTATTATATTATAACTAGTTAAATGTTTCCTCCCCACCATTAGCTAATTCTATGGGAATTGTTTGGTTCATATAGGTAAATCAAGAAACATTCCGCACTTGATTATGGGATTTACATCCTTGTGGATTTCATGAATTTTAACAAAAAATGGTCCCAATCTAGTCTATAGTATTCCATTAACAGTGGATTAAGCCTAATTATAGGAATCACACATGTGTACGATGGTACTCTGTTAAGAAAAGTCTACAGGAAGTTATATAAGCCTATGAATAGATCATGTAATCTATCATAACCATAGTTCCCTATGGTCCACCATTTGTTTTATTGTCACATTATTTTTTAATATGTGTTGCTTTGGTAAAATATTAACTCACTAAAACTATATGTGTTTCCCAAGATATATATAAATATATAATTAGACAATGTAATTATTACTTTTGGACCATTATTATAACATATATTGATCACTATTTTTTTCTTTATGTGTTTTTTATTTTAATTATATTGAATATTTTCATAGTTTTATGACATTTTATTTTTCAATTATAACATTTAATTTTTATTATATGTAATTTATTATAAAACTGAATTATTATTGATAATATTACTTCACCATATTATTTATTTAAAATAGTTTATGGACATGGGTTATACTTTATGGTTCACCATGATTCTTGGTATTTTTCTTATCAACTAATTTTCAAAATGCATTCATAAAAGAATGATCATGGTTGAAAATAATTAAAAATTATAACCGACATTCATGAATCACTCACCCATTAGTTTTTTTCCTTTGTATTAATAAGAGTATGAGGATGTCAAGTCAGTGATTTTGTTTCAAGTGGGAAATTGACCCATTTTTCTTTTGAAGCAACATGTACCTGATTTAAAAAGTTATGTGGTCATTAGGGAACTACCAATGACCTATTTGGTATGCATAGATCAAGAGAATGTGGGGATAGGGTAATATATTCCTATTGGTGGGATTATTACTGACTCTAGGAATTTATTTTTTATTTAAAAAATGCTCATGAACCTTTCTCAAATCCCAGCAAGGGAATGGTTACCTCCAAGCTATTGATCTGATAAAAACAAAATATTGGTTTGATAATTTTTATATATAATAGGTTATCCATATTTATTTTTCATTTTAGTTAATTAAAATAATTTTATAGGAGAATGTATGGGTTCTCTAGAGTTTATTTCAATCTAAGGAGGTAGATAGTTGTATGGAGTTCTATTGATGAGTTTAAATTCATAGTGAACAATATTTCAAATACATAAATACTAAATATTAATTGATAAATATTCAATACATAAAATAAATATCCACACAATAATTATATAGTAATAGTATATTCAGAAAAATTAATTCAAAAACAATAGGTTCATAACATATCTAAATCATCCCCCACTTACATTTTCATAACATTGACCCTTCATATAAATATCATATATAATCTGTATCTCCATAACCTGGGGAAAAGAAAATATTAGAAAGGGGAGCTCATATTCTCAGTAAGGGTAAAATAGGTTGAAATTAATGTTCACTTGAGTATGACATTAACATTATCGTATGATAAAATAATCATAAAATTTAAAATTCATACATTAGATATCATAGATCTTAATATTGAGTTATGGAATAAACTGTGGTAGTTCATAGCACATGAATCATAATGTAATGAAAGAACATTATCCATGAGAGAAAAATTTTATCATAAATCATGAGTTTGTGGCTTATATTATCTTATAACGCTGAGAAAATGTATAAATAAAAACAGATTCACTCGTTAATTTAAGAACATGAAATTAGGAAATTGCATAAGCATATGGATAGGAAACAAATTCCACAAATAATCTTTTGGATATGATATCTTGGTCCATGTATAAACATTGGGACATGAAAACCAAGTCCATACATAATCGTATTGACTTGATAGTTAGGTACATGCATAAAAATATGTACATGAAAACTTGATCTATGAATAATCTCATAGACATGAAATCCAAGTGAATTTATAAAATCATGGAATTTAAAAACATGTACATGCATTAAATTGTAAACACGATATCAGGTTCATTATTAACATATTTAACTCATGAGTTTTCCATTAATACCCAATTTTTTAGAGGTAGACATGGGTCCCAAATATCACATATTGAAAACAATACATATGTGTTCCACAATGTAATATAATATTCATCATCTTAGAATCCATAAAAATTAATGTGTTTTATAAACATTTCATCATATCAAAACCCATGGAAATTAATTTGGTTTTATAAACATTTCATTATTTCATCATAGAATAGCCCATTGAAAAAGAATGGATTTCATACAAATATTTTCCTAATGAAAATAAATAATATAGATAAATAATGAGTATAGTTTCAATGGATCATATCCTTAGTAAATCAAATACAACATCAATGTATATAATCATAGAATGAAAAATACATTAAGGATCAGTTGAAAATCTCTTGAGGGAAATATCTTTTTCATTTGGAAATTACATGTTTAATAAATGAAAAATTTACCAAATGTTATGGATTTTTTTTAAAATATCCATTAAAAAAATAAATGAAACTCTATAATCATGAGTTTTCATGATGGCAGGAAATTCTATTCAAGGTGTATCCGTTAAAAGAAAACATTCTTTTCACATTTAAAAAAAATTCAAAATTTCATTGCAGGAAAATAATGAAATGATTCCTTTTTAAAAAATTCATAAAAAGTAAAAAAATGGTTAAAATTACTTCAAAAAATAATATTTCAAAACTAAAACTATTTTCTAAAAAAAATTTTAAAAATATGTATTTGAATGAAAAAGGTGTTTCGAACGAAGTGAAAAATAATTAAGTTTTTCAATAGAAATATATTTTTAGTATATTGAGTACTTAATGTGATAAAAATGAATAGTAAACTTTTATTTCCAATGAATAACAGGAGTATAACAAAATTAGTGATTTTATTTAGTGTTATATCATAATATTTCATCCTTATAAATTTAATCATAAGTAATCCCAATAAAAATGAGATTGTAACATAAAACCCTTACCGCTTTAGTCTAATATGAATTGTTGGCCACATGAAAGAAATAACCTTTTATGGTTTTGTAAATTGGTATATGTTTCATATTAATCATCATAAAATACATTCATGGGAATTATATACACCACATAAAAGAAAAAATAGGTTAATATTACATGTGTCTCACATAAATAAAAGTTAGATGAAAATCACTTACATTTGGTCAGACTTCCTTCAAACACACAAGAACCTATATTATAATAAATATTTATTTTTTATAAATATATTAAATAAAATGAAAATATATATCAAACCATATACTATTAACTTAAATCCTTTTATCACATATTTTTTAACAGCTCAATATTAAAATCATTGTTCCGGGGTAATATCTTCTTCATTTTTTGGTATATTTTGGTTCGATTGTCTTGATCCTTATACTTGGATCATGGTTCCACTATATAAATATTAATAATAATAAAAATATATATTACTTATATACGTTTTTTTATTTATTAACAAAATGACTGATAGAAAATTGAATTACCCTATTCATGGAGACTGTAGGTCATACTTATGCATGAATGTTGATTAAATTTTCTAACAGATGTAATGGAAGATATTTAAATAATAAGTCCCATCAATAGAATAATTTTTACATCATATATATCATATATATTAATTAAGTTCATACATATTACCATCCATGAAAATTTGACTTGAAAAATGAATCACATCGCTTCATGAAGGTGGTAGTAAACACATACACACGAGCGATATTATCATTTTCAAACAATTTGTATATTAATAAGGTAGAAATGATACTATCATTAAAGAAGTATAATTATGTCATAAGTATGATATATAAATATTAAACCCATAAAAATACCCATCCTTAAAGGATTATGATGATAAATAAATGGTATCCCTACGTGGAGATGGTAAGTCATATGTACACATGATTCATACTTTCACTGAACATTTGATGGAAAAAGGCTGAATAAAGGTTGTTTCATGGTCATAATAAAACTTTATTATTTTTAGTATAATGATAAAATTATTTAATTATTAATATAACCTATTTATTGGATCTAGAAGAGGACTTCAAAATAAAGTGATCAATTAAGGTGATTACATCTTCTTTGAAACAAGTCATTTAGATCTCCCCTTAAGGATCCTAGGAATGGTCATTTTTGAATAAAACATCTTATATAATGTGTGTAAGAATGTATGAATATGATATTTTTTGTTATGATTATGTAAGAATTATCAAAGTGGTGGGAATAAGGGAAAGGAGGGGTTCCATTTTATAATAGAGGGGAGGTTCACTTTTGGAATTTCATAAAATATTAAATGAATATAAAATTATTTTGCTGTAAAATGTAATGTAAATTGATAAAATTATAATCTAAAATAATTATGAGTATAAATAATCTAATACAATAATTGTCGGACATGTTTGGATCACATTTTTACCATTATATTTTTTTACAACCCTTTTGACAATTATCATAATGTTAAAGTTTCTTAAATTTTAATTGTTTATAATAATACTATAAATTGAAAAACGATCCATTAATGGATTATGTTATATGATTAAAGACATATATTATTAATTTTTCTGAATCTAATATTTTTATGAATCTTTTTGTCATTTACTAAAATACTATCTGTTATAATATATCATCAAGGTCATTTTCAACACAATTTAATTAATTTAAATTTAAATACCTGAGGAAAAATGTTTAATTAGAATATAAATATTAAAATACTCCATAAGAGGTCTTATATATTTATAAAATTCTTGGTGCACATTAACTTATTCAAATTAGACAATGTTGAATATTTATAATATCATTTATTTTATTTTATCTATTAATTGAATAAATACAACATTATCACTGCACATGAATTTAAGGTAATTATTTAATCACTATGAAGTGTAAATAAATTAGAATCAATAATATAATTTCATTATAAATTTTTTTACCATTACGATTCATTCACCACTTAAATATATCCCTATTTGAACACATAATAGATATTTTAAACTAATAGAGAGTCATTTTTTAACTGTTTGTGAATTAATACTATATTAGAAATATTAATTTATAAGAGTCCATTAAACTAATAAATTTTGATCATATGGCAATAATGGTAAAATTGAATTCCCCCAATAAGAATTATGATGAATTTTTTTTGAACTTTTCACTTCGTTTAGAACTAGTTTAACCAAATTTACCCTTTAATGGGGTGATTAATTTTACCATGGTTACTATACATATTGAACAAAAAAAGGATATTATTTACCAAATTTTAGACTAATGATTAAAAAAATAGAACAATTTTTTTTTATTTAATACCTATAAGTGTTTTAAATTAAATTTAAAAATAATCACACAAAATGCGATGAAAACCAATTTTCGTGAAAGTATATTTTTAAGAATAAAACAATTTTTATTTGTATCACATGCGTAGAAAAATATTAAATGAATGTTAATTTATTTATTGAATATATAATATATAAACTTAATTAAAATTCATTCAAAATTATTATTTGATTTAATATATAAAGAAAAAAATATATTTCTCCAATAAATATATGTTTTTTTGGAAAAATTACATCTGGTATACTAATATTTTGATACCAAATTTAATTTTAAAAATGATTTCAAATAACAATTTTTTTATAAATTTTTTTAAGGATAAATAAATTTACTTAGAAATAAATTTATGAAAAAAGTAATGTTTTTAAAATCTTGAAATAAAAATACATTTTTTCAATGAGAATCTATGTATTTACTTTTAATTGAAAAATCATGCTTTTCAGAAAAAAACTCAAAAATTCATGATAATATAAAATTGACTCATTAAATTTTAAAAAAAAATCATTTTATCAAATATAATTTCCAAATTTTCAAGAAATTAATTATAATTTTTTAGTGAAAAGGGAAAAAACCTTTTTTTGGAGAATGCATATTTTTCAAAGAATAAAAGGACTTTAATTATAAAATGAGTGATTCGTTAATAAAAAATTATATATACATTTATATTTATAGAGAACATTATAAAACATTCATAAATTTTTTAATAATATTCTTACCATCTAATTGAATGATTAGATTATAATTATAATATTTGAATAATAATATATAATGGTTCACTTAGGATCTGTGTTTCATATCATGTATGCTATCAATGAAATTAATTTTATTTGCAAAATAAAATACTTCATAAAATATCACGGTTTTACAAGATTGGGACCATATGTTTGGTTTTCTATTTACCCCTGTAAATGATTTCAAAACAGATATAGTTTATTTCCACTTAATAGGTTAATTCATGACTTTAATGATCGTCGAACAAGGATGAATATAGTTCTTTTAAGATCATGTAACCATGAACAAATAATGTTACTTTTAAGGTCATGCATACATGATTTATATTGTGTTGTGGTTGAACTTTATTGTGGGTACCTATGCAACCAAATTTAATGAAATTAATTCCCATATAGTTCACATTGTATGGTTTAAATTCATGTGGAGGTCTATACGGTGTCGTTTAATTTCATGTAGTAAGGATACTCTGGTGTAGTTTTATGTTAAGAACCAAGGGAGTTTATATCATAAAGGGATCAAAAATAGGATTCAATTGGTATTATGAATTGGTGGACATTTTTTATTTATCCTGTTAGCTGATAACTACACATTAGAATTCATAGTCAACTCATATGGAGCATTTCCCTTTGAGAAGTATGTGTTATAGGGAATATTGTCCTTTCAAAAGGGTTTACTATAAGAAAAATGTAACTACACAAAACATTAATCGATGGAATTATTTCCATTATTATAATCATATAATATGGTATAAAACACATACAAATAAATGATATCCCAATCAAAACATTAATCTCATAAATGAATAATGAAATAAGCAATATTTATATAAATTAAATAATCTATACCGAAGGAATAGTAACTTGACCCTTGAATAGTAATATGACCATTAAGAATAGAAATTTGACCAATACAATATTTACCTAATATATGAAAGTATTTATAAAATTTAATCATATTTTGAATGAAAAATTTATATAATTAAATCAATTAATAGGTTAATAAATGTTTTGAAAATGAAAAGTTAAGTAATGAAATTTTTTGTAAAAAATAAATGTTTATTTAAAATTTTATAAATAATATAATGGTTCAATAGAAAAGTTTTTTTAAAAAAATGGAGTTCATTTTAAATTTCTATATTTCTAAAGATGTTTAGGGTGAAATTTGGGTTTTTTCTAAAATACAAGAATATTTGGTGAATAGTAAAATATAGTAATTTACGGTATATATACATTATAAGTTAAATAAAATATTCAATAATTCATTTCTAAGGTAATCACCGTAATTTATATCTCCAATTCATTATTTTAATATATTTAGGATAAAACTAAAAATATTCATAGTCTTAAGCTAGACATGCAATCTAATAAATAATGTAATGAGAAAACTCCCCTCTACTCCCCTATAAATACCACCCCTCACCGCCTTTTCTCCTCACACCTTACAAACTATTAATATTTTCCGTGCTCTTCCCAATACTCTTACCAAGATCTTACCCCAATTCTAGGAGATCTTGGTCTCATCAAATTACTAAAAAAATTTCCCTAAGGAGGTTCCCATAGTGGGGAAATTCAAGATGTAAAATCCACTTTATTTTTATTTTATTTTATTTCCAATGTCATTTCTATTCTTAGGATCTCTTCATTTCTATTTATACAAGTTTAATGATAAATATAGTAAATTTTTTATATTATACTTCTATAATCTTGATTTAATAATCTATCATCAATCCTCTTCTCATCTACCTTTTATTCTTAAAATGGAAACACCCTCTCTCATGTTTTATTTCATAACCATCAAGGACAAAAAGTTTTCATTTTCCATTACCACCTTCAAATAAGGTATTAAAACCATTATAATGGTTTAAATATATTTTAAATATTATGTTATAATCCTTTTCATGTTCTATAACTAAATTATATACATAATATTAAATAATTAAACAAATCAAGTTCGTTTTGATAGAAAACAGCAAAAAATAATCTAAAATATTATCATTAACATTTTACCTTATGGTTCATCCTCATACAATATAACCAAATGATATATAAAACCAATTACATGAAATTATGTTCATTAAAAACAAATTATTTTTATTCTATAGAATCCTTCTCATTTTACATAAACTTATATACTTACAAACAAGAAAACTGATCTTGAAAACAAAGAAAACAAAAACTCCTTAATAATGAAATTTTAACTCTATAACTCATAAATAAAGACAGAAATGAACTTGTTAAAAATATAATGAATAAAAAATGTGTAATAGGTTCTGGATTTATTAATTATAGAATTTAATTTTATTATCCATGATATTAAAGTGAAGACATAACTCAGACATAAGGTATGGGGATTCTCGAACCCAAATCTCTTTCCTTGGGTTTTCCCCATTTAACTCCATTTTAAATATTGATTTTATTTTTGTGTTCCTTAAATATCATTTCATTATCCTTACCTTATCCTTTCATCGGTATAAATGTTTCTAATATAATTTTATGAAAAATTAAATGCTTTTTCTAAAATAATTCTTCTTTCAAAAAAAAATCTTTTACATCTCGTGAGATTGTTTCTTCTTGATGATTCTTATACCATGTATTTTATTCACTATTTCCATCAGGAACATGAAATTTTAATCTCAGATATATTCTTTTTGTAATTAAATCCATTTGTTTCCATGGTTAATTGTATTTCAAATATTTATATATGTTTTATATGGAATTCCTGATTATGTAAATGTTATGAAATGAAGAGTTATCTAAGAATTATATATCACATGTAGATGTTTTGTTATGATGGGTTCACCATAAATTATATAGTGCTTCAATGAATTGGGTATTGGGTTGTATCTCATGTGATAAAGTGTAATATGTATTAAAATTATACTAGATTTGAAAACAACCATGTGTGGTAGTTGACCATAAAGACATGATGTTTCATTTTTATTCATTGCCACATTTCGTGCCTTTATCTAATTCTTCCTCTCATGATTATGGTGATGATTTTATGATGATGATTATTCTCAAAACATGTTTTATTGATTTATAATATTATTTATCCTCTTACTATTATTTTACCTTACACTTTTCTTGGATGTATATCCTCGTGTGATTACTTGTACTAAAGATAACACAAGGGATACTAAGAAGGTAGAGAAGAATAAACTAAATAATTGTTTATGTATTACTATTTAAATGTTATGTATGGTCTTAATTTCTCTTGGACACTAATCCTTTGGATCCTAGTTTTGTAATGAATTTATGTTTATTATCTCTAGAATTATGTAATAATCATCTAAAAGAATGTGGGGTCACTTAGTTGGTATCATAGAATGGTTTAGTTAATTTTGGAATTAGGATTAGAGAACATTAGTGAAATCCTTATTATGAGAATAATTATAAGTATGTACCCAAAAATAATTATTTTAGAAAAATGTTAAATATAGGGATCCTATATGATATTCCATTATAGTTAATTGTAAAAATGAATAATTTATTTATTCATGACCTGATGAGTACTATTTTAGTCAAACCATTTATATAATAGAAAATGATGGGAAGTAGGGGAAACTAGGACAAAAATCAATTTAAGGTGCAATGCATTGATTTCATGAATGATAGTCCCAATTCCATGGGAGGAGGAGTTTGTAATTTAATAAATATGCTTAACTATATTTCTCAGGAAATTAACAATAATCTGAAAATTATGGAACGTCTTCCTAAAACTAAGAGGAAGCATTTGGCTATTGATTTTTTATATAGAAACAACAAATGAAGTATAGTGGATCATCTAATCCACTAGTCATGGAACTATGGGTCAACTGAATAGAGAAGATCTTTTTTGTGCATCATTGTTCTGAGATTGAGATGGGGACTATGGAGTTTTATTATTTAGATTTAGAGGATGAACAATGGTGGGTTTTAATTAAGAAATCCTTGTCGAAGGATGAAATTGAAGAGATATAGTTGAATTAATTTAATATAATTTTTCTCAACAATAATATCCCTCTAAGTCTTCATACAAATATGGAGAGAGAATTAATATTTCTGAAGAAAAATGAAGGTGAATCTTCCACGACCTAAAATGAAAATTTCACAAGGATTGTAAGGTATTATATGGGTGTTGTTATAAAAAATGATTGAAAAATGGTTGATTATTATTGGTTTAAAACCACACCTTTTAAATGCTCTATAAATTCAATCCTTTGGGATATATGAAGACATTTTTCGATATAATTTTAATGTGGATATGAAGTTTGGAGAATGGATCCATGGCTATGGTGGTGGGAAATGAAAGTTGGAGTTTCAATATGGATGATCTAATGAGAATGGTGGAAAGAAATATAAACCCTCACATGTACTAAATGTTGGAATAAGAATCTTGGGATCTTCCTCAATGAAATAGGGAAATTCTTTAAGTGTTTGATAGAGGGACACCAAGCTCATGATTTTCATAGAGGATAAAAGTATCCAACCAATATGATAACAGATATGAGAGCACCACCCATGGTTTTATGCTTCAACTATAGGGTACAAGGTAACTATGCAAGCCAGTGCACTAAATATCAGCTCCTCAAGGGTAATTGGAATCATCAACCACTAAATAAAATAGAGTAATGGTATTCTTATTCCATCACTACGGTTGATATTAATCAAGAAACTAAAATTACACAATGTACACTTCCTATTCACTCGTGAATGGAAAAAGTCTTATTTGATTCCAGTTCTAAAAATTCCATTATATATTTATTCTTTTCATATCCTATTGAATCGAATCCCTGAAACCTTGATGTAGTGATATCTGTAAAATCACCTAGTGGTGCAATCCTTGGAACCCATGTTTTGGAATTTTCTCCCATTGGCCTATGTGGGATGATTCTTCCAGTGAGTCTTGTGATAATTCCCTTGGTGGAATTAGAAACTATACTAGGGATGGATTAGATCTCATTATATTGAGCACACATGAAATTTCAATAAAATGAGATATATTTTCATATTCTAAACCATTTGATGCTCCTTCAAAAATGAAAGGATGATCATGAATCCCATTTGGAAAATCCTTTTACAGTTTGGGATTTGATTCAATATGAAGAAGTATACCTTGATCAAATGGTTGAGTCAAACGAAGGTATCAAACTTTGTGAAATGACCATTTTTTAGAATATAGATATATATTTCCCAAAGAGTTACCTAGGGATCCCCTAGATTTTGAGGAAGAGATCTCTAGAGAACTCAATCATGGAGATACTCCTATCAGGGAATTTCCCTACATGATAGCCCCAATCAAACTGGATCAGTTAAATAAGAAGTAGTAAGAGAATTTGTATAGAGGGTTCATAGTCCCTATTGAATCACCTTGTGGTGTGTCGGTGCTGTTTGTGATGAAAAAGGATGGGTCAATTCAGTTTTGAATCAATTATAGAGAAATCAAAAAGATCGCCATAAAGAAAACGTATCGTCATCCAATGATTTAAGATGTGTTTGATAAAATATGAGGACATCAAACCTTCCAATGGTTGATATTCATTCTATATATCACCAACTAAAGGTGAAGAAGGATGATATTTAGAATATTTCTTTCCATACATGTTATGGGCACTATGAGTTTCAAGTGATTCCCTATGGAATTACTAATTACCCTACAATCATCATGGATTTGATGAATATATTTTTTAAACATTACCTTTGAAAATTTTTATTAGTGTTTATCAATAATATTATTATATACATCAAGATAAAGGAGGAATATGACATACATTAATGGATTGTTATGGGGACATTAAGGAAAGATAGATTATATTACATGTTCAGCAAGTGTGACTTTTGGATTCTGAAATTCACATTCATGGGACATGTGATCACAAGTGAGAGAGTATATGTGGATTCTTTAAAAATAACGGTGATTGAGGAATAGACCAGACCCTCCAATGTCATGTAAATATATTGTTTTCTTGGATTATTAGGTACTACTAACATTTTTAGATAAATTTCCCATGATTTTATAGCCCTCTAACCAAGCTAACTATGAAAGGGATGAAGTATGTATGGATGGAAGAATGAGATGAAAGATTCAAGGAGATAAAAATAAGGATGATCACAACTATATGAGTTCATATAGATGATGGTGGTGTGATATGTTTTGTAACAAGGCATTGTGTTCCATCATCACCATGGATAAAAAAGGAGCTATTGTATAATTCCCATAACTCAACTTTCTATATCCATTATTGAAGTACCAAGATGTACTAGGATCTCTGGGAACACTTCTAGTGGGGAAACATGATAAAAGATATTACAGAGTACATCTCAAGGGGCTTGATATGTTAGAAAGTTAAAGTATAAAGACCAACGTCCAAAGGGATGATTTATCCCTTGGTTATGCCCTTCTGGAAATGGGAGAATGCGACAATGGACTTCATCAATGGACATCAAAATAAATCCAAAAGAAAATTTGATATGGGTTATGAAGGAATGACTAACCAAAACAACCCACTTTATTTCTCTTCGGGAAGATCTCTCACTTGAACAACATGCCATGATATAGGTTATAGAAGTTATAAGGGTGTACATGCTTCTATATTTGATCTCATCTGATCGTGATACCATGTTCACATCTAAATTCTGGAGAAGTATTCAACATTCATTGAGAGCAGAATTGAATTTCAGCAAGGCCTATCAACCCTGAAATTATGGCCAATATGAATGATCTATTTAGACTCAAAAAATACTTGTAATGATAATATTTAATGGAATTAGAAGGTGGGTGGTATCATCATCTACCATTGTTTTAGTTCTCATTCAATAATAACGTCTAGTAAACTAATAAAATGGATCTATATGAATCGTTGTTTCAAACTTTTAGGATGAAGTTGATGAAAAAAAGATACATGGACCTAAACTTGTGAAAGAGATGATAACGAATGTTCAATCTATTCAACATCACATCAAAGCTGCTCAAAGGAAGAAAAAGAGCTATGTTGAAAACTATTGAAGGGGCTTAGAGTTCGATGTCAGAGATAAATACATCATTAGGATATCACTATGGATGAGATTATTGTGGGTTGGAAATAAAGGGAAGAACAGCGGAAGATACACTGGCCCCTTTTAGAACCCAGATTTTATAAGTGTAGTGTCATATCACCTTGTACATCCATGGAATATGTATCAATATCAGGATGTGTTCTATGTATCAATTCTAAATAATTGCATACATGACCCCTCAAATGTAATGAAAATAGAGATGGTACAAATGGAATATGATGTCTCTTATGAGGAGCATCTGATAAGGATTTGGGACCGGGGAGATAAGTTTCTGTGAAACAAGAAAACCCGCCTTGTCAATATTTTTTGGAGGAACCATAAGTATGAAAAAGTGACTTGGGAACCAAAGGAGGAGATTAATGATATGTACTCTCAATTATTTATGTGAAATTAGTTATTAGGGTGAAATTTTAGAAGGGGGTAAGGATGTAATGACTCATAAATTTGGGCTTTCAAGGCCATGTAATGGAGTTTCATGCCCATTTCCCTATGGGCCATGTACTTAATATATAATAATTGATGTGTGGGATATCACTTGGGGTAAATGCTCTGCCTTTCTTTTTTTTTGTGATGTGTGTATATGTCGAAATGTTATTTTACACCAAATCACCTAATATATATATAGGTAAATAAATGTCATAAAAATTATTAATTGTGTTTCGGTATTTTTGTACAACAAAAATGTTTATTTGAAATTTTCTAATTAATATAACGATTTAAAAAAATTATTTTCCTAAAATGGAGATCGGTTTTTAAATTTTATTTGTCAAAAAATGATAAGGGTAATTTTTTGGATTTTTCTAAAATACATGATTTTTGGGTGGATTATAAAATATAGTAATTTACGGTATAAATATATTATAAATTAAATACACTATGCATTGACTCATTACTAATATAATCACCATAATCTATAACTCCCCATAATTATATTAAAATATTTTTTTATATTGATAAAACTATTCATAGTCTTGATCCAAAATAACAAAATAACGAATAAAATATTGAGAAAACACCCCTACCCCCCATATAAATACCAACCCTCACTACCACTTCTCCTCACACATTCAAAACTCTGATGATTGTCTTAGATCATTCCAATAGTCTTAAAAGTCCACTTACCCATATACAATAGCTCTTGGCCACATCAAAAGATGAAACCCTATTCTATAAGGAGGTTCTCAAGGAGGATAAATTCAAGAGGTAAAATCCACTTTCTTTTTATTTGGTTTTCTTTTCAATTCCATTAATTTTCTTATCCTATCCTCACATAAAATTATCTATGTGGCATGATAACTCCAGAAACAATTATATTTAGTAATTTTATTATGTTAATGATATTATCTATCATCAAACCTCTTATCCTCTCACTTTTATTCTAAAAATGGAAATGTCTTCTGTGAGGTGTTCTCTTATCACCTTAAAGGATGGAATGTTTTAATTCTCCATTATAACCTTTAAAGATGGTATTAAAAACATAAAATGGTTGAAAAATATTATAAAATATATTTTATAAACTTTTTTATGTTCATAAAATAACACATATATATTATTAAAAAATTAAAAAAATAAGTTTGTTGTGATAAAAAGCCACAAAAATTAATCTAAACAATTTTCATTAATATTTTATCTAATTAATCATCATCATAAAGTATAATAATAGGATATATAAGAAATATTAGACCTATTTATTTTCATAAATAACATATAATTTTTATTCTGGCGAATCATTCTCATTTTACGTGAACTTCTACACTTAGAAACAAGAAAACCTATCATGAAAACCAAGAAAATAAACACTCCTGAATGATGAAATTTTATTCTATAACTATTGAAAAATACCATAAATGAATATAATAAAACTATAGTGACCCAAAAAAAGTATAATAGGTTTTTTATTCATTAATTAAATGATTTAATTTAATTATCCTAGATATTAAATTGATTAAATCACTCAGACATAAGTTACGTAGATTCTCGAACCCAAATATCATTTCTTTAGGTTTTCCCTCTTTTAATCCTTTTTTTGTATGGATGATCCTTTAATTTTCACTAAATATAATTTCTTTATCCTTACATTATCCTTCCTTGGATATTCATGTTTCCAATATAATATTATAAAAATGCATCAAATTTTTCAAAAAAACTCTACTTTCAAAAAATACATCTTTTACTTCTAATGAGATTATTTCTTCGTGAAGATTCTTATAATAAGTATTTTGTTCACTATTTATTTTGGGAAACCCCATTTTTATTCATGAATGTATGAATTATTAAATGAAACCCATTCATTTTCATGGTTTATATTATGTCAAAGATTGATATGCGTTCTATGTGGCATGCATGATTATGTATATGTTTCGATGTGGTGAGTGTGGCCGGATATATATAGCTCAAGTAAATGTTATGATGTGATGGGTGAACCCAGAATTATATAGCACTCTAATGAATTATGTAATTCCATGTATCTCATGATATAAAGTTAAATGTTCATGAACATGATGCTAGCTTTGTTTACAACTATGTGTGGTAGTTGGCCTCTATGACATGACGTTTCATTTTAATGCCTTAGCACATTTAATACCTTTATCTAATGCTTCATATCATTATTATTATTATGATTTTATGATGATAATTATGCTAAAAACTTGTTATATTGATTCATTTTATTACCTATCCTCTTACTAGGATTATAGCTCACCCCATTCATTTACGTATATCCTCATGAGATTACTTATACAAAGGATAATGCATGGGGAACTAAGAAGATAGAGATGAAGGAATTAAATAACTGTTTATATTTTATAATGAAAATATTATGTATGTTCCTAATGTTCCCAATTAACTAAACCATTGGATCCTTATTTTGTAATGAATTTATGTTTTTACCTCTAAAAGGATTTAATAATCATGTAATAAATGGTAGGGTTGCTATAAAAAATAGATCTTTGAGAATGATATATCACATAGAATATCAATATTTGAGAAAGATTCAATGTAGGGAATATAGAAAATTGAGATGGGTGTCTTACATTGAATATATCCATTTTATAAGAATGTCTCACATGGTATATGGTCCTTTAAGAAAGATGTCTCATAGTGAATATGGTCGTTTCAATTTTTTTGATGGGGGATATTTCATAGAGAGGATTAATTGGGGCTTATGAATATACTTACCTTGCCTCTCCATGGGAAGTTGAAAAATACATGTGGTACCTATATGTATAAAACCCTTAGAAGATATTTTACGGATTATACATGATAAGTGGCCCACATATACATCAAATTATCATCAATTAACAGTTAGAAAAATATGGATGACTAGACGCATGGGGGATATGGCCCCATGAGGGGGTTACACATGGGATGTGATTAAATGGATTCCCATTTATCATTGATGAGTACATATGAAGAAATCATTAATAAAGAAATGGTATTGAATTATACCAAGGGAAGAGGCCCATTCCAGTATGTCTCAATGAAGAGACTATGTTGGACATATCGACACATCAGTAAATCAAAGGATCATTATAGACTAAGTGAATTTTATTCAATGTCCTTGTGATGGAAAACCTCTTTATCAAGGGAAATATTTTCATTTCTACCCTAAGGATCCCATTTATCTAAAAATATAGCCTATGATAGGCCTTTTATAAAAACAATACATGATAAAATGGGTGAAAGAAGTTTCACATTCCCAAATCATGTATCTCATTTTGTTTAGGTAGAGGTTAGAAGAGTACCACTCCATTTAGAGTTAATATGGGACAATGAGTGTCCACATGGAATTTTTGGAATTCTTATTATCCCATTTTGAGTAACTCATAAAGACAAGATTCATCGAATGATTTTATACATTTTTGACACAATAGTTTTGGAAAATGTTTCTCTAATATGGATTCATGTTAAAATTATCATACTAAGGTAGTGTATATTAAAGTGGTTTTTCTTTATAAAGCACAAGGCATGGAGTTATCCCTAGTGATTGAAGGGTGAAATGTAACATCCCAAGTAAGTAATGAATAATAGATATTTTTATCTATGTCTATTAATGATTAAGATAGTGTTTTATAGGCTTAAAATGAAAATAAATACAATCTTAAGCATGGAATACACTAATATTCTTAAAAGATTGTTTTACTGCCTTATGATGGAAAACCCTTTTTTTAAATCTATCTTTTGAGAATTTTATAAGCTATTTTTGTCAAAATAAACTTATTATTTATGTTTGGGACATCAAAATTTACTTTGTGTGAATTTTTGGTATTTTTCGGACAATGTTCATTTTTAAATGAATAGTGAAAAATACTGCATTTTACATCAAAACTGCTTTTTAATCTAATTTATTTATATGATTAGATTATCTTTTGAATTGGTTTTGAAGTGAAATTAGAATATATTTTTACCATTTAATCCAATGGTGGTCATTGGAATCAATTTCACTTTGAAATTGGACTTAAACTGGTGTCAATCTTTTGATACTTATTGTTTCATGAAAACACGCTATTTTCTCTGACAGCGGGAATTAATTATTAAATTAATTAATGTGACTTGTATGTATTGAATTTTGTAAAATAGACTTCATTTTTTAATTTAGAATATCAAATATAGATTAGGGTTAATTTTTGGTAATTTTCTAAAAAACTTCAATTTTTGATGAATAGTGAAACCACTAAGTGGTAGATAAAGAAACTGATTTTTCGTTTAAATGAAACTTTTCCATTTTTGTCTTTTGAATTTCAAAAATCCGACATACATGGTTGTCATTAAGAAGTAAAATGTGGTTCAATGGAATTAAAATAATTTTTTGGTGAATAGTAACTTATTAAGTTTTTAATCGCGATTAGTGGTAATTAGGGTAGTTTAAGGTATAAATAATGATTTAATAATATGAAATGACCTAGACACATGTCCCAACCTTATTTTTTGTGTCATTACCGACCAAGACAAGCTCTGGGTCAACTTGGGGACCCCATGGATCCACTTTGGTTGGGAAATGACATAAATAACTTTTTATTTAATGTAAAAGTAAAAATGACACAAACATAATATGTTTTACGAAAACAATTTTTACATGGGGTTATAAAGATCAGATGTTTGATTATAAATAATAATTGGAAATCTAAAAAGATTTCCTACATAATAGTATTTTTTTATAATTTTTAGACTTTAAATAAATTAAATTATTTATGACATCATGATGATGCAGTGATGATCTCATTATTTAACGATTTAAATAAAATGGAAAGATAATGAAAAATATAAAACCTACACATGGCCAAAACCAATTGGATGAGTGTATTTCGAACCCTTATCACCTTATCCACGAATTATATCAATGTGGGACCTTTTAAAACCGAAACACATTTTCAAATAAAGTAATATTTCTTTACTTTCCAAAAGTGCCCCTCCTCTCCTCTTATAAAAGGCCCCCACCTCTACCTCATTTCACACACTCCTCAAGCCTTTGGCTCGGCCAAACCCTGACCATTTACTCTTTCCACATCCCTATCCTCATCCTAGAGGATTCCCTTTGGGCAGAATCCTTTCAAAGGAAGCCTTTAGGCTCAAACCAAAAGGAGTTACACTTTTAAAGGTAATTCATTCTCTCATGTTCATTTGTTTTATTTTGCTTCTCCAACCCCCTAAACTATTTTTATTTACTTCTTTTGTAAAAAAACCAGTATCTTCAAAATACTAGGATGTTGTTATAAGATTTATTTGAGCTACACTCTCACACTACTACATCAAATGGTTAATGAACATACGGTTTCCGTGGATGGCGAAATTCTGCCTCCCGAAACGATGATTGTTCAATACTCATTTAACACCTTCAAAGGTGGCCATTATGATGTCAATATTTTTATATATGATATATAATGTGTTTATTGTTTCCTTAAGCTTCTGTTTTATTCATTTTGGGCATACCATTATTATTTCCATTATGGATAAACACGATATCTTCATTTTAGGATGTGTCGACTACCGCCCCCTGAAAGTGATTTGATTCGTTAATACCATATGTGGGATGTGTAAAGGATAAAGTTAACGATATTATATATGTTATTATACTGGAATTATAATATACTCTTATATAATTATGATTCCATTCCAAAAAATACGAAATAGAAATGGAAGTAGCGTTCATGCGTACGTACGGCTTACCGTCTCCATGAACGGTGCATTTCATTTCTTACCTCTAAATGTGATGTAATATTATAAATACATGTATATGATGAATATATATGATGTATATGTTATCCAAATCATTAACATCATTCTGGATATAACGAACCTTTGACCAAATTAACAACATGTAAGTGTAAGAAGTCTATTTTTGACTTAAGAACCAAATACCGACAAAATGAACATTATTAACTTAAATGATTACATGATGTCCATAACATGGGATAAAAGGAATAATGAACTTGAAAAAGGTTCTTAATCAAGTAGAGATTAACTCAAGTTTATTATTCATGAGATTAAAGAACGGTCGGGTCAAGTCGGATACGAGGTATGGGACTTCGTCTCAATCTCCTTTCATTGAGGCATATTTTATTTTATACACAACTTTCATTTATACGGTGTATAAACCCCTTTGACTTTTCCGTTTATTCAAAAGGAGTCTTTTTTATACGAAGCTTTTACTAAACGAAAAAAGGGAATGTTTTTTTCATACGTAAGCGGCGACAACGACTTCTCCGCCATCGTGACCGTTATTTGAGTTTCGGCTTCCTCTAGAAGCCATACCTTCTTTTTAAAAGAAAAAAAAATACCATGTTTTACGTTTCATTTATTTTGGTATCGAAAATGGTTTTCATAATGTTTTTATATCAATGTGTTGTATTGATATATTGTGATTGAAAGGGGGGAATGTTATGTTTCCTTTATGCATGTTTTATGTGATATGATTTTGTTGAGGTTCTTGGGCACTATTATGAAAACGGGTGGTTCCGTGATAAACTAAGGGCGGGTGAGCCTGTTATAGCTCTCCAACGCATTGGGTAATGCGAAGGAGTGAAACGTTAAGTTTTCTCCGAAGAGATTTAGGGAATATACTGTGATGGGTATTCCAAACATAACCAAGAGGGTTACTCCCTACGTAAGAATGTTATGAATGCCTCAAGTTACCTTTATGTCTTATGATTTCAATGATTTACTCATGATTTGATGAGGTATGTTAATGTTCTTATGTTTTATGGGTAAAGTATGATTTCACTCTTATGTATATATGTACCCATGTTTCCTTTCCGTGTTTTTATAACCCATACTGAGCTTTTTATGCTCATCCCAAGTTTTTTTGAAATGTTTTTCACAGCTAAAGGGAAAGGTACATGATATGATGATAGTGTCAAGGAAGTGTCAAGAAATAATCCATGTTTTATTTTAAATGTGTTTCCATTGATGGGAATGAAGTATACTATATTTATGTAACCACTTTGTTTATATGTGGAATGTAATGCAAGTTTTATGATCTAATTCTCTAAAACTCTAAACCTGAAAAGATCCTCAATGTGTAATCTTGTAATAACTCAAGATTAAGTATGGTTTAAGGCTAGGGCCTTATAGTTGGTATCAGAGGTCGGTTTAGATAAATTTCGGAGTTAGAATTCTATTAAATGATTATCCAATTTTTTTTTGAAATGATATAGCATTTAAAGATTACCATGTTGCTTCATCTATGACATGTTTGTTCAGAATGGTTTTCCGCAGAGGAAACAGGGAAGCAGTGCTAGGAAGGCATATAGAAGGAAATAACCTTCCGAATCAGCATCCGGAAATGGTCGGAATTGTAACTGAACAGTTTGTTGCAGTAATGGCACAGTTGACTCAAGCGATAAATGGTGGTGGTATCCATGCACGAGATCAGCCAGACCAACCGCAGAGGAATATGTCAGTGGTGGAACATTTCATGAGGCAACATCCACCATCATTCAGAGGATCATCTGACCCTGTGCTAGCTGAAGGGTGGATTAATGCACTAGAGAAGATTTTTGATGTCATGGGGTGTTCAGACAATCAAAAGGTTAGTCTTTCTATTTACCGCTTGGAGGGTGAAGCAAATCAGTGGTGGTCTATGGTTAAAAATATCAGGGATGCCGATGAGATTGATGCTCTTGACTGGGATGAATTAAAAGGTATGTTTCTTGAGAAGTATTTTCCTAAGGATGTTCGACTTAGGATGGAAAAGCAATTCTTGGAATTGAGGTAAGAGGAAGACTCAGTGGCTGCCTATGAAGAAAGGTTCACTCGATTGGCAAGGTATGCTCCAAATTTTATCCGAGACCTTGATAGTAAAATCAATCGTTTTTACTCAGGATTAAAGCCAAAATATCGAAGGGAATTAGCTTCTCGTGAGTTTAAAAGTTATGAAAAGCTTTTTCGATGTGCTGAGAAGGTAAAAATGGAGTTTGCCGATGACCAAGAGTTCTATAACAACCAGCAGAAGAAGAGACCGAGGTGGCAGGAGAAAGGTAAGAATTCTTCAAAAAAATTTGATGGTAAGAGAACTAAGTTTCCAGTTTGTGATAAATGTGGAAAAAGACATGCTAGGGAATGTCTTCTGAATTCTGGAAAGTGCTACCGATGTGGTAAGATGGGACATAAGGCTCGTGATTTCACTGAGAAGGATCAAGATGAAGGTAAGAACAAATTTGATTTACAGTTAGTGAAATGTTATAAGTGCAATGAGATGGGTCACTATGAAAACGAGTGTCCGACAAAGAGCTTGAGTGATGGGAAGAAGATAGACTACAAGCAGAAAGGGGTGGTGAAATCCTTTGCAACTACTTCAGCAGATGTCGGGCCATCAAATGAAGTTGTATCAGGTACTTTGTTTGTTTTTTCAGATTATGCCAGTGTGTTGTTTGATTCGGGGTCTACACATTCTTTTATCTCTGAAACCTTTTCTAGTAAAATGGGAATACCATCTCAAGAAATGACTCCTGAACTTTTGGTAAAAACACCTGGGGGAAATGTTGAGGCAAAAACAATTTATAAGAATCTTTCTATCCTTATCTGTGGAAAGAATCTACTTTAAAACCTTATTTTTCTACCTCTATTAGAGTTTGATGTTATCCTGGGTATGGATTGGCTCTCTATTTACCATGCTAAGATTGACTGTAGAGCTAAAGAAGTTTCTTTTCAGAAAGAATTTCAGTTTGTTTACAAGAATGAACCCTTACTTTTGATAACATATCAAGAGGCCGAGAAACTTGTAAAAGATGGAAATGAATGTTACCTTGCACACGTCGTTGAAAATAAAGGAACTGTTCAGATTAATGATATGCTAGTGGTAAATGAGTATCCTGATGTTTTTCCTGATGAGTTTCCTGGAATAATACCAGATCGAGAAGTTGAGTTTACTATTGACTTAGTTCCGGATGCTAAGACAATTTCAAAATCCCCTTATCGAATGGCTCAAATTGAACTTTTAGAGTTGAAGGAGCAATTGCAAGATTTATTAGAGAAAGGTTTCATTAGACCTAGAACATCACCATGGGGTTCTCCTGTTTTATTTGTTAAAAAGAAAGATGGTTCTATGAGACTTTGCATTGATTATAGAGCCTTGAATAATATCATTGTTAAGAACAAATATCCTTTGCCTCATATCGATGATTTGTTTGATCAGCTCCAGGGAGATCAGTTTTTTTTAAAGATTGACCTGAGATCGGGGTACCATAAGCTGAAGGTAAAGGAGGCAGATATTTCGAAGACCGCGTTCCGTATGAGATATGGCCATTATGAATTTGTAGTAATGCCTTTTGGGCTAACCAATGCACCTGCTGTATTCATTGACTTAATGAATAGAATTTTCCATGAATTCTTGGATAATTTTGTGGTGGTTTTCATTGATGATATTTTGGTGTTTTCTAAAAGTAAAGAGGAGCATGAAATAAATTTAAGGGTTATCTTGGAAACCTTAAAAGAAAAGAAACTGTATGGGAAATTCAGCAAGTGTGAGTTTTGGTTGCAACAAATTTCTTTCCTTGGTCACATTGCTTCTAAAGATGGAATAACTGTTGATCCTGCAAAAACAAAAGTTGTGGAAGAATGGCCAAGACCCAAAAATGTAACCAATATTCCTAGCTTCTTGGTTTGGCGGGCTATTACCGAAGTTTTGTTAGAAATTTTTCATGGTTATCTAGTCCAATGACTAAGCTAACTCGGAAGGGTGTTAAGTTTATCTGGACAAAAGAATGTGATGATTGTTTTTAGGAATTGAAAAGAAGATTGGTGAATGCTCTAGTTTTGGCACTAGCTTCCAGGAATGGTGAGTTTGTTATATACAGGGATGCTTCATTGAAAGGACTTGGTTGCGTCCTAATGCAGAATGATCAGGTAATTGCTTATGCTTCACGATAGTTGAAAACTCATGAGATAAATTACCCTACACATGATTTGGAATTAGCTGCTGTTGTTTTTGCTTTAAAAATTTGGAGGCATCATTTGTATGGAGTAATGTGTGAAATATATACCGATCACAAAAGATTAAAGTATATATTCACTCAGAAAGAATTGAACATGAGACAAAGGAGATGGCTAGAATTAATAAAGGATTATGAATGTACAATTCATTACCATCCGGGAAAAGAAAATAAAGTGGCTGATGCTTTGAGTTGAAAAAGTAATGCATCATTAACAATGTTGCATTTGGAACGTGATCCTTTGGTTGAGGATCTGATTAACTTTGGCATAGAAGTTGTTGGTGCAGGAAGTCCTTCTGTTTTGTTTTAGGTATCAGTGATATCATCTCTATCAGATAGAATCAAGCAAGCCCAGAAGTAAGACAGTGAGTTGCAGAAAAAGGTAGAGCTGGTTCAGAAAGGTAAGTTTCCTGAATTCAACATTGATAATGATTGTGTTTTGAGATTTGGAAGGAGATTGTGTGTGCCTTGTGATTCACATTTGAAGAGAGAGTTGTTATGTGAAGCTCATAGTTCTCCGTTTTCAGTTCATCCAGGTAGTACTAAGATGTATAGAGATCTGCGGGAGTATTACTGGTGGGATGGAATGAAAAGAGATATTGCTGATTTTACTGTGAAGTGTTTGACTTTTCAGCAGGTTAAAGCAGAGCGGCAGTTATCGAAAGGGATGCTTCAGCCTTTACCAGTGCTAGAGTGGAAATGGGAGAATTTATACATGGACTTTGTTGTTGGATTACCGAAGACATCTCGAGGTAATAATGAAATCTGGGTTATTGTTGATCGCTTGACCAAATCTGCTCATTTCCTTGCTATACGAGATACTTTCTCTCTTTATCAACTTTCCCGTTTGTATCTTAAAGAGATAGGCAGGTTACATGGAGTTCCTCTCTCCATTGTATCGGATCGTGATCCCAGGTTTACTTCTAACTTTTGGAAAGGCCTTCAGAAGTCATTGGGTACTGAATTAAATTTTAGTACAGATTTTCATCCTCAATCAGATTGGAAGTCAGAACGAACAATTCAGACATTGGAGGATATGCTACGAGCTTGTTCTATGGATTATCAGGGAAGTTGGGACCAACATCTTTCTTTGGTTGAGTTTTCATATAATAACAGTTTTCATTCCAGTATACAGATGGCACCATTTCAGGCATTATATGGGAAGCGGTGTCGAACTCCAGCTTTCTGGGATGAAGTGGGTGAAAGGAAGTTGATGGGACCAGAATTGGTAGAAGAGATGGCAGAAAAAGTTCAGCTGATTCAGAAGCACATGAGAACAGCTCAGAGCAGGCAGAAGAGTTATGCGGATAACCGAAGGAAGGATCTATCTTTCAAGGTAGGTGATCATGTTTTTCTCAAGGTTTCTCCTTGGAAAAGTGTGATGAGATTTGGTAAGAAAGGAAAGTTTAGTCCAAGGTTCATTGGACCATATGAAATTCTGGAGAGAGTTGGATCAGTTGCTTACCGAGTGGCTTTACCTCCGAGTTTATCTCAGGTACACAATGTTTTTCACGTTTTGATGTTGAGAAAGTATATGCCAAATCCATCTCATGTTTTGAGTCCAGAGGTAGTTCAGCTGGAAGAGAACCTATCTTATGAGGAACAACCGGTCCATATTCTTGACCACAGGGAGCAAGTGTTACGGAATAAGTTGATTCACCAGGTAAAGGTTTTGTGGAAAAACTACATGATTGAAGAGGCAACATGGGAATCTGAAAATGGAATGAGGGATAAGTACCCCCATTTATTTGATAAGTAAATAAATTGCAGGGATGCAATTTTCTAAAGGGGGGAAGGATGTAACATCCCAAGTAAGTAATGAATAATAGATATTTTTATCTATGCCTATTAATGATTAAGATAGTGTTTTAGAGTCTTAAAATGAAAATAAATACAATCTTAAGCATGGAATACACTAATATTCTTAAAAGATTGTTTTACTGCCTTATGATGGAAAACCCTTTTTTTAAATCTATCTTTTGAGAATTTTATAAGATATGTTTTTCAAAATAAACTTATTCTTTATGTTTGGGACATCAAAATTTACTTTGTGTGAATTTTTGGTATTTTTCTGACAATGTTCATTTTTAATGAATAGTGAAAAATACTGCATTTTACATCAAAACTGCTTTTTAATCTAATTTATTTATATGATTAGATTATCTATTGAATTCGTTTTGAAGTGAAATTAGAATATATTTTTACCATTTAATCCAATGGTGGTCATTGGAATCAATTTCACTTTGAAATTGGACTTAAACTGGTGTCAATCTTTTGATACTTATTGTTTCATGAAAACACGCTATTTGCTCTGACAGCGGGAATTAATTATTAAATTAATTAATGTGACTTATATGTATTTAATTTTTTAAAATAGACTTCATTTTTGAATTTGGAATATCTAATATAGCTTAGGGTGATGTTTTTGTAATTTTCTGAAAAACATCAATTTTTGATGAATAGTGAAACCACTAAGTGGTAGTTAAAGAAACTGATTTTTCGTTTAAATGAAACTTTGCCACTTTTGTGTTTTGAATTTCAAAAATCCGACATACATGGTTGTCATTAAGAAGTAAAATGTGGTTCAATGGGATTAAAATAATTTTTTGGTGAATAGTAACTTATTAAGTTTTTAATCGCGATTAGTGGTAATTAGGGTAGTTTAAGGTATAAATAATGCTTTAATAATATGAAATGACCCAGACACATGTCCCAACCTTATTGGTTGTGTCATGGCCGACCAAGACAATCCATGGGTCAACTTGTGGATCCCATGGATCCACTTTGGTTGGGAAATGACATAAATAACTTTTTATTTAATGTAAAAGTAACAATGAAACAAACATAATATGTTTTACGAAAACAATTTTTACATGGGGATATAAAGATCAGATGTTTGATTTTAAATAATCATTGGAAATATAAAATGATTTCCTACATCATAGTATTTTTT
Source organism: Viscum album (assembly GCA_963277665.1). Classification (NCBI taxonomy): domain Eukaryota; kingdom Viridiplantae; phylum Streptophyta; class Magnoliopsida; order Santalales; family Viscaceae; genus Viscum; species Viscum album. Next base: position 160,739,096 of record OY728135.1, on the reverse strand, counting down.
TATAATTTTTAGACGTTAAATAAATTAAATTATTTATGACATCATGATGATGTAGTGATGACCTCATTATTTAACGATTTAAATAAAATGGAAAGATAATGAAAAATCTAAAACCTACACATGGCCAAAACCAATTATATGAGTGGATTTCGAACCCTTATCACCTTATCCATGAATTATATCAATTTGGGACCTTTTAAAACCGAAACACATTTTCAAATAAAGTAATATTTCTTTACTTTCCAAAAGTGCCCCTCCTCTCCTCTTATAAAAGGCCCCCACCTCTACCTCATTTCACACACTCCTAAAGCCTTTGGCTCGGCCAAACCCTGCCCATTTACTCTCTACACATCCCTCTCTTCATCTTGGAGGATTCCCTTTGGGCATAATCCTTTCAAAGTATGCCTTTAGGCTCAAATCAAAAGGAGTTACACTTTTAAAGGTAATTCATTCTCTCATGTTCATTTTTTTTATTTTGCTTCTCCAACCCCCTAAACTCTTTTTATTTACTTCTTTTGTAACAAAACCAGTATCTTAAAAATACTAGGATGTTGTTATAAGATTTATTTGAGCTACACTCTCACACAACTACATCAAATGGTTAATGAACATATGGTTTCCGTGGATGGTGAAATTCTGCCTCCCGAAACGATGATTGTTCAATACTCATTTAACACCTTCAAAGGTGGCCATTATGATGTCACTATTTTTATATATGATATATAATATGTTTATGTTTTCCTTAAGCTTCTATTTTTTTCATTTTGGGCATACCATTATTATTTCCATTATGGGTAAACACAATATCTTCATTTTAGGAAGTGTGGACTACCGCCCCCTGAAAGTGATTTGATTCGTTAATAACATATGTGGGATGTGTAAAGGATAAAGTTAATGATATTATATAGGTTATTATACTAGAATTATAATATACTCTTATATCATTATGATTCCATTCCAAAAAATACGAAATAGAAATGGAAGTAGCGTTCATGCGTACGTACGGCTTACCGTCTCCATGAACGGTGCATTTCATTTCTTACCTCTAAATGTGATTTAATATTATAAATACATGTATATGCTGAATATATATGGTGTATATGTTATCCAAATCATTAATATCATTCTGGATATAATGAACCTCTGACCAAATTAGCAACATGTAAGTGTAAGAAGTCTATTTTTGACATAAGAACCAAATACCGACAAAATGAACATTACTAACTTAGATGATTACATGATGTCCATAACATGGTATAAAAGGAATAATGAACTTGAAAAATTTTCTTAAGAAAGTATAGATTAACTCAGGTTTATTATTCAGGAGATTAAAGAATGGTCGGGTCAAGTCGGATACGAGGTATGGGACTTTGTCTAAATCTCCTTTCATTGAGGCATATTTTATTTTATACACAACTTTCTTTTATACGGTGTATAAACCCATTTGACTTTTCTGTTTATTCAAAAGTAATCTTTTTTATACTAAGCGTTTACTAAACGATAAAAGGGAATGTTTTTGTCATACGTATGCGGCGACAACGACTTCTCCGCCGTCGTGACCTTTATTTGAGTTTCGGCTTCCTCTACAAGCCATACCTTCTTTTTAAAAGAAAAATAAATATCATGTTTTACTTTTATTTTACTTTGGTATCGAAAATGGTTTTCATAATGTTTTTATATCAATGTGTTGTATTGATATCTTGTGATTGAAAGGTGGGAATGTTATTTTTCCTTTATGCATGTTTTATGTGATATGATTTTGCTGACGTTCTTGGGAATTATTATGAAAATGGGTGGTTCCGTGATAAACTAAGGGCGGGTGAGCCCGTTATAGCTCTCCAATGCATTTGGTAACGCGAAGGAGTGAAACGTTAAGGTTTCTCCGAAGAGATTTAGGGAATATACTATGATGGGTATTCCAAACGTAACCAAGAGGGTTACTCCCTACGTAAGAATGTTATGAATGCCTCAAGTTACCTTTATGTCTTATGATTTCAATGATTTACTCATGATTTGATGAGGTATGTTAATGTGCTTATGTTATATGGGTAATGTATGGTTTCACTCTTATGTATATATGTACCCATGTTTCCTTTCCATGTTTTTATAACCCATACTGAGCTTTTTATGCTCATCCAATGTTTTTTTGAAATGTTTTTCACAGGTCAAGGGAAAGGTACATGATATGATGATAGTGTCAAGGAAGTGTCAAGAAATAATACATGTTTTATTTTAAATGTGTTTCCATTGATGGGAATGAAGAATACTATCTTTATGTAACCACTTTGTTTATATGTGGAATGTAATACATGTTTTATGATCTAATTCTCTAAAACTCTAAACCTGAAAAGATCCTCAATGTGTAATCTTGTAATAACTCAAGATTAAGTATGGTTTAAGGCTGGGGCCTTATATGAAATGGTTACCGTAACGAGGATAGGGTGTAGTGGACACCCTTTTGAGCCTATGATGAAGTCGTTTCCATAGGGAGGCTAGGATGATGGTGATAACATAGTGAGAATATGGAGAATTTTTTTTGGAGTGAGAATACAAATAATTGGATGCCTTAGTGAAGCTTGGGTGAATTGGTTTCCCTAGTATGGTTGGGTGATGGGGTTTACGTAGTGGAAAAAGAGGGTAAAAATAGTTTCATAATATGGATTGTGAAAACCTATCACCCTAGTGTGAATGGAGGGTGACTATGAAACCCTAATTGTAGATTATGTTAATGTGCATCCCAAGTAGATTTCTAGAGGGAGTGCCAACATGGTGGAATACTAGAGGGAAGTATCACATGAGTATTTTACTCCCAAGGTGATGTGGGAATATTGAACATTAATACAACTCACCCATTGGGGTCATATTAAATTGTTTAGAGTACTAGGGGAGAGGTGTTCTTATGTGAAGGATTTACATATATTAAACCATAAATTATCCTAATTACCATTATTTTATAGTTATTTACCCTTAGGTTTTGGCTTAATTACCAACCTGAAGGGTGAAAAAACAAGGGATAGGGAGCATTGTGCATCCATTAATTTTCCCAAAGGTTTCCACCTTATAAAAAAGGAGTAACCCTAGGGTTCTATTATTAGAAAGAATTATTTGGGAATATTCCATATTGTGTCTACTTTGGTGTATATTATAAGAGCCTTGGTATGGCGTGCACTAGTAAATGGAGTGAGAAAATAGGATTAATGGGGAATACACATGGGTTGGGTGAATCACTTATTTGAAGTACCTAAGCATAATCCCTTGTCTCATAGACCTAGGTGCAAGGGATTAGGTGATTTAAACACTCTAAATTTAAAAATATCCTTCAATAGGTGCATGTTTTGAAAATCGAGTGCCAATATTATTCAAAATCATTTAAAGTATTTTTATTAAAAATATTACTAAATCTATTCAATTTTTCAAAGAACAAATAATGTATTTAAATAATAATATATTTTTATTTTCTTAATAAAAATCCCCACATGGTAAAAGGCTATTTGTTATATTTATTTCTTACAAGAATTATTTAAATTTTTATAAAATGAATTTGCTATACTCTTTTATGAAATCATATAAGGCATGTATTCCTAACATCGTATATACAAACCATAGTGTGTTTGTATGTCTCATGTTCTATATATGTATATAAGATATGTACTGTTTTTAGTGGAATGTTCCATTATATTAATTAATAGATGTCCTTGGGATATGTTGGTGGCCTCTAGTCAAAGAGATATAATCTGATAATGGGTTGGGTATTTTGATTTATCGTGGGATGTTCATAAACAATTAACATTGTCCTTCCTTTTATTTGAGTTGGTTCCCTATAACCAACTTCTATGTAGTTTTGGATATCCTGTATTCATAGTTTTCAATATTAATAAACTCTTTATAAAAACACTATTTTTATTCTATGTCACATAATATGTAATAATGTCCTATGATTAGCTACCATGCAAAACGTTCAAAGTAGTTCCTCGCTATTATGGGAACCCATACATGCTAAAACACTATTCCTAAATATATTTCCAATGTCTGATGATATAATTTTAGGGACACAAATGAAACAGGAATGGTGGGTGTATAATCATAGGACTTTAAGGCACAGTCTCATGGTATACACCCTTGGTAATATCCAGTGTATAATATTTTGTGAATAAGGCATATAAGTAGGAAATCCACTTTCATATGTTTAATTAAATGTTCTAATATGCCGAGGTGTGTATTGATCCTTATACATTATGATTTTTATTAATGAATATTATAAGTCGCATACTTTGATTTATTGATGAATACTGTGATAACATATGATAGAGGTGAGGTGGGATATGTTGGGTGTGTCACGAGTAATATTAATTTAATGATTAATGTGAGAAAATATTTGTCCCTTATGTTCTCTATTATATGTCAATATGTCAGGCCCTTTGAGGGAAATGATATAACACAAAAAAATCCATGTCCATGGTGGTCTATAGGAATTTTTGTTTTCTAGAATTTCAAAGAAAGAGAAATTGAGAATATAGGTTGATTACACCAGTGTGAAACCTTCCTGATTTGATATATAATGATAATGGTATTATATCCCATAGTGAGCATCCATATGAGGAATTATGTCACTGTGACATTAAATTATTTTTCTATGGGTTCCTTGTCATATTTCTAGATGTTAACCTTAGATTTTAGGATGCTTCCCATAATGGCACTAAGAAGGAGGATATGATGGTCACACACTATATTAATCCATAATCTCAATCAAATAATATATATTACTATTTTTTATTTAATATGTTGAATAAATCTTATTTCCAAATATGGTTTAATAATTATCCATGTTTTCTTGATCTCAGACATTTTTTCACCTATTATTCCAGAGAATATAATGTTATTGGAATATTTAATAAATATTTATTTTCTATTTACTGAATATAATATTTATTTATTTATTGGTGAGTATTACAATGATATTTATTTATTAAATAAATATTAATTTTTCAAGGCCTGAAAAATATCATGGGGGAATGGATAACCATGTTTTTTGTTCTAGGGAAAATAATTTATATTGAATATTATTTGATTAAATAATATTTAATTTAATTATCAACTTATGAGAATGCTAGGAAAATAAAAATAATATTATTACCTTATGCATGGGGTTCCGCAAAGGATTTAATAAATATTAAAGGTCACCTATAGAAATATTTATTTATAATCCCTAGTGGTATTTAAACCCAATTATATTATTTTTCCAAGTGATCTAATGCATATTGTGTTGTGAAAAATGATAGACGACGAGAATCCTCTTAAGCCCTAAGGAGATACCTCCCAAAGAACACTCCCATGAATAGAGAGATAAATTACTCAACCTCTGAATATTTAGTCTACAGAGATCAGTCAGAATACATTAAAAGTTATTCTCATGGAAATTAAAGGATAACAAAATAGGTAATAGCATCTTATGTGTAACACCCAGAGATTTTATGAGAAATATTATTGTTAATTACATTGATGTATTGTGTTTTATGACACACCAAAGTTAGAGTGTGCTATAAGAAATACCGTATTAGCTTTTATTATACACAAACACTATTCTAGGACTGTGTTTCACACCAGAGCAATATTGCTCGATAGCGTGTGTTGTACGCAATACTGAGTTTCACTAAACGAGATATTATTATAATATTATTATGAACTAACCATTATGAATAGTAATAACCACTTTTTGAAATTTTATAAATTTTTCTTTTAAAATTGTCTTCATTTGTGGATTTGGAATATCGAAATTAACCTAGGGTGAATTTTTGGTATTTTTCTGAAAACATTCAATTTTTGATGAATAGTGAAAACACTAGGTTGATATTTAAAAACCGGCTTTTTATTTAAATAATTATTTATTTTATTTAGGTCAAGATAGATACATAATAAATATATATGTTCAATTTAATTCATTGGAGTCTTTTTTTTATAATAATTATAGATATATAAAATTTTCATTGAATTTTTACCGTCTTTTACCCACCTCCTAGGAGCATTTGCAAATTTACATAAAACATAATTTTACCACTTCTGTGAGTGGAATTTCAAAAATCTGAGAGACACGGTTGATATCAGTAAGTAAAATGTGGTTCAATGAGATGAAAATAATTTTTGGTGAATAGAAACTTTTTAATTTTATTTACCACGGTTAAAAGTTATTAGGGTAATTAAGGGTAAAAACTATATTATTATTACCTTATCATATGTCCTATATCAAATCGGATAAGTGTAATTTGACCAAAAATAATTTTAGGAATATAATATTATCAATTAGGTCCACTTAGATTAGATTGGGATATTTATTATTATTTAATTCGAAAAAGAGTTAAAAGAGTTAAAATCAATGTTTAATAATTAAACATTTTTGATATGGGGTTACACATATGATAAATTCGACTATAAATATTAATTAGAAAAATAAAGATATTTCCTACATAATGGTATTTTTTTATAATATTTAGACAATAAATACCTAAATTTATTCATGAAACAATGATGATGCAGTAATTACCATATTAATGAAATATTAACATAATTGATGTTATAAATACTTAAATAAATGTAATTTGAGACTTTTTTTCAAATCCACTAATTTTATAGGTTAATATGACATGTTATTTTTTATTAAATTATCTTTGTTCTAACTACTCATGCTGTTATGATTTGCAAAAAAATCAATTACCAAATCGTGTCAAAATTGACATAGAATAGTTTTTAAAACAAATATTATATTATTAATTGATATTCTATTCTTAAAAATATATGGATCGGCCAAATGACTTATATAATGTTATATATATTAATAATTAACCACTTGGGGTTCTTTTGGTGTGTTATAGTATGTTTATTAACCATATAGTGTAAGAAAACAAGAAGACACTCTAAAAGTAAAATTATTTAACTTAGAGTTAAATCTAAATGATAAGGTTAAAATAGTAACCTAAACTTTTATAAAACCTATTGGATGATAGGATTTCGACCCATCCCCACTTTAGCTTCTAAATAAATCAATTTGGAGCTATTTTAAACCGAATATGACTTTATTATAAAATAATATTTTATATTTTGCCTATGGTGCCCCTATCCTTCCTTATAAAAGGGCACCTCCTCCCTCTTCTCTTTACACAATTTTGAGCCTTCAAGCTCAGCCAACCCTAGACCATTTACATTCTCAACATCCCTAGAAACATTAAATATGTCACAACTACCCTTTCATTTAATTGAATTTAATTTTTTTTTTCTTTCTTGGTTTCGGTCATTCGTGTTGAGGTCCGGGCTGAGCCCCACATTAAAATTTGTTGTTGTTTAACGCCTTTACTGGGTTTCGGACATGTGCAGCTTCCATGCAGTTGGCGGTCGCCGCGCAGTCGGCCCAGGTCTCAAGATTTATTTTTCCCCTTCTTTACTGTTTTCATTATTATTCTTATTATTCTTATTATTATTTTTTTAAATAAATTTTATTAATATTGTCACTCTAGTTTTATTATTATTATTTTTATTATCTTAAATATTTTATTTTTATTTTTATTATTTTTCTGGTTTCATTATTATTATTATTATTATTATTATTATTACTACTACAACTAGTCTTATTATTATAATTAGTTTCTTTTTTTTCAATGAAAAAAAATTGGACCTAACCCTAATCATTGGCGCTACCCCCCTTCTCTTACCTATTTTTTCCATCCTACGGTGCTTCACCTACTGATCTCCCTCCGCCTCGCCCAACCGCAGCTGCTCCCAGCGTTACCTCTGCCTCCCTCAGCCGCCGGACCCTCTCCCTCACCCTCGCACACCCACTCCGGCAAACCCACGTGCACCAGGCTCCCCCCCGGTCCTCTCTTTTGCACCGTCTTCCCCTCCCCGGCCTACCCCATCGCTTTCATGGCCCGACCTTCGGCGTCCCACGCTCCCGCACAGGCCTCCTCTCGGCGCACCAGCCGCCTCTTCCCCGCTGGCCCTCCACCATCCGCCTTCCCTCGTCTGGAGACTTTGGCCGGGTCCTCCGACCACGTCCAGCTCGCCTCCCCTGCCGGACGTCTTGCCCATTTTTCCTCCCCCAAAGGTCGTTGCTCCTCCGCTGGTCCCAGCACGTCCCTCTGCCCTCGGCCTGCCCCCGCACTACCCTTCCCGGCCTCCGCAGCACTTTCTCGCTCTCCTTCTTTCACACCGGCCTCCATCCCTTAAGAGTGTGACCCCATGTCCAGCAAATCCACCATGCTTCTTCCAGACTCCCATTCCAAGCCTTGGTTCTCTTTACCGGGTCTGTGAAGGGACCTCAATGATCATACCACCATTCCGCTAAAGCCGTCTCAGCTTTTCATTCCATTGAGGTATGTAAATCTAAATTTTCCATTCCAACTAAGTATGTTTAATGATTGAGTGTTTCAATTAATCCATTGTCTTGACTCGCTCCTTAACAGATATAGTTAATTTTCTATATTGTATTAATGTTAATTGATTTCTCTAAAAATAGATTTGAACTATTTTTTTGATATGATTATAGGTTCCAATGTAAAATGTGTTCGTTGGATATATCTATATATTGGATACTATTTTAATCATGAAACACACCTTTGTAATACTCTAATAGTGTTTTTATAGTTGTTTCTAGTATGAATAATTTGTTAGAAATGACTTTTGAGGCGATTATTTGAATTATTCCATGAATTGGTGTACTCGTTTCATTCTATTGAATGTCAAATTATGTTTTGATAGTTTTTAAAATTTATTTTCACCTGAATCATGTATGTACTTAATTCATTATCATGTTTTCCATCGGAAAACGTTTCATTAAAATGGTTAGTTTGTGTTCCAGGAATTACGTGTAGGATGTGTAGATTTGTAAAGTATGTCCTATATGTTGTTTTGGTAAGTTTAATGATTTTTTAACCCAATGTTGCATCATTGAAGATTTTATGAAATTGGGTTGGGGTTATTTGAAAACAAGTGGACAAATTGAAACTGGAAATGGGCCGTTGGCTTGGCGTTGTGTGGTTTTGTTAACATTTTACGGATTTTTTTAACGTGACCTAATAATTTATGTTGATGATGTGGGTTATGTTTCAAAAATGTGTCGATATGGTTTTTTTTCATTGTTTGTTTTTTTGGTTTGTTTTAAGTCTGTCTTTGTGTGATTTTGGTTTTATGTGTTTATTGCAGCACGTTCGCAAGGTAGCCCTGCGATATTGCTGTCATTAGCTTGCGCTTTCTTGTACGTATGCGCGAGGCATGTCACACATTTGTGTTTGGACAACGAGCCGAGGTAGGTCCCCCACTGCACTTACCTTTAGATTTAGAATTTATTAATTTCTTGATGTTTTATTAATTTTTAATGAATTAGAAATAATATAAGATAATAAATTTTCAAATGATTACTTCGTGTGAAAAGAGATGTTTATTTTATATCGAACACTTGAAACACTTTCTTGACGAGGGGACACCCAGTATTGAAAGAATGCCCGTTTGAACTTTAAACATAATTCATAGAATTTCAATTGTACTTATAGTTTTAAAGATAAGTGATTTTCTCTGAACAAGTGTTTTAGGTCTTCTCAGGAAATGGGGGTTTTTTTTTAATTTGTGAAGGCCCGTTTGGAACTTTAATAAAATAAGTTATTTTGGAAAACCCATTCAGGGGTGATCTTTTGTGTGCGTTGATTGCGTGAGCTGTATGTGATGTTTGTGCATCGTGACAGATTGATTTACATTGTGGACGCACCCCTTTTATTGTATGTGTTGACATGGGAACCTGACATATTGAGTGAATCTTCTGAGAACGATTGCTGCACTAGTTTAAAACACACACTGGCTAGTGGCCCCATAGTAGGGGAATACTGAGTTATTGCTGCTATGGGGATTGGGCCCCTCGGTTAGGCCATGCAGGGCTATACCAGGTAGTAGTATGGATGTCTTGACGTCATAAAGTTAGGGCATGCCTTTAGGCTGAGTCAGATGTATTGTACGTTCTGGATTGTTCACGATCTCCTAGGTTCGACCCATGTTTCTTTTAGTGTTTATTTGTATGTGACGGACGATTGAGAGGTCGATTTCGGTTGATGACCCATGTGTGCCACTTTTTCCATTGCCCTTAGTGTGTGTTGTGTGTTGTGGGTGATTTTAATTTTTTGACTAATAATTAATGTTTGTATTTCTAAATTGTTCACAAAATGTTTCAAAATTCAATGCACCTGTTTCTTTCAACATTAAACTTGTTCTTATTTAAAAAGGGCAATGGACTGTTACTTGTTTTAAAAATGAAAGTGTATGTGGAAACCATATTTTATATAATTTAGTGCAAACCTGGAATTGATAAATTCTTTGTTTAATGGTATGTGCATTGGGAATAGAATTAGTCGGGCCTACCTACTGAGTTTTAATAGTCACGCCTATAGTTTTTTCCTGTTTTTAGTTTTTGTTGCAGGTTGACTTGAGTTAGTTCATCGTGGGCGAGACTTGGTTGTTGTGTGGAGAGTGACCCTCGAGGTCATGAGGAGTTTTGGTCGTAGTCAGGTTAGTAGAATTGTTGGTTTCTCTTTATTTACTTTCTTTTGTTCTATTTATTTCCATTTCTTAATTTATTTCTTTTTGGGCCAAATCGTTCCCACCTGGTTACTTTGGATGCCTGGCACTAGTTTCCAGCCCGTGGGGATCAGGAACGCCCTTTGGGACATGTCGTGGACCGGCTCGGGTGACTGGTTTAGGGTCATCCTGGGTTGGTTCATGACAAAATGGTATCAGAGGAGGCCCTTGTTATTTGGGGTGTCTAGTAGATGGAGATTAGGATTGTCGGGATTCAAGAGGTAGGTATGAGAAGGACGTCATTAACCCTTGCTCGTTCTGCACCTCAAGTCGCCAGGGATAGTTCAGGAATTGTGTCTTTGTTTCGTTCTAGTTTGTTTTGGATTGAGGGATGACAACGGAGGTAAACCTATGTTACATCATGATCTCACATGGAGTAGTGACCCATGTGGAGTCCCGGTACAAGGTTGGAATTCCTCCAAGTTGTTGACGCTTACTTGGGGCATGACCCACTACCATGTTGCCAAGATAAGTGTGACCTCTAGTCCCTCACTCCGGTGGTTTGATGTAAGTTGAGTGTCATTTTCATTCTGGTTGGTGTAAGAGCTTTTTTGGAAATGAAAAAGGGTTTTTGAAAATGGGACTGATTACTTTTAAATGACATTAAATTTATGAAATGGGTTTTAAAACTGAAAGCCTTCGGTTTGGAAAACCGTTGTTTGCCTGGAAAGTGTTTGAGAATGGTTTGGGGTGCAACCTCAGGTACTCCTTATGAACGTTTTCACATGTGAGAGGATGTGTGGAAAGTGAATGTTGGTGCCACTACTGAAAATCAGGCCATTAGCGACCGCCATTGGCGGTCGCTAAAGGCCTCTAGCGACCGCCATTGGCGGTCGCTGTTGCCTCGTCGTTAGAGGCTTTTAGCGACGGCCAATGGCGGTCGCTGTAGAAGGCCGGCAGATCGGCCTTCAGCGACCGCGAAGCGGTCGCTCATATAAAATTTTTTTTTTAAAATTTTTTTTATTGAATTGAATATATGTATATATATATATTCATATATATACTATTAAATACAATATTTTAAATATATATATATATATATATATAATATTTTAAATGTTTTAATATATATATAATATATATATAATATCAAATCATTGTGCTATAATAATTTAAAAACTTCGATTCAAGAAATAATCTCATTTCAGGTCTTTCGGAGCACGTTTGCTCCGAATGGGACCGCCGCACGCCGTTTTGGTGTTTTATGGCACCGGAAACGCATTTCCGGCCGCCGCGGTCAAACGGAACCTCCGAATGAGGTGCCGTCTGGCCGACCATTTCACAATTCACGCCCCAGATGTTGTCGTACGGTTTCGTGGCATTCGGAGGTCGTTCGGGTGGTTTTGACCCCCCAACGCGCCATTTCAGCGCGCGCCGCGCTGCTGAAAAGGACACAATCGGACGTGCCGCGTGCACCGCACTTCCAATGGATGTGTGGACTCCTCCTGCATCTCAGGAATAATATTTCTATCTTTCCTGTGCGGTTTCAGGTCTTTCGGAGCACGTTTTCTCCGAATGGGACCGTCGCACGCCGTTTTGGTGTTTTATGGCGCCAGAAACGCGTTTCCAGCCACCGCGGTCAAACGGAACCTTTGAATGAGGTGCTGTCTGGCCGACCATTTCAAAATTCACGCCCCGGATGTTGTCGTACGTTTTTGTGGCATTCGGAGGTCGTTCGGGTGGTTTTGACCCCCCAACGCGCCATTTCAGCGCGCGCCGCGCTGCTGAAATGGACACAATCGGACGTGCCGCGCGCACCGCATGTCCGATGGACGTGCGGCCTCATCCTGCATCTCAGGAATAATATTTCTATCGTTCCCGTGTGGTTTCAGGTCGTTCGGAGCACGTTTTCTCCGAATGGAACCACCGGACGCCATTTTGGTGTTTTATGGCGCCAGAAACGCGTTTCCGGCCGCCGCGGTCACACGGCAACTCCGAATGAGGTTCCGTCTGGCCTACCATTTCACAATTCACGCCCCGGATGTTTTCGTACGGTTTTGTGGCATTCGGAGGTCGTTCGGGTGGTTTTGACCCCCCAACACGCCATTTCAGCGCGCGCCTCGCTGCTGAAAAGAACACAATCAGATGTGTCGCGCGCACCGCACGTCCGATGGACGTGCGACGTCCTCCTGCATATTAGGAATAATATTTCTATCGTTCTCGTGCGGTTTCAGGTCGTTCGGAGCACGTTTGCTCCGAATTGGACCGCCACACGCTGTTTTGGTGTTTTATGGCGCCAGAAACGCGTTTCCGGCTGCCGCGGTCACACGGCACCTCTGATTGAGGTGCTGTCTGGCCAACCATTTCACAATTCACTCCCCGGATGTTGTCGTACGGTTTCGTGGCATTCGGAGGTCGTTCGGGTGGTTTTTACCGCCAAACGCGCCATTTCAGCGCGCGCCGCACTGCTGAAAAGGACACAATCGGACGTGCCGCGCGCACCGCACGACCGATGGACATGCGGCCTCCTCCTGCATCTCAGGAATAATATTTCTATCGTTCCCATGCGGTTACAGGTCTTTCGGTGCACGTTTGCTCCGAATGGTACCGCCGGACGCCGTTTTGGTGTTTTGTGGCGCCAGAAACGCGTTTCCGGACGCCGCGGTCAAACGGCACATCCGAATGAGGTGCCGTCTAGCCGACCATTTCACAATTCACGCCCCGGATGTTTTCGTACGGTTTCGTGGCATTCGGAGGTCGTTCGGGTGGTTTTGACCCCCCAATGCGCCATTTCAGCGAGCGCCGCACTGCTGAAAAGGACACAATCGGACGTGCCACGCGCACCGCACGTCCGATGGACGTGCGGCCTCCTCCTGCATCTCAGAAATAATATTTCTATCGTTTCCGTGCGGTTTCAGGTCGTTCGGAGCACGTTTGCTCCGAATGGGACCGCCGGACGCCGTTTTGGTGTTTTATGGCGCCGGAAAAGCGTTTTCCGGCCGTCGCGGTCACACGGCACCTCCGATTGAGGTTCCGTCTGGCCGAACATTTCAAAATTCACGCCCCGGATGTTGTCGTACGATTTCGTGGCATTCGGAGGTCGTTCGGGTGGTTTTGACCCCCCAACGCGTCATTTCAGTGCGCGTCGCGCTGCTGAAAAGGACACAATCGGGCGTGCCGCACGCACCACACATCCGATGGATGTGCGGCCTCCTCCTGCATCTCAGGAATAATATTTCTATCGTTCCCGTGCGGTTTCAGGTCGTTCGGAGCACGTTTTCTCCGAATGGGACCGCAGCACGCCGTTTTGGTGTTTAATGGCGCCAGAAACGCGTTTCCGGCCGCCGCGGTCACACGACACCTCCGAATGAGGTCCCGTCTGGCCGACCATTTCAAACTTCACGCCTCGGATGTTGTCGTACGGTTTCGTGGCATTCGGAGGTCGTTCGGGTGGTTTCGACCCCCCAATGCGCCATTTCAGCGCGTGCCGCGCTGCTGAAAAAGACACAATCGGACGTGTCGCGCGCACCGCACCTCCGATGGACGTGCGGCCTCCTGTTGCATCTCAGGAATAATATTTCTATCGTTCCCGTGCGGTTTCAGGTCGTTCGGAACACGTCTGCTCCGAATTGGACCGTCGCACGCCGTTTTGGTGTTTTATGGCGCCGGAAACGTGTTTCCGGCCACCGCGGTCACACGGCACCTCCGATTGAGGTGCCGTCTGGCCGACCATTTCACAATTCACGCCCCGGATGTTGTCGTACGGTTTCGGGGCATTCGGAGGTCGTTCGGGTGGTTTTGACCCCCCAACGCGTCATTTCAGCGCGCGCCGCGCTGCTGAAAAGGACACAATCGGACGTGCCGCGCGCACCGCACGTCCGATGGACGTGTGGCCTCCTCCTGCATCTCAGGAATAATATTTCTATCGTTCCCGTGCGGTTTCAGGTCGTTCGGAGCACGTTTGCTCCGAATAGGACCGCCGCACGCCGTTTCGGTGTTTTATGGCGCCGGAAACGTGTTTCCGGCCGCCGCAGTGACACGACACCTCCGATTGAGGTGCCGTCTGGCCGACCATTTCAAAATTCACGCCCCGGATGTTTTCGTACGGTTTCGTGGCATTCGGAGGTCGTTCGGGTGGTTTTGACCCCCCAACGCGTCATTTCAGCGCGCGCCGCACTGCTGAAAAGGACACAATCGGACGTGCCGCGCGCACCGCACGTCCGATTGACGTGCGGCCTCTTCCTGCATCTCAGAAATAATATTTCTATCGTTCCCGTGCGGTTTCAGGTCATTCAGAGCATGTTTGCTCCGAATGGGACCACTGGACGCCGTTTTGGTGTTTAATGGCGCCGGAAACGCGTTTCAAGCCGTGGTCAAACGGCACCTCCGAATGAGGTGCCGTCTGGCCGACCATTTCACAATTCACGCCCTGGATGTTGTCGTACGGTTTCGTGGCATTCAGAGGTCATTCGGGTGGTTTTGACCCCCCAACGCGCCATTTCAGCGCGTGCCGGGCTGCTAAAAAGGACACAATCGGACGTGCCGCGCGCAACGCACGACCGATGGATGTGCGACCTCCTCCTGCATCTCAGGAATAATATTTCTATCGTTCCCGTGCGGTTTCAGGCTGTTCGGAGCACGTTTTCTTCGAATGGGACCGTCGGACGCCGTTTTGGTGTTTAATGGCGCCGGAAACACATTTCCGGCCGCTGCGGTCAAACGGCACCTCCAAATGAGGTGCCGTCTGGCCGAAAATTTTGCAATTCACTCCCCGGATGTTTTCGTACGGTTTCGTGGCATTCGGAGGTCGTTCGGGTGGTTTTGACCCCCCAACGCGCCATTTCAGCGCGCGCGCGCACTGCTGAAAAGGACACAATCGGACGTGCCGTGCGCACCGCACGTCCGATGGACGTGCGGCCTCCTCCTGCATCTCAGGAATAATATTTCTATCGTTCCCGCGCGGTTTCAGGTCGTTCGGAGCACGTTTGCTCCGAATGGGACCGCCAGACGCCGTTTTGGTGTTTAATGGCGCCGGAAACACGTTTCCGGCCGCCGCGGTCAAACGGAACCTCCGAATGAGGTGCCGTCTAGCCGACCATTTCACAATTCACGCCCCGGATGTTGTCGTACGGTTTCGTGGCATTCGGAGGTCGTTCGGGTGGTTTTGACCCCCCAACGCGTCATTTCAGTGCGCGCCGCACTGCTGAAAAGGACACAATCGGACGTGCCGCGCACCACACGTCCGATGGATGTGCGTCCTTCTCCTGCATCTTAGGAATAATATTTCTATCGTTCCCGTGCGATTTCAGGTCGTTTGGAACACGTCTGCTCCGAATTGGACCGCCACAGGCCGTTTTGGTGTTTTATGGCGTCGGAAACGCGTTTCCGGCCGCCGCGGTAACACGGCACCTCCGATTGAGGTTCCGTCTGGCCGAACATTTCACAATTCACGCCCCGGATGTTGTCGAACGGTTTCGTGGCATTCGGAGGTCGTTCGGGTGGTTTTGACCCCCCAACGCGCCATTTCAGCGCGCGCTGCGCTGCTGAAAAGGACACAATCGTACGTGTCGCGCGCACCGCACATCCGATGGACGTGATGCCTCCTCCTGCATCTCAGGAATAATACTTATATCGTTCCCGTGCGGTTTGAGGTCGTTCGGAACACGTCTTCTCCGAATTGGACCGCCGCACGCCGTTTTGGTGTTTTGTGGCACCGGAAACGCGTTTCCGGCCGCCGCGGTCACACGGCACCTCCGATTGAGGTTTCGTCTGGCCGACCATTTCACAATTCATGCCCCGGATGTTGTCGTACGGTTTCGTGGCATTCGGAGGTCGTTCGGGTGGTTTTGACCCCCCAACGTGCCATTTCAGCACGCGCCGCGCTGCTGAAAAGGACACAATCGGACGTGCCGCGCGCACCGCACGTCCGATGGACATGCGGCCTCCTCCTGCATCTCAAGAATAATACTTCTATCGTTCCCGTGCGGTTTCAGGTCGTTCGGAGCACGTTTGCTCCTAATTGGACTGCCACATGCCGTTTTGGTGTTTAATGGCGCCGAAAACGCGTTTCCGGCCGCCGCGGTCAAACGGCACCTCCGAATGAGGTGCCGTCTGGCCGACCATTTCACATTTCACGCCCCGGATGTTGTACGAGGGTGCGGGGGGTTGTACGGGGGTGTGGGGGGGGGGGGCTGTACGGGGGTGCGAGGGGCTGTACGGGGGTGCGGGGGGCTGTATGGGGGTGGCGGGGGGCCAGTACGGGGGTGCGGGGGGCAGTACGGGGGTGCGGGGGGTTGTACGGGGGTGCGGGGGGGCTGTACGGGTGTGCGGGGGGGTAGTACGGGGGTGCGGGGGGCAGTACGGGGGTGCAGGGGGGCTGTACGGGGGTGCGGGGGGGGGGGGGGAGGCAGTACGGGGGTGCGGGGGTGCGGGGGGGGGGGGGGGGGCAGTACGGGGGTGTAGGGGGGGGGGGGGCTGTACGGGGGTGCGGGGGGGCTGTACGGGGGTGCGGGGGGGCTGTACGGGGGTGCGGGGGGCTGTACGGGGGTGCGGGGGGCTGTACGGTGGTGCGGGGGGGGGGGGGGGGGCTGTCCGGGGGTGCGGGGGTGCGGGGTGGCTGTACGGGGGTGCGGGGGTGCAGGGGGGGGGGGGCTGTTGGAATTAGTTCGACTTTTTCAAATGTAGAATCATTCAAGATTATCTGATCAAAAACTCAATATGTGTACAAAATATTTAAAAGACCACCATGGATGGTAATAATGCATTACATAAATGAATAAATATAGTACATCAATGTCAACCCTACCAGTAAAAACAAAAAACATATCTCGTGAATATATGGTGCGTCACGGGTTGTCATCACTGCTACCTCCTTCTGGTGGGCCAGGTGCCTGCAACAAATAAACATTATAAATATTTTAATAACAAAAATAATTTAAATTAAATAAATAAATACAGTATATACCTGCGTAGTATGATCCCCCTGTACCATCAGCTCGACGCACATATTCCCCCAGTGCTCTAACCTCAGCTGTCAATTGCGCATTTGTCTCCTCAGAAGCGCGCAGCCGTGCCTCAAAATCTGACATCTGCTGTGTCATATGAGCAACAGTAGGACCGACAACCGCAGCGCGTGAAACTACAGAACGAGGAATCCCTGCTCCATAGGTCAAACTATAGCCATGCCCGTCCCGACCAATAATGCGATGAAAGATCTCATCCCGTCGCATGGGAAGCTGTCGCTGGTCCTCTGGCAGATGCTCTAACTCAGCTTCAAATTGAGCCTGTGAAATATTTAAATATATATAAATATATATATGTTAATATATAGATTTATGTAATTATTGGTAAGTACAGACACTTACTATCAATGCTGCAACCTCTGGATCATTGCGATCACGAGTCCTTATCCACACCGACATTTTATCAGTTGCTGCACCTTTCCCTCACAACTGTATATTAAAAGAATATAAACACAAAAAAATATTAATTAATAAATTAAAAAATGAATAATATATACCTCATGTCGGATCTGAGACACGTGACGAGTCCCGAGCCTGTGAGCTGGTCCCTGCAACGCTCGATTCTCCGAATGGCGTGTTGACACCTCCTACATTCAATTCATTCAAATTTCAAACAAATCACATATTCTTGAAAATATATATACAGAAAAATAATTAATATACAAACCGGAACACCCTCAGTAGACCAATATGCAACCAAGTCACGCCACGGAGCCGGGAGGACACCTCTCGGGACTTTTTCCAAAATGTCAAGGGCACCCACATTTGGTACCCAGTGGTCCCTCTTCACTTTGCCTTTATAATCTTTCCACATCTTACGACATTTGCTCATACACACGGGTCGAAACTCTTCAGGGCATACTTTCAAATTTTTCTATAAAAAAAATAATCAAACATATTAGTATTCTTTATAAATAGAAAATAAAGTAAAATTATTTTCTTACCTGAACCTCCCTCCATAGACGATCTAATGTGTCCTGAGGGATAGAAGCCCAATCACGCGTGGTCAATGGAAATCGATGTGGGTCACGTATGATATGACCCAGCTGACGAATAAATGCCGGGGCATTCGGTCCCACGGGATGAAATACCTCATCAAATGAAACATCTATCGTCGTGTCGGAATTCCATGATAATATGCCACGACCAGGGCCTCTCCAGCGAGAGGAAGAAGCAGTCGAGTCTGATCCTGTTGAAAACAATTTTATATATAAATTGACAAATGTTATATATATATATATATATATATGTCAATTACATAAAAAATATAGACAATGACATTCAAGCATACCTCGACCCTGAGACGTAGATGCCTCAGATGGATGATGTGGATCTTCTGCCTCTTACCCTGACATGTCTGCAGTCATAGAAAATATCAGTAATGAGTCCAAAGTGTATAAAAGATAAATTGGATTGTTCTTAATAAATCAAACTTGTACAACTGTTAATCAAACAAAAAATGGATTGAATAATTAGTTGTGAATGAATTTTAAAAAATCAGAAAGTTAATCAACCTAAATATTTATGACTGAATTAACTTACAAAAGTGAGGATTAAAACTTATAAGGATTTATAAAATGATTAGATAATTGATGATATCCTAGGACATTCTACTGAATATCGGGAAAACAATTATACCTTTCATTAAGCATGCAAATTGACCGTTTCTCCTTCAACAGCCGCTCTGACCCAATAAATATCTTCTTCATGTTGAACTACGGTATGTTGATCAAGTTGTTGGAAAACAAACGGAACAGTCTCAGGTTCATCTCCTTCAAATAAAAACACTCCTCACCGAGACATTTTGACAACAACTTGCCAACTTGGATCCGAAGGCAAAGTAACGAAGAATACTTGTTCCGCTTGTGATGTCAAAATGAAAGGTTCATTCTCAACTCGTTCATTATTTCTGTATAACATATAGTTAAAATTCACCAATGAAAACTGATATTGATCGACTTTACATCCATGCACTGGATCAACCCAATTACACATTAACAATATGTACTTCAAACCGTGTGTGTATACAACTTCAATGATGTCTATCAATTGACCATAGTAATAACCAGAATCGACAAAGGGACAACCGATGCCACTGTTTTGTGTTGCTCGTTTGTCGTCAACATCATTAATGCGAAATCGAAAACCATTAGCATCAATAGCTTTATAACGACGAGCTGTTATAGATGGAACCTCAGCCAGTTGGATAAATACTTCAGGTAGCGTGGGGTCCCCTAACTCCCTCAGCTTACGAACCTACATAATTTATAAAAATCAATACTGATATATGCAGAAATAATTAGTTTAATACTTCACTCATAATGAAAATCAATTTATACATACATAATCCTTGAACCAATCATGAAATGCCGCATAATGAGATTGTTGAATTTTCAACTCAGTCGCACGATGCATCTCTTCTTTTATCTCATTAATGTGTTTCCTGCAAATGATTACGCGATGTTTAAATGATCAACTTATGCAAACAAAACATGTAAAAGTTATACAAGCACATTGATAAGATACTTACTGCATTAATGGTGCAACTGATGGATTATTGAACAAGATATATCGATGTGCTTGTATCCACTCGATTTTGTCCATATCAAATGTGGTTCCTTCTCCAACTGGACAATCATGAATCCGAGAGGGCTTATCTAATTTTGTTTTAACATCCGTAAAATATTCTGCACAAAAGGTAGTACACTCATCCATCAAATAACCATTGGCTATTGATGCCTCTGGACGAGCTCTATTGCGTACAAATCTTTTCAATGTACTCAAATACCGTTCAATAGGATACATCCACCTGAATTGCACTGGACCAGCAGCCATTACTTCATCAGTTAGGTGCACTGTCAAGTGGACCATAACATCGAAAAATGTGGGGGGGGGGGAAAGTTTCTCAAAGTGACAAAGCGTAAGTACAATTCGGTCCTGCAATCTTTTTAAATCACTCATTCGTTGATTTCTTAAACAAAGATGTCTAAAAAAATTACTCATCTCAATCAAGGGCTGAACAACATTGGGGGATAAATAATCACAAATTGCGATTGGAATCAACTACTGAAGTAATATGTGATTGTCATGACTTTTCAACCCTTGCAATGTCTTGCTCGTCAGATTAACACACTTTGAAATATTAGAAGAGTAACCATCAGGCACCTTGACCATCTTCAAAATGGAAAGAAATGTCTCTTTCTCCTCTGTAGTCATCGAATACTGTGCAGCAGGCATATATGACTTGTTTCCCTCAGCTAACTGTAAATGCAACTGTTTCCTTAAACTCATTTCTTCCAAATCACGGCGTGCATTAACATGGTCCTTTGACTTTCCACTGACACCTAAAATGGTCCACAATATGTTATCACAAACATTTTTTTCAATGTGCATGACATCCAAATTATGCCTCAACATGTTAGTTTTCCTATACGGAAGACTATAAAAAATACTTTTCTTTTTCCAATTGTGACTGCGCTGCCTACCCGCAGCACGAATATTACGTACTGGAGGAGCCACCAAATCCTGAATTTCATATATCGTGCGGATATTTTATTCCTCAATATGTGATAACATTTCAACTCCTGTCATGATCTTTGGTGCTAGGCTGAACTCTCTAGAACCATCAAATGCCACTCTGTCCTTTCTAAACCTGTGCTGGGGAGGGAGAAAACGACTGTGACCCATGTATGCACATTTTTTGGAATGTTTAAGCCATACAGATTTTTTACTTTTATTGCAACAAGGGCAAGAAAATTCCCCTTTCGTACTCCAGCCTGATAAATTTGCATAAGCTGGGAAGTCATTTATTGTCCACAATAAAGCAACATGCAGTTTCAACATTTCATTCGTTTCGCAGTCATAAGTCATCACACCATCGCCCCAAAATTCATTCAACTCATCAATCAATGGCTAAAGGTAAACATCAATCATATCTCCCGGACTTTTAGGTCCATCAATAAGAGTGGAAAGTAATATAAATTGTTGCTTCATACAAAGCCACGGAGGAAGATTATATGGAACCAACACCACGGGCCATGTGCTATGAGTTGCACCAACCATAGACTTGAATGGATTGAAACCATCTGCTGCCAATCCCAATCGGACATTACGAACATCTTTAGCAAAGTCGGGATGTCTCTTATCAAAATCCTTCCATGCATGAGAGTCTGCCGGGTGGGTTAACATGTCACTTTCATGAACTCTTTCTGCATGCCATCTCATTAAATTAGAAACTTTAGATGACATAAAAAATCTTTTCAACCTCGGTTTAAGGGGAAAGTAATGCATTTGCTTTACGGAAATCGGTTTCCCCTGTATCGCAATCTGACTTTGATGAGTCTTATTTCCCCTGTTCTCTTTCCACCTGGAAGCGCCACAAACCGTACAAATATCCAAATGAGCAGTTTCATTTCTAAACAACATACAATTGTTTGCACATGCATCTATAGTCTCATATGTAAAACCTAAGTTCTCTGTCAACTTACGAGCATAGTAATACGACTCAGGAATCTTAGCGTCGACAGGAAGAACTTTTTTCAATAAAACCAAAAGCATGTCGAATGATGTGTCTGACCAATTATTCAAAGTCTTCAAATGCAACAAGTCCACGATAAACGACAGTTTATTGTAAGACGTACATCCAGGATATAATTCTGTTTTCGCATCATCAAGTACTTCATAAAACCTCCTCGAATCACGATCTGCACCAGAGCGAAGATTTATCTCACCGCTCTCAAGATTCTGGATGTCAATGCCTTCAGGATCAAACCCACATACCATTTCAGTAAGCATTTCATGCATTGGATCAATCATCCTTGCATCAACATCCATCTGAGCTGCATCTGTATTTTGACAACGAACATATTCTTCTCCATGACGAGTCCAACTCTTATAATTTTTCAGAAATCCATTAAAGAAAAGGTGTTCCCTCACAGTAACTCATGAGAATTGATATCTGTTAGCACATTTTCTACATGGACAACTAATATAGTCACTTTCAAATCCTCTCGTGAAGTCAATAAACTGCATAATGCCATTGAAATATTCTCTAGACGTTCGATTTGGAAGATCAATCCAACTCTTATCCATAATAATATCTGTATAACAAACATTTACACAATACTTATTACATTTACATTTTTCAAATAAACTATATTCAAAATAAATATTAACCATTTGTTTATGAACCATTGATAAAATAATAATGTAACTGAAATCTCATGTTACCTGATTGAGCTACAAACCTGAAAGGGAGGGGAGCCGAAGGCGGTGCTGCGAGGGAGAGGAGGCAGCGAAGGGGAGCCGGAGCCAAAGGAGGTGCGGCAAGGGAGGGGACGGGCGGCGGCGGCGGCGGAGAGATGGAGGAGAGGAGGCGGTGAGGGGACGAGGGACGGGCAGCGAGGGGGGGGGGTGTCCGGGGTCGGGGGGGGGGGGGGGGGGGCTGTCCGAGGTGCGGGGAGGGGTTTCCGGGGTGTCGGGGGCCTGTTAGGGGTGCGGGCAGGGGTGTTTGGGGTGCGGGGGTGTCCGGGGTGGGGGGTGGCTGTCTGGGGTGCAGGGGGGCTGTCGGGGGTGCGGGGTGGGGTGTCCGGGGTGCGGGGGGCCTGTCCGAGGTGCGGGGGGGCTGTCCGGGTTCGGAGGGGGGGTGTCCGAGTGCGGGGGGGGGGGGCTGTCCGGGGTGCGGGGGGGCTTTCCGGGTTCGGAGGGGGGTGTCCAAGTGCAGGGGGGGCTGTCCGGGGTGCGGGGAGGCGTCCGGGGTGCGGGGGGCGGTCCGGAGTGCGGGGGGGGGGGGGGGCTGTCCGGGGTGCGGGGAGGCGTCCGGGGTGCGAGGGGCGGTCCGGAGTGCGCGGCGGGGGCTGTCCGGGGTGCGGGTGCCGTCCGGGGTGGGGGGGGGGAGGGCCGAGAGGCCGGAGGCCGGAGGGCGGTGGCCGGAGGCCCGAGGGCGGAGGGCGGCGGCCGGAGGGCGGGCGGCAGGGGAGGGCGGGCGGCGGGGGAGGGCGGGCGGCGGGGGAGGCCGGGCGGCGGGGGAGGCCGGGCGGCGGGGGAGGCCGGGCGGCGGGAGAGGCCGGGCGGCGGGGGAGGGGAGGGCGGCGAGGGAGGGCGGCGAGGGAGGGCGGCGAGGGAGGAAGGGGGTTAGGGCGGCGATCGGGGGGATCGGGGTCGAGGGAGCGTGGGGGGGGGGGCGCAGAAGCCCCCCGTTTTTTTATGTAGGTTAGCGACCGCCATTGGCGGTCGCTATTGGTTAGCTATAGCGACCGCCAATGGCGGTCGCCCGATTCTGGGGGGCTTCAATGCCCCGTTTTCTAGTAGTGTGTGTATGAATGAAAGTGGATGAAAACAAGTGAAATAGTTCATGGGATTACCTGGGTGTGTTTGAAATTAAAGGCTTGATCTTGTTTTCTGAATTGGCTTTTAAAGAGGAAAATAGATTTGGAAAGTGATTTTGGTTTGAAAAGTAGATTTGGTATTTGGAAAGTGGTATTGAAAGAAAGAAATTTCAAAATATAAAAAAGGGTGGTTTTGGAATCTAAAATGAAACGAAAATTTTGGACAGGGAATTTTGGGTTGTGTTTGCGGTTGTTTGTTTCATTTGAGCTGGTTGTCTTGGATGAAGCCTTTTTCTTTGATGTTGCTTCTATTTATATCGATTTCAGCTTGGTGTGATATATGTTGTTCTGAAATACCACCCAGAAAGGTTCCCAGAGTTTTTGATGAGTCACGCCCAGTTTTTGGTCCTTACCGGACGTTGACTGTCCTTTACGGTGATCAGGGTCTGTTAGAGACAGTGGAGTGGCTTGAAGAGGTCGAACGCATCTTCAGGGTATTGGGAAGTCCCGAAGCTATTAGAGTGCACACCGTTTTGGGTCTGATCGAAGGTCTAGATCTAGACGAGTAGGAGTTGTTCACCCCGCCATCACTGCAATTTGGGATGATGTGGTATGTCTTTAAAGACTTCTTCGTTCAATGTTTTATACTTGTGGAGGTGAAGACGAAGAAAATGAAAGAGTTCATGGGTGTTCAACATGGCCAGTAGACGGTGAAAGTGTATGTTGAACATTTCAGGGATCTTGTCTCTTTTTCTAGGGGTAGTGTCGTAGGACTGGATGAAGACTTCTCCCATCATCAGGGGTCTTCGTCCAGAGATCAAGGAGCGAGTCCTCCATTTTTGGGAGCATCACTTTTGAGAAGTTGGTGCGCGAGGTGTTCTTAACTGAGTTAGTTTCCGGAGTGCCAACGATAGACAATCCACCGTATCTAGTTGCTCATGAAGGTCCTCCATCTGATGAGCAGAGTGTGTCAGGTAAATTTCATTCTAAAGAGTTCTTTACGGTGGATCTAACTTCCAGTTCGTCAGACCGTTTAATGGTGTACCGTCAGTATGGACGATTAGGGAATACGAGTCGTTATGTCACACCCCTCCGAAGACATGCCATCATTGCGGGTGTCTGGATCATCTAGAGAAGCTTTTAAGGAGGCGTCGCCAGTGGAAGAAACTGTGACCAGAAGATTTCAGTGCCTGACTATGAGGCAGGAGATTCTTCAACCATCGGAGCCCCAACCATAGGTCTTGGGGTGAAGCTCGCGCACAGTCAGGAGTTGTCGGGGGTGTGACGCCTCAATTCGGGTCTCATTTCCCGTGTTGCCAATGAAACATTTAAAGTCCTTATGTTCTCATCCTTCCACTCTTAAAGTTTTGGTGTTGTTGTAGGTTCATTGTGTCATCGTGAGGTTGGGGTGAACGTGTTCGTTTGTAATCTAAACAGTCTTGTTTGTCTGATTATGGTGTTCTGGATCTTGCGTTTTTCTTAAAAGAATGTTTTGACATTGTATGAGTTAATCTTTGTTTAGCGGTGTTCGTTTGGAGATATAAGTGCTTGTGGAGGAGTTCGGGTTTGGGGTTATGCTCAGGTTTACCACTTGGGTCAAGTTCTGTTCAGAGGTTTTTCTCTAGTGTTCGGGATTCTTTTGGTCTGAGTCGAGAGTTCCAAATTTTTGGCAGAGATGTTGTTTCTCTCATGATATAGATGTTAGTCTGGATCGGTTGGGAGTTCCTGTGTCGCCCCCCCTTCTCGAGGTGGTATGTTGAGGTGTTAAATTTACACGCTAGTTGAGTTCTTGTGGTGGGGAGAACCCTCTCGTGTTCTCCCATTCCCTTATTTTGTGGTTTCTTCTAGTTTTATTTTGGCATGAATTATTGATTGGTCCATCGTTCGGCTGGGTGACTTTCTGGGGGAAGAAAGTGTCTGTGGTGGGGAGAGTTGTCACATCCTCCCTTTCTTTTTATTTTATTTTATTTTATTTTTTTCTTTCTTGGTTTCAGTCATTCGCGCCGAGGTCCGGGCTGCTCCCCAGATTAAAATTTGTTGTCGTTTAATTCCTTTACTCGGTTTCAGACACGAGCAGCTGCCATGCGGTTGGCAGTCGCCGTGCACTCGGCCCAGGTGTCATGCTTTATTTTCCCCCTTCTTTACTATTTTCATTTTTATTCTTATTATTCATATTATTATTTTTTAAAAATAAATTTTATTAATATTGTCACTCTAGTTTTATTATTATTATTTTTATTGTCTTAATTATTGTAATTTTATTTGTATTATTTTTATGGTATCATTATTATTATTATAATTATTATTATTGTAACGGCCCGAAATTTTGAATAAATCTTGTTTCCTAATTTCATGTGTTATTTTATTTTATTTTTATACTCAAGAAAAATGTTTTATTTGATAAACATGATTATAATTAAAATGAGACCATTGGGATTTGATTGTTATATGACCATCGGTCAATATGACCACTGTGAACAAAATGTTTTGATTATTGTCTCTAAATACAAGTAATCTTGGATAATTATTATAGAAAGAAGATTCGATGGCCTAACCTAGTATTCTTGGACCGATCGAAGCCCATCTAACAGAGCTTGGGAAGGAGGTAGCACCATTGGGCTTTGCTCTGGATCAAATCCATGCCGAACTTCATTATGTGTAGTTAGAACGGAATCGCCTTCGTGAGAAGTTCAAACTGATAGAAATTACTACTCGGGCAATGTTGACTGAGCCGCCCCAAGATTCTATCACCCTAGCACACCTTACTCTTAGGTCCTATACTGGTATTATAAGGGGCTATGTAACGAGACCGTAACTGCCTTGTGTAATCCTTGTTTTAAATAAAAATTGGGATTTCTTCTTATGATGAAGTTAATGAATTTTGAAATGAAAGGATAAATATAGTATGCATATTTTTGATGAATTTTAGAAAAAGGATATTTTAAAAATGGTTGTGTAAACCTTAAATAATTAAAAATGCGTAATGATTTTCAAAAAATGGTCTTATACTATTATGTCCAGTACGAAATTTATAGTCTAATAAGATCAACTTGATTTTTGATGAATAGTAAATTGTGAATAGTGATTTTACGCTTAGGATTAGTAATGTGACCAAATGGATTAATAAACTCACTTAAAGAAAGTTTTAAAATAATCTAGGCACCTTGATTAAGTAATGTGATTCAATAAAATGGTTAAATAACGGTTTCATTAATTATTATTCATGTATTAGTTTTTTCGGGTGAATAGTGTTTTTTAATTAAAAAATTAATTTACAATATTTAGAAAATTATTTTTATAAAATGGATTTCATTTTTGAACTTAGAGCATCGATATTATGTTAAGGTAATTTTTGGGGATTTTTCTGAAAAAAATGAATTTTCGGTGAATAGTGAATTTATTTAAAAATTGAATTAAAAATATTTAGAAAATTATTTTTATAAAATGGAGTTCATAAATGTAATTAGGGAATCGATATTTAGTTAAGGTGAAAGTTTGGGATTTTTCTGAGAAAGATGAATTTTTCAGTGAATAGTAAAAATTCAGTTTTAGGGTTTCTGTATGTTTAATGACATCATAATTGTATCTTGATGCTGTCATTAGATCTTTTAAGGGTTGGCCGGCCAAGGGTGATGAATTATTGTTTTGGGGGACCCATGTGGCATAACTCCATGAAAAATGCCAAGGGATAGCACATGGGTTTGAGAAAAGCACATGTGAGGTGTCCCTTGGCCATTAATGCCTTGTCCCCTCACTTTCCCTATAAATACCAAGCCCTCCTCTCATCCATTCGACTCCCCACTCATTCCCAACGAATTTATGGTCTCATTACCTCCCAAGGAGTCCTCCCAAGGTGCCCCCAAGCCCTCAAGGTCCCAACCTTTGAGGTTTAAGAGTTACATTTTAAGGTAAGGGATCTGACCTCTCTCTTTAATTTCAAGTAATCTCTTTTATGTCATTCCTTTTATGATCCATGTTTATATGTTGTAGGATGTTATTTTATACTCCTCTTACTGACCTTTTCATGTTAATATAATGAAACATCCCCTCTTACTCTCATTATTTCGTTTTATGAAGTTTTAAGTGGCACCGTTAGGCTGACAAAATTTTCGTAACAGATTCTTTCTCCCTTCTCATTTTTCAAGATCTATTTTCATGTAAAGTAATTCAAGTTCCTTTTTATTATTTTGGGGTATGATCTCTAAATTTGTCATACTGATCTTTTATGATCATATGATGAGAGACCCCATTTGATCTCTTCAATTCAGTATTTTGAAGTTTTAAGTGGGGCTGTTAGGCTGCCGAATTTTTAAGTGGTTCTTCACCTTTCTCATTTTGAAGTTCTACTTTCATGTAAATTCTTTCATGTTCCTTTTTGTTATGTTGGGGAATGATCTCTATATCTATAATACTGACCTTTTATTGTCATATGATGAGAGACCCTATTTGATCTCTTCAATTCAGTATTTTGATGTTTTAAGTGGCGCTGTTAGGCTGCCGAATTTTTAAGTGGTTCTTCACCCTTCTCGTTTTGAAGCTCTACTTTCATGTCAATTATTTGAAGTTCTTTTTTGTTATGTTGGGGTATTATCTCTATATCTATCATACTGGTCTCTTATGTTCATATGATGAGAGACTCTATTTGATCCTATCAATTCATTTTTGGTTGAATTTTATGTGACGCCGTTAGGCTGCAGAATTTTCATAAGAGAAATCTTATTTTGTCTTCCTTTCATGTTCTTCATTTCAAATGGTATGTCCTTGAAATTTCATTACCATGATCATGTATCCTTCTTATTCTGTCCTTCTACTATTTTATGGGTCATTTATGAATGTTTGACCCATTTTACCTCTCTTTTTAATGTCTTTTAAAACCTCGTAACATAGCCATTATGCAGCAGAATTTTCGCCTCAAAATGTCTCTCTCTTTGTCTAAAGTTCTTTTATATTATTAAGTGAGTACTCAAAGCTCTTTCTTCTAAAGGGTTATTCACATATATACCAAAATATTCTATTTTAAATTCTGGGATCTACATACATGAGACCCACCTTCCATTTCTGTGGGTTTTAAAGTGATGTAAAGATCATGTCTTTAAAGCAGTTTTTAAAACGTTATGATTATGAAATGAAACCCGTTTATTTTATGCTATATGGGTTATTTATGAAATGTTTGATGATTATATATGTGGCTCACATGATAATAAAGGCAAATTTAAGGGTGCGCCTTGATAGCGCTCCAATGCATTGGGTAAAGAGTTAATCTCTAGAGATGACCATTTTTAACGACGCCATGGTGAATAACCTTGGTAATTTTTAACGACACCTTGGGGATGGACCTTGGTGAAACGAAACGATTTTCAATATTAAATGTTGCAGCCACATCTTCAAGTTATGAAAAATGTTATTTTTTTTATGATGTATCTCATTATTTCTTTCTCATGCCTTAAATTTCTTTTCATGTCCTTATTGAAGTATCTCAAGTTCACATGTAAAATGTTTCTCTTGTTTCCCTTACTGGGCTTTCTGCTCACCCTTTCTTTTGATGTATGTCCCCAGGTTATGAGATGCAGTAATGAACCTAGGATGAACTTAAGGAGAAGCCTTTCAAGTGTTTAAGAAGAGTGTTTTTGTTCTTTTCATATTTTATGTTCCTGGTTTCCAAGACACTAAACCTTAAAGAACCTCGGTTTTGTAAAATGTAATGAAAGTTTATGTGATAAAAAGACGGGATGCTATAGTTGGTATCAAAGGATGGTTTAGTTATTTGTGAAAATTAGGATATGAAAACACTAGGAAGAACCCTATAGAAAAGTTTAAATATAGGAAATATTCCTGGAATTTTTGTGAGGATTGAGTAAGGGGTTGCCAAGCAAATACATCCCTGTCTGGATACGAGCAGGTAGAGGTGGCTCTGGCACAGATGTACATAGGGGTAAAACCCAAAAACACCGCTTTGAGCTAGACTCAAACGGGAACTAGTACACGACAACGGGCCTTGCTGCACTCTTGGTTATGACACTCCCGGGGGATATGCTTCGGTAAATTCATAAGCTTAGTATGAACCATTGTTAAAGGAACACAGATAAAATAAAATAAAGATTCACATAAGAATATATGATCATGCATAACCTAGATGGTAACCTAGGAGATCACAAGTTAGGGTATACCTTTCATCTACAAGTTATCCTTATATGCTTTCAGTTCCTTTTCATGATTATTAGCTAAGTACTTAAGCCCCTAATTATGCTTTCTCTTCTTAGTTAATGGTGAGAAATGGAAGAACATGTCCCGACAACCAATGTGATAGGAAATGCGACGATTGTCGTCTTAATATGACAGGGATGATAAGGGGATTAAAATATGATTATTATTTTGGACGACGTTCATTATTTTGGGAACCATATTTGATCGAGGTAAATAGATTACTACGGTATTTTCATTGAGGAGTAAGGTTGACTTATATTTTGAAGAATTGATGAATTTAAGGTGAACTTATAGTAATTTAGGTTACTTATGGAAATGACTAACCTATCTTGGGTAAAATATGTTTAGGTTAGCTACTTTTGTTATAAGATGTTAGGAGTGGTTGATGTTGTTTGGAGATGAACAATGAAGTTTATTTTGGAAGACTATGTTATCAAATCTTTCTAGTATTTGGGTTTCAATATTAGTTTGGTTTATTTTGAGGAATCTTAAGGACCATTATTTACGGAATGGACTATGATGAACTTTGGGTTGTACCATGGAACTTGAAGATTTAAAAGTAGTTTCCATTCCTATGGGATTATTTTTTTTGAAGAGTTTTTTACCTTACTCTTTCTGTTTTTGGGATAATGTTTAAAGATAGAAGAAATAGATAGTTGATCTTTTGTGAATTATGTGATTCTCTAGAAGTTTATTCTTGTGTTTTGATGAGACCAAGTAGTTTTCAATTCTCATCGTTTGGAGAAAAGATTAGTTTTGGTAGAAACTTATTAAAGTATGAAACTCTACATGAAGGTAGATATATTTCCTTATGTTTTTGTTCTATGTTGTAAATGAATTCCTCAAAGTTATTAAAAGGAACGTAAAACAAAAACATTGTTGGTTTACGTTTCCTACTAGTTAATCAAAGACCGCTTACAGACATCATAAGTTTGGCATTTTCTTATGGTTAACTTTCTCCTAATCATGTTCTCTATCACTCCCCCTTAGAACGTGACCCTTTGTTTTCTCCTCCATGTCCATGTTTCCTACATGGAATCCTAGTATGAGTAAACTCGGGTGGCCTTTGTACTCCCTTTTATTTCTTTTCAAGTAATAGTGTTACAGAATCTTTTTCCGATGTGGGACTTTCAATGGAATTTCAAAACCCAATTTTAAAAATTGCGAGGATGCAATTTCTTAAGGGGGGAAGATTGCAACGACCCGAAATTTTGAATAAATCTTGTTTCCTAATTTCATGCCTTATTTTATTTTATTTTTATACTCAACAAAAATGTTTTATTTGATAAACATGATTATAATTAAAATGAGACCATTGGGTTTTGATTGTTATATGACCATCGGTCAATATGACAACTGTGAACAAAATGTTTTGATTATTGTCTCTAAATACAAGTAATCTTGGTTAATTATTATAGAAAGAAGATTCGATGGCCTCACCTAGTAGTCTTGGACCGATCGAAGCCCATCTAACAGAGCTTGGGAAGGAGGTATCACCATTGGGCTTTGCTCTGGATCAAAACCAAGCCGAACTTCATCATGTGAAGCGAGAACGGAATCGCCTTCGTGAGAAGTTCAAACTGATAGAAATTACTACTCAGGCAATGTTGACTGAGCCGCCCCAAGATTCTATCACCCTAGCACACCTTACTCTTAGGTCCTATGCTGGTATTATAAGGGGCTATGTAACGAGACCATAACTGCCTTGTGTAATCCTTGTTTTAAATAAAAATTGGGATTTCTTCTTATGATGAAGTTTATGAATTTTGAAATGACCGGATAAATAGAGTATGCATATTTTTGATGAATTTTAGAAAAAGGATATTTTAAAAATGGTTGTGTAAACCTTAAATAATTAAAAATGTGTAATGATTTTCAAAAAATGGTCTTCTACAATTATGTCCAGTACGAAATTTAGAGTCTAATAAGATCAACTTGATTTTTGATGAATAGTAAATTGTGAATAGTGATTTTACGTTTAGGATTAGTAATGTGACCAAATGGATTAGTAATCTCACTTAAAGAAAGTTTTAAAATAATCTAGGCACCTTGATTAAGTAATGTGATTCAATAAAATGGTTAAATAACGGTTTCATTAATTATTATTCAAGTATTAGTTTTTTCGAGTGAATAGTGTTTTTTAATTAAAAAATTAATTAAAAATATTTAGAAAATTATTTTTATAAAATGGATTTCATTTTTGAACTCAGCGCATCGATATTATGTTAAGGTAATTTTTGGGGATTTTTCTGAAAAAAATGAATTTTCGGTGAATAGTGAATTTATTTAAAAATTGAATTAAAAATATTTAGAAAATTATTTTTATAAAATGGAGTTCATAAATGTAATTAGGGAATCGATATTTAGTTAAGGTGAATGTTTGGGATTTTTCTGAGAAAGATGAATTTTTCAGTGAACAGTAAAAATGCAGTTTTAGGGTTTCGGTATGTTTAATGACATCATAATTGTGTCATGATGATGTCATGAGAGCTTTTAAGGGTTGGCCGGCCATGGGTGATGAATTATTGTTTTGGGGGCCCCATGTGGCCTAACTCCATGATAAATGCCATGGGAGAGCACATGGGTTTGAGAAAAGCACATGTGAGGTGTCCCTTGGCCATTAATGCCTTGTCCTCTCACTTTCCCTATAAATACCAAGCCCTCCTCTCATCCATTCGACTCCCCACTCATTCCCAACGAATTTATGGTCTCATTACCTCCCAAGGAGTCCTCCCGAGGTGCCCCCAAGCCCTCAAGGTCCCAACCTTTGAGGTTTAAGAGTTACATTTTAAGGTAAGGGATCCGACCTCTCTCTTTAATTTCAAGTAATCTCTTTTATGTCATTCCTTTTATGCTGCATGTTCATATGTTGGAGGATGTTATTTTATACTCCTCTTACTGAACTTTTCATGTTCATATAATGAAACATCCCCTCTTACTCTCATTATTTCGTTTTATGAAGTTTTAAGTGGCACCGTTAGGCTGACAAAATTTTCGTAACGGATTATTTCTCCTTTCTCATTTTTCAAGATCTATTTTCATGTAAAGTATTTCAAGTTCCTTTTTATTATTTTGGGGTATGATATCTAAATTTATCATACTTATCTTTTATGATCATATGATGAGAGACCCCATTTGATCTCTTCAATTCAGTATTTTGAAGTTTTAAGTGGCGCCGTTAGTCTGTCGAATTTTTAAGTGGTTCTTCACCTTTCTCATTTTGAAGTTCTACTTTCATGTAAATTCTTTCAAGTTCCTTTTTGTTATGTTGGGGTATGATCTCTATATCTATCATACTGACCTTTTATGGTCATATGATGAGAGACCCTATTTGATCTCTTCAATTCAGTATTTTGATGTTTTAAGTGGTGCCGTTAGGCTGCCGAATTTTTAAGTGGTTCTTCACCCTTCTCGTTTTGAAGCTCTACTTTCATGTCAATTATTTCAAGTTCCTTTTTGTTATGTTGGGGTATTATATCTATATCTATCATACTGGACTCTTATGTTCATATGATGAGAGACCCTATTTGATCTCATCAATTCATTTTTGGTTGAAGTTTATGTGACGCCGTTAGGCTGCAGAATTTTCATAAGAGAAATCTTATTTTTTCATACTTTCATGTTCTTCATTTCAAATGGTATGTCCTTGAAATTTCATTACCATGATCATGTATCCTTCTTATTCTGTCCTTATACTATTTTATGGGTCATTTATGAATGTTTGACCCATTTTACCTCTCTTTTTAATGTCTTCTAAAACCTCATAACATAGCCGTTATGCTGCAGAATTTCCGTCTCAAAATGTATCTCTCTTTTTCTAAAGTTCTTTTATAATATTAAGTGAGTACTCAAAGATATTTCTTCTAAAGGGGTATTCACATATATACCAAAATGTTCTATTTTAAATTCTGTGATTTACATACATGAGACCCTCCTTCCTTTTCTGTGGGTTTTAATGTGATGTAAAGATCATGTCTTTAAAGCAGTTTTTAAAACGTTATGATTATGAAATGAAACCCATTTATTTTATGCTATATGGGTTATTTATGAAATTTTTGATGATGATATATGTGGATCACATGATAATAAAGGCAAATTTAAGGGTGCACCCTGATAGCGCTCCAATGCATTGGGTAAAGACTTAATCTCTAGAGATGACCATTTTTACGACGCCATGGTGAATAACCTTGGTAATTTTTAATGACACCTTGGGGATGGACCTTGGTGAAACGAAACGATTATCAATATTAAATGTTGCAGCCACATCTTCAAGTTATGAAAAATGTTATTTTTTTTATGATGTATCTCATTATTTCTTTCTCATGCCTTAAATTGTCCTTATTGAAGTATCTCAAGTTCACATGTAAAATGTTTCTCTTGTTTCCCTTACTGGGCTTTCTGCTCACCCTTTCTTTTGATGTATGTCCCCAGGTTATGAGATGCAGTAATGAACCTAGGATGAACTTAAGGAGAATCCATTCAAGTGTTTAAGAAGAGTGTTTTTTTTCTTTTCATGTTTTATGTTCCTGGTTTCCAAGACACTAAACCTTAAAGATCCTTGGTTTTGTAAAATGTAATGAAAGTTTATGTGATAAAATGACGGGATGCTATAATTATTACTAGTCTTATTATTATAATTAGTTTCTTTTTTTTTCAATGAAACAAAATTGGACCTAACCCTAATCACCGGCGCAACCCCCCTTCTGTTCCCCGTTTTTTTCCTTCCTGTGGCGCTTCACCTACCGATCTCCCTCCGCCTCGCCCAGCCGTAGCCGCTCCCAGCATTCCCTCTGCCTCGCTCAGCTGCCAGCCCCTCTCCCTCACCCTCACACACCCACTCCGGCAAACCCATTAGCACCAAGCTCCCCACCTCGGTCCTCTCCTCTGTGTCGTCTTCCCCTCCCCGGCCTACCCCATCGCTTGCGCGGCCCAACCTTCAGCATCCCCCACTCCCACACTGGCCACCTTTAGGCGCACCAGCCGCCTCTTCCCCGCTGGCCCACCACCATCCGCCTGCCCTCGTCTGGCAATTCTGGCCGGGTCCTCCGCCCACGTCCAGCTCGCCTCCCCTTCTAGACGTCTTGTCGGTTTTCCTCCCCCAAAGGTCGTCACTCCTCCGCTGGTCCCAGCACGTCCCTCTACCCTCGGCCTGCCCCCGCACTACCCTCCCGACCTCTACAGCACTATCACGCTCGCCTGCTCTCACACCGGCCTCCTGCCCTTAGGAGTGTGACCCCATGTCCAACGAATCCACCATGCTTCTTTCAGACTCCCATTCCAAGCCTTGATTCTCTTCGTCGGGTGTGTGAAGGGACCTCAAAGATCATACCACCATTACGCTAAAGTCGTCTCAGCTTTTCATTCCATTGAGGTATGTAAAACTACATTTTCCATTCCAAATAAGCCTGTTTAATGAGTCAGTGATTCAATTAATCCATCATCTTGACTCGCTCCATAAAAAATTTAGTTAATTTTCTATATTGTTTTAATGTTAATTGATTTCTCTAAATATAGATTTGAACTCGTTTTTGGATATTATTATAGGTGCCAATGTAAAATGTGTTCATTGGATATATATATATATATATATTGGATACTATTTTAGTCATGACACACACCTTTGTAATACTCTAATTGTTTTTTTATAGCTGTTTCTAGTATGAATAATTTGTTAGAAATGACTTTTGAGGCAATTATTTGAATTATTCCATGAATTAGTGTACCCGTTTCATTTTATTGAATGTCAAATTATATTTTGATAGTTTTTAAAATTTATTTTCACCTGAATCATGTATGTAATTAATTCATTATCATGTTTTCCAATGGAAAATGTTTCATTAAAATGGTTAGTTTGTGTTCCAGGAATTACGTGTAGGATGTGTAGATTTTTAAAGTATGTACTATGTGTTGTTTTGGTAAGTTTAATGATTTTTTAACCCAATGTTGCATCATTGAGGATTTTATGAAATTGGGTTGGGGTTATTTGAAAACAAGTGGAAAAATTGAAACTGGAAATGGGCCGTTGTCTTTGCGTCGTGTGGTTTTGTTAACATTTTACGGATTTTTAACGTGACCTAATAATTAATATTGATGGTGTGGGTTATGTTTCAAAAACATGTCGAGATGGTTCTTTTGCATTGTTTGATTTTTTTGCTTTGTTTTAATTCTGTCTTTGTGTGATTTTGGTTTTATGCCTTTATTGCAGCTCGTTCGCAAGGTAGCCCTGCGATATTTCTATCATTAGCTTGCGATTGATTTTACGCCTGCGCGAGGCATGTCGCGCCTCTGTGTTTGGACAGCGAGTCGAGGTAGGTCCCCCACTGCACTTACCTTTAGATTTAGAATTTATTAATTTATTGTTGTTTTATTAATTTTTAATGAATTAGAAATAATATAAGATAATAACTTTTTAAATGATTACTTGGTGTGAAAATAGCTGTTTATTTTATACCAAACACTTGAAACAATTTCTTTATGATTGGACACCTAGTATTGAAAGAATTCATGTTTGACCTTTAAACATAATTCATAGAATTTCGAATGTAATTCTTGTTTTAAAGATAAGTTATTTCTTCTGAACAAGTGTTTTGGGTTTTCTCAGGAAATGGGGTTTTGATTTAAAAGTTTTGAAGGCCCGTTTGGAACTTTAATAAAATAAGTTATTTTGGAAAACCCATTCGGGGGTGATCTTTTGTGTGTGTTGATTGCGTGAGCTATATGTGATGTTTGTGCATCGTGACTGACTGATTTATATTTTGGACGCACACATTTTTATTGTATGTGTTGACATGGGAACCTGGCATATTGAGTGAATCTTCTGAGAATGATTTTTGCACTAGTTT
Organism: Viscum album; assembly: GCA_963277665.1. NCBI lineage: Eukaryota > Viridiplantae > Streptophyta > Magnoliopsida > Santalales > Viscaceae > Viscum > Viscum album. The sequence goes on along the minus strand of OY728135.1, from coordinate 160,702,154 downwards.
AGAACACACACTGGCTAGTGGACCCATAGTAGGGGAATACTGAGTTATTGCTGCTATGGGGATTGGGCCCCTCGGTTAGGCCATGTAGGGCTATACCGGGTAGTAGTATGGGCGTTATGACATCATCGAGATAGGGCATGCCTTCAGGATGAGTCAGATGTATAGTACGTTCTGGATTGTTCACGATCTCCTAGGTTCGACCCATGTTTCTTTTAGTGTTTATTTGTATGTGGCAGACGATTGAGAGGTCAGGTTCTGTTGCTGACCCCTGTGTGCCACTTTTTCCATTACCTATAGTGTGTGTTGTGTGTAATATTCCTTTTTGACTAAAAACAGATGTTTGGATTTCAAAATTGTTCTCAAAATGTTTCAAAATGCAATGCACCTGTTTCTTTCAACATTAAACTTGTTCTAATTTAAAAACGGCAATGGACTGTTGCTTGTTTTAAAAATGAAAGTGTGTGTGGAAACAATATTTTATATAATTTAGTGAAAACCTGGAATTGATAAATTCTTTGTTTAATGGGATGTTCATTGGGAATAGAATTAGTCGGGATGACCTACTGAGTTTTAATACACACGCCTATAGTTTTTTCCTGTTTTTAGTTTCTGTTGCAGGGTGACATGAGTTTGTTCTCCATGGGTGAGACTTGGTTGTGCTGTGGAGAGTGACCCTCGAGGTCACGAGGAGTTTTGTTTGTAGTCAGGTTAGTAGCATTTTTGGTTGCTCTATATTTATTTTCTTTTTTTCTATTTATTTCCACTGCATAATTTATTTTCTTTTGGGCCAAATCGTTCCCACCTGGTTACTTTTGATGCTTGGCACTAGTTTCCAGCCCATGGGGATCAGGAACGCCCTTTGGGCCATGTCGCGGACCGGCTCGGAGGACTGTTTCAGGGTCATACCGGGTTGGTTTGTGACAATATAGGTTATTGTCTCCTCAAAAGACCAACTCTAGTGCTTTAAGAGGAAGCTTGAAAGAGGTGTGTTGAATAAGAGGTAATTTCTTCTATAGATTCATTCAAGTTTCTTTCTTCTTCAACTTCTTCTTATTTAGTAGTTTTATTATAAATTAATAATATCAGTATCACTAATATACTGATATGTTATTATAAATATGAAACAACCTCATTTCACCTTATATCTATCCAAAGAAAAAATTAATCACCGCGCATGCATATGTACGGAATACCGTCTCCACGCCGTAGTGTAATCTGTTTTTCGAACATCACCTTACTTGGATGGGTATAATGGTGTAAATAATAACTATATATAGTTATTATAACATCATACTGATTCTGAGATATTATATCATCCACTCCAATTCAATTCAATAATTATAGGAATGATATCATCGCTTGTACGTACGTACGGATTACCGTCTCTACGATGCGATGAGATTCATTCTCCATGTTAACCATTAAAGAATGATTATAAAGTATATATAATTAATAATAATGAATAATAATGAAATATATTACATGATAAATCTACTGGATTTATGTATATTTATATGTGTCATCTACTTACTTCAATTCAAGTCAGTAAGGAATGGAAAACAATGTTCATGTGTACGTACGACCTACCATCTCCATGAACGGGGTATTTCATTTCATTTATCTATCTATTATATATATATATATATAATGAATATATATGATATATACATCATGTTTTACATTCTTGAAATAATTAAATAATGATATAAGTAATAATAATATCTAGAACAACATGTCCAAACACGTATGATAAATGAAACAATTTTACCCAAAACGCTACTTTAACATGGAATTGACAAATAAACGGGTAATATAAATACCTAAGCGAACCATATATGATATAATAACAATGAATATGATTCTATAATAAGTCAATTAAATTTTTTAAATCATTATACAGGAGGTTCAGACACATACAAAGCATGTCTGACATAAGGTAAGGGATAACTTTTCCAATCTCATTTATATCCGAGATTCTTTATATGTAAGTATTTACTGGGGTTATATTTATCATCCATGTCCATGCTTTCTAAAAAAATGTTTTTCAGAATGTGTTTAATATTCTTCCAGTACGTTTAAAGTCATGTTTACCCCTCTTTGACTTTTACATTCTATTATGGAAGGAATCATTCTTTTTTACCATACGAGGAACTTTTTGACTTTTTCGGAAAAAGTATGAGAAGAAAGTTTTTTAGCTTATACGACATGAATGTATTTTTATGGTTTCATAACGCCTAATTTTCATTAAGCTTTATCTACAAGGCTTTATGACCATTTTAAACAAAATCCTTTTCATTTAAAATTGAATGGAGTTTTGTGAAAACAAAATGATTTTAAAGAAGAAAGGATATTTTCCTCAAGAATTCATTTCAAGTGTTTTGTAAAAACTATTTTCTATATAAGATGAAATTATTTAGTATGATTTTGTTTCATGAATAATGTATCTATTATTTTCATGGTTTTATTATTATTATGATGAAATGATATCCATTTGTTTTATGTGTATTGCGTTATGATGAGATGATGTTTATGAAACCCATTTTATTATTTGGGTTATGATGAATGATTTAGGTTTATTTAGTGGCACATGTAAGAATGATTTCATTATGAGATGGGTGGGAAATATATCTCCCTCCAATTCATTGGGTAAATATTTATATCTCATGAGATATACATGGATAGAATGTAAACTTAATCCGGTTCAGGGATACATGACTGCCACAAGGAGTGAACTCGATTCAGAAGGGGACATTTTCCACCAAGATGGTCTTGGCAGCAATTCCTTGGCTACTATGGAAATCATAACATGTGCTTAATGGATTCCACAATTACTTGTTTTGTTCCCATGGTAGTTTATCATGATTAATGTTCCATTATGATATATGCCTTATGTACTACCATGATTTATGTCGTTTCTCGTGATTTTGATGTTTATATTTTATGTTAAAGTTTTTACATTCAAATGTTTATGGATTGTTTTATGTTCACTATGTTTACCCTTTCTGAGAATTTGAGCTCACCCTTTATATTTTTTCTATTCCCCAGGATTTAAAGAAAGGTTTCTGATAAGAAAACAAAAGGGTAAAATCTTTATGGGAGTTGTTGAAGATCTTTCACCACGATTAAGAGATTATATTCCGAGTTTCTAAAGACACTAAACTATTAAGATCCTTGTGTATCTGTTTTTGTTATGTATTAAGTGTTGTGAAAAAGTAATTTAATTTCCATGTACATCATGCTTTTAGTCTCTGCAGTTTGTATCAGAGGAATGGTATAGTTATCCTTTGGAAACTAGGATGTGAAAATTTTAGTGAGATCCCTAGAGATATTTCTAAGGTATGTCTAGGGATGTCCTAAGGTTATGTATAAGTATATGTTACAGTCCTATAATTACAGTAACTATCTTAGAATTAAACCTAAGATGTTAGATATTGAAGGTACTCCACCTTTATTATGATGTTTTACCTTGCATGATTTTTTCCTCTCACACTATTCGTTTTGGGATTTAGACGATTTCTGGAACCCGAAGGAACCGTGTTGACCAATTAAATGTACAATGCAATGATTTTCCTTCTGAAGAAACCAATGTTATGGGAGATAGAGTAAGAAATATTATTATTATACTTACACAATCTATGAATCCTTCTGGAAATCCATATGAGCAGAGAGGGGAACAATAATCTATTGAGTCCTTCATGAGGCAACGTCCACCATCAATCAGTGGGTCTTCTAATCCACTTGTTTCTAAACAATGGATCAGTACCATTGAAAAGATATTTTCCATGCTTTCCTATTGATAACATGAAAAATTCATTCTGGCTGTTTACCATTTAGAATGTGAAGCAGACCAATGGTGGACTCTAATTAAGAATATAAGGGCCTAAGATGAAATTGAATCAATGGAATAGGACAAGTTCAAGAACATGTTTTTCAATAATTACTTCCCTCGTATTCTTCGAACAAAGATGGAAAAGGAGTTCCTTGAGCTTAAAAAAAGGATGATAAATCTTTTGGTATATATGAAGTGAATTTTACAAGTCTTTCAAGGTATGCATCTGGATTTATCGTCCAACATGAAAGTAAAGTTGATCAACTTTTCAGTGGCTTAAAACCAAGTCTTAGAAGGGAATTATCTATAAGAGACCTCATTAGCTATGATAAAATTGTGCGTTTTGTTATCAAGGTATAACTAGAAGTTGGTGTTACATATCCATCTCATGGTTTTGACAAGAAATAAAAGATGTAGATCAATGAGAAATCTCATAACAATGGTGAAAAAAAGATGATTGTTTTTTTATGCTCAAAGTGTTGAAAGAACCATGGTAGAGATTGTCTAAAAGGTACTAGAAAATGTTTTAAGTGTGGAAAAGAAAGTCATCAAACAGTTTAGTGTCAATGTAATGGTAAAAAGGTAGCTAATTATGTGAATAAATAAAAGACTACAGAGAACTCTCCACCAACGCTTCAATGCTACAATTGCAAGGAAATGGGGCATTATGCTAATCAATTCCCTAATCCAAGGGTTAATGATGATCAACGTGAGAAACCTCTTAAGGAAAAGGATAATGGGAGGTCACATACAGTCACTATTTGTGATGTTTAGTGTGACAATGTTTTTGTGGAATTATTAAATGTTTATGTAATGGGATTCCAAAATAGTATCATGGAATATCATTTAGGGTATTGCGAAATTTTGGAATACCTATGTATTGGTTTTCAATAATTATATGGTACCGGTAACCTTGAAAAGTGATTGAATTATTTTTGGAATGGAAATGATATGTGAATGATGAATGGATAAAGACAAAATGAAATAATCTCATGCATGATATAAGGACAAAGTTATATCATGGTTTGAGTATATAGAAATTTTTGGGATTTTGGTATGTGGAAAGAGTTAACTTTTGACAGAATTCATGTTTTCACTAAGGTTCAATTGATATTCATTTTTCAAGAGAATACATGATTAACGTATTCTCATTTTTGGAATTTGACCAAAAACAAGATATATCTTATGATATATGGGGGAAAATGAATGAATTCACATGCTCTATAGATGACATTTCTAGTAATCAGACATAGGTGTTTTCAATAAGCCTAAAGGTTGGAATTGATTAAGATGGAAATATGATAGAATTGTTTAAGGCTAGAACTTTTTTCGATACTATTTCTGGAATGTTATAATAGTGTAGTTTTAGAAAAAGGACAACCCATAGGATGGGTGGAAACCCATCGTGTCAGATAAGGTTGTGAGAATCGAACCCATAACCAAAGTGCAACAAGACTTTATCGCCTATGACTGGCCTACAAGAAGTCTCTGGTTAGTAGAAATTAGTTTTATTTTATTAAGCAGTATGAAAGATAATGTATAAGTCCATTTTTGGAATCATATACGATTTACCTCACCATTGACGTACTAATGTATATTTGGTAACTTTTCCTAACCTTTTGTTTGAGACAGATGGAATGACCCATAATTCTATCACATGATCTGCTAACACTTCAAGAATGAAAAATTCAACTTCATTTATTTAAGTGATGAAGTGGAAATTTTACAAGGCACGAACACCAGTGAGATTATACCAAAATCAAGTAAGTATTTCTTCTAATTCATATTATTCAACTTTAGGGAAATGATCATGAAAACAAAAAATATTGTCCTATTGTACTTATATCCGATGAATCAGATGGTACCTTAGATCTTCAAAATTCATGGCTATGTGATTGATGGATTTTTCATATCCATCTCCTCTACCACTCTCCATTATAATCTAATGGTTTGATTTTTCTTCTATATCCATATTTTCACCTATGTTCTCTTATGTGGGATCCCAGTGATGAGTTACTTTGGGTAATCATTACGTTTCATACTATAGTTTTTAAAATAATGTTTTAGTGTACCTTTTTAAAATTTGGGTTTCTATGAAAGAATATTTCAAGTAGTAAAACACTTATAACCCCAACGAATTTTGAGGGTGAAATTCATTTAATGGTGGGTAGAATGTTACACCCTATGATTTTATGATAAATATTATTTTTAATTACTTTGATGTCTTGTGTTGTATGCCACCCCAAATATATCTTGGGCTACATGAAACACCATATTAGCTTCTATTATATGAAAACACTATTCTAGGATTGTGTTGTGTCCCAGAGCTACATTCCTTAATAGCATGTGTTGTACGGATTACCAAGTTTCACTAAACGAGATATTATTATAATATTATTATGAACTTACTGTTATGAATAGTAATTACCACTTTTTGAAATTTTATAAATTTTATCTTTCAAAATGGACTTCATTTTTGGACTTGGAATATGGAAATTAGCCTTGGGTGAATTTTTGGTATTTTTCTGAAAACATTCAATTTTTGTTGAATAGTGAAAACACATGGTTACTATTTAAAAACCGACTTTTATTTTAATAATTATTTATTTTATTTAAATTTATTTTAGGTCAAAATATATACATAATACCTCTATATGTTCAATTTAATTCATTGGCTTTTTTTATAATAATTTTAGATATATAAAAAGTTTATTGAATTTTTATCGTCTTTTACCCACCTCCTAGGAGCATTTGAAAATTTACATAAAACACAATTTTACCACTTCTGTGAGTAGAATTCCAAAAATCCAAGAGACACAATTGATATTAGTAAGTAAAATGTGGTTCAATGAGATGAAAATAATTTTTTCTCAATAGTAACTTTTTAATTTTATTTACCACGGTTAAAAGTAAATAGAAAAATTAAGGGTAAACATGATATTATTATTACCGTAACACATGTCATAATTCTATTGGATAAGTGTAATTCGACCAAAAAGAACCTTAGGAATATAATATTATCATTTAGTTCCACTTGGATTAGATTAGGACATTTATTATTATTTAATTCAAATAAGAGTTAAAAGAGTTAAAATCAATGTTTAATAACGAAAACATTTTAATATAGAGTTATACAAAAGATAAATTCGACTATAAAAATTCATTAGAAAGATAAAATTATTTCCTACATAATGGTATTTTATTTTTAATTTTTAGTCATTATATAATTTAATTTATTTATGACACAATGATGATGCAGTAAATACCTTATTAATGAAATATTAACATAATAGATTTTATAAAAACCTAAATAAATGTAATTTGAGACTTTTTATGAATTACACAAATTTTATATGTTAATATGACATGTTAGTATTGATTAAATTAACTTTTATTGAACTAATCATGCTATAATGATTTTAACAAAAATCAATTACCAAATTGTGTCAAAATTGACATAAAATAGTTTTTAGAACAAATATTATATTATTAATTGATATTATATTCCTAAAAATATACATTTAGGCCAAATGACATAGATAAGGTTATATATATTAATAATGAACCAGTTTGGAATATTTTGGATTGTTATAGTATGTTTATTAACCATATATTGTAAGAAAACAAGAAGACACGGTAAAAGATAAATTATTTAACTTAGAGTTAAATCTAAATGATAAGGTTAAAATAGTAACCTAAACATGTATAAAACCTATTTAATGATAGAATTTTGACCCATCTCCACTTTATCTTCTAAATAAATCAAATTTTAGCTATTATAAACCGAATATGACATTACTATAAAATAATAGTTTATGTTTTTCCTAAGGTGCCCCCTTTTCCCTTATAAAAGGGATCCTCCTCCCTCTTATCTTTACACAATTTTGAGCTTTCAAGCTTGGAAAACCCCTGAAAATTTCCATTATCAACTTCCCTAGAAACATTATATAGGTTCCGGCCTCTTCAAAAGAACAACTCTAGTGCTTTATGAGGAAGCTTAAAAGAGGTGTGTCGAAGAAGAGGTAATATCTTCTACCGATTATTTCATGTTTCTTTCTTCCTCAACTTCTTCTTATTTAGTTGTTTAATTATAAAGTAATAACATCAGTATCACTAATATACTGATATGTTATTATAAATTTTAAACAGGCTCATTTCACCTTATATCCATCCTATGGAAAATGAAATCACCGTGCGTGCGTAGGTACGGAATACCGTCTCAATGCCGTAGTGTAATCTGTTTTTCCAACACCACCATACTTGGATGGGTATAATGGTGTAAAGAATAACTATATATAGTTATTATAACATCATAATGATTCTCATATATTATATCATCCACTACAATTCGATTCAATAATTATGGGAATGATATCATCGCGCGTGCATACGTACTAATTACCGTCTCCACGACGCGATGAGATTCATTCTCCATGTTATCCATTAAAGAATGACTATAAAGTATATAAAAATGAATAATAATGAAATATATAACTTAATAAATCATCTGGATTTATGTATATATATATATATATATGTCATCTACATACTTCCATTCAAGTCAATAAGGAAAGGAAAACATCGTTCATGCGTACGTACAACCTACCTTCTCCATGAACAGTGTGTTTCATTTCATTTATCTGTCTATTATATATATATACTTAATATATATGATATATACATCATGTTTTATGTTCTGGATGTATTTAAATAATGATATAAGTAATAATAATATCAATAACAACAAGTCCAAACACGTGCAATAAATGAAATGATTTTACCCAAAATGCTAGATTAACATGGAATTGACAAATGAACGGGTAATATAAATATCTAAGTGAGCCATATATGAAATAATAACAATGAATATGATTATGTAATAATACAATGAAATTATTTAAATCATTATACAAGAAGTTTGGATATATACGAAGCATATTTGACATAAGGTAAGGGATAACTTTTCCCATCTCGTTTTTATCTAAGATTGTTTATACGTAAGTATTTGCTGGGGATATGTTTATCATCCATCCACATTCTTTCTAAAAAATGTTTTTAATAATTTGTTTAATATTCTTCCATGTATTTTTAAAGTAATTTTTACCCGTCTTTTACTTTTACATTCTGTTATCGAAGGAATCATTCTTTTTTACCATACGAGGAACTTTTTGACTTTTCCGGAAAAAATAATTGAAGAATGTTTTTTTAACTTATATGATATGAATAGATTTTTATGGTTTAATAACACCTAATTTTCACGAAGATTCCTCTACAATATTTCATGATAATTTTCAAAAAAATCCTTTTCATTTAAAATTGAATGGCATTTTGTGAAAAGAAAATGATTTTAAAGAAGAATGAATATTTTCCTCAAGAATTCATTTAAAGTGTTTTGTCAAAAATATTTTCCTACTATGTTGACATTATTTAGTATGATTTTGTTTTAAGTATAATGTATCTATTATTTAAATGGTTTTATTCTTCTTATGATGAAATTATATCCATTTTTTATATGTATTAAGTTATGATGAGATGATGTTTATGAAACCCATTTTATTCTTTGTGTTATGATGAATGCTTTATGTTTATTTTCTGGCACAAGTAAGAATTATTTCATTATGAGATGGGTGGGACCTATATCTCCCTCCAATTCATTGGGTAAAGATTTATATCTCATCAGATATACATGGCTGGAATGGAATGTTAATCCGGATTAGTGATACAGGACTGGAATGAGGAGTGAACTCGATTTAGAAAGGGACTTTGTCCCCCAAGATGGTCATGGATGAAATTCCTTGGATACTATGAAAATAATAACATGTGCTTAATGGATTGCATAATTACATGTTTTACTCCCATGCTAGTTTATCATGATTAAGTTTCCGTTATGATCTATGCCTTATGTTCTTCCAAAATTTATGTCGTTGCTCGTGATTTTGATGTTTAGATTTTATGTTCAGGTTTATTCATTCAAATGTTTATGGATTGTTTTATGTTATCTAGGTTTACCCTTGATAATAATTTGAGATCCCCCTTTATATGTTTTCTTTTCCCCATCATTTAAAGAGAGGTTTTATGTAAGAAATCAAAATGGGAAGATCTTTATGGGACATGTTGATGATCTTTCACCATGATTAGAAGATTATATTCCGAGATTCCAAAGACACTAAACTATTACGATCCTTGTGTATCTGTTTTTGTTATGTATTAAGTGTTCTGAAAAAGTAATTTAATTTCCATGTACGTCGAGATTTGGGTCTCTACATTATGTGCTTTAACTCGAAGGTTCCTACGACGATGTTCAGATATTATTGGAACACATGTGGATTACTATTAGAGGGAATATGATCTTAATTCCTACAACACAATAATGGTACAACATAGATCTATATTCATATTCATCAATGAAAAAATAATTAATATAAAGTAATTCTTCAATTAATTAAGTTAATTTTAAATAATATGTGATAATCCAGGGTTTTTTTCCAAAATTATATCCCTTGTCTCTTTAATTTGGTTCAATAATTTTGATTATATTATTAATTTTCATTTAAATCTTGGATTTATCATCGATCATGGTAAAAACATGTTGGGCACAAACCATCTCACGCTTCTACTATGCCGAAAACATACAATTGGAATCATTGTGATCTGATAATTATTTATAATTATTGAAATATCATTGATTGATTTATGCATTTTTTATTTTTCTTTCAATTGAAGATTTATTGTTTATTTAATATGAATTTTGATATCTCTTTCTTCCTCTTATGTTTGTCATAATTTAATCAATGAAATAAAATCAATGTTCTCATCTAGAGGTGCTAATGATTTTGGATGGATAACACAATTTTACGCACCATGTAAATGATGTTACATACTATATTCTAGAGTTCAATGCATAAGGAATTAATTTTTAATTAATAAAAACATTTTGCAATGAAAACACACAATGAATTTAATTTCTTATGCTATGTGTTGACTATGCCTTCCTATAACACGTTCAGTAGGAGTGCGCACTATGTATTCCATGTACAAGAAATGTGGATCATTAAGTCATATATAGGCCAAGTATTTTAATAATGTACAACCTAACTAGTGACCATATGAAATGTAGACCACATGCTGTGTATCCCTTATACACATCATGTACTCCAATTTTTATAAAGCACTATTTATACACTGAGTCCCTAGGTGTGTGGCTCAAATAGAAGGTGAGAGATGTACATGATGTGCAACTCACATGTATATGCCATGTACATATATCTAATTACACATGGTTGAAATTTTTTTATTATTCTTTACAAACCTTATCGACATGATCTTGCATGTGGTCATTAAGCTGACATGAAACAAAATGCGATAGGTTTTAATATATATATATATATATGTGTGTGTGTGTGTGTGTGTGTGTTTAACTAATTTATATGTAATGTGTGGATCAACATAACATGCATGAGTCATATGATAGATATTACTATACACACATTGAAGAATAACCCGTTACCTAAAAATCATGAAATTTGTGTAATCATTAAGTTGGTAGTACACAGAATGAAATTACGTGACAGGTTGTGTTTTTCATATGTCACAAGACTAAATAGTATATGATTAAAATACATGTTGGGTATATTTGGATGGGTATTCTCTCTGTGGATTCCAAGTTACATTAATGTACATTGTTTATTATAAGTAAATATATTTTGTTGGTTTAAAATTATTATGGATGATAATCTCGTGGAAAAGTTCTTATGAATTAAGATAAAAGAATTTATTAATTAATGAATATAATTAACTGATTCAAGAGTGTTTTATATTAAATATATATGATTAAGAATTGGATACTCATTTTATTAAATGTTTAATTTTCTGCATGCATGTGTATGATCATGATCATAGACCATACCTTGGTTTGTGATTGGTTTTATTTAATTTATTATTAAACTATACTGTCGGCATGTATTCCTTATCTAGTCTTGTTATGTAAGGGCTTGTTATACCATTGTATAATTTATGTAAACCTTTTTCCCCTCACTATTGTGTATGTAAAATAATATGTAATGGGTGGAGCTCCCAAGGTAGTGGAGGCAGTTCACATTTGGATCTAAGGTGAACCAATCTAAGAGAGAGATATTGTTCGATAGGTGAAAAGTGGTAAAATGAACCTTAATCAGTTCACGATGTTTTCTCCCTAGGTCAATGGTCAATTTATCATCAACTAGATAAACTAAAAATAAGTAAAATATCATGAACACACAACTTTATTATTTTATTACATTCACAGATCATGGTTATTTCATTACGGATGTTTTTAAAAATAACATGAATCAATGAATCAAAAACCATGTAATATTGATCTAAAATAAATTTTCTTATGCGTAAATATTATCTACTACATTTTATTCCACTTCTGTAAATTTACAAAATATTAATAGGAATATAACATAGAAAACAATTATAAATTTATAAATAATTGATAAAACCCCCTATTATATATGTTAAGTCAATATAGCCTTCAACTACCTCAGATAAAATTGATCCATAGTTCAAAGTTCTTGAACAAACAGATTTGGGGTGTTTTAAATTATTATGGAATTATAACATGATGTTTTGAGTTCACATAACATAATTCACATCAAGGATTTACTGGAAATCTATGAATTGGTGTAACTATGTGGAAAGGTTTCAATGAACCTAATTTAAGGATTTCAGGATTACGGAGACAAATAAATAGACCATGTAACTGTGAGTTAATTCATTTTGAATATGGAATGAAAAAATAAAACAATTCAAGTTTCTTTACCAACCAATGTTTGGATAATGAAGAGGGGAATATAGATAATTTCCACAAGAATTCCTAAGAAACAAGATATTCTAAAGCCAATGTTGAGGGATATTCGGTTTTGATAAAATAGTTGGAGATTAATAAATATAGTATTTATTTAATTGTCTAAATTTTATTAGACAAAGTACTAAAAATAATTTAATAATATTTACAGAAATAGAAATAAAATGAATTTGGACATATCAATGTGATCCATACCTGAGAAGGAAAGCATTCCCAATGGAACAGTGTTCGAAGAGAGGAAAAAATACTGACATATTATCCTTAACCATAAATGGAAATTGTATGTGATGTAAGAACCAATTCTTGGTGCGCCTAGAAATATGGCTTGTAATGAAATGTTTTCTCTCTATGAGAAACATTTCAATGATTCTAAATTAGTTCATTGTTCAATGCTATCATCTATTAGCAATGATCTTTTGATGAAACATGGGAATATGGATGCATATATTGTGATGACTCACTTTTTGAATCTCTATCAAGATAAGGAGATAAAAGGGATATACATGATCTCAAATGATTTGTGTACAACTATTTTAGGAGTTTATGTACTAGCTGAGTCTCATGTAATTAGGAACATTGGATAAATTGAATTCTTAGACATCTTAGGGATTAATTTCTCGAATGAGTTCTGTACAGATCTCATAATTTCATCACAACCCAAGACCTTATCTTGTTTTATTATTAATTATAATATGAGCAATAATGAGAAGAGTCCTTTGTAATATCGTGCCTTGATTCTCAAATTGGATAAGGACATGGGCTATGATAAACCTATGGTGCATATAGAGAATAAGAAAAGGAAGAACAAGGTATAGGTGACCAAGACTCACAACATGTCTAAAGGTCTTGAGCACTGTCCTTCAAAAAATAGGAAGACCTAGAGGAAGGAAAAGGAAAAGGATGAGGTATCTTTTTCATGTGGCATGCCTGCCACTGTTAGAGTAATTTCTTACAGATGGAAGAAGAAGCTAAAGGATAATTTGTGATCGAGTGTAATATTACATTATCTACTCATTGGGAATTAAATATAGCTTTTGTTTCTCAAAAATAAATACAAATATATGAACCAAGTAGATTCTGAAATATTTATAGTAGAGAGGTGGATTTGAGTGATGGTAATGGTGTGAGACTGGATTCTCTAGCCATTGGTCACTGCCAAATTTTATTACTAATGAAAATTATTTTGTTTTTAAAAGATTGTTATTATGTACCATCAAATTCCAAGAACAAAATTTATTTATCATGCATATATATAGATTGTATTGTTTTCATGTTTAGAATTTAAAGTTGTTTCTTTTAAAAAGAAAACCTATGTTATGGTATATAAAAATTAAATAATGTTTTTTATTTATTAAATTACAAAAACCAAGTTTTGGAAAAAGATAATGAATAATTTTTACAAGATGCATATAAAACCCATATAAGGTATCACCGTCTTGGTCATATAAACGAGAAGAATTCAAAAAATCCTTATCATGATGGACATTTGGACTCATATAAGATAAAACCAAATTAAACATGTCATGATTGTTTATGAAAAAATGACCAATCTTCGTTTTTTGGATAGGGAGAATGTGACACAGAGCTTCTCGGATTAGCACACAACGATGTGTGGACACCATTTATAGTAGAATCTAGAGCTGTGTATTATTAATTCATAACTTTTACATATGACTTAAGTAGTTATGGTAATGTCTTATGGATGAGGCTTAAGTCCAAGTCATTTAATAAATTCAAGGAATTAATGAATTAAGTAGTGAATAAACTTGGAAAGAGGATAAATAATATTTGATCAGATCGATGTTGTGGATATCTTAAACAATATTTTATCATCTTTCTACATGAGTTTGGGAATCTATCTTAACTCACCCCACATTAGACACCATATTAAAATTATATTAGTGATAGAATAAGCCATACCCTATTAGATATGGTATGGTTAATAATGAGTCATGCCAATCTCTTATTATCCTTTTGTGGATATGCATTACAAATTGTGGAAAACACATTAAATTCAGTACTAACTAAAGTGTAAAGTAGATTTCCCGTTGAGTTATGGAGTGGAAGTAATTATTTTTTATCACATATAGGTTTATGGGATTTTAGGGAATTTTTTAAGGAGATATCAAGAAACAAACTGAAACCTTGGGGAAAAATTTATATCATTATAGGGTATTCTAAGGAAACAATGGGATAATACCTATACAATCCCTTAGATAAGAAATTGATTGTTACTAAAAAAGATGTATTTATTGAGAGGGATCACAACCTAAAATTTTATTGGTAGATAAATACTTAATTAGATAAATTTTGTGCTCACAATACATAGGATTTGGTATAGGAATAGGTTCCATAGGTCGCCATGGAAGAAGTACTTCTTGAAAAAAAAGTACTCTATAGGATCAAAAGAGATGTAAGTGACCCATAGAGATATGGTTTTATAGTCATCAAAGATGGTGACTCATAATTGATTGAAAATGATTAACCTTTCATCCATAATGATGAAATACATAGATCAATATCTATGAGATGGAAAGAAGCCATGTATTCTAAAATGGACTACATGAATTAGATTGAATTTTGGGACCTAGTCAATATACCAGTTAAAGTAAATCCCATAGTTTAATAATATGTATTCAAGAGAAAACAAGACATGGAAGGCAAATGAAATTCCTATAAACCAAGGATAGTGGCTAAATGGTTTGAACAGTGTTAGGGAATTGACTACGATGAAAACTTTTCAACATTTTCAATGATCAAGTCTATAAAAATTATAATTGCTATAGTTTGTTACCCTAAAAATGATATTTTTCATATGGTTGTAAAAACTACATTTCATAATGGAAACCATTAGGAAAATGCATGTATTACACAAAATGAACTGTTAGTGACTCCAGGTGATGTCTATAGGATTTTCATGTTACATAGATCAATTTATGGATTGATGTAATCATACAGTTCATCAATCCATCGATTCGATAAAGTGATAAAATAACTTTGTTTCAATAATAATGAATGTGATGCATGTGTTTATAAGTTGTTTAGTAGACATGCAATAGTTATTGTTTTAGTATATGTTGATGAAATATTACTTATTAGAAATGACATACCAGTCTTATAGTCTATTAAGGACTGCTGAAAAAAATGTTTCTCCCTTAAGGATGTAGGAGAAGTATCCTATATTCTTGAAATCAATATCAAATGTGATAGATCAAATATTCTACATGGACTATGTTAATGTACATATATTGACCAGATACAAACGAGATTTTGTATGGAAAAATCCAATAGGGTATTGGTTCTATTGTCACATGGTTTAAATATTTGTAATAAGATGTGTCCTTAGAAACAACAGGTGAAAGAAATAACGAGGAAGATCATATATTCTTTAGCGATAGGATCAATAATGTATGCCAGGTTATATAATATATTTTACCTTTCCAATGCATTGAGCGTGGTAGGAATATATCAAGTGGATGTATGAGAACATCATTGGTCTAATTTTAATGCAACCCTTATGTGTCTATGAAGAACAAAGGATATACTCCAATTGTATGAAGGAGATGAGGTGTAGAGACCCGAAGCCTGACATACATTGACATTACATTACTTTTGCGGAATACTTAGTACATAACAAGAACACACACAAGGATCGTAATAGTTTAGTGTCTTTGGAAACTCGGAATATAATCTTCTAATCGTGGTGAAAGATCTCCAACATCTCCCATAAAGATCTTCCTTTTTTTTACCTAAACCCTTTCTTTATATCCTGGGGAAAAGAAAACATAAAAGGGTGAGCTCAAACTCCCAGTAAGGGTAAACAAAAGAAATATCAATCACATCGTATACACAAGTAGATAACTTTTGGAAATCTTAACCTGTAAAAGAGATCATAATTTCATAACATGGGATAAATCATGGCAGTGAAATGTAATCACAATAATCATAACTTAAAACATTAACTTTATGGCATTCACACATAATCATAGAGAATCATTTCTTGTTAGTCAAGACTCATTGCCAAAACTATCTTAGTGGACAAAGTCCCTTTCTGAACTGAGTCACCCTCGTTTAAGTCCTGTTTCACTGAACCAGTATAACCTACCATTCCAGCCATGTCTATCTCATGAGATATAAAATATTTACCTAATGCATTGGAGGGAGATATAGGTCCCACCCATCTCTTAATTAAACCATTCTTATGTGTGCCACAAAAATCATAAATCATACATCATTACATAACCCATGTAATAAAAATGGGAATCTTAAACATCATGACATCATAAAAAAATTCATATACGATAAAGGAATTCATAAAAATAATTCCATCACAACATAATAAAATCAATGTAATAATAGGGATAAAAACAGAACCCTTTATTATCTTAGATGGAAAATAATTTTGATAAAACACTTGAAGTTCATTCTTGAGGAAAATATCCTTTCTACTTCAAAAACACTTTTCCTTTCTTAACATTTCATAAAATTTTAAACTAAAAAAAGTTGATTAAAAATAAACATGAAAACTTGTAAAGGAAGCTTCTTGGAAATAATGTATTAAAAATCCATTCATGTCGTATAAGTTAAAAAAACATTCTACTCGTACTTTTTTCGGAAAAGTCAAAAAGTACCTTGTATGAAAAACGACAAAAGATTCCTTTCATATATTTTACTAAAAACTTACCAAAGGGTAAAATTGGATTTAAACAATTTTAGGTGGATGGATATAATATTAGATATCGAGGAAACATGGATTTGGATGATAAAATACACCCTAGTAAATACTAAAGTATAAACAATCTCGGATAAAAATGAGATTGTGATATTTCCCATACCTTAGGTCCAATTTTCTTCGTAGGTGTCCGAACCTCCTGTATAATGATTTAAATAATGTCATTGACTTATTCTAGAATCATAATCATCGTTATGATATCATATATGGTTCACTTATGACTTTATATTACCCTTTCTTTTGTAAATTCTATGTTAAAGAGCATTTTGGGTAAAATTGTTTCATTTGTCGTCCGTGTTTTGACTTGTAATTATTCATATGATTGCTTAGATCATAATTACATAATTACAGAATATAAAACATGATTTATATATAATATATATTCAGAATATACATATATATAATAAATTAGTAAATCGAAAGAAATACACCGTTCATGGAGACGGTAGGTCGTACGTACGCATGAACGCTGTTTTCGTTTCCTTATTGAGTTGAATGGAATTAAGTAGTTGACATACATATATACATAAATAAATTAGCTTTATAATGTCATATATTTCATTATTATTTCTTATATATACTTTATAATCATTCTTAAATGGTTAACATAGAGAATGAATCTTATCGAGTCGTGGAGACGGTAGTCCGTACGTACGCACGAGCGATGATATCGTTTCCATAATTATTGAATTGAGTTGGAGTGGATGATACAATATATCAGAATCAATATGATGTTATAATAACTATGTATATTTATTCTTTACACCATTATACCCATCCATTTAAGATGGTGGTGGAAAATAGATTACACCACGGCGTGGAGACGGTATTCCGTACGTATACACGCGCGGTGATTTCTTTTTCCGTAGGATGGATATACGGTGAAATAGGGTTGTTTCATACATATAATAACATATCAGTATATGAGTGATACTGATTTTATTACTTCATAATGAAACAACCTAAGAAGAAGAAGTGGAAGAAGAAATAAAGATGAAAGAATCGGTAACGGACATTACCTCTTCTTTGAAGTGCTTCTTTGAGACCTCCTTTTAGGGCACTAAAATGGGTCTTTGAAGAAGACCAGAACCTCTAGGATGTTTCTAAAGAAGTGGAGAAGAGAATTTGTCAGGGGTTGGCCGATCTTGAAGGCTCATACTTGTGTGAGGAAGAGAGGAAGGAGGTGCCCTTTTATAAGGGAGGAGAGGGGCACCTTTGGAATAACTAAAAATATTATTTTATTATAAAGTCAAGTTCGGTTTTAAATAGCTCCAAATTGATTTATTTCGAGGCTAATGTGGGGATGGGTCAAAATCCTATAATCCAATATAATTTAGACAAGTTTAGGTTCCTATTGTAACCTTATCATTTAGATTTAACATTAAGTTAAATATTTTTACTTTTACCGTGTCTTCTTGTGTTCTTATACTATAAGGTTAATAAACATACTATAAGAAGCCAAAAGAACCCTAAATTGTTTATTATTAATATATATAACCATATCTAAGTCATTTGGCCGAACCTTAGATTTTTAGGAATAAAATAACAATTAATAATATAATATTTGTTTTAAAAACTATTTTATGTCAATTTTGACACTATTTAGTAATTGATTTTTGTGAAAATCATAACAGAATGATTAGTTCAAAAAAAGTTAATTAAATCAACAATAACATGTCATATTAACCTATAAAATTAGTTTAAGTGATAAAAAGTCTCAAATTATATTTATTTGAGTATTTAGAAAATCAATTATGTCAATATTTCATTAATAAGATAATTACTGCATCATCGTTGTGTCATAAATAAATTAAATTATTTAATGTCTAAAAATTACAAATAAAATACCATTATGTTGTAAATCGTTTTATATTTCTAATGAATATTTAAAATCGAATTTATCTTATGTATAACCCTATATTAATTTTTTTTTTAGTAAATAAACTTTGATTTTAACTCTTTTAACTCTTCTTTGAAATAAATAATAATAAATGTCCTAATCTAATCCAAGTGGGCCTAAATGGTCATATTTTATTCGTAAGTTTGTTTTTGGTCTAATTACACTTGTACAATAGAATTAGGACATGTTTTAGGGTAATAATAATATCATTTCTACCCTTAATTACCCTATTTACTTTTAACAGTGGTAAATAAAAGTAAAAAGTTACTATTCACCAAAAATTATTTTCATCTCATTGAACCACATTTTACTTACTGACATCAACCGTGTCTCTCTGATTTTTGAAATTCCACACTCAGAAGCGGTAAAATTAAGTTTTATGAAAAATTCAGTTTTTTTAACTACCACTTAGTGGTTTCACTATTCATCAAAAATTGAAAGTTTTCAGAAAAATACCAAAAATTAGGCCTAAGCTATATTTGATATTATGAACTCAAAAATGATTTCTATTTTACCAAATTCAAAACATATCCGTTGCATTAATTAATTTAAAAATTAATTCACGTCGTCAAAACAAATAGTGTGTTCTTAAGAGATAATAACTATCAAAAGATTGACATTTGTTTATGTCTGGTTTAAATGTGAAATTACATCCAATGACCAACATTGTATTAAATTGTAAAAATATATTCTAAATATAATTTAAAACCACTCAAATTAATAATTTATCACTATTAATTATTTCGATTGAAAAAGTTTTTTTTAATTAAAATTTAGTAATTTTCACTATTCATCAAAATATGAAAGTTATCCGAAAATCACCAAAATTTCACCCTAAGCTAATTTCGATATTACGAATACAAAAATGAATTCCATTTTGAAAAGTAAAATTACAAAATTTCAAAAGGTGGTTATTACTATTCATAACGGCTAGTTTTAATAATATTTTAATAGCATATTGTTGTTTAGTGAAACTCGTTATTGCGTACTACACATGCTATCGAGGAAGTTCACGATTGCGTGTAATGAAAGGGAAATAAAAGATGCGTTTTGTGCAAGCTCCTTTTGGTGTAGCGTACAACACAAGACATTAGTGAAATTAAAAATAATATTTTTCATAAAATCTTGGGGTGTTACATTCTACCCCCCTTAAAATGAATTTCGCCCTCGAAATTCGTCGGGGTTATAAATGGTTTACTATTCGAAAGTGTCTTTAATAGAAACCCACATCATAAAAAGGAATACCAAAACCAATCTTTAAAAACGAAAGTATGAAACGTAACGGTTACCCAAATAAACTAATCACTGGGTTTCCACAAAGGTGAAAATATGGATATGGAAGAAAAATCTACCCATCATGTTCTGATGGAGAGTGGTAGAGAACATGGCTATGGAAAAGCCAACAATCACAAATCCATAAATTTGTGATGATCTAAGCTACCATCTGATTAATCAGATATAAGAGTACTAGGACAACATTTTTGGTTTTCAAGATTGTTTCCCTAAAGTTGAAGAATTTGAATTAGAATAAATACTTACTTTATTTTGGTACAATCTCACTATTGTTCGTGCCTTGAACAATTTCCACTTCATCTCTTGAATAAATGAAGATGAATTTGTTATTCGTGAAGTGTTAGCAGATCATGTGATAGAATGACGGGTCATTCCATCTGTCTCAAACAAAAGGTTATCAAAAGTTATTAAATATACATAAGTTATTCTATAGTGAGATTAATCATATATGGTTCCTAAAATGGACTTATACTTCATATATCATACTGCTTAATATAATAAAACTAGTTTATACGAAACAGGGACTTCCTGTAGGCTAGTGGTAGGCGATAAAGGCCAGTCAAACTTTGGTTGTGGGTTCGATTCCCACAACCTTGTCCGATGCGATGGGATGTCGCCCGTCCTGCAGGTTGTCCTTTTTCTAAATCTATATTACTATAAAATCACATAAATAATATTGAAAAAACTTATATCCTTAAACAATACTAACTTATGTCCAACATAATCCATTCCAATCATTAGGCTTATCCATAATACTTCAGTCCACTCTCATAACATAGTGAAAACGATTACCAGAGATTTAATACCATCGTTGATCCCCATATATCATAAGATATGTCTTGTTTGTCACATTCCAAACATTAAAAGGCCTTAATCATTTATTCTCTTGAATACCCATTGAACCATAGTGAAAACTTGAATGCAGTTAAAAGGTAACACTTTTCACATACCAAAATCCTCAAAATTCTATATACTCAAACCATGATATCACTTAGTCCTTATATTAATCATGAGCTCATGAATACTGTTAAACATTTCGTTTTCTCGTTTTCCCTTCATTATGCGCATATCATCTTATTTCCAAAAATATCTCAATCACTTTGAATACCACATTAGACCAATACATAAATATTCCAATACTTTATGATACAACATTATTTTGGAATCCCATTACATAAACACTTAATCATTCCACCACATCATTGTCATATTCAACATCTCCAATAGTGATCGCATGTGACTTCCCTTTGTCCTTTGCCTTAAGTGGTTTCTCATGTTGATCATCACTAACCGTTGGATAAGGGAATTTATTAGCATAATGCCCCATTTCCTTGCACTTGAAGAAATGAAGTGTTGGTGGTGCGTTCTCTGCAGTGTTTTCTTTATTCACATCATTAGAAACCCTTTTTCCATTACTTCGACACTCAGCTACTCGATGACCTTCTTTTCCACACTTAAAACATTTTCTAGTCCCTTTAAGACAATCTCCGCTATGATTCTTTCCACACTTTGTGCATAAGGAAACATTCATCTTCTTTTCACCATTATTCTGAGATTTATCCTTGAACTCCATCTTTCGTTTCTTGTCAAGACCATGAGATGGATATGTAACACCAACTTCCATTTCTACCTTGATAGCACAACACACAATTTCTTCATAGCTACTGAAGTCTCTTATCGCTAATTCCCTTCAAAGACTTGGTTTTAAGCCACTGAAAAATCGATCAACTTTACTTTCAGGTTGGATGATAATGCCAGATTCATACCTTGCAAGTCTTGTAAAATTCGCTTTGTATATGCCAACAGATTCATCATCCTTCTGCTTCAGCTCAAGAAACTCCTTTTCCATCTTTGTTCTAAGAATACGAGGGAAGTACTTACTGAAAAACAAGTTCTTGAACTCGTCCCATTCCATTGACACAATTTCATCTCTTGGCCTCGTATTCTTGATAAGATTCCACCATTGATCAGCTTCACCTTCCAAACGATATACTGCTAAGATGACTTTATCATGTTCAGAACATTGAAGAACTGAAAAATATCTATTTAGTGGTATTGATCCATTGTTCAGAAACAAGTGGATCGGATGTCCCACTGAAAGAAGGTGGACGTTGCCTCATGAAGGACTCAATAGAATATTGTTCCCTTCTCTGCTCATTTGGAAGTCCAGAATGATTCATAGCTTGTGTAAGTATAGCAATAAGATTTTGCACTCCATCTCCCATAACATTTGTTTGTTCAGGAGGGCAATCATTTCATTGTCCATTGCATTGATCAACACGGTTCCTTCGGGTTCCAGCCATCGTCTAAAACCCAAAAAGAATAGTGTGAGAGGCAAAAATCATGCTAGGAAAAACAACATAATAAAGGGGGTGTACCTTCAATATCTAACATCTTAGGTTTAATTCTATGATCGTTAGCGTAGTTATAGTACTATAAACTATATGTATACTTAACCTTAGGGACATCCCCAGACATACCTTAGAAATATCTCTAGGGATCTCACTAACGTTTTCGCATCCTAGTTTCCAAAGGTTGACTAAACCTTTCCTCTGATACCAACTGTAGAGACCCGAAGCCTGATGTACATTGACATTACAATACTTTTGTGGAATACTTAGTAAATAACAAAAACACACACACAAGGATCGTAATAGTTTAGTGTCTTTGGAAACCCGGAATATAATATTCTAATCGTGGTGAAAGATCTTCAACATCTCCCATAAAGATCTTCCTTTTTTTACCTAAACCCTTTCTTTATATCCTAGGGAAAAGAAAACATAAAAGGGTGAGCTCAAATGCTCAGTAAGGGTAAACAAAAGAAATATCAATCACATCGTATACACAAGCACATAACTTTTTGAAATCTTAACCTGTAAAAGAGATCATAATTTCATAACATCAGATAAATCATGGCAGTGAAATGTAATCACAATAATCATAACATAAAACATGAAACTTTGTGGAATTCACACATAATCATAGAGAATCATTTCTTGTTATTCAAGACTCATTTCCAAAACTATCTTAGTGTACAAAGTACCTTTCTGAACCGAGTCACCCTCGTTTCAGTCCGGTTTCACTGAACCGGTATAACCTACCGTTCCAGCCATGTCTATCTAATGAGATATAATATCTTTACCCAATTCATTGGAGGGAGATATAGATCCCACCCATCTCTTAATGAAACCATTCTTATGTGTGCCACAAAAATCATAAATCATACATCATTACATAACCCATGTAATAAAAATGGGAATCTTAAACATCATGACATCATAAAACTATTCATATACGATAAAGGAATTCATAAAAATAATTCCATCACAACATAATCAAATCAATGTAATAATAGGGATAAAAACAGAACCCTTTATTATCTTAGATGGAAAATAATTTTGATAAAACACTTGAACTTCATTCTTGAGGAAAATATCCTTTCTACTTCAAAAACATTTTTCCTTTCTTAACATATCATAAAATTTTAAACTAAAAGAAGTTGATTAAAAATAAACTTGAAAACTTGTAAAGGAAGCTTCTTGGAAATAATGCTTTAAAAATCCATTCATGCCGTATAAGTTAAAAAAAACATTCTTCTCGTACTTTTTTTGGAAAAGACAAAAAGTACCTCGTATGAAAAATGACAAAAGATTCCTTTCATATCTTTTACTAAAAACTTACCAAAGGGTAAAATTGGATTTAAACAATTGTAGGTGGATGGAAATAATATTACATATCGAGGAAACATGGATTTGGATGATAAAATACACCCCAGTAAATACTAAAGTATAAACAATCCTGGATAAAAATGAGATTGTGATATTTCCATTACCTTAGGTCCGATTTTCTTCATAGGTGTCCGAACCTCATGTATAATGATTTAAATAATGTAATTGACTTATTCCAGAATCATACTCATTGTTATGATATCATATATGGTTCACTTATGACTTTATATTACCCTTTCTTTTGTAAATTCTATGTTAAAGAGCATTTTGGGTAAAATTGTTTCATTTGTCGTCCGTGTTTTGACTTGTAATTATTCATATGATTGCTTAGATCATAATTAATTAATTACAGAATTTAAAACATGATTTATATATAATATATATTCAGAATATACATATATATAATAAATTAGTAAATCGAAATAAATACATCGTTCATGGAGACGGTAGGCCGTACGTACCCATGAACGCGGTTTTCGTTTCCTTATTGAGTTGAATGGAATTAAGTAGTTGAAATACATATATACATAAATCCAGTAGCTTTATAATGTCATATATTTCATTATTATTTCTTATATAGACTTTATAATCATTCTTAAATGGTTAACATGGAGAATGAATCTCATCGCGTCGTGGAGACGGTAGTCCGTACGTACGCACGAGCGATGATATCGTTTCCATAATTATTGAATTGAATTGGAGTGGATGATACAATATATAAGAATCAATATGATGTTCTAATAACTATTTATAGTTATTCTTTACACCATTATACCCATCCATTTAAGGTGGTGGTGGAAAATAAATTACACCACGGCGTGGAGACGGTATTCCGTACGTAAGCACGCGCGGTGATTTTTTTTCTATAGGATGGATAGATGGTGAAATAGGGTTGTTTCATACTTATAATAACATATGAGTATATGAGTGATACTGATGTTATTACTTCATAATGAAACAACCTAAGAAGAAGAAGTGGAAGAAGAAATAAAGATGAAAGAATCGGTAACAGACATTACCTCTTCTTTGAAGTGCTTCTTTGAGACCTCCTTTTAGGGCACTAAAATGGGACTTTGAAGAAGACCATTACCTCTAGGATGTTTCTAGGGAAGTGTAGAAGAGTTTTTTGCAGGGGTTGGCCGAGCGTGAAGGCTCAATGTTGTGTGAGGAAGAGAGGATGGAGGTGCCCTTTTATAAGGGAGGAGAGGGGCACCTTTGGAATAACAAAAAATATTATTTTATTATAAAGTCACGTTAGGTTTTAAATAGCTCCAAATTGATTTATTTATAGGCTAAGGTGGGGATGGTTCGAAATCATATCATCCAATAGAATTTAGACAAGTTTAGGTTCCTATTTTAACCTTATCATTTAGATTTAACATTAAGTTAAATAATTTTAGTTTTACAGTGTCTTCTTGTGTTCTTATACTATAAGGTTAATAAACTTACTATAAGAAGCCAAAAGAACCCCAAATTGTTTATTATTAATATATATAACCTTATCTAAGTCATTTGGTCGAAACTTATATTTTTAGGAATAAAATAACAATTAATAATATAATATTTGTTTTAAAAACTATTTTATGTCAATTTTGACACTATTTAGTAATTGATTTTTGTGAAAATCATAACAGAATGATAAGTTCGAAAAAATTTGGTTAAATCAACACTAACATGTCTTATTAACCTATAAAATTAGTGTAAGACCTAAAAAGTCTCAAATTATATTTATTTGAGTATTTATAACATCAATTATGTCAATATTTCATTAATAAGATAATTACTACATCATCGTTGTGTCATATATAAATTAAATTATATAATGTCTAAAAATTACAAATAAAATACCATTATGTAGTAAATCCTTTTATATTTCTAATGAATATTTAAAATCGAATTTATCTTATGTATAACCCTATATTAAAAATGTTTTAGTAAATCAACTTTGATTTTAACACTTTTAACTCTTCTTTGAATTAAATAATAATAAATGTCCTAATCTAATCCAAGTGGGCCTAAATGGTCATATATTATTCCTAAGTTTGTTTTTGGTCGAATTAAGCTTTTCAAATATAATTAGGACATATTTTAGGGTAATTATAATATCATTTCTACCCTTAATTACTCTATTTACTTTTAATCGTGGTAAATAAAAGTAAAAAGTTACTATTCACCAAAAATTATTTTCATCTCATTGAACAACATTTTACTTACTGACTTCAACTGGGTCTCTCGGATTTTTGAAATTACACTCACAGAAGCGGTAAAATTAAGTTTTATGAAAAATTCAGTTTTTTTAACTACCACTTAGTGGTTTCACTATTCATCAAAAATTGAAAGTTTTCAAAAAATACCAAAAATTAGGCCTAAGCTATATTTGATATTATGAACTCAAAAATGATTTCTATTTTACCAAATTCAAAACATATCTGTTGCATTAATTAATTTAAAAATTAATTCTCGTCGTCAAAACAAATAGCATGTTCTTAAGAGATAATAACTATCAAAAGATTGACATTTGTTTATGTCTGGTTTAAATGTGAAATTACATCAAATGACCAACATTGTATTAAATTGTAAAAATATATTCTAAATATACTTTAAAACCACTCAAATTATTAATTTATCATTATTAATTATTTCGATTGAAAAAGTTGTTTTTAATTAAAATTTAGTAATTTTCACTATTCATCAAAATATGAAAGTTATCCGAAAATCACCAAAATTTCACCCAAAGCTAATTTTGATATTAGGAATCCAAAAATGAATTTGATTTTGAAAAATAAAATTTCAAAATTTCAAAAGGTGGTTATTACTATTCATAACGGCTAGTTTTAATAATATTTTAATAGCATATTGTTGTTTAGTGAAACTCGTTATTGCGTACTACACATGCTATCGAGGAAGGTCGTGATTGCGTGTAATGCAAGGCAAATCAAGGATGCATGTTGTGCAAGATCCTTTTGGTGTAGCGTACAACACACGACATTAGTGAAATTAAAAAGAATATTTTTCCTAAAATCTCGGGGTGTTACATGAGGAGCTCCCAATCAAGGGTTATACTGGAGCTAATTTTCAAATAGATCAGAATATCAAAAGTGGATGTCAGTGTATTGTTTTTTCTCAACATAGGATCTCTAAGATGAAACAGTTCAAAGTAGCATGTTTTTTCTAATTCTATAGTGGATTCCATGTATATAGTGGATTCTGAAGCAAGAAAGGAAGTAATTTTGGTATGAAAATTTTCTTATAATCTTGATGTGGTACCAAGCAGTAATGATCATATCACCTTGTTTTGTGATAACACTATAGTGGTTTACCTTACAAAAGAGACAAGGTCACACCGAGTAGAAAAAACTATAATTTGGAAGTATCACTTCTTGAGGGATTTTTATCAGAGGGTTGAATTTTCATTAAAAATAGAACTCATAGAATAGAATGTGTTAGACCCCTAGAATAAAGTCCAATCTCAGAAAATGAATGAGTATCATATGAGAACTAGAGGTATGAGGCTTGTTAGTAGATGGATCTAGTGAAATTAGGAGTCTGTTTTAGTTGGTGTCATAGAACCAAATATTTTTCTAATCTATGATAAGATGTATTAATATTTTTTAATAATAATTTTCTCATTATCACATCATGATTATTCTTCAGTTTAATATAGTACGTGATAATTTCCTAAGAGTATATGTCACACGGAAAGGACAGGGTAGTTCCCTACTAGGAGAATAACCCGAAAGTGATATGAAATTATTTTTTATTATATATTCTATAACCAGATGATATCATTTGAGGGAAAAAATTATATAAGCTCTCAGGGTAGGAGACTCAGTGGACTTTGAGGCACCTTCACATGGTGTATTCCATTGGTAATATCTACTGTGGTAAATTTTTTGAATGAGTCCCACCAATAGGAAATCAATATTCATATGTGTCATTGGATGTTCATATACGCGAACATGTGTATCATATTAGAGCTAGCGGGATGAAGGTTGTTAGTAGTTGGAACTAGTGCATGTAGGATTGTTTTGGAGTTGGTGTCATAGAAACAAATTTTTATTACTCTATAATAAGATGTTTTCATATTTTATAATATTAACCAACTCTTTATCACATCCAAATTATTCTTCAGTGCAACATAGTATGTGATAATGTCTTAAGAGTATATATCACACGAAACGGTCATGGAAATTCACTATTATGATGATAACACAGATGTGTTAGGACATTATTTGTAAATATATATTCTCTAACCAGATGATATCATTCGATCAAAGAAATTATATAGGCTATTAGGGTCAGAGACTCATAGGACATTAAGGCACCTTCCCACGATGTATGCCATTGGTACTATCTAGTGTAGGAAATTATCAAAAAGTGTCCCGCTAATAAGAAATCTACATTCATATGTGTTATTGGATGTTCATATATAGGAATGTGTGTATTTATACTTAGACCTCATGATTATTATTAATGAATAATATATGTTTTTTACATTCATGTATTTATGAAAACTATAATGAAAAATTTTCATAGTGAATTAGGATAGGTTGGTTTCTTCATGAGTAATATTGCATTGATGCATAATTCAAGAAATGATTTACCCCTTCTGATATCTAACAAATGTTGATATCTCCAGACCATTGAATGAAATTATATATCCAAAATAAATCCGCATTTATGGTGTTATATAGTCATGTATGTCTTTCAAAAATTTAAAGAAAGAAAAATTTAGTACATAGGTTGACAGAACCTCTGTGAAACCTGTGTGCTTAGAGATATTGTGATGAAAGGATAATATTATAAAGTGAGTGTTCATACAAGATATTCTGTTGTTTTAGAATTAGTTTCTTTCTCTTTAGGTTCCTTGGCATGTTTCAAGATTCTATTCATAGACTTTAGGTTTCTACACCTAATGACACTAAGAGAGAGGCCTAGAGGGTCACACACTAAGTGTATTGAGAATCTCAGTTAAATAATATATATTATTTTTTATTATTTAACAAGTTAAATTAATGTTATTCCCTCATGTGGTTTAATAATTATGCATGATTTCTTGATCACATTTATTCCATCACCAATTATTCGAAAGAATATAATTTTAGTAGAATATTTAATAAATTTTTATATTTTATTTATATATTAAAATATTTATTTATTTATTTTATATTAATACACAGATATTTATTTAATAAATATATATCCATTGTTCAATGCCTGATAAATGTTTTCGATGAATGGCTTACCTAATTTTTAGGTCTATTGAGAAATAATATATATAGAATATTATTTGATTAAATAATATTTAATTTAGTTAACAAGTTATGCACAAGATGATGAAATAATAATATTATTATAATTTTAGACAAGGGGTTATACAAGGTGATTAAATAAATAATAAGGGTTACTATTGATAATATATATTTCTAAACACTAGTGGTATTTAAAAACAATTTTATTATTCTTCCAAGAGATAAAAATGATTTTTTTGTGCACAATGACAGTTATATAGAATTCTATTAGGCCCTAGAGAGCTCCCGGTCCAAGAAACCTGCCAAGAATAAAGAGGGACCTTCCTCCACCTCACACACTCGGGTCTATATAGATCAAGAAGAAATATTTGGAATCGATTCTTATGGTGATAATGGGTGAATGACACAAATGACAAGATCTGCCATGCTACCACTAGGAGATTCCTATGGTGATGTTTGTAGATTTGTGGAACACATGTGGATCACCCCAAGAGGTAATCTGATCTTGATTCATACAATGAGACAATGGTATAATGTTGTTGTATTGTTAGATCCATCAACGGTGAAAGAAATCACATAAGGTATTTCAATAATTAAATAAATTTATAAAAAATAATATACAATGATCTCGTTCTTGGTTATGGCATTTTATCCCTTGTAACTTTTATTTGATTCAATTCTTTTGATTTCTACTTTATCTTCATGTAAATATCAGGTCGATCATCAACCAAGTCCAAATGAAATGTTGGGTAAGACCCGTCACATGCTTCCATTATTCCCAAAACCTATAAATTGTGACTTTATAATCTTTTTACATGTTTTGTTTATGTTAATAAAATTTCTTAAATTTAAAAATGGGTTTGTATATTGAGAAGTTATTATGGTCTATTATTTTTACTACCCCACTTTCAACCATTTATTCTTGACCTTTGGTAGTCTGATGTATGAGTGCAACATTTTTTATCCATTGTAAGAGTCCATGGATTGTAAACTACTATTTTAGGGTTTAATTTTTCCCAAGGAATTGTTTTTAAAACCTTGATGTTTTTATTTAGTCCTTGGTTATTGAGAATGTGCTTTAGTCTTTGTGGTAAGATTACTCATGTGGCATGAAAATTTTACTTGGGTTGGTTCATTACAATCTTTTTATATCATGGGGAAAATATACACTCTAGGATACAGATAACCATAAAACATAGGAGAATATATAAAAATAAAAGTTAAACATAATATAAAAGTTTATTACGGACATTATAGTGAAGGGGTAACTATAATGAGGTAATTTATCAAATTTTATAAAAATTTGAGTTTCTATAATGTCTTATGTGACATAAAAAAATAAAAAAAATTCATTTCATCCAATCAAATATGACATTGTGAAAAAATAAATAATAGAAAGGGTGCATCCACTATACTAGTCATGAGTCTTAGGTTTCTCACATCTCCAAACTCTGAATTTTAAATCCTTCTCATTCAAATAGTATAATTCCCATTTCATTAACAATAACTTGAACCATGAAATATAAACATTCACCAGTATTCCCACATAGGGTGTGAATACATATCAATATGAAACCATCAATAATGTCCCTAAATATTTCGAATATAAAATTGTATGATCATAAATATATACCAATAATATTAATATTATTTACAATAACACTTAATATATCACACCCTCATGTGATCAATATGATACCCAGGAACAAGCACACCGACCTCATCCATTTCTATAATGTCCCTAAACATATCCTAATAAGAATAAATTTCAAATGGGGTAGTAAATTTCTATGCCTATAAAGATCCCAAAATATAATAATCTCATCCACTATTTATAATCATGTTGAGATAGTGGGATATGAGGGCACATATCTATACCTATATCCTTCATTTGGAATATTTACCAAAGTATAATAATTCAAGGAAAACAAGAGATATGAACCCATGTAAATATTATCCTTAGTTGTAAATAATCTCAACCATCATATAAGGATTAAAGGATAATGTGGAAGTTAGCCCCTAACTATATGATCTCATCTCTAATTTATCTTTACCAAAGCTCAAAATTATATAATACTGATGATAAATTTTCTAATAGATATAAAAATTCCAACCCTCAAGTATCATGATCAATATAAATCAATATTTATACCAGGGGAAAGGTATCCTCAATCTATAATTTTATTATCCCATTAGCATATCAACCACTAATAAAAATAGTGACATGAATAATGTGAATTTTTTACCATGTCTATAATGATATAGGCCATCAAGAATCTCAATATAATTTTATATCAATGAAAATAAAATATAGAAATGGAAAACTATGTCTTAAATTACCACATCTCAATAATATATTGATCCAACTCCTAGTAATATAAATACCATGAAATTTGTGGACCCATGTCCATAATGATAACAAAAATATGGAATATTGATATTGATATATAAATGTAAAGAAAAATTGGAATGGTTGCCCCGGTCTATATCAATATCAACCTATTAGTAACTCTATCCCATTTGGTAAACCATTAATTTTATGCAATGTAATAAAATTCATAAATCATTTCTATATGGGTATGACATCTAAAACCTATATAAACCAAACTAGGTTATTCATATTATTTGAAACACCTAACATAACCTCTCCCATGGCACAGTCCCTGAGGAAGAACATAATTTAAATTCAATGGGTCCCTTCCCATTTATACATGCCAAAGAATCTAAATGGTTCATATTAATACTCATTATCTAACTATGAGTATAAACCAAAAAAACACTGTTATGATCACAACTCATATGTCAAAAGGTGTCTCATGGTAACCCAATATGGTATATAATACAACAACATAACATATAGGTCACACTATTAGGGTATTGTTGTAAAGTACATCAGGGTTTAATTTAAATTTTTTTAATCTGTATCCATGGCATAATTTAATAACACATGGAGTATCTATGATGGCATTAGATATCATTACCCTACTCATATAGCTTCAATCACAATAGTTAATATAATGTTTTTCACAATCTCATAAAAATGGTGACCTCAAATATCACACATCGCATGAAAATAGGAATAAATTGATGGGAATGTTCATGAACCACATACCTTGATATAATAGATCCCAATATTTTAGAATTTTTTGAATAATCTTGACGAATTGAATGTTCTCTAAAAAGCGCATGAAATTTTAAAATTTCGGAATTAACGTCTTAGAGCATTAAAATCATGGTGGAGATATAGAATAAAAGTGAGAGGACTTGTAACTTTACCTCCATAATTCAACAAGGATATATGGTTCTTGAATCTAAGAAAATTTAGGGAGAAATCAAAGGATAGGAAAAGAACCACCAAGGGGGAGGGGTATCTGAGTGTAGCTATAGGGGAAAATGAGTAACACTCATTTTAATATTTTTGTAAAAATATAAAAATATTAATTTATCTCTATAAAATAACATAAGAGGTACATTTTGGTGTGAAAATATGGGGATAGTTTAACACCCCTACATGGATTCATATTGTATTATGTTCCTTCATGTAATGAAACAATGTTTTTCTACATGGAAAAACTAGAAAACACTACCACCCCGTCTCTGGATCATGTTATGGCATACCTTTTTACAAAATAGGGAAATTCTCTCCATGGATAGAGTTTCACAGAGGGACCCCAATTTTGTGGAGCTTTACTAGTCACCAAATCCTGATTCTAATTTGAAATAGCCCTCACCACATCACATTTCCTCATGTTATGGTGTGAGCTTATACCAATAGTGGAATTTCAACCAAAATATAATACAAAACTTCCAAAACCAACAACCATCCTACAATGATACCTCCAATATTCTAAATTAATTAAAAAACCTATGTGATTTAAATAATTTACATAATTTCATACCTTATAGTACATGGGGTGTTAGAATATCTGATATATTTGACGTATCTAGGGATTTTTTTTAAATGAATTGGGGGTTTTTTATAAAAAAATTCTATTCATAATTTTTTTTATTTTCCTTCAATAATACCATTATATATTCTAATTTGGAAATATTTTAGTGTCTTCTTATATTCACTATTATACTTATACTTCTTTATTCTTTACAAGAGGATTAATATATATGCATTGATTATGCCAAAAAATAAAGAGTAACTTCATCCGCTGGGTCTTCTTCTTTCATTTCGAACACATCACTGTAGGACCCCGGGACACCCTGAGAGGGGAGGGGTGAATCAGGGTGGAAAAGTTTTCTTCGTTAAGTTGTGGATCTTGTTCCCACGTTGGTAGGAACTACTTAAACCTGTATGATGGATATGAACAACAATTAAACATTCACATACAGAGAGATGACACATCTATTTTTACTTGGTTCACCACTAAGGGCTACGTCCAAGGAGCATACGACGACAGGTTGTCGGTCGTACCTAAATCCACTATGCTTCACTTGGTTTAGATTACAAAGGTTCGGGTACAGACACTCTGTCCCAGGCTCACTGCCTTTACAAAGGTTCAGGGATAGCTCACTCCTTCCCTCGGGTCACTCCCGTTGACTCCCCCTGGCTCACTGCCGTTGGTGAAGTCCCATTCAGTTTATAGACATGAAGGTCTCTTCAATAGGTGTGCATTGAAGTTCTTCATCTCCTGTTCAGCATGAGACTTTTCTTACATCAGGGTTCAGTGTTGATTCTCTTTATAGTTCAATCTTTCTTCTTTATTGCAATGACTGAATGCAGTAGATCCCCTTGTCTTCGTTTTCCTGAATCACAATCACTGATGTGATTGGTTACTTAATGAATCTCAGCTTACTCGACTTTGTCAGAATCAGTTCTCCATGTGTGCATGAGATCATGCATGTATCATCTATATTTATTCTTCAATCTCACTTTGCACCAGATGTATCAGGCAATATTTCAGCTCTTGTGCAGCTCCAGAAAGGCGGGCGTGATTCAACAATATTTGGCTCTCCTTTTCAAGCCCGGCGCGCAAGTCTCCTTCTGGAACGCATGTCTTAGGCGCGCAAGTATAACGTGGCGCGCAAGTGTCACCAAAGCACCTGCGCGGCTCTGTCTTCTGGAACTTCAAACCTGCGCGACTCACTTCCTTCCTTGCCCAAATCACCTGGGGCGCTCAACCATCAGTCGGCGCGCAACCTCTACTTGTGCGACCCAACTACCACTTGCGTGGTTTAACCACCTGCGTGACGAGAGCTCGAACAATCTCAAAGTATTGAGCTCCATGAGAAATGAGGAGGGGTGGTCCAGTATTTATAGGCAAACTGGACCCCCTGCGCGGCGGCGCGCAAGTCATCCATCGGCGCGCAAGTCTCAGCCCCTGCTAGGCACTTACGCGATCAACATCCAAACTTGCGCGAACATCTTGCCTTTTCCAAATTTGGTTCTTCTGATCTCGAAAAACCATAGGCGCACAAGTTATAATGCATTCAAGGCGTCGGTGCACACGTCTCTTCCCGACACATAATTCACCTGCACGACCTCACCAAAACTTGCGCGACCCTTATCCCTTTGCCATATTTTGATGCTCTTATCTTCAAAAACATATGGAGTGCAAGTTTCCTATCCTACAAGAGTATGGCGCGCAAGTCCCTTTGCCAAAATCACTCATCTTAATTTGTTGATTTTGAGGCCCTGAAATTTGGCAAACACTGGAAAACGGCGCCAGCTTGTATCTGCTCTTTTTGTACCGCCTCCAGATCATCCATTCCTCTGTCGATGTTCTTGAATCAAACATAGATCGTTGACGAAAACTCTTGAACTCGACATGTAACCATGGAATCTCCTTTGTCAATAAATTTGTATGTCGTTTGTTTGCTTTTTCGACAAGCACGATCAGCTCAACATCACTTCTTCTTGGTGATCTGTATCCTTCAGCAACTCTTTTTCTTTTATCACAAAATCCACTATTGTGATATGTATTCATTGAAGGAATAGATTTACTACCATCATCTTCTATGACAATGTGATGTGCATGGCTATTTCATTAAGTCAACTCATTGGCACATTGCCTCCTTCATCAATCGTCATGATCAACTTCATGCAAACCATGTGATTCAATCCGTCCAGAAGTCTCTAGCATGGTTCTCACGCAATCATGAGTAGTTGCATGGTCTTCATCAAAACCCATGGTTCTTATGCAATAAGGAGGAATTGAATGGTATTCATCCAAAAAACACCATCCTTATTTAATCATCCTTGGATGGATTACTCCTCACATTCTTCATTGTTGTAAACAATGTATCACCTTTGACACATGTTCTTTGAACTTACGATCAGCACAACAATCATCTGAATCACTACTCCTCTACTTCATCGGAGTACTTCATGATCTCCTTCATTGTGATCTTCCATTCCTCCATTTTATTGGAGTACTTCATGATCTCTTTCATTTTGATATTCCATTGACAACTATTGACAACAAATACAAACCTATACACAAAGTTGTTCCAACAGTCTCCCCCTTTGTATTTTGTTGTCAATACCTTATACATCTTCTAAAATGAATTTGTCAATGTCAAAATGAGAATCTTCTATTAAATCAACTTTTCTTTTCAAACGTTCATTTCATTTTCTCTCCCCCTTATTGACAAGAAATACAAAGCACATGGTAGGGAGGGTATCAATCCACACTTAAGCAATGTTTCATTAATCATTTCACTCTAAGTCTACTTGAGCAATGCTCGATGTAGAAAACAAGGGGATTTGATTAAGTCAACAAGGTTGTCCATTATCCACAGATCATGATACCAACATGAGATGATAACTCATGTATCTTGTCTTCAAGGGTTTACCACTTTAATTTTAGGTAGAAGAAGATCAACTATGATAGATAATAATCAACCTGAAACTCCTGCACTCACTTCAGCAAATAGATCAAAAACATTCATGTTAAATCGGCAGGATAAGTGACCTTGGGGAACTTCCATTCTCTTTATGTCACTGATCAATACAGTTACTCCCCCTTTGTAAAATAATCTTTGATCTGAGTAACCAAGGGATAGTGATTGAGAAACGACATACCTTCTCCATTGGAGTGTTCTTCAAGAAATTCACATAGTAACTGCTTTTGAGTCCAGCTGGAGTTGATATTGATTGAAACAGTGATTATGGAAGCTTCTTCATTCTTCTCCCCCTCAAGGGAAACACTCCTCATCATCTTCATCAAGAGTGATCCTTCATCATCATACTCTTTGAATATCAATTGAAGAATCTACTAAGTATGGAAACTTCTTCATCTTGGCTATCAAGAGTTGACAACATTCACTACTTCTCAGGTTCTCCCCCTGAGAGCATGCTTCACCTTCAATTCCCTGCATTATTAGCACAAATACAATACACAAATGATTACGGGAATAAGGTGGTTCTTCCTTGCTTCATCAACAAGACCTGCATGGTTGAGGTTCTTTTCTCAACCAAGTTCCTCTGTTCACTCCAGTCTTCATTCCTGACCATTTTAACATATGTTCTGATATGTGTTGAAGTGGCATGGCTCTGTTCACATTCTCTTCTGCTTTGTGTGGAGAATTGTTCTGCTTAGCAGCCATCATGAATGATACATTCTTTCTCTTATTAAGGACTGCTTCTTGCTCTGGTATTAAGGTTAGGCAACCTTTTGCAATGTGACCAGATTTCTTGCATCTCTCACACATAACGTCTTTGACACGTGTGTTTCTATTTGTTCGCAATCTCTCCTACACTGTGTCTTCATCATGTGAAAGTTTTCCTTTTCCTTTGTCACCAGCCTTGGCCTTCTCATCTTCAAATTTCCTTATTCTTTTCAAATCTTTTGGCCAGATGACCAATATGTCATGTGGAACTTTTGCAGCTGGTTTAGGTCTTCCACATGGGTTCATCCGAGATTCATCCCACTTAGTGTTTCTTTTGGATGAATGACCCTTCAATTTTATGGATCTAAAATCCTGGGTCTTCTCAGCTTCCTTACTGGAGATCTTTTTGGGGAAATTTGTGTTCACAACATTCTTCTGATTTCTCCCCAAGGTAGCTGCTTCATTATTTGACGGCATCAGAAGTCTTCTTTTCTTTTCAACAATGAAATCATGTAGATATGGACATGTGCCTGCATTGTGACCATTGTCGTTGCATACATCACAGATGTTATCAAGAATTCCAAATCTTTTTGCTGTAAACAGATGCTTCTGGACCTGTGGATGTTGCTTCTTCTTCTCTGGCTTACTCCCCTTTGATATAGGCTTTCCCTGTGCTTTTCCATGAAAGGGATTATAAAAACAATCCAGTGCACAGTGCCCAAATCTATTGCATCAACAACATTGGCCCACAAATCTTTTCTTCTTTGTTTCTTCAGTATTAAGTTATTGGGACATCTGCTTAATCATTTGTGCTCTATTTGAGGAAGAAGCTTCCTCCTTTTTCTTTTTATCCACCCTACTCATGGTGGTAGGTTTCTTCTTCTCACCTATCCTCATCCATACTTGTTTAGTGCTTTTCTTCCCACCTGAACTAATTGTCAGAGTGTATTTAGAAACATGAGTGCAAGAGGGTCTGGATGGTACCTTCACTTTCTCAGTTTCCTGTGATAGATCAATGTGAGAAGTCATGATCTTCTTATCACATGTTGGAGGTCTTTTGACAATAGAATCCTCTATTGAGCCTTGAGTACCGGAAGCAGCTGATTCTTGATGTGGATAATCAAGAGTTGTCATAATCTTCTTGTCACAAGTTGGAGGCATTTCAGCTTTATACTCCTCCAATGAACATTGAGTGCAAGCATCACTCATTTCAATATTTTTTGAAGTCTCAATATGTGCGTTCTCAATCTTGGTCAACTGAGATTCCAATTTTTGACCCACAATATTGAGGATGATCTTCTGATCTTCAATCGTCGTCATCTTCTCTTCACAAGTCTTATTCAACCTGTCAACCTCATCTTCATGCATCTTAACATTGTTTTGTAAAAAAGAGTCAAGTTCCATGAATTTAATGGATGTTTCTTCCAAAAAAAATTCTTGACTTCATTGCTCTTCTTCAGCTTAGCTTCAAGTGCATGGATCCTTTCTTTTAGAGTCTTATTGACTGCCTCGTTTTCTTCAAAGACTTTAACCTGTTTGGTGAGCTTTATACTCTCCAGAACATTTCTTTCCAGCCCCTTTTCCATATTGTCTTCTTCCATTTCAAGTCGAGTAATCTCAACCTGCATAGAATGAAATAGGCTACAAATAATAACAGCCCTTTCTTCAGGAATATCATGCAGATATGTTTTGAGTTTTTCTTGAAAGCCTGACTTAAGGGTGTCATCCTTTCCTCTAGAAGAATTCTGAGTCACCTACTCGATACTTTCCACGCCTGATGTTTCTTCATTTTTGGAATGGCATGGAGAACAAGACACTTCATCTTCTTTGGATATGAGAGACTTCTTTAGCTGCTTCTTCTCTTTCTTTTTCCTGTTTTCCATGGTCTTGCTATATGTAGACGTCTGCTCAGAAACTTCATCAAGACTATTCTTCATTGATGACTTTAGGAAAAACACTCAAATCCTCTTCTCAATAGAATTACTGGGGAATATCCAACATATGTTAACCTTTCCCTCTGATACCACTTGTAGGACCCCGGGACACCCTGAGAGGGGAGGGGAGAATCAGGGTGGAAAATTTTTCTTCTTTAAGTTGTGGATCTTGTTCCCACGTTGGTAGGAACTACTTAAAACTGTATGATCGATATGAACAGCAATTAAACATTCACATACAGAGAGATGACACAACTATTTTTACTTGGTTCACCACTAAGGGCTACGTCCAAGGAGCATACGCCGACAGGTTGTCGGTCGTACCTAAATCCACTATGCTTCACTAGCTGTAGATTACAAAGGTTCGGGTACAGACACTCTGTCCCAGGCTCACTGCATTTACAAAGGTTCAGGGATAGCTCACTGCTTCCCCCAGTTCACTCCCGTTGACTCCCCATGGCTCACTGCCATTACTGAAGTCCCACTCAGTTTATAGACATGAAGGTCTCTTCAATAGGTGTGCATTGAAGTTATTCGTCTCCTGTTAAGCATGAGACTTTTCTTGAATCAGGGTTCAGAGTTGATGCTCTTTATCGTTCAATCTTTCTTCTTTAGTGCAATGACTGAATACACTAGATCCCCTTGTCTTCGTTTTCCTGAATCACAATCACTGATGTGATTTCTTAATTAATGAATCTCAGCTTACTCGAATTTTTCAGAATCAGTTCTCCATGTGTGCATGAGATCATGCATATATCATTTAGATTTCTTCTTCAATCTCACTTTGCACCAGAAGTATCAGGAAATATTTCATCTCTTGTGCAGCTCTAGAAAGGCGGGCGTGCTTCAACGATATTTGGCCCTCCTTTTCATGCCCGGCGTGCAAGTCTCCTTAAGGAGCACAAGTCTTAGGCATGCAAGTATAACGTGGTGTGCAAGTGCCACAAAAGCACCTGCGCGGCTTTGTCTTCTGGAAATTCAAACCTACGCGACTCACTTCCTTCCTTTCCCAAATCACCTGGGGCGCTCAACCATCAGTCGGCGCGCAACCTCTACTTGCGCGACCCAACTACCACTTGCGCAGTTTAACCACCTGCGCGACGAGAGCTCGAACAATCTCAAAGTCTTGAGCTTCGTGAGAAATGAGGAGGGGTGGTCCAGTATTTATAGGCATACTGGACCCTCTGCGCGGCGGCGCGCAAGTCATCCATCGGCGCACAAGTCTCGGCCCCTACTAGGCGCTTACGCGATCAACATCCAAACTTGCGCGAACATATTGCCTTTACCAAATTCGGATCTTCTGATCTCGAAAAACCATAGGCGCACAAGTTATAATGCATTCAAGGCATCGGCGCAAAAGTCTCTTCCCGACACATAATTCACCTGCGCGACCTCACAAAAACTAGCGCGACCCTTATCCCTTTGCCATATTTTGATGCTCTGATCTTCAAAAACATATGGCGTGCAAGTTTCCTATCCTCCAAGAGTATGGAGCTCAAGTCCCTTTTACAAAATCACTCTTCTTCATTTGTTGATTTTGAGGCCCTGAAATTTGGCAAACACTAGAAAACGACACCACCTTGTATTTGCTCTTTTTGTACCGCCTCCAGATCATCCATTCCTCTGTCGATGTTCTTGAATCAAACATAGATCGTTGATGACAACTCTTGAACTCCACATGTCACCATGGAATCTTCTTTGTCAACAAATTTGTATGTCGTTTGTTTTCTTTGTCGACAAGCACGATCACCTCAACATCACTTCTTCTTGGTGATCTGTATCCTTCAGCAGCTCTTTTTCTTTTATCACAAAATCCACTATTGTGATATGTATTCTTTGAAGGAACAGCATTACTACCATAATCTTCTATGACAATGTGATTTGCATGGCCATTTCATTAAGTCAACTAATTGGCACATTTCCTCCTTCATCAATCGTCATGATCAACTTCATGTAAACCATGTGATTCAATCCGTCCAGAAGTATCTTGCATGGTTCTCATGCAATCATGAGTAGTTGCATGGTCTTCATCAAAACCCATGGCTTTTATCCAATAAGGAGGAATTGCACAGTCTTCATCCAAAAAACACCATCCTTATTTAATCATCCTTGGATGGACTACTCCTCACATTCTTCATTGTTGTAAACAATGTATCACCTTTGACACATGTTCTTTGAACTTACGATCAGCACAACAATCGTCTGAATCACTACTCCTCTACTTCATCGGAGTACTTCATGATCTCATTCATTGTGAGCTTCCATTCCTCCATTTTATTGGAGTACTTCATGATCTCTTTCATTTTGATATTCCATTGACAACTATTGAAAACAAATACAAACCTATACACATAGTGGTTCCAACAATCACAATATGTCATATCATTTTTTGAGATAAAAAATATCTTCTCTGTATAATTGAACATTCTATTTCGATTTTATTATTTTAAATCACTTTGAATACTTGTTACCGTATTTTTTTTATGATTTATTGGGTGGACCATATTATATCAATTCTTCTTCATTCAAGGGGAAAATAGTTAAAACGTATTCAATATTACCATAATTAAAATACTTAAAAGTATGATTTCCATTTAAATTTCATTTCTCTCACAATATTACTTTTGAAAAAGATGATAATAGTTTCAATGAAATTCATGGATTTATCTTAATCTTACATTTGTTATTCATCATACATCTTTGATTATGTTTTCTTTGATATTTTAGAATCTTTAATAGAAATTTTCTTTTTTAAATTTCACTTTTGTCTTCATTGCTATTTCCCTACTAATATCATATACTATCCAGAGATTTTTAATCATATAAGCTAAAAAATCATCCATGTTTTGTCCTCTAAGGTAGAAATTTTTTCGTTAAACTTATTTGGTATATTTCCCATCAACTTATCCATGAAGGTAGATTCATTAATAATTTTTATGGAACATTGAAACCATCTAAATATTATTTTCTCCTAAATATAGAACATATCCATATATTCATATTTTTCTATTTAAATAACATTAAATGGAGCATTAGAACATTTTAATCAGGACTCATTGAACTTTTACCACCATTAAGAATATCAAGAATCTTTCTCGAAATCCCATTAATTATTTTAGATCCCATGACTCGTGTGAACTATTTCTCAGAGAGAGAAGAGACAAATTCATTTTACACTCTCCCAACAGAATTAGTGTAATCTTGTCTGAAAATGTAAAGGGTATTCCTAATTTACGGATATGAACACTATTTTTATGGATGCACTAGGGGTAAAAATGGTATTACATATTAGTTTTTTTAAAATTCTAAATTTTAATTAATGAAGTCATTGTAAGTGATGATATATGTAATTTTTATGATAGTTATCTTAACTAACGTAAAAAAACATTTTACATTGGTTGTTATCAAAACCACTATAAACCCCCCCCCCCAAATAAAATCTTCTAACTTTTTACAAGAGTTTTTTTAATTAAAGTAAAAATGATTTAAAAAAATATATTTTTAATATATAGTTTACCCAACCTGTAATCGATCAAAAACCATTAAAAACAACAAAATCATCTAGCTGCAAACATCAACATAGTATTATTAATTAAAAAATATTTTCTTCACTAAATTTTTTAAATTACAAAAACTTTCCCATTTAAAATTTAATCGTAAAAATGTATATTAATAATTTAGATAAATTTAAAATAAATCGAAACTATAAAATTATCCATTCCTACTCCCTATAAATGATTTATCTCATTTACATTATAATTTTGAGGGTTGTTAAAAATATATCAATTAAAAAGGAAAATATCTATCATTTATTCTTAGTACAGTTATACAATAAATAAATGAAAATATTTAGATAAAATATAACATTGTTCAGTCTTATTACTCTTCCAGTTGTAATTAATTTTTTTCAAAAATCACAGAACATTGTATTTACATTTTATTACTCCTTATTGATGAAATTTATATTTAGAAATAATTTATAATTTTAAAATAACATTTCATTATATACTAATTATATAATTAATAATGAAGTCAGCTTTTAGTAAAAATATGTGATATTTTTTCCGACATTCCTAGGGAATGGCTATAGTGCACCCATACCCTGTTTTAGAAAGATATGTATCAAAAAATAAAATGTTATGATAAAATATATGTATTAAAATAACGAAACATACATCTCTTATATTTATGCAATGTCTTATCACGCATAATCATGGATGGAGCTTAACTAATATGTTGTTTTTTCTTAAAGAAAAAAATACACAACATGTTATGGACTCAAATATACTAAATTATATTTTGATTAGTTATTTTATTTGTGGAAATATTAATTTATGAAATTTATGTTTTATACCCATCAAGATATAGAATCATCCAACAATTAATTGCATCATTTCAAAATATTTTATAAATATTTAATATTATTTATTTATCTTTAATTATCTTCATTATAAGAAAAAATAAAGTGTTTCAATGAATCCAAACACTGATGTTTTATTATACTGAAAAAAATTAATATAGATATAAAATCATAAACTGGCATAAG
The DNA here is from genome assembly GCA_963277665.1 of Viscum album. Taxonomy (NCBI): domain Eukaryota; kingdom Viridiplantae; phylum Streptophyta; class Magnoliopsida; order Santalales; family Viscaceae; genus Viscum; species Viscum album. The sequence continues at coordinate 160,658,532 of OY728135.1, read as the reverse complement.
TATTAATCCAGATCAAATTGAAATAATTAAACGAAATATGATATTTGACTTATATGGAAATAAATGCATCACTATGATTCCCAAAATACCTACAGTTACATGCTCAAAGATATCTCTCTTATAAATCATCAAAAAAATATAATTCCATGAAATGAAAGAACTCAATAGTCACTAATAAACATCTAGTATGAAAAAAAAAATTATTTTCATAACATGGAATGTCCATAAAAAAGTATTATACAATGACAATGGGGCGTCAATAGGATTTTTCATTCAATAAAAAATGTATATACCTTTAATGTATTTTGAATATATATATATATATATTATAAAATATTAAAACAAATTTAACACCAATATTAAAGAAGGATATAATGTTTTAATACCTTTGTGGTATGTTTTATGAAAATTACAGATGTCCAATGTAAAAAACTATTTTCCACTTTCTAAAATGGTCGAAACCTCATTTATTCGGAATGTAAATATAACCAATTAATCTCTAATATCATGAAATATTACCCTAAGATGATCCTTCTCAAATTGTTGATGATGTTAGATATCCCCAATGTAATATATGATACTTAAAAACCCCACCTTATATTATGTTACATTCTTTCCAAAAAGGATATAATATAGTTTTGTTGTATTATTTTAATATGCTGAATAAGATTCAAAATGTAGAATAATAAAGGATTGAAAGTGATTAGGATGTTTCTTAGAGTAATTTCATAAAGTCCCCATGTAAGGTATTCCTATTCTTGTTTTATTGTGAGTATTTTTTGAAAAGTAAAGATCTAACTTGATGATCTTAATTTTGTGTAACTCGTGAAGAAAAAAAAGTCATATGATAATACATGTAGATGATGTTTTAAACAATTATGATGATTTATTAGACAGTATTATGACTTTAAACATGTTATAATTATAGAAGAAGAATTAACATTGTTTACATTGATTTAATGATGGAAGAAGATTAATGAATCCATTAATTTTTTAAGATGAAGAATATTATATGGTTTGATGGTAGAACATGTTCTAATAAAGATGAAGTTAGAAAATCAAAAGGAATTTATATAGAGTTCAATCAAAAAATTGAACTAATTGACATCAATAGAAAATTACAAGGCCAAGACTACTCAATGGAGGCTATGTTTTAGATATTATTCATAAAGTAGTTAGATCACATTAATATCATTAGAAATGTGCATATAACATGTGCATAGATTTTTAAAAGAGCATAAACAATTTCCCTTAGGAGTACAAAATGGGGTGGTGTACACCATAGATGGAGTTTGTGGAGTTTATGAAGATGTTGAACCACATATTCATGGATTATGGCAAGCTAAAGTTGTATTTAGGTCAACTAAACAACATATGAAAGAGATAAATTCAATTATGGGACTCTGGTGATGTTTGTATTATTAACTTGTTTAAATCCATTCATACACAATATCTTTTATATGATTAGATTAAATTACACAATTTGTTTAGGCATGAATCACCTTTAAGAATCAAAATATGTGATTTATATGAATATAAGGAAAAAATTGAGTTAATTAAATTAATCAACCTCCCATACATCCACAAAAATGACCACCTAATGATTTGTGAATCAACTGTATATGAAGCTACTCTATAAACACTGAAGTGACAGCACAAAAACTAAAAGAACCACATGAAAACCACATTATTGTTTGAATAAGGAACTGAACACATGATAAAATAACATAAAATTAGTGTTTTCAATATTCCACATGAACATATCACATGGATAAATTATACTAACTAGAAGAGTTGAGTTGAAACCTAATATTCTCCACATAGTACGTCACCTAATTGTGTCTTCCACAAAGTAAGTGGAATGAGTTCGTAAATTCTAGATCGATTGAATGAAAACAGAGTACAATCAAGCATACGTGGACGGACCTAGACTAAATATCACAAGATTTCGGAATAAGAAAATATAAAAAAACTATGTGTGAGTTTTGATAAACAACCACATGTTGTAATGCAATTGACTGCAGGAGGTTCGACCTACCTCTTCAAAAACAGAGTGTGTGATAGTCTACATTGACCAAGTAAACCTACACTAATTTATGTTTCACAATAAAATCCAAGACTATGTATAATTATTTGGTGGGTTATACATAATGTTAAATACATATTGTTACACATGTATGAATTTAAATAAAATGGGGAAGTTATAATTATTCCATGGTGATGATACAATGGATTATTATAAGAGTCACGTTTTCCAAGATCATTGAGGTTCAAAGAACTTGTATTATTTTGCGTGAATTATGTTGGCTATGCACTATGAAGGATAATCCATGATCATACATATTTTAATACATGGATAAATGTTTTTCTTGATTCACAGAATGATGAAGGAGTTCATGATCGAGGATTGATAGTACAGAAGAAACTCATGTGATCGTCTCATGTATTGAGGAACTAATGGTATGTACATGAGATTAAAGAAGTGAAACGTAGTGAACACTAGTAGATTTGGAGAAGATAATTTCATGATTGACTCAGATATATATATACATATTTAATACAAATTTATTGATGTGGATCAATGAACATAATGATTTAGTGGGATGATTCTAAGACAAGAATAAATGAAGCCATGTAGGTTTTCATGTATGAGTATTAATGAATACACTTGATGTTTAATAATGAATAATAGTGATTAATTTCCCATGAACAAAATAGGATGAATTATTTGGATGAAATGAAAAATAAGTTCATCATATGAAATGATATTCATCAGTGAAATATGTTTTTGTGCGTAAATGAGTTTAATGAGTGGTTAATGATTGAACCACAAGAAGACAAATATAGTTATTTAGAATATGCATGAGATTTAAATACATGAGATATTTAAATATATTTTATTATAGGAGAATATGAAAGATGAAATATAAATATTCAAGATATAGATTTCATGGATGGATTAAGATTGAAATCATGAATACATATTTGAATTAATATTTTACTTGGATTGAATGAGTTTAAATAATAGAATGAATCAAAAATATATTTTATTGATTTAAATGATAAATATCAACTTCAATATTTATATTATGGAGCTTCTATATTACAATTATTAATGATAATATTCATGATGATATTCTATGAGTAGAAATATTACAGGTATCAAATATGAAAAACATAGAATAATTATAAGAATTGTAAGATATTAAAATTATTGTTCAATAATATATGATCTTTGTATCAAATAGAATGAACCAATGATTCATAAAGAAATCATTCTTTTTTAATTCAAGAATATGAAAAATATGTGTAAATACAGTGTTAGGGTGTGATATTTCTAATGATATTTTGGGTTGAGAATATGAGTAAAAGATCCTTCAACATTATGCTCTATATTATTGAATAAATTTAGGCAACCAATATCGCTTTTACGTGTGAGGGAAGAAAATCAATAATAGAGTCATAGAGGTCCTCAAAAGAAAATTGGAGATCTTTCTTCATGATCCCAAAATCTGATTATCTTGAACAAAGGTACAATAATTCATCACAATATTTTTACATAGTTGGCTCTAGTATAATGAGTACTAGGTCCTTCCCTTGCTTGTTATTTCATTAATAACAAATATTATGTTATGTATGAGTAGGAAAAACCCACAGTACACCTTGTGCGATGTTATATGCAATGAGGAAACACCCATTATCAAATCCTGATGCTTTTGTGTTGATGATTTCCTATTCATATACACATACAGAACAACAAAAGTAGATATAAAATAAGAGAGATACCACCACATTAAAAAAGTGAATATGTCATAAGGGAATAACAGTGAATGTTTAATAAAAGTATACAATCACTGATTCACCCCCATAGAGTTTGGTCATCCCATTTATGTTCTCTCAATTGGTGTTAGGTGTAGGTTACACATATGTTAGATTCTATTTTTGAATACATTAAAGAATTTAACTTATTTTTTTAAATACTATATAACTTATAGATTCATAGAATCCATTAGTTTCCTATAAATGTAATATTGAAGTATATATTTTCCCTCACCATGAATAATAGGAATAAAATAGAATAAATAATGTTAATAAAGTCATTATCCTTTAAAGAAGAGGAAAATTCATCTCTATTAATTGAAGGTAATCATAGTGGAGTTCATTATAATATTTAAGAAGATAATATATCTCTATAGGAAATCATTAATGTGAAGCCATTCCACTTTTTTAATGAGGAAGAAGTGTCAGTTTCACCATGTGATATTTCTTCTAAAAAAGTTATAACTATAATATCTATTGATGGATTCATCTACCAAAGATATGGAAAACTATTATACCCTATAAAGATCATCAACACTACATAAATAAGGGACCACAAATCATTTGTAAAAATTGTGTATAAATGAACCATGTTTTAATGGGGATAATAATAATTTTGATGATAAGGAAGATGAATCAGTATGTGTTTGGATAGACATCCTTTAAAACATCCCTAAAGAAATTATCTCATATGTTTTGGGGATTTATAGAAATATCTTGGAGGATATCACCCACATAGAAGATTAGAATGAATTAATAGATATGTATTATGAAGAAATAATGAAAATATGTTTTATGATTTCTAAATACATAGGATTATTTAGTAACATGAATGCAGAGATTGAAGAAATATTCCCCAATTTTCAAAATTAATGGTTACCTAAAATTCAAGAAAGATAATAAGCCAAGGAAAAATAGGAGTAAATAATATAATCTCCTAAAGAAGTAGAAGCTATTAAAAGTTCTCAAATATAGGTCAAGGCTAAAAGAAATGGATTGACCATCATCTTCTATAAAAGAACAAAATTAATGAAGAACATGATAAAGAGATAATAATTAACTATGAAGACTAACTAAAAATAGCAGAGGTTGAGGAAATCATTCTCAATATGAAATTCTTAGAGCATTACATTTAAAATAATAATCATGAATCAGTTAAATAAAGTTCATTATAATATTTTAAAGCATGAAATTACCACACAAACTACTAAGGGAAACATGTATACTAGAATGATTTTATCTTGTGATAAGAAGACATTGATATAATTTTATAATTAATTCATAGAAGATTAAAAAAGAAAATTCTCCTTTTACATCATGAAAGAATGTATTTTCTAAATAAATTTATATGTATTTTGTAGGATAAAATCCAAAATCAGTACATAAGTTGATAAAAAAACTTTTGAGAATCCTACTACAATACCAATAGTGAATAAAATCATATATAAATATATTTACCACTATGATACCATTTTATTTTTGAAAAGTATTTAAAATAAAAAAACACCAATATTATGCAAGAATCTAATTAAAATGGTTTGGGAAATATTTTTTTAATACATTTTTTGTTGTGATAGATTTTGGCTATAATGAATAATATGTTTCAAAAATAGATATTACATCTTAATATGTGAATATTTAATATATTTTAGAACTAAGCACCCAAGGACTGTAATGGTCTTTCTTATCTGGATACAAGATACACAATCTTATTATTTTATGAAATATATTCAACCACTCCCACAAATATATGTGTTCATATTAATCTACACATACTGACCCTACATAAAACCATTATTTATATCCTAGGGAATGGAATCACAAGAAAGGGTGTGCTCAAATTCTTAGTGAAGGTAATCAAGGGAGTTATCAATGACCACATAAATATAATATGAGAATAAGTTCATTAAAACATGAGATTAAAATTTGGAAATCCATACCCATCATATCATAGATCCCAATCTTGAATCATGGAATAAAACATAGTAGTTCATATGACATGAATCATAATAGAATTATAAAACATGAAAAATGAGAGCATAAAATTAGAGTAAGACATAAATTGAATTTTAAACATATGCATATAAAATCATCTCCTTATTTGAAACTAATTTGAAAGACTATAATAGTGAATTGGGTTTACTCCCCAATCTATTGAATCTTTTTTCAAGTTTCACACCCAATAATATGAATGTTGATAGAGAACCTTACTAAATTGGGCTCACTCCACATTCTCTTCCTTATTATCCCATGAGTTATATATATTTACCAAATGCATTGGAAGGATATATAATTTCTGGGCCACCTATCACATAATCATAATCCATTCATATATGTGCAAAAAGATCATAAAACATTCAATATATATCATAACCCATGTAAAATAAATGTGTTTCAAATATATTTCAATAAGTAATTATAGCATAACTCGTGGAAGATAATTGGGATTTATGAGACACTCATAATCATAATCATAATCTATCCAGAGGGAGAATAAGGATTTCATAATTTGAGTATATCCTAATTAATGCATAAGAAACATCGAAGTATGTTATGATAAATGAAAATTAATTCAAAAGATCCACTGAAATATTTCTTGAGGAAAATACCCTTCTCCTTTTGAATCATGTATTTAAAATCCAAATATTACCTAAAATATTTTGTAAGTAATTTTTTAAAGAACCAAAATGTCATGTAATGTAAGCCTAAAATCTTTTAGTGTTTATGATGATGGTAAATTCCATTAATTCAATAATGGTTACATCAATTATTCCTTTAATAATATTTTTAAAATTTTAATGCACCTTATTTATAAAATTATATTAATATTAGATTAAAACCATTTTTCAGAATATAGAACATGGTTAAAAATGAATTTAAACTACAATATGATAATATTAAAAAAAATCATAAAAATATTTTTATGATATCATAGACATGGATGAAAATGATTCCCGACTACAGAGGAAATGAAATATGTTATTCTGCAAAATATTTTCACAATAATTATATGTACCACAAAAAGGAATATAATATCATTACTTGAAAAGTCCATGAATAACTATAAAAAAATAATAGTAATTATAATATTGAGATGTATATAATGAATTTTAAAAATTAGAAACATAATCATAAATGATCCAGATAAACAATAATATTGTAACATGAAAATGCTACCATGGGTTTAAATTACATAAAATGTTCTCTATCCAATTATATAATAAATTTTAGTTTTTATAATTATATAAAAAATTCATGTTAATAATTTTAATATCATCTATGATCTACTTATAACATTTTAATACCCATTTTTAAATAATTACTTTTTAAAATTATTATTTTTAGGTGTTACTTGTTTCATTTTTCTTGAGAGTTTCAAGTTGCAGGTTCTAGTCCTTGAACATTAATCATGGTTACATAATCTCAAAAATGTTAATAATTATAAAAATATATTATATATTCATTATAAATACTAATTAATATACATATTAGGATGGAAGAAATATATAAATGATTTACACCGATTATGGAGATGGTAGGTCATACGTATGCATCAACATTGTTTTCTTTTTCTAAAAAAAGAAGGAAATAAATAAGGGTATTATTTTATAATTAAAAACCCATAATTATATGATTAATTTCATAGAAACATATATATATATATATATATTATCAATAATTTTATATATTCATGTATATTAGAAATGGAAAACAAGTCACATCACTTTGTGTAGTTGGTAGTCCACACCTACGTATGAGAAATGTTATCATTTTATAATAGATGGGAATGTAAAAATGTGTATATGATATTATAATGGATGATGGATAATTATGTAAAAAATATCTTATATAAAAATGAAACCCATAATAATAATATTCCATTATATTTGGTGATGGAAAATAAATTAAATCACTATTTGTAGGTGGTAGTCCACACATAGTCTTGAATGATAATTTAACTTCTCATTTGAAAAAAATGAGGGTGATTAATGGTTATTTAATAATAATAAGCACATTTAATTATATTTATAAAACATAATTGAATATTTTATGATAAATAACATTTATTTATAAGTTGTATATTAAGGAATAAATTGAAAGAGATGAAACAAGATGATTACCTATTCATCTTTGTGCCTCTATTCGATCCATTTTTAAGGAACCATGGAATATTATTTTAGGAATATGAGAACCTATTATTCATGTAAATTTAGTTTCAAAGATACTTTGGATGGTTTCTGTTGATAAATATCATTATAATTTATGGAAATAAGATAAAGTATGGGTGTCCGTTTATAAGTGGGGGAGAGGGCACACATGGAATTTCAAAAACCGATTAAAATATATTAACCTTATACTCAATAAATATGTTTAAAATGGATATATATACAAATTATGGTTAGTATTAGGTCAATATATGTTTATAAATTTGTATTTAGAAATTTTTAATTGAAAAACAGACCCATAACACGTTGTTTAACCCCCAGGTAAACCTGGTTTATCCTTTAGCACATTATTTAATTTTTTCTATTACTACGCATCATTATGATAAAAAATAAGAAATAATTAATTTTAATATTAATTATAATTATTAAAAAAATTATTGCATTTATCAAAATAAATTTATATAATTTCAAAAATATAATTAAAAAATAAACATGTAAAATGTGATGAAAAGAAGTTATCCATTAAAATTATTTTATTAATTATAAAAAGTTTTAAAAATAAAACTCAATTTTTTTAATCCAATGAACATAATTGGATTATTAACTATATAAATGATATTATTATTCAATTAAATAATTTTAAAACATAATTTAACTTTGTGAATACTGAATATGAAATGGTAGTTTTTATAAAAATGTAATATTTTTAAATACTCAATGAAAATCAATCATTTTAGAAAAATATAATTATTTCACTAAATGATAATTTTTACATCATCATTTAAAAATATTATATCATATTTTTCAAATATTTATTTGAGATGATAGTAAAATTAATTATATGAGTTTCTCACAAAAACAAATAAAAACAATATTTAGGGAAAATGTATTTTTAAAACATATAAATTCATTAATACAAAATTAATAATTATTTAAAAACATTTAATATTTACCTAAAATACTTATAAGTATTTTTAATGAAAATTAGTCATAAAACCTTAGGGTATTACATAGGCATAATGCATAGGTTTTTTGAAAATATATCAAAAAATTATGTTCAATTGAAGCCTATAATAAGAGGGGTTAAATGAAGATGCAAAGACAATAATTTAAAAATATCTGTATAAATGTGACAAATGGGTTCGATATTTTGAAAAAAATTTGGGGTATTTCTAGATTCAATGTTCATGGTTAAGGGATAATCACATATAAATATTTTAATCATGAAACTACAATCAATGATATAGAAGGGAAAAGAATCGAAAAAAAATGAAATAATACATTGGGAAATATTCATGAGAATGATTGTGATGGAAAAAATTCTAGATATGTTAATGAATAAGGTTGATGGTTTATCAATGGATACTAAGAAAAAAAGAAAATTTTTGTTAATGAAAATGCATGATGATCAAGATGAATGTCAAACCCCAAAAAATATATCTTTATTTTGTGGCATAGTGTCCATAACATGAATTATTTTATAAGTACAATTAAATAAAAATTTAATAAGAAAATATAAATAAACAAAAGATGAAAACCAGTTTGTGGATGAAAAAATGAATTTAGATGGAGGAAGATATTCATGAGACGCCATTTGGAACTTTCAAATAGGTTGTGCATATTATAAAAGAATGTTTAGTTTTATGGAATACTAATCTTGAAAATATAAGAAAATATTAAGATATAGAATTGAATGTAATAACCAAAGGAATGAAACATATTACATGTGAAGTAGATGTCAAATTTAATGAGTGGTCTTAATGAGATGGTAATAGTAGATCTCATGAGGAGTTGTGTGGGAGGTGAAAGTAGTGTAGTTACATCTCTAGGGAATTTATATCAAACACATCATCTAAAGAAAAAAATTCTATCATATGAAGAATGAGACATGTAATACATATTCCTTGATAGGATATATAAATACCCCACACAAAGTGAAAAGACTAGAATCCCTACTTCCCAAAGTTAATGCAGATTTTTAGAATAAATGATCATGTACTAAGACATCTATGAAGGAAAGAGAATAGAATAAAAGGGTGTCATGGTTTATAATAAAATCTCATACTTGTTACTCTCTTTAATATATCAAATTGGTTCAACATCATTACCTTATTATTTGTACTATAGTTTTATACTAAACTTGAATTGAACTAAAGGTGATGTTGGTTCTCAAAAGGGAACTAAACGAGAGACATAATATGGAATAAAAATTTCAAATATTATAATTTTCATTATTAGTAAAATATATAAATTTGTTTTCTAATATATATTCATGATGTAAATAAGGATATTATTCCTTAAGAGAGGTTCTTGGGAAGCTGAATACTTTTATAATTATTAAAAATATGTTTTCTGGAAGGTTCTAGTGAGTATTTTATTATATGGTTTGTGGTCAGATTCTCTCATCCTTGACATTCAAGAATTTATCCTAATATTATAGGGGAATTATTATAATCAATGATAATAAAATTAGTAGATTTTTTATCTTCCAAAGATGTATTAAATAAAACTTTTTGGTTGTAATTGAATAAATTTAATCTGTGTGATATGTGGTGCAAAAAAATTAGTTTCAAAATATCTGTAATTTTTTAGCATCAATAATTGATATAAACCTGTGGTATCATTATGGATTTACATTAAAAACAACTATTGATGGAAATTGAAAAATACTATAAGTTTTTATCATATTCGGTTGGTAAATCATCAGTTTGATTTCTAAATAAAAACCTCTTATTTTTTAAACCAAGCATGGCTCTAGTAGATTTAGAGTATAATGATCGATTATTAATTTCTTAAGAATGAAGTTATATCATCCTCTCTTATTGAGTTATTTTTATTTGTTATAAATACGGGGGATATAACAAAATGAAAAATATAAATTGGAAAGGGGAGAGAAGATATATCACAAGTACCAATTTTTTGACCATATAGACACATCATATTCCACAAAGTATTACTAGAAAATACAGAGGGGGGATATATGAACAAACCTATTTCAGTATTTTTTTGTTTTAATTAAGGATAATATAATTGATATTTCTATTATGTCAATATGTTAATGAATAATAAAAATTGAAAAAAAGAACATAGTCTTAGATTTTATTTATATGTTTCCAAGAGAATGAGTGTGAATTCCAAAATAAGTCATTTTAATGTGTGTTCTGTTATGAGTATTCTGTGAAAATAAAATATATAAATTGAAATTTTCAATTTTATGTAACTTGTGATGTACAAATATCAAATTATAATTCACCTCGATAATGTAATAATTTACTGTGGTGGTTGGTAATATAATATTAATAGCTTAAAACATATATTAATTATTCTTAGAAAAAGAATGTTGTCTAAATCAATGGAAGGGGTGAGTGAGATACATCATTCCATTTATGATTTAAGATGAATTATATTATAATGGATATTTGTTATAGAATTATCAATAAATGTTCTTTTTAAAAAATAAAAGAAATTTATTGGGCTTTCAATAAATGTTTTTTTCCAAATTTCAATCACTAGTGGATAACTAGTCCAATCGTGATTGAGATAGGTTGTTTTGTAGGTAGTTTTCACTAATAATTAAGATCATGTGCAAGTCATGGGATATGAGTGCATATAATGTTAATTGATCATGTATGATTGCTCATAGTATTACAATAGTGCGCATAGTGGGGTGGAATTCACCATAGTAGGGGGGTTAAGTGTATCCTAGAGTTGATCCATTGTGTCCTAGTATTTAACTTACTATATTATGTATGAAAAGTAATAACTTGAAACAATAATGAGAGAAATTCTTAAATGGGAGTCTGGTGATGTGTGTAATGTTCACCTGTTTAATGAAATAAAAATTGAATGAAAACCATATAATTTGATTATCTTACATCATTTGATCAAGCTAGCATCATATTCTTTCATATAATGTTGGGTTTTCTATGAATTTATGTAATAAATTATGTGAACTAGAAAATTTTACCTTATGTACATCCATTGAACTAACTACAAGAAGATTAATGAGTCAACTATATGTACAGTTTCCTCATTAACACTGAAGCGACCACACAAATACTGAACTGATTTCCAGAACATCAAGTAACCGTGAAAAGAAGGAACTGAAAAAATGAGAAAATAACATACCACATGTATTTCCAGGTGATCACTTGAACTACACACAAGACAAATTTATACCAAATTCATGAGTTTAGTTTCAACTAACCATGATGGACATGATAGGTCAAGTGACCATGCCTTTCAAATGGAATAGATAATGGACATGTGAATGGTATATGAGCTTACCATAAGAATATAGTACAATCGACCACATATGGAAGGACTTGCCCTGAATATTATTGATAGACCACATGAGAATAACTGAATCAACTATTTGTGAGTTAAGACAACTTACCATGTGTTTTTATGAAACCAACCACTTAAGGGATGACTTTATTCTATAAGAATATACATTGCGATGGTAAACCATGATCCAGTAAACCTATAGTAATTTTGATGTGTGAAGTGAAGAAATAATTTTGGAAAATGAGTTAGTGAGTTAAAATCACCGTTGCCTTCATACATTTTCACATTTATGTACGTAAATTTAATAAGGTACTTATAGATATTCCATGGTTTTAATACTATGGATGTAAATAAGATCTTTATTTTCTACTATCATAAAATAACAAATGTGTTGTGTTATCATAAATTAATCAAGTATGTTATGTGTTCTGAAGGAAGTTCCATGATCATACCTTTATTTTTTCATGTGTGAAATATTATTATAGATTCACAAAAAGATGATAGAGAACATTAATGAAGATTGATAGTGAATAATAATTGAATCAACTGTTCACATTCTATGAAGAACTCCTGGGATATATATATGTGATTAAAAATGTTAAATAAAAGGAGTAAAAATAGGATAATTAGAAGAAGTGAATTTCTTAATTAAATTTCATACATTAACATATATCCATGTTTAATGAATATGTATTAATATTGATCAATGAATAGATGGTGTTTAAGAGAAGAATTGAAACCATAAATAAAGGAAGCCATGAATGTTTTATGTATGATTATTAATTCATTACATGTGATGTTTAATGGTGAATAATATTTATAAATGATCCATTAACTAAAGAGGTGGCATTCTTCAAATGAAAAGATTAATAAGTTCACATAAAGAAATGATCTACATGATAGAAAAATGTGGTTATGATTAAAGCAGTTTAATGTTAAGTTAATGATTATATCATGTGAAGAAGGTTTTAATTATTTGGAAACAATATGAGATAATAAAAACTGAAATATTTGAGAATTTCAAAATATCAAATAATTTAGAAGCTGACATAGTGATATTCAAGACACAAATTTCATAAAAGGATTAACACTAAAACTTTCTACATATTTTGAAGGAATATTTTTCTCGGATTCAATGAGTGTAAATATTAGAATTAATCAAAAATATCATGGAAGGATTTAACAAAGAAGATATCATCATAAACTAAAGATCATGATGTTTCCATATTTAAATTATAGAAGACAATATTTGCGATGATATTCAATGAGTATAAATAATATAGGTATCCATAAATAAAAAGAGAACATAATTTTGAGAATCATAGGATCCTGAAACACTGATTCCAGAATACATGATATGTGTATTAAAGAGAATGAACAAGTGAATTATAACTGAATGTTTCACAATGTATTTAATAAGAATATTTTATCTAAAGAAATTGTGATTTACAATGTTCAATTATTGAAAATATTCCACGTCGAGAAGATGAGTAAGCTAGCCAACAATATTCTTCTATAGATATTTGAAAAATTGTGGAATACCATTTGACTACTAAATGTAAGGGATTAATATAATTTTCCAGTCTATGAGGGACTTAATCAAGCACTATAGATCACAGTTCAAGGTAGTACAATACCATTATCTTATGAAAATGGAATGAAAATCATTATTTTTCATTGTACCTGGTTTCTTATTGGATAACGAGTTCAAGGTGAAAACCATAATCATACTTTATTTGATAATAATACAGATGTTTTTTTTGAATGTGAAAAAATCCACCATATACTAGGAACATTGTAATAAATTTACTTGGATCCCCATACAAACTAGAACATAACCCAACCCTCCATAAACTCGAATGGTGTTCCGGATCCCAATGGGTTGATGACTAGAACCCGACCATCAATAACAACCAGAAGGAATGTTTTTTCTCAACCAGAACAAAAAAGGGGCATATATAGTAATTAGTATGGAAGAAATATAAATGTTGAAAAACATGAAGAATATTCCATAACAAAAAGGACACAAGAAAAGTGATAATAACCAAAAGTATCTATGAAAACTCCATGGTATGAGTCCAACAACAATGGAAAAAACCCAAGATGAGAAATAGATACTCCATGTGATATGAGGACAACATCCATATATCTCATCACCATCTACTCAACTTGACTGACAACAACCATTCCACCTCATTGTGGAACCTTTCATTTCACTGCATTGAATGAAAAAAGACGGTTTATACATCACTGAAGGGGTTCGTAGGGTGTAAGATAATAATATTAGTAGGATCCCACTCAAGTGTTCCATAATAAGTTTGGGTAAAATAATATAAACATGATAATGTTTATGGATATCAAGGCATGGTAAATATATAAAACGTTTTTCTATCAAAACAAGGTAATATATTACACTTTTTTAATTTCTTCAAACAATCATGGTAAAACGGTTTCAAAGAAAATCACATATATCAAGGAAGTTCAAGGAATGTATCATAGATTATATCAAATCAAAAAATATTACAACCAAATGAATAAGTTATATCACTCCATGGATCATACAGGTCAGGCTAGTAAGAACATTTATACCCAAACAAAGATAATAAAATGTGTCATGTCTCTAGAAAACTGCATCAAATCTATAGAGTAGAGAGATACCCCCACATGTGAACTTCCCATAGTTCCCAATAAGTCTCTAGAACAACGGTCCTTCATATATGAGTAACACCCAATTAGTAAAACCCATGATGGTATCAACCAAATAGAACTATTAGTACACCTTCTACCTATGTACCCAAGGGTTCCCATGAGAAACATTTTTCCTACAATTTCATTAAACCATGTTTTGAAAACCATTTTGTAAACCCATTTCGAAATTATTTAAAAATTATTTTATTTTAACAAAAATAGGTGAAATAATATTTCATTAAAACAAATTTTCACCCTCACACAAATCAATCAATCAATAATTCAATTATATTTATAATTTTTTTATAAAACTAGGGAAATCATGGATCATTAAACATGAGCTACAGATGGAACCAACTATGTTATACTCAGTTCACACACACATGAACCGAAATCCATAACCTCTTTAAGGAATGTGGAACAATAAATGGAAGCCCAACCCATGATTCCTAGATCTCAAAATTTTATTCAATAACAACCATGGTTAGCTGAGAGGTTAGGTTGAACATATATCAGAGAAATAAAAACATCCATATCACGACCAATAATAGATAATCCCCTAGAAGAAGATAAAAAATTAAATATATATAGGATAAAAAACTTTTCCACAAGATAAACTAATATAAAAATGTAGAGCAATTGAGATTCTATGACAAATTGAAATGAAGAAGAATAAAGGTCAATTACCTAGAGAGATATAGTTCACCAACCTTGAATATTAAAAGCCAACAGAAATGATCTTAATGCTTTAGAGGTCTCTAATATTTCCTAGGTTTTAAGAGATAAGGTCGTACATTGAATGAAAATAAAATTATGAATTTAATAGGGTTAAAACCATATTCCCCAAACCATTAATTTTGTGAACCCCTTTTAGGATCTAAATAATATGATTCATAAGATACACTGAAAAGATTGTCACCCTGTACAAAAAAATAAAAATATATATTTTCATGATCTGAAAATGTTTCAGGGATTATAAAATTTTCATGCTCTAAACTAGTTCATGGATTTTTTTGAACTACAGATTCTCGTAGTGTTACCAATTCCCTATACAAATGTTTCTCGTATGAATTCCCCCAACCAAATTCTATACTGAATTCCCAACCCACCTTTGAAGCATACCAAACTAAAGGATAACCTTAGAAAGGCTACGATACCTTTATATTCAGACTCAATTTATTCAAAGAAACATAAGTCCTAAAAATTTGATTGATTTTCAGCAACAAATTTTCTTAAATCTTGAATGCTATGAAATGAACTCAAACAAAACATGAAAAAATAGAGATGATAAATTCCTAAATTAAGGTAATAGGAAGTTACAAACTCCCAACCTTATGAATTTCTACCTCTAATAAGTTAGGAGGAGGATTGGAGCTCTATAAAGAGGAGATGCCACTACACCCTCACAAGAATTTCACAATCCCATGTATTGTGAGAATATGATCTTTTTCACTATAATGCTTTAACCATTAGAATAGACTTTCTACACAAGACACTCACCAATGAGTTAGTGATCTCCAGTATATGATCTAAAATAGTTATATTTTCCTCTAAATCGATCTCATTCCAACTCATAACATTTGTGGGATTAAGATGATATTTTCTAAGATAACATATATGGAAAATATCATATATATCAGAAAACTAGACCAACAATTCCAACCAATAAGCAACCTTCACACATAATTCAGTGACCTCAAATTGTCCAACACATGTTAGAGTCAGCATCCCATTTTTACAATCCAGAAGTGACCCATTCAAGGAGATACATTCAAGAAAACCCAATCACCAAATGAAAACTAGTAAGGATAATTTTTATGATCCATATATGATTTCTGTCTACTCTGAGATGTAACCAAACACTGACATATATTTTTAATTCTTACTAGAGTTTCCTTAATGAGACCCAGTCCTACCAAAGAGTCCTCACCCACCACTGCACAAGAATTATTTTACCTACATGGAGAAGATACAAATCATTGAAGGGTACTAATCTATGAATGGACGGATAAATGTTTTTAGAAGAAAACTCAAATAGTCTCATATGTTTATCCCATTATCAAAGTATATCTATGAAAACAACACAAATTTTATCCCCATGGATCTCAATAGAATTCTATATCTCTCTGTCTAGCGATTGATTTTATGATTTTCTCAACCTATGAATATTTTGCATTGCCTCCTAATAAATCTTATAGAATATTAATGTAAACCTAGCATCCCTATCCAAAATGATGGCATATCAAACCCCATGCAACCTCATAACCTCATAAACATATTGCTTAAACAAATCATCAACATTAGTGATGTCCCTGGGTAGAATGAAATGATACGACTTTTTCAACTGATTGATCACCACCCAAAAAGAATTTCTCTCACAAGTATTCCATCGTAATCCAATTAAAATACTCTATGGAAACCTATCCCATTTCCAAAATGGAACTGAGAGAGGTCATATAAAACCAGAATGTTTTATACACTATTCACTTATCTATTGGAATGTGTTCTAATAGGACACATAATATACAATTTCACACTTCATACCCAACAGTGAGAATATATATCTCATTTCATGTTACATCATCATAGTGCCCAAATGAAAAAACTGAGAAGAAATATAAAAATCAAATAGAACTATGATTCACACTGATGTGTGGATGAAAAATAAATCACCAAATGGAGAATACTATCTAAATAATTTGACCAAAAATAAATTACCCCCTCACCATAAAAGTTTACTCAAATTTATCTAAACTCATAATACCACTATTGACCCTACAGAAAATACACAATGAGAGAGGATATAAACATAAATATTTTTAGAACCATTCTAGAAATATCCACTTCAGCATCCAAATTCCACTCAGTATGTTCCACACTTCTTGACATTTGAAAACAACCTAGTATGTAACTTTCATGTTAATAGAATCTAAAACAAAACTACCCTTCCCTATGGTGTAGATGATGTTGAATTCAAAATAAGAAGGTATTCCAAAAATTATATTTTTCTGATATTCAAGTATTTTTGAAGAAATTTATAACTCAAATTATTATTATCATAAATACCTATTTATATTTCTCCAAAACAATTGTTCTTCCAACACTTATGCATATGAAAAAATGTGGAAAGCTGCAAATCATCTGTGGGATAATTCTATTGATGAAGCCAAATTTTTCAAAATCAATAACCGAAAAAGGGATCAATTTTCAAAAGTACATAACCAAACCACGCACAAGAAGCATTATAGTACAATATATAAAACTTACCGATCATAGGTAAGATCAGAATAAAATATGATGTAATAATCCATTTCAAATAAATAAAAGAGATTGAAATTCCACATCCCATATGAATTTCACACTTTTCTTAAAAATAGTAGTCAAAGGACACACAAAATTTTAGAATTCATTGAAAAACAATCAATAATATACAACAAGACTATGGAATCTATGAATCACAAAGATGTCTTATGGATCCACCCATGAAAAAAAATCCTTCACCATTTCAAGATCAACTAATAAGACACACTAAAAAATAATGTCCCACACCACAAAATATTTACATGTATATATAAGATTAATTTATAAATATTTCCATAAAAATGGTGAATTCTTGTGATTTCAATTGAAAAAGAAAATTGGTGCTAATGCTCACACTCAGAACCCAAATAATCCAAAATATCATCAACAAACAATACCATAGATCTTTTGAGATACATATGGAATATACAGTTCATTCGAGAAATAAAAACTATAGGAAAATTAGTTATACCAAAAGGCATAACTAGATATTCATAATGGACATAACTTCTCTTAAATTATATCTTTGGTATATCAGAATCTTGACCTCTGATCTGATTAAAACATGAATGATGATCAATCATCAAAATCAAATTTTCCACCATTAACTGTTCAAAAAACTATTCCACTCAGGGAAATGTATAGTTATTCTTAAATGTTACCTGAGTCAAAATTTGATAGTTACTGAATAATCATATTGAACCTTCTTCCTTCTAGGAAAAGAGTATAAGAGATTACCAAGGAGAAACATTGGGTTGAATAAATCATTTTTCTATTAGATTGTCAAACTGATTCCTACACACATTCATCTCTACTAGTTCCATAAAATATGAGGGTATTGAAACTATCTATATAATTAGAACTAGATCAATCATGAACACTACCACCCTTACTAGACGATGACAGGGTAATTATTCCAGGGAAACATTAAGAATGTTCCAAACAATAGTGGAAAGATCAACAATATAAAAAACATCATCAGGCACAACTGCAATAGTTGACAAAACTCTCATGAGATCTAGGTGGGAAGATCCTACACGACCAGACCTCAAATCCCACTATCCCAGAATCATTTGAGATCCCCCACCACTAATAAATAAATTGATATACCGATGATAAAAATCAATCACATCACAAGGAAAAATTAGTTAATTCATACCAATGATGATGTTTAATTGATCCAGTCCGAGAATGAGGAAATCCCATACTAATTCTGCATCAAATATTGACAAAAACATAAATGTCATTGAAACCCCTACTCTTTCATTATCCCAAGTAGTTTCACCAACTCCATATGAAAATACATAAGCTCCATTTTATGTTCAATCATTTCTAAAAATGGGAACTAATAAATGTGTTAGAGAAATTATTATCAAATAAAGTATTTTCTACTGAATATGAAATAAATATGGTACCTCTCGCTATCACTAGGCCTGTGTCAACCTCTTTCAGAAACTCATCTTTTATGTAAAGGTGTTTCACATCTAAGGCCTATTTCTGGATCCCTTTAGTCATCAAAGCATCTAAATATGATGGGTTTTTCGTTAGATCCAATAATCAATGACTATTATTAGGCATACACATATCCTTAAAGAATCACTATAAATGGTCATAGAAGTCACAACCATTACACATCATTGAAAGTGTGGGACATGAACATGAGGTGTATATTACCTTTTTACATTGATAGCAAGTCAGGGGGACACTGATGGATGTAACCGATCATGTGGAGGATATACATTATTGAAAACTACAACCACCACCCCTATGATGATAATGACACTTCCTCTTCCTTATCTAGGAACAACTAGAATTACCATTGGGTGGAAGAGAAAGGATAGAATAAGAAAACTTTCCTTCATATCTGCCTCTCCCATTATGGACTTATCCACAATATATGCATATGTATAATGCTTCCATATAAATAACAATGATATGATATCCAATAATAATCCATGTAGGTACTTTTGATCTTCAATCTGATCAGTCTTTACTACCTATGAAGTAAAATGACCCACCTCTATGAACCTATTGGTGTTTTCTAACACTAAACACTCCCCATTATACAAGGATAAGAAATCTAGAGACTTCACCATCATCAATGAATCTCTATTGAACTACTGGAAGAAGATATTCTTTGAACCCTTTTATTCTATGTCAACATTTTGTTTCTATATTCCATAGAATACCAACATAGTTTTTTGGGACCCTCAATCCCGAACTCTATGCACATAACAATGACGTTAATAAGTGTATCCAATATTTCAATGATATAATCGATCTTGTCCATACAGTCCTTTTTTTCTTTATGTTCATTTATACCTCTAAAGGGCAGTGGACACTCCTATAATAACTCCCACGATTTGTTCCTTTATACTAATCTATAGGCGACAAGACCCTTTACCTTACTTGGATTCCAAAACATGAAGTCTTCATGTGCATTGAGATGCTCATGCAGGGTGTGAGTAATAAAATCAAGTATGAAACCACCAATGAATCCTTAAAAACTATGAACAAGTATAACCAGGGTATTTTATGAAAATAATAAATGGGAAGGAAATTTTTACATGAACACATTTACTTATGAAGCCATTGTGAATTAACCAAGAAAACATAAAACATGGGTCATACCATCTCTGGATCCATGTCTTAATGATGACCAATGATGATAAAATGGATAGATCTATCCCCAAGCATGGTGAAATATTACTCAATATCCACAAGATTAATTGGGATAATCATGGTACTATGTATCCATAAGGTAATTTGAGTAATTTCATGTTACTCATTATCCACATGGTGTATTGAGTAATGGTCAGGCTACAAGGCCATTATGCTACACAATCGTCATCCTCGGTCATTATAGACACTCCCCCACTAAGGGGTAATCATACCACAATGGTAACCTATCACTTTTACTAATTTAAAAATATCCAATGGAAAGATAATACACAATAAGATAAAGAATGATAAATATAAAAAACAAGTCATCAGGATAAATACAAGAGAATCATAGATGTCAAGTTAGTCAACATTGAACATAGAAATATACTAAACTAATAAAAATCATGGATCAAGGATCAAATATGGGTGATTAGGAAATAAACTCACCAAAAATAAATTCATGATCAATGTAGAACAACAACTGTGAACAAGAATCAAAACATCTAAACAAGTGTATAAAATTTCCCCAAATGGTAAGGAACTTCCTACCTTATGGTGTTTGGTGTCCACATTCTTGTTCACTCAAACTACTCAGTAAGGTTTACTAGAACTTATATAAACTATTTTATTTTAAATTAAAATTAAATAAACCCATGAAATAACACTTTCATCATATTGGATAATTTCATATTATCATTCTATGTTATTCCATGATCTAACATTTCTAACTTAGAGAAAAACATAATTTAAACATGATAATAGTTTTCTATCACTAGAATATTACTATATAAACATCATATAAGAATAATTTATCATTATTTTATAATTTCTATATTATTATCATTTAATAACTCTACATACTGAAATCCATATTCTTAGAAGAACTAGATTTAAAAATTTCAAAAAAAGGATTACTTACAAAATATCCCCATGATAAATATAGTCATCGAGATTATAGGGAGAGAGAGGGAGAGAGTTTAGTCACGGTATGGAAGTTAGAAAAATAACCAGGTTTAATCAAAGAGGACTTCTTATATATATATGTTCAAGAGTTTTCATTAATCGTTAATCATAATAAGGTATTCAACATATAAAATTAGTATTATTCAAAACATTGAGAAGTTTTTTAGCCACATATATTTTCATACAATTAAGAACCACACATTAAATTCATAATTTATTTTTTATTTTAATCATTTCATAATTATGCAGTGTTTTTTTCTCCCATAATATGAGTCACAAATAAAAAAAATTTCAATTAATTCATTCTCATAGTTTTATAAATTAAAATTAATCAAAAACAAGTTATAGGTTTGAACTAGGAATGAAAAGGGGAAAACAAATGTTAAAAAACATTTGTTCAAAAATGGGTGCTTCAATAGGGTTACGTGTTTCTACCCTTATGCTTCTTATAGATGTTTCACAATGGTTTTTAGATACCTTTATGCACAATTTGAAATTGAGAAACTATCGTTACACAGCTAATTCTACCATTGTATCTCAAATATGATACTCTTATGTAACTATTGGAAAATCAAGGTTATCTCTACACAGTTCTCAGTAAGTACCCTTATGAAATATATAATGAAGTATTTTACTTTATTTAAGAAGGAATTACCCTTATGTGATTTTCAGATTAACCTTATGCAATCATTAACACTCATATGTTTCCCTTACATAACTCTTAAAAACATGGCTTTACCCTTACAGAACACATATACAAAATGTCTTACCCTTATGTATCCCATATAAAAAAGGTTTCACACTTATTCGTGTTGTGTATTTATATTATAAAATCTAGGTAAAATTAACTTGCACATATGAAACCCATAATATTTATATATTACCATTAAAAATAACATTAAATCTTGAGATTACACCAACATAGGTTCTTTAAAACCCCCATGCCATTACACATAGAATATGTTCTACGTAAGGATAAGAATTAAATAGAATATTTTAATTTCTCATATAAAAATAATTATTTATTAAATTAAAATGTTTTTTTATAATATTTAAAAACTAAGTATGTTACAATTATCATCCTCTAATGAATTCTCATCCCTAAGAATTGTCTCTTGTGGTTTTGATGAAATGTTTTTGGCCACTCATCTTGAATATCTGAATCTCACTACCATGTCTCCTAATATATTCATCCATACTTAATTAGGATCTAAAATAGTTGTATTTTCCTCCCACAAAGAAGCTTCTCACTGTAATCTATAATCTATACTGACCGCTCTATATATGATTCTTCAGACTCTAACTCAACATCCTCACAACTAATAAGATGCATAGGACTGGGTAGGTTCATCTATAGGTGAGACACATGAAACAAATTGTGCATTCCATAGTGACATGAAAGAATATCCAGATGGTATTCTACTATCCCAACATTCTCAGTGATCTAGAAGGGTTTACCAAA
Source organism: Viscum album (assembly GCA_963277665.1). Classification (NCBI taxonomy): domain Eukaryota; kingdom Viridiplantae; phylum Streptophyta; class Magnoliopsida; order Santalales; family Viscaceae; genus Viscum; species Viscum album. The sequence goes on along the minus strand of OY728135.1, from coordinate 160,635,183 downwards.
ACACGAGGAAAAACTACCTTACGTAATCAGACATCAGTGGCCTAACTAAGCACTCACTCTCAAGATAACTTGATCACCCATAAAAAACTACCATGGTATCATCCTATAGTTATAATATGTTCTCTTGTTATTCCTATTGTTTATCAACTTGTTATGAATTAGTTACACTGACTCAAAGTTGTCTTGAACAAAACAAGGCCCCATAACTATTGCCTCACTAGCCTCGTGCAAATGGAGCAGTGAATGTTAAAGAATCATATAAAGATCCTCATATGATTCCATTTAAATTGAATTCTGGAAAACATTCTATATAAGAACTCAACCTAGGCTATGTGATCATCCCATGCTGCACCATATTCTTGAACACAATCTTTGAGTAAATCCTGTAGTATTACAAATGCTCACTCGAGTTGTTCGTCTGTCTAAGGGTGGTATGTTGTTCTCAATCTCTGCTAAGTCCATACGGTCTTATATAGGAAATTCCAAAAGTACAATGTAAAACATGTTTCCTCATCATAAAAATTCTCAATGGAACTTCATTTAAGTGCATTATCTCACAAAGAAACATCTTTCCCATTTTTTCTACTAAGTGAGTCTCTCAGATCAGTAAGAAAAAAAGAACCTTTTCCATTTGATAAATATTCATCTAAATGGGATCATAGATCCTCATAGTCTTGGGAAAACCAATTATAAATTTAATCATGATTTCATCCCATTTATACATATCCATTAGATGTTTCTATATAAAACCACAAGGAATAAGGTTCATGTACATTACCCTCTGGTAGGAAAGGCATCGAGAAACCAAACTAGTCATGTCCATTTTCACCTAGGCCACCAGAACTATCGTCTGAAGTAGTGGTAAATATTTTCTCCCTAGAATATATTACCCATATATAGTTATTTATGTGTGGTAATTGAACCTATAAGATTATGTATGGTAATGATACTCACCCATGCAGAGGGATCACATAGTAATCTCCCAATGACCACATGGGTATCTGGTCACCTCCAACTAGCTATTCCCGCATCACAACACACTTTGGGCCAGTGTCATATCCAATCGTTACAGAACTACTATTGATTTTTGATCACCAAGGGAATAGAGGTCATAAATATCTAATCATCAGAAGCATCAATACTCCATTATTCTAATAAGCACCTAAAAATATTCTAGTCCTCTTAAGGCTGCTCACCAAGCTCTTGCCTAGCCTGTGTATTATGAAAAAGAGCATCTGTAATTTGATTATTCTTACTTGTTTAATAATCCTTATCATGTTGAAAATTATTAATATCATATACCTAAAACCTATAACTTATATTTAGGTAATAAAATGTGATTATTTAATAGAGGCTCTTATGATCAATGTAGATAAAAAACCTATCACTGAAGAGATAGTGTCACTGACACATCAGAAAATGAATCGTAGTACACGGTATATCTAATCCCTAGCATGAGGATTATTGGTAATGGAGTTGTAGTAAACCTCTTATTCATCTCAAAAAACACATATATGCCCTAATATAACCATTATAACATTAATCCATTCAACATAGGTGAATTCATAGGTTCAGACAGATCAGAGAAGTGCAAGATAATACATCAGTAGTATCATACTAATCCGAAGAACCTTATAATCTCAAACACCTTTAGGGGAAATGTCCATGATATCAGAAACTCCACATTCATCTGGTCCATGACTATTCCTTTCTTAAACCCCACATAACATAAGAACATAGCCACCTAAATCCAGAAGATACAACTATATATCTTGGAATAATGTCAAAATTCATAATGATTACTCATGACTATCTTGAGGTTTCTAGCATGCTTCTCTAGAATCAGTTAGTAGATAAGAAGTTCATCGAAGAACACAAAGAAGAATAAGGTTAGGTAGGGGTAGAATATCATTTTCATGAGATTAACGAACACTATAAGAACATTTTTCAGTCAAATTGGCATCAAAAAGTATTTTTATGGCCCATACCTACCCTAAAACATCATATTTTAGTTTCTCCTCTCCAACCTGCATCTATTGATATCCCAATTAGAGATCAGTCATGAAGAATAACTATGATTCCAGTAACTAATTGAGAAGATCATAAATCCTAAGAAAATGATATATGTTCTTCACCATCACCTGGTTGAGTTTCTGTTAATCAATACATAGTCAAATACTACCATCCACATTCTTTGGAAACAACATAGGTGTAACCCCACGTGAGGTTCTTGTCCAGATAAATCCCATTTTTTCTATATGATAATGAATAATCAAAAACGTTTTACACCTAGCATGGTCTCTATATAAAATTCAACTCCAGAATCCTGGGGGATTCATGTGAAGTCTTCTATAAAGATGTTCCGATTAAGATCCACATCTGGTGGAAAATTTGATGGGGCTTCCACTGATCCTGCTAAAATATCCAAGACCACCATTTTTGTTATGATATTCTCAGGATGATTCACATATAGGCCAACTCTAAATTATCTCTATATCCAATCTTTAGTAATCAATAAACTATTTAACGTTATTACATTAATGTACACCCATCTTTAACAGAAATCAATGTGAGTTCATCAGCTAGTCAGCTAGTCTATTACAATATTCACATTAAATCACATCATCTATCGAATAATGAAGTATCATATATGTTCATAACCAAAAATGACTATAAGACAACCTATGAATTAAAAAATATGGTGTACTTTTATGACCAATGGTGTATCAGGGAAAGTAACTAAGATGATAACCTAACCAGTAAGTAAAGTATATAAACCACTTCTGTAGATATGAAGGAATGGCACAAACCAGTATCAAATAAGGTATTAGAAAAATTGGAAACGGTCAAAACCATTTCTTGTATATTAGATGGTCACCCGCCACCAACTGTCAATGTTTGGTCAACTATGTAAATATGGAATTCCTCAACTTCATGACCATATCCTTAAGACCAATGACTAGTCTAAGTCATTACCCTTGCCTAATAATTTTGGCCTCAGATTGATCTCTAAGTAACAGATTGAGATTTTTCCCCGCATATATGAACCATGGACTCAATTCATTGAGAAAAACTACTAGAGATGACTCATCATTAAACACTTAAGATAGGATGATTTAGGTGTTGTACAGAACTAGAGATATTGATTAATCATTACATATTTAAATCACTTTGGAACTCCTCTCGAGGTGGATAATGAATCCATAAAAATATCAACCAACATACTACTATCCTATTGCACATCCCAAATATTACTCTTCCAAATTCCAGAGGTGGCACTCATTAGAGTGGTAGGAGGTACATCACTCCGTGTATCTAAGAGTGAAATGAAACCAGCTTCTCAATCATCTTCTAAACCATTCTTTATCATCAGGTCTTTATGAAGCTGATGAGAATAAGTAGGTAGGTCTATGTTCCTAACCTGGCATCTAAAACTCCACATGAATCCTAATATCAAAATTCCTATCCTTTTGTCCCTCGTCTCGAAATAAAAGTGGAATAAAGTGAATAATTTATATAAATAATGTAAGGTAAATATACACTACCATCACATCCTGAAAAAAGAATTATAAAATCTTATGCTCAGTCTAAATTAATCATGCCTCAAAAGAAATCCTCAATGAAGAGGTAAATTTAATTTCACCCATTTGAGGTTGTATCACATTCTATCCTAGATCATAACATCCCACCAATTCCCAACAATTCCATACAATATAAATGTCACCAGATTCACCTTTTAAACCTCTAGGTTCTAAACCATGGTAAAGATTCTCACACAAATATGAATCTAATCCTCTATATCTATAGGGCCACAAGTTCCCTATAAGGATGGAGGATATTGAAGATGAACTTATTTAGAATATTCAACCATAATCCTTGTGAATCTCATACCATTGATGTGTAATAGGAAAACAAATCATAGTAGAATTGGTGCTTCATATTGAACTATGGGAGAGGGTGTGGTAGCATACTCGGTAGAACCCTCTTACACAATAGGTTGTCCCACTAGTATTAAAAATATTGAAATATTCTCTAACAATAAGGTAAACATTAAGACAAAATTCATTATAATCTATCTAGTCAAATGGATTACAGAAATATTTCCCTATGAGTCTACCCATAACAAAATGTATATCCATCGTAACAATAACCATTCTTCTGTCGTTTCATGTAATTCACAATCATATATACAAAAAAAATTATAGAATGATAAGTTCAACTAATTAAATCTGATGATGATATATCACAATAGAATTGTAAACTGATATATCACACAATCATATATAAAAGTCTATCATAAACAGATAGCACACATAAAAGAATACAATTTATGAAATAATATTCATAAAAACAGACACATATATTTATATGGAATGTGAACCTATGTCTTGAATAATTATTCATGAATGAGCCTAAAATCTAATAAAAACCGTAACCAAACTTTCATTCATGGTAACTCAATGGTCTCTTACACATTTTCTTTATATGAACATGGATTCTCCTCATCCCAAGACCAATATAACAATCTCAATTCTACTATGACCTAGGTTAGTCCAAACATAAATGTATAAAACATCCCTCTCAATCTATTTTGTAACTCCATGACCACAACCACAAGGTTCAAACCAACGTTCCACATGACATCATGTATGCCTCCCCATACACAATAGGCTTCTGACTAGTAGCAAGGGTCTATACCCATAAATAAAGTTTATACCCTAAATATTATATTATAAGACAAATAATAATGTGATATAATATTAACAAATAAATAATAATTGTAAACATCCGGAATCTATCAAAATTGTAGATCATTCTTAAAACATGTAAACCAACTCCCTAAGTGGAGAGTAAAACTAGAGTATAAATACAATAAATAATTAAATAATTAAATAAATTGTGGTGCCTCCTAGAGTATGCCATGCCCCCTCCATCATCTTTATTCTCCACTTATCATCCATAATCCATGGGCTCATTGACCCTACTCGGTTTACTATATATGAAGTCTACATATGCATCAGGATTCCTGTGTAGGGTGTGAGTCATAAAACTCAGTAATATGAAACCAGTGAGTTCATAACAAGTCTGCACATGTATAAAAGTTATATTATATGATAATAAAGAATGTGAAGGAAATTTAACAAAAACACATTTAAATTCGGTCAGGTTCTATGCTAACCAAGAACCCAAAAACCCATGTACATACACGTCTTGGATACACGTCACAATAATGATCAGTGATATTAGAAATGATCAAAACTAGCTATATGGATGGAGAGATTTAACTTAGTATCCATAAGGTTCATCAAGATAATCAAGATTATCATTATCCATATGGTACATAGTGTAAAAACATGTTACTTGGTATGCACAAGTAGAATCAAATAATTCTCGACACATAAGGATATCAAGCTACTTGATATCCACATGGTGTATTGTGTAATGGCTGGTCCACATGGATATCATACTCCCTTGACAGCATCTTCACTAATCACATGCACTCCCTTGATAATGATTAATCATACCATGATAGACACCTTTCACATATACTATGTTCGAAACCTCCAAGGGAAAGATCATCTATAGTAAACTAAACCATGTTAAACATACATAATATGGAATCAAGAGAAATATAGCAGCGTCATAAATATCATGTGAATAAACAATAAACCAATTAGTAATATAGTCTAATAAAGATCATGGATCAAGGATAATATATGGGTAACACCGAAACACACAAGCCCCCAAGAAATTGCCATCAAAAGAGAACATAGACCATACTAACACAAGAATAAAATCGGTTCTAGGAATCCTTGACGGGTGATTCCCAAAAAATTATTTCCTAAATTATTTTGAACACCACATGAGATAACACTTTATACCGCTTTGATAATTAGATATTTTTATTTGATTTTATGACATTTTTTAACCTTTCTTATTTATATAAATTCGCAATTTACACCTGATAATACATTTCTTTATATAGAATAATACTAGATAAACATGAGATAATAATTATTTATCATTGTTTGAAAATTTAAAGATAATTATAATTTAATAATTATTTTTTCTTATGTCCATAAAATAGGAAGAACTATAATTTCAATTTTCACTAAAAGAATACCCAAAATATATCCCCATTAGAAAATCTTCTCTCAAGAATATAAGAGATAGAGGGTTTACCTGTGCATGGGAAATTAGAAAAACAATCATGTTCTACCAAAGAGAAGTTCTCAAATATTGGTCTAAGGGATTTTTGGATGGAAGGACCAATATATGGGATTAATAATATAACTATATTAAGATATAAATATTTTATAAAAAGGCTAGTCGTGTACATGTTTTCACCAGTAATAACTACAAATTAAATTGTACATTTAATTTGTTTTTTTGAAAATTTCTTAATTATAGAGTTTTCACATTTTACTAAAATTTTATTCATGAACATTGAATGAATAATATTAAACATTCCCATAATTTTAGGCATTTAAAAAAGTCGAAATGTGTTACAGGTTCAAACTAGGATGAAGGAGAGAAAAAAGTATGTTTTAAAATATTTTTTTCCCAAAATTGGTACGAAGTATGAATAAGATGGTTTTACTCCTATAAAGCTTCTAGGATTCACATAATAGTATTTAGTTACCATTATGAATCCTTTAAAACCAAGGAACCACCCTTACACAACTCATCAAAGCTTTACACTATAGCTAGGTTACCCTTATGAGACCTTGTAAAATCAAGGTTCTCTTTACATATCACCAGGTATGTACCATTGGGTGATACAAATTCAAGGATTAACCGTTATATGAGCATGTAATAACCATATATGAGGTTCAAATTACCTTTATGTGAGATTTATAATTCTTAGGTTACCCTTATACAACTCTTTAAAACAAGTCCATAGCCTTATGAAGACCATATACACAAGGGCTTACCCTTACATATCCCTTATAAACATTGTGTTACGCTTACTCAGGCATAGTAGTAATGTTTTGAATTTCTAATTTACCCTTATTCAACCCATATAATTTTATAATTACCAATACATAGCTTTTAAAATCTTGATATTACCTTTACACGGGATATATAAAACCCTCCTTATGCATACACAAGGAGACAGTGTTGCATAAGGGTAAGAAGTTTTTGGAAAATTTTAAAATTTTCATAAAAAAGACAAATAAAAAATATTGAAAGTAATTTTTTAATTACATTTATAAACTGATAATTTTACATGTGTGTTTTGTACAATCTATACCAGTCACCAACCCATGGATTATTGGAGTTGGGACTCAAGGGTCACTCTTATATCCACTATAGTCTTAGGTAGGGTTCCTGGTGGGTGAGAGTCATGAAACATGATGTAGAGTTTTGGTTTTTGTCATTTTAACATCAAAAAATAATTTTTTAGCATACCAGAATACACTATTATTCTAAGCTAAACCTCTATTATCCTGATATTTGTTATAAAATTTGTATCAATTAATTTTATACATAGGTCATTTATCACATTTAAAATTGGGTCGCCCACTAACCATAAAAATGATTCTGACACATCTTATTTTCCATTAATGGTATTTTGAAAATTATAAGAATGTTTTTTTCTCATTCAATACCCATATTTATTTTTTTATCAGATAATGTTTTTCATTAAATAACACGTGATATTATATTTGGATGAGCATCATCCATATTATTTAATATTAATAAATGTTCCTAGTTTATGTTTCTCACCTAAAATATTTTTTATTTTCAATACATGGATCCTATTTCCCACAAAACATACTCATACATGTTGAGATTTAGGAAAACTGATTTTCCCCACTATAGACAAAAAGTATAAAAAACACTTCCATGCCCTAAAAAATATATATCTCAATAATGGAAGCTTCTGGAAAATATAGATTCATAAAATACCCACTCAATAAATTAAGATAAATATTTGAAGGATACATTAAATATGCATATATAAGACTATAAATCTTTACTTCACATACCAAATGAACACTAAAATATGACATGATGTTAGAAAATTTGGTTGAAAGTAAATTTCGTGTGGAAACATTATAAGGAATACATCATTATCTAAATTGTTAATAAATTCAAATCTATCACTTTATTAAAAATGATATTTAAAAACTAACACACATTGATGATACTCAATCAAACATAAATGGTTTGTGTTCCATGAAATGAAATTGGTATGATTTCTTATATCATAAAATGATAATCATGAGATTTTATTATTATCTTAAAATAACTTAGTGACACAAATTTTTTTACATTTTAAGAATAACCCTATGTAGTAGTCGTACCATATAGGAACTGAAAAAGAAATAATTTTCTCCCTCATGGATAATTTTTGACATGCCATGGGTATGTAATCTTGTTTCCTTTATGAGTAGTAGCTAACTTTAAAAAAAATACATTGATAGTGAAACCCATAATGAATGAAATCGATCCTTATTCGTTACATTATTTTTTAACAACAATATAAAAAATATATGATTAATATTCTTCTCAATATGAATCACCAATGTCATGTTTGATCTCATCATATATCCAATATGTATTCTCAAAATATATTTATTCTTTCTTACATATATTTTATTCATTTAAGGAACTGTGTTTCTTTACAAATATAACCTCAATTTATAACCCAATAAAATTATTGATTTTTTGAAAAAGTAATTAGATAAATTTCATCTTATTATGAGTCATTGATTTCATTTTTAACATTTTGATACGTTTTCTCTAAAAAACATTCAATGAAATATATACACTATTTTATTCCCATGTTCTAGCTGAAAAAATGATGTCCCTTCTTCACAAATTGGAAAATATTTATACCACTTAACATTGTATCCATAAAAAATACCATAAGAAGAGAATTAATTTATAGTGAACATAATAATTTCAATCTATTGAAAATAACCCTTTTTGAAAATATGAATAATATATGATTCCATTCACTAATAAGTGTTTCAAAACATCAATAAATTATGAAATGTAAACATCAATATGAATTCCATGTAGTTTTTTTTTCAGAAATCATCCTACTCAAGATGATATATTTTTATATAATACAAAATTCAATAAGTATGTTATAAATTACCAACAAAAATAGAAATGAACTATGTTTGATAATAAGAAGACTATATGTATTCATTAAATGTATACACATCTCATGTATGATATTTATGGATTTATTTCCAAATTGTTAAATTATCAATTATTTTTCTTCCATTTGTAAAACAATCTACTGGAATATATAATCATCCATTAGATGTTTGGTCATATACTTTCTGTATTAACGTTTTATATCACAGAAATTTTAAACTAAATGATTTTGATGACTAATTATTGAATGAAACCAATTTCCATTTTAGGTATTTTGGTTCTTGTAATAATAGATAAATAAACATCTAATTTTTGTTCCAACTTATTTTTTTATGTCACATATTTTGGAAACTCTAAAAGGCCATTGTATTCTTTTCAATATAACAGACAGTCATTGAGGTAGAAATTTATCTTCTTATACCTCAGCCTCATCAGGCATATTATTTTTTTGAATTATAATTTTAATTTGGATGATTATTGAATTTAGGAAGTATGTATTTTTAAAATTATATAGATTTTATAAAAATCTTATCACTCCTTCCATTCAAAGATTTAAATTTAACCAATTATAACAGAATTTATAAAGATATGAATTTCGTACAACCTATTTTCGGTCCTTCCATTATTTTCTTTGATGTTCACCAATCACAACATAATTGATAAGGGTATAAATTTCATATAACATGCGCATAATGGATTTTGATCATTATGATATATGTTCCCAATCGATGGTGTTTTCTCATTTGTATCTACTTCAATATCATGAATCATGTTTTAATTTTATTCAAACTATCATATTGGAAATCTCCATCCACATTAAATCTCAAATTCTACCAAATTTCATCATTCCAATTTCAAGGATTGTAACAAGGAATAAAACAATTAAAATTAAATGATATTAAATTTATCTTATTTTCAAATATCTTATATTTAAAAGTTTCAATCATGGAAAAAAATAAAACTTTTTTTGGAACATTGTTTTCAAAGAATTCTGAGAAATCATCAACCCCTTCAACAATTTCATCACTTTTTTTTTCTTTTCTTAATCCTACATTGATTAATTATCACTGATAAAAACTTAAAGTGTTAAATATTATTTATTGTATTATAATTTTAAATTCAAATTAACTTTTAAAAAAATAAATACAAAAATGATATAATATTACACTAAAAAGATATAAAGTTTCATAACCAAAAATATTACTTTGGAGTTATTTAATTATCACCCTATATTTTCTCTACTGAATAAATGAATTTATCCCTTTTAGAAAAATATTAATATTAATTTTCGAATATATAATTATAACTATTTGGTTAAAAATTAAAAAATAGAATTGTATAAAAGTTAATGCTTTATAATTGGTTTTCGAGAGGTTTATCACTAATAAAACCCATTTTACCAATTGTTTTACAAATAATTTGGTAAATTTATATCTACTCGTTTCATAAAATATATGTAAATAAAATAAATGACCTAATTTTTTTAATTATTTCATTGTTTTTGGTATAAATGATAATGAATTTTTGAAAGCCAAGTACATGATTGAAAATCAGATGTTCTTTTTTGAAATTGATTTTATCATTTTCAACGACTTATGAATGTCCCCTTTTGGGTCAGTATCATATAATCTAGAAATAGTGAGTTTAATGGATAAATATGTGATGTTAAGAATATTATATTCAGTAAAGGGAGTATACCAATTTCCAATACAACACCATAACACAAAAAACCATAACACATTGATTAAATAATAAATAAAACATGATGAAAACACACAACACTTGGTTCTAATAGTCAATATGACTTAAAAAATGATAGACTGAAAATATATTATTATGGGATTTCTTAAATTATAATATATTCATATTAGTAAAATAGATATAGGGTATAATTATATTTTTATTATAAAAGATCATTCTAGTAATGAATGAAATCGTAGTTGAAATAATATTAACTATAACATAATATTTGAAATAACCATAAGATATCCAAAATAAATAATTATATAACATAGTTTTTTTACATCTTTGTGAAGAAACAAATTAACCATCATGGACATATAAAAAATAGTAAAAAATAGAAAATAAACATCATAATCCAAATATGTTAAAAAATTAGATGTAGGAGAAGGTGGGAAGAGGACAATGGTGGTGTTGGAAGATGGTGGTGGTGGATAATAGTGGTTCCTCATGTTGATTAAGAAGACCAGAGGCCATCAATTTTGAGGGATATGTGTTATGGTTCGGTTTAAGTAATAAAGATGAGAGTGAGAAAAACATTTCACAATCGACTTTGGATGAAAAAATCAACAAACTTTTACATAGATTATTTTATAAAAAAAATTAAAAAATTGTTTTTTTAAATCAATTATAAAATATCCATATTAAAAAACTAATTTTTTTAATTTATTAAAAATTAAATGGAATAAAATGATTTATCTAATATTATTTTATGTTTATTTTTTATAAATGATGGAAAAAAATTATAACATCATTTATAAATAATTTACATTCTACATGTTTTGTTTTATATTGTTTTTATAAATTTGATGTTAAGAACATATATGACATGTGAAAGAATATATGGAACCATCCTCTCACATTAAAAATAAAATCCTTTTCTATTATTCAGGGTAAAAACCATGTTGTTGACAGAATTCAAGTTCTATAAGGAACAAATCAATCAAGAGATGTGACCAACATGAAACAGATTATATCTATAGGAATAAATAGAACCCCGAATATAAAACCAATAGGATGGAGGAATCTAAATGGATAGGATTTAATATCTTATAGAAAAAATTACCAATAATATAAGCAAGGGCAGACATAATAATTCAAAATGACTCATTAAATTAGTGAATAATGATATTTTATGATTAATTATTAATTGTACTTAAAAACTGGTAAAGATGATGACAATTAATATCTCTAAAAAATTTATTCTTAAATTTTAAACCCATTTCTGTTAAATAAATTTAGATCAATGATTTCATTCAGACATATTCAAAACCAATTAAAATAAATTGACATATATGAAATTCTATTCAAAATGAATAGTTATATATAGGGAAGAGAATGATATCATCCATTACCACATGGTCAAATAAGACCACTAAATTAATTACAATAATAAGTATATATCCATTAACTCATATGTGTACATATATCTCTAGAAATTATATTTTTCTACTATTACATAAAGATACATAATAAGAAGGATCATTAAGAACCAATAAGAATCTCGAAATTGATTGATAAAAGAGAATCGCCTCTTATTATTCTCTTTAATCACTGAAACTCTGAAATTTATAAACCAAAAAACTTTTACAAGACCACACAATATCTTTATTATTATTTAAATGTTATTTCCAGAAGTATAGATAAGTTAGTTACCATCATAAAATAAGATAATATTATGAACATATTGTAGAATCACAATATTCCATCATTATCTTCACTATTTAAGGATTCCTCGTATTAGAACTTGTGATAATGAATATCTAGACTAACTCTAACCTTATTTTATGTGTCTTTATTTATTATTCATTATTCTACTCCCACATTAATGAAACAACGTTTCTTTCATATCAATAAAACATTACCATATTTTTAATTTTCTTTTTATTTTAAAATTCAAAATATAATAATTGTCACAATTTCTAACATTCTTCTTTTTAATGTGAGCCTTTCTACAAGAACAAATACTTATAGCCATAGTTCTATAGCCATTGGTAACCATAATATTGTTATAGATCAGTCCATATCAAATGACATGATTTCCTATGGTTTTATGATACCTATAGTCTTGGTAATCCCAAACCATGGTGATATGGTATGGTGGGAATTACTTTTTTCATGGGAGAGTTTAAAAAAAAGAACATTTTGAACATTAACTCACATAGTGCCATGGAAATACATGCTTGTCAGAATATGGTAATGATATATCCCATATTTTTCATGATAATAGTGTGGTATTATGTGGATGTACCTATCTCATTTAAAATCCATGACTGTGACCTTAAGATATCTCCAAAAATGAATAAAATAACATGTATAAGATCCCATGGTAGTATTGTGTCCTTAAATAGAAATATCCCCATCAGAAATAAAACTTTGGTTATATGGTCTATCAAAAAAGGCCAATAGAGATGTGGGAGGAATGTTTTGGTAGTGGAGTGTCCCTTAGAAACCTCCACAACCATGAGTTTGGGACCCCATGGAAATAGAGTCTTCTGGGACACATCTATAACCATAGTTACTTATGCCTGTGGTAGTAGAATCCCCATGGACATACAAAAAACCATGGGCATCTGTGCTTGTGATTGTATGGAATCTATGACTATAGGAATGATATCCCACAATTATAATATGTAGACTAAAAAATATTATAATTATTTCTATACTAATAATAATATATTTTTAAAATTTTTGATATGTATATATCTGTGTATCTCTATGTGTGTGTGAAATTAATAATATATAACAGGCAGAGTGATTCATTGTTTACCATAGGGAATCTGGTATGAAACTCCATGGGAATTTTTCTTCTAATGTTTTTGTATGTTACATACATGAGTATAATTATGTGGTTATATACTCCTGGACAGTAGACAGAGGCATCTACCCATGGGGGGAATATTCATTCCAATATCCCTAAGCTTATAGCCATGGGAACCACAAGTAACAATAGACCATAATTATTGACATGTAAGGGTGAGGGAATAACAACTACAAGTCTCCATATTTTCTAATATATGGACAAGAATGAGTTCCCATGGGATATTTCAACTGTTATAGAACCAATGGGTGTGGTTCCAGTGGTCATAATGTGTGGCCATTGGCATTGTCAATATGGACACAGTAATAGCCAATAGTCATTGGATATTTTTTTAGTTGTGACATTCATATCAGATTCAGTTCACCATTTGACCCTTGATATGAAGTAGGGATATTATAATTTTAGTTATAATAGAGTATGTATCATGCATCAGGTGAAATAATTATAATATCTCAAAAATGGATTTTTAGGCAGTCCAGTACAGGATAAGTTGTGAGTACAATATAGATTTCATCAATTATTCTAAAAAACTAAAACTATCATTATCTTTAACCATGCCTATGATGTGATGATTATGAAATAGTATATTTCTCATTTTTCTTCCTCATCCAAGGCCATAACTAGTCCTTGGGTTTTATCAACCTTGAACTATGTGATTTCGGTTTCCATATTAAAGATACAACAAACATCACATAACCAAGATGTGTTTTGGGTTATATATGTGAAACACATATTTTTATAAAAATATTTTTTTATAAATGTTTTTCATTTTTGATTTTAAAATATTTTATTTAAAAATGACACATAAATCCTCTACATGTTTTAATTCCATTATGATGTGTTCTTTCACAAAAATCTCATATTTGTTTTGTTAAACTCTAAAATCATGACAAATAACCATATGAACAACGATCAAAGAGGTGTGGGTTTCCAGGAAACGAACCCAAGGATTGAGGGGTTATAATGCAGTGATGACCTAGAGAATATCCTATAATGAGGTCCACACTTGTCATGGTAAGATTACTAAAGCTACAGAATTAAGTGAATTGTTTTTCAAAGGAGGATCATAAAGCATGGAAATCAACCACCTTGTTCCTCTCGTACCAATTGTTCCACAAGATCACATGGTTGTTGATGAGGGTCCTACATCATTGGATATGGTATGAAATAAACCAATGAGTAGTAATATGGCCTTTGAGGGAACTATATATAGACATAAAATTACTTTTAACCACCATTACCAGGATAGTGTTAGAGATACAAAACTCAAGACCCTTAAAAAATGAAAAAGCATCCGCTCAACCTTTCTCAAAAGAAGAAGTGGAAGAAGAAAACACATTACCTTTGGGATATGAAACAATACCTTCCCCCCTCATATCATCCAAGATGAAAGAACCAACATTTTTAATCTTTAACTTGGTGGTTCATGGTTTCTAATGAATCCACCGGCCATGGGGGATCATCTTGTGACTATGGATTAAATGATCACTGTGAAACAAAAAATGTCTAAGTGAGTGGACCTCCTCACATCATCTTAGAAGAGTATGTAGATAGAAAACCTCTAACTAGGTTCTTGCAGTGAGATTTATCATTGAGCATGAAATTCCCACAACCTATGTTTTTTTCTTAACATCAAGATCACCCAACTACTAATGGAAAAAATAATAGTTTTCACCTCCTCCTCCGTGTTATTTTTCACACACTGAAAAATCGTCTCCAGATGAACTTTCCACCTTGTACAACTAGAAACAATAGCATAGTGAACATAATATTTGAATTCAAAATAGTATTAGCCCACTCACCTTCAAAGAACAGGTGAACTGTTGGCTCAACACTAGAGAGGGTGAAACATAATCATTTCAACAAAAAAATTAATACGCATCCATTTCACCTCCTCGTATGTTGGAAAATCAAGTTTCCTTATAACTCATATGAAAAAGGTGAAATTAAGATGAAGTTCATTGCACTAGAGGAGTTCACCCCAAATATAATGATTTTGAGAATCAGAAAATGCTAATCTTTAGGCCCTAACTAATAAGGAACCTGAAGATAAAACTATGAAAACATACTTTCCCATATCATAATCTAATTTGATGAGGAGGATAAAATACTTTTGATAAATATTTAAATTATCCATAGTAAAGGAAAGAAAATCATTCACATACCAAAAAGATATATTAGAGGTTGTGTATCCAATAAATGAGATCAAGAATTTAGCCTATTTATGATACACGATGCTATTTTTTCCCTCATCGATTATCCTCCATGAAAAGCACTGATAACAAGAAATGTGGTTTTGGAAAATTTTCTATTGATTGGAAGAGGAAAATATTGGAGAGTCAAGATTTTCTTCATACTTCGCCCTGATGATTTTACCTCATATAGTGCTTCATTAGAATGCCTCCCAAGATTTCCATGCATGTAGAAAATGCATCATTTCATCGATGCTCCGTAAACAAATATCACCATATTCCATGGATGAATCAATCATCAGCAATGAATCAATGTGGTACTTACACTCTATATGGGAGTCTTGGATAAAATATTTCACGAGTTTCTCGATGTTCATGATGACTGCGTTTAGAACTTGAAGCATCGAGAGAATGTGCCTAGTGACAGAGGTAATCACATTGTTCAAAAGCATGATTCTACCACCATGTTATGGAAACCTATTTTTCTAGTTATTGATGTGTGAAGAGATACTATAATTTTAATTTTTAAGATGATGGGTTTGAATCCTCCTAAGAGAAATGGTAACTCCTATGTATCCATGTTAATGATCCTTTTAGGTATGTGATTCGACATTCAATGTAGTTCACTCACCTCTCCAAGTATGTCCTTGAAAAAAAAATTATGCATTTGTCACGATTATTGTTCACTAAACTATGAAAGAATATACTATTTTATGATTAATTTAAAACACTTTTATCTAAAAAACACTCCATCAGATATAAACATTTGATCATCAACACTCCCAATCCAATTTATATCAACAAAACCATACAGACCAAGATTTCATCTACAAATATAAAATAAAATATAGATTATAATTAATATATCATATCATAGAATTTTTTTCTACTTTGCAATAAGATTCCTAAGGCTCATGTTGAAACCTTGTACATAATTTAACTATATATAATATATATGGTCTAAAAGGAGTTAAATAATGAAAAATATACATAGGTTTTCTAAACTCTATTGATCAACATCCCATCCATATTCTTCTTTAAAAAGCTTATTTACTATAATAATTGATGTATAAATTAGATTACCATCTTTTATTAATAATTATTTGACAATTATTAGAAAATAATACATTGATAAAGAAAATTTAGATCCTTCTCTTGAGAAAGTTTAATTTCTAAGAATTAATTTATATATAACAATATTGAAATCTCAAACCTGAACTTCATTTGAGTAGAAAATTATTTTTTAAAATATTTTAAATTTCTAACAAAGATATCATCTATAGACTTGGTGATGAATATATGAGATATATGTTTTATTTATTTGAACTTAACATTTTTGTGCACACTTAAATTCCAAAAACATCAAAAAAATATCCTATATTTTATTTTCATCACACTAAAAACACATTTCCATCTACTGTATGTATAGATATTTTATTCATCTCAATGTACATAACATATTCATGTAAAAAATTGAGAAAGGTCAATTTGACATCCATTGGGAAAATATTATATCATATTTTGGAAGATGGAGCAACATAAATAATCATGATTTTTTTCATAGAAACAAGATCAAATGCCTCATTTACTAATTTCACCAACTATAGCTCTCTTTATGCTCGCATTTTTTATACATTATTTCTAACATGTTGCACCTAACCCATATTTATATAATCCTTCAATAGTATTTCAATAAACATCTTCAAATATCAATTCAGAGTGAATTATATTGAATAATCTCTATCATAGTGTTTTAATGATCAAAAAAACAAAATAGTTAATAAAATGGTTTCATTGATTGTTTCTCATTTATATCTTATTGGATTCTAATTCATGTTTTTAAATAACCAAATGATCTGATCTTATGTATCATGGGTTGTAAAAGTGAATAATTTAAATCATTATTTATTTCATTTTAAGAATCTTTATAGATGTATATAATCCTTGGAAAGAGGCTAGAAGAACCATGTAGGACTGTGGCATGATTTAGAAGATCCACTTCTTGATTCATGGTGCAATAGGCAACACTGGCTAGCCATGGGAATATAAAGAAGGCCACCTCTCTCTAGATTTATAGTAGCTAACTAGTGGGATTTTTCCAATAGTATTTTTTGCTATGTTGGCTACCAACTACCAGGTGGTTGCTACCATGTATCTTGTGGAATCAGTACAGGTTCTATAGGAATGGGATGAATCTGGCCTAAAACACTCCAAATCAACTCTTTAATTCCCTGGCTCAACCTGACAGCTTCCAGAATGTTCATACTAGTATTGAAGATTATAAATAGAGGGTCACGATTTCTTGGATCACTACCAATTTAATCCCGCTAATATTTTTTCATGAGAAACCTCTCCACATAAATCATGTTTCCAAAGCTCTATCTTTCTCCACGATGTCCCCCCAAATTTATATTCACCTTTATAAAATATTTAGGCTCCAAAACTTGTAACTATCTCTTAATTTATTGTTGTATATGTCCTCAAAAAGTTAAAAGCAATACTTTTAGTGTAGTTTCATCTAAGAAATATATATTTTCTCAAACCTATTTCTACATTCGATTCTTGGGTTTCCATTAAAACCAGGGAAAGTTTTGGTGTTTTGGACTACCAAAAAACAATTAAATTAGTTCTTGGCTTTCAGTTAATGAATTATTAGTTGTTTGTTGTATATATATTAAAAAATGTATTTAATTTATAAAAAATATCTCTCGAACTGAGGAGTAGAGTAATTAGGTATCTTCTAGTGTTATTTTCAAGCTCAATATAAAATCATGTTTGACATCTAATTTATTTTATTACATTGTATCTTTTATCATCTATTAACATAAATTTATAAATTTGATTCAATTATTACCCTCATTAACATTGATATTAACTTTTTAACATAGATAAATTTATACAATTATCACTCAACTGATTTTTTTATTTTTTTATTTCATTGTATTGGAATTTTTTTATTTTAACATTTTATATTACATTACATTTTAATTCTTAAAAGTAAATTCACCCCAAAAATTCCATAATTTTTTCAAGAAACAATTGGTTTCAAAAGGGTGATTTTTATTAACAAAATCTCTCTTGATTTTAAAATTATATTATCAAAAAATTTGTTTTAAATCATTAATCGAGAAAACTTTTTTATCTATTTATTATATAATATAATTATTATTCTCATGCAATAATTTATTATTGTAATGATTATTCCTATTTGAATAATAAAATTATATCTTTTCTTGGTTGTATTAGTTAAATTGTTTAGAAAATTGTAATATATTTGTATGTTCTAACTAATGAATCTAAAGAAAAATTGACTCCCAAAGATGATAATAATTTCAAAATTAAAAGTGAAGCAATGATTTCCTAACATTTTTGTCCTGACCATAATGTATTTAATCTGGTTTATTCTTGTAAAATAGCATATAAATATGAAAATTATAAAATTGACATATTAATTCATGAATAAATTCAAAAAAACTGTATTGGATATGTATCATCGTTATTCTGAAAAGTTTTTAATGAATTTGAATGAATATATATATACAATATTTGAGATTTTTTACAAAACGTTTAAGAGGAATATAATCTATTGTTGATGATTTTTCCATATAAATTCTCATGAATAATATTATATTGGTTTTAACTAGTTCGGGGTGTCCCAAAGTGACAATGATCCAAGTAAATAGGCACAATATAGATATGGTGATTGAAGAACTCTTCAGATCTCTAATTAATTATAAACCGACTATGAATTTCCAAATGGTAAAAGAATCAATATAAGAATGGGAAATCAAGAGGAATATTGTAATTACAAAAATTAAAGGTGATAAATCATATGAAAGTGATAAAAATGATGAAGGGTAACATGATAAAAATTGTCAAAATTATGAATAAACTTCTAATGAAGAATTAATTTTGACAACATGGAAAAACGAATGACCAAATTGATTTGTCAGAGGTGATGTTATATGAATGAAACAAAAATTTTCATATTATAACATGATATATAATCTAAAAAAACTGAACAAAAAATGGTTATAAAGAACCCCCTCTTCATCTTTCTATCCCTCTCAATCATGTCTCCAAATTTATAATGAAATTTAGTACACTCATGATCATCTTGAAAAATGGTTTTCATCAACTTACATCTTTATTTGATGATCTTAAAATGATAATAAATAAATTATATAAATAAAAACAACCAATTCAATAAGATATTGATAACTCTTATGAAAGTTATAATGATGATTAAGGTAAACATGATAAATTTGTCAAAATTATGAATAAATACGAAATATAGAATATGTTTTGACAACATGGACAAAATAATGATCAAATTGATGTGTTAGAGGTGGTTTTCTATGAATGAAACAAAAAGTGTCATATTAGACCAGGATAAAGAATCTAAAAAAGTGAACAAAACTGGTTATAAATAACCCCCTCTTCATCTTTCTATCCCTCTCAATCAGATCCCTTAAGTTATAAAGAACTTTAGTACACTCATGATCATCTTGATAAATGCTTTTCATAAACTTAATTCTCTATTTAAAGATCTTGAAATGAAAAGAAATAAATTGTATAAATAAAAACAACCAATTCAAAAAGAAAAGTGTCATTTTATTTTATATTTAAAAAAACAAAAGGATGCTCATGTTTTTAATTATGAAATCAAAGATCTCAAAACAACTTTTTCAAAATTAACCTGAGGTGAAGAAAATATTAACATGATTTTAGTTACCAATGTGTTAAAAGGAATAATTATGATTTTTATTTTTCTATTAATGAATGGAATTAAAAAAATTCTATTTTTGTAAGAGTGTTTTCACAAAATAAAATTTTGAATTATTTTAGAAAATGTTGGCAACATATATATGAATATGATTGTAAAAAGTAGAGATATAGTATAACCAAATATATCTATCTGTCACCTTGATTAAAATTTCATACTAAATAAGTATTACATACCAAATATTTAATAGCCAGCTTATGTAGAAAAAAATAATTTCATCATCTATAGATTTACTATCTAATATTTTTGGACCCTCATGGGTGCCAAAAGGCACTCTTTTTTAGAATTTTCAAGACATCCTAAACAGACATCACCGATCTATATATTTTATGATTACCAATACAAATAGATCTTGACCCCCCTAAAAATGGTCTATAATTATTCATATTATGATAATTATGGGATTATCTAAGTGAGGGAGAGCCTATATATTATACTTCTTAATGAATTTTGAACATCAACATTGATATACAAAGGAAAATGTTTTTCATTCCTTTTTTATTTTTGTTATCTCTTGAATATTATTTCAAAATCTCTCATACTGCCTATATATTTTTTAAATAGGGGGTTTGTTTCAATGATATTTTCTCCTTTGATCCCAAATTCAAAAATTATCATTTTTTTATTTGTTAGGAACGTTCCAACTTTAAAATATTGTTATAAAAATATTGTTTTATGTGACTATATCATGGAATGATCTTCTCTTTTTCACTCATTATATTTCTTTATGATATTTAACAAGTGGTAGAAGGGTTACATTCTTTTTTCAGAGAAGTTTTAATTGTTTTAATTTTCATAGAATGATATGTTTTAAGAGATTACTCTTTTGGGTAAAAAGTGGGTATTTATTTTAAAGGGTATTTATTTCATGTGAAGGTTGTATAAAATATTAAATTCATGTGAAGACTTTATTACTTAGTTATTCCTTGATCCTTTTGTATATCTCATTTTTATTCATATTTTAAAATATTTTTTAGGTGTTTCCAATTTCAAAGTATGAGAAGATTCTATGAAAATTATTACATACAAAGTGAAAAATTGTTTTTTAAGGGGATTTATTTCTTGAAAATATTATACATATTATTTATTTCTGGATGATGTTGTATTTATAATTAATTCATGATCATATTATATATCTCATTTCATTCTTTAAAATTTAGTATATCTTATTTAATTCTTGATAATTTAGAAATATCTACTAAATCCATGAGCTTGTTAGATATCATTTATCATAAAAATTTATATTGAATTACATTGTTATATCATTATATCATAAATTTAATTTAATATATCTTTTTATATTAAGTGTTTTTTATCATTGAAAAGACGTATATTGTTGTACGTCTCTCTTTTGAAATTTTAATTGTAAAAAACTCTGAATTTTATTTCTAATGGTTCCATATAATGATTCTAAATTATTCCTTGTTGGATTATAATTCAAATTTTTAAAGAACCCAATAATATAATATTATGTATCGTATGTTTTTTAAATAGATAAATCAAGTAATTCATGAATATCATTAAAGAGTCTTATCAGTTGTTTTGAAGACATGGAATGGCTCTATAAAAATCATAAAGGCTCGTGGATTTAAGGGGAGACTCTAGCTCATGAATTTAGGTATAGTAGGAAGTAATATCTATCTAGTGGAATAAATGAACCTCCTACTAAAAATCAATAATATCTATATGGTGTAGGTTCACCAGCTAGCTGATGTGAGTTTTCATGTAATATTTTCTATAATGTAGCCCCCCAAAAATCTGGTGGAAGCTACCAAAAATATGGTGGTGTTAGGAAAGGTTCTATGGGGGTTCATTTAATGTATCCCAAAATCCAAAAAATAAATATTTATTAATATAAAGAATAAATAATGTAAAATTAATTTTATATTCACAAAATAAAATATATTATTTATTAATAAAAAATTATTTATTTATTACCTTATGAATATTTATAATCAGTAAAACACAGAAAATAATATTCTTATCTCATGAGAATAATATTTAACCTAATAATTACATTCTAATAGAATTTAATCATGAACATAAAAAACACAGAGTGTGTCACTATCTTGGATTTATCCTCATTTCCATTAGGTGGGCCTTCCTAATGTCCATGATTACTGCCTAGAAATTGTGCAAGTAACCCAAGAGAAATAATATAATGTTGCAAAGATTAAAAAAGGTTACAAATAAAAGAGTGCAACAAAATCCCCTTATGTCAGTATCTCATCAAGTAGGTTTCACATATAGGTAGTCAACTTATTTTATATATACATATTTCATTGACTATCTTAAATAAAGGTTTTTACACCATATTCATGGAATTTATGATATAGTTATATTTCGATCAAAGGGCCAAGATATCAAAATCTATACTGATAGTAGGGATAAATCGTTCCTAGGATTGTCAATTAATAATATTTCATTTGTGATTTACACAAGACACCCTAATTCTAATAAAAAATATGATTTTATGGTTTTCATAATAAAATATATGATCAATAGTGATATGTGAATTAATGATAATATCAAAGTCTATTTATCATTGCACGGACTCACATATAGAAATATCCAGTGGCACTAAAACACGAGGAACTCTTATGGTGAGGCATATTCATATAATATCCCATCTTGGAGACTTCCAAATTCAAACATCATGAGATAAAATTTCATCTACTTTCGTGTACTGAAACATGATAGTCTATATATTATGTGCCATATAATAAAATGTTATCAAACTATAGAACTATATTTTATAAATATATTCACGGAACATCAATCTAATCTTCATAGAAGAGAACTAGTATGACCTTATCACTACGATAGATACTCTAGGGCATAAACACATTAATTTTATGGAGAAGAAAAATCAATAATAGATAAGGTTTTTTAATTAATATTAAACTATTTGAATATACATGTAACCCAAAGTATAATGTAATTGGTTGTCGGGTAGAAAATCAATCATAAATAAACCACCATATACCCCAAATAACATAATTATAAACAAATGATTTAGTTTCAATGGTTATCTCTTGTACCACATCTTATATCACCAAATTGTAATACAAATATTCTAAAATAGTACATCCCATTAAATATAATGGTTGAATATACCTCAAACACATAAAAAGTCTACCAAAATATCATTAACTACGTCACAATTCTATTACATAAAACCTCAAATGAGGTTTCTAAGACATTGATCATATTATCAATAATAATCTTATAATCCCACGATGATATCCATAATAGTTAAAATAACCTCATATAAAAATATCCCAATCCCCAAAGTCATCTTACCCCTCCTTTGATACCAAATGTAATAGCCCATAACCCGCACTCCTAGATACCCTTATATGGATATAATCATTAAAGTTAGCTTGGAACCAATAAATGTGACCAAATTTTTTTCATCCAAAACATATAACAATACAAGGAAAATTCAGATACTGACATAAAAATATACAGTTTATGGTTAATGTTTTATAGAATTAATAAAGGATCTAATATAAATAATACCCATGACATCAAGAGTGTATCATTTCCACAATACCCAACTTTTAAAATTTCATATTATGTCATCAAAAAATCCCATAAATTGTTTCACATTTAAAACCACTCTAAAAAATGATTTAACCTATTTTTTGTAACATATGAAGTAAGAAAAATATGAAATGGTGAGATAAAATTTCTAGCAAGTGTAATCATAATTATTAATAATATAATTTCTATAGTTATTATAATATGAGCATAAGGATATGTTGACAATAGAAATTTTCATTTTAAAAACATACATTAATTAATACCCATAAATACCTGGATCTATCATCCTGAAATATTAAATAATAATTAAAAATGAAAAGAATAATAGGAGTCAATAATCATGGGCCATGTAATATAGATCTTGATCAAAATGATCATTAACAACACAGAGAAAACATGAAAAAAATATTGGTATCTTGGTACATTTGTTTCATAGAAACCTTACAAATCCCTTATA
Source organism: Viscum album (assembly GCA_963277665.1). NCBI lineage: Eukaryota > Viridiplantae > Streptophyta > Magnoliopsida > Santalales > Viscaceae > Viscum > Viscum album. Next base: position 160,610,524 of record OY728135.1, on the reverse strand, counting down.
GAACCCTTAAAAATGGAATATCAATATTTTGAACATATAATATATTTCTTACCCAATGAATTAGGAAACCATCTGGGTGCACCCATCATATAAGTGATATCTAGATCACCATTATCATAAAACATTTCCATGAAACTTGACTAGAATAAAGTATGTAGAGATTTTATTTCATCATAACACACCATAAAATAACCATTATTTTTTTCATAGCATGATTAACTTTCGAAAGAGAAATGGGTTCCGTGAAAATCTCATTGAAATGATCATAATCTATCCAGAGAATGAATGAGCATGGTATGATTACAAAATATTTGTAATGGAGTGTATATATCATTATGGTTTGTTAACATTGATGATAATAAAAGTAATTAAATGATTGATAATTTTGTTTTGAGTAGAATACCCATTTAACTTTAAAAATTATCTTTACAAAAAAAAATTCAAAAAATATAAAGGAAATAATTTCATTCAAAAGAAACATATGAAACATATAAGTGATTATTCAAATTAAATAATTGTAATAACTATGAGAAAATTCATTCATTTTTTAAATATAAAAAATAAATATTTTTTTCAATCATTTTTTTAATAGAATCTGAAGTAATCCATCTGTAAGTCATTATTAAATTTTTTTATAAAAAGATTTTTTTCGAAAATCAGGTAAATTTTCATTAAGAAATAATATTGGATAATCAAAAATAGTTTTGAAAACATTTTAGAAAACAAGGATTTGGAAGAGAAATATTCCCAATCTAAAAGATGATACAAAATCAATATCACTTTTAAATAAATTCCATGATGTTTATTTAATAAATATTGAATAAAATGGAAATTTGAAATATAAACCACATTCATTACTAGAGGAAAGTATAAAATTTTTTGATTCAGGAAAAAATAATAGAAATTTCACCCTAAGAGTCAATGAACATGAAAAATCATTATATGAAAGGATATTATAAAATTAAACGATTAACTCATTGTAAATGTAGCAACCTGTATTTCAAGTAAATAAACCTTAACTTATTCTTTCCAATTATATAATTTTTTTTGTGTATTTTGGAATGGTTTGAATGATGTTGGAAATGTATTTAAATATTTTTAAGGCCTCACATGCAGTGAAAGGATTGTGGAAACCAAGAAACACCTGTAGGAAATCATGCACAAAGAGACATGGTATAAGATAGAGGCACATTGGCAGGCGCACAATTTTTTCAAACCATGTATCTTCTTAGGAGAAAATATGTAATGTATAACAGTGTCCCTATTCAAGGTTATCTCCTTTTTATTTAACCATGGAGGAAAACCATGCAAGGTCCCCACCCCCATTATGAAGTGGATGGAACACATTTTGTGAAAAAGGTTTACTAACTATGCTACTAATCATACACATTTTAAAAACAATATCCATAAAAACTGGATCTAGGTCGAGATTAAGAATTGACCATTTTTTCCTCAAAATGGTCCAAAATCGTGAAATTATCCCCCCATAGGTTGTAGAGGCTTCTCCCATTAATTTGAAGGAGATTTGAAGGATTCTAGTTGTGAATTGAATCTGGATTCTCATGGTAAGACAATGTTCTTGGTAGTTATTCTTGGGGTTTATTATATCTACTTCTCTCTCTCTCTCTCTATATATATTTCCCAATTCTAATTGCTCTATTGTTAAATATAAGGGAATTGATGGAAAATTTGATTATATTTTTCCTTGTTGAATATGGGGGGATATATCTATGGTGGGTTTTTGGATATTCAACCCCGTTTCATTGATGCTTTCATGTCCTTCTTCATTTTCCTTTTAAATCCCAAGGTATGCGGCTTCGCTTTCAACTCCAATTTTATAATTTGAATTAATGATTTCAAATTGATCATTTTTCATGAAATTTTTGTGATATTGATGTGAATTTCATGTCAAAATTCCTCTTTAGTGACATTTTATAGAATTGTCGAAATTGGGAATTTTTTGGAAAGGGATGTTTATATATTGATTTTAAAATGATGTTATTAAAATGAGTGTTTGGTTTTTTTCAAGGAAAAGTTTTTTCAATAAATTGATGGTTTTATTTGATTGGGTTGTTTGTAATGGTTTTCAGTAAATTTACTATATTATTAAAATGGATGAAATATGTGTTTTGGTGTTGGTATTTGGCATAATGGTTGTGTGTGTTCATGTGAATTGAGGATGGATAAGTAGAAGAATTATCCCCCTGTCATTAGTGGTATGGATAAGGGTCAGGAATTTTCCATCAAATGGTTCGTTATGTGATATCATAGTAAAAAGATGAATTACTAATCATGAGTATATGGAGGACCAGGTTTCATACATTGTTGGTTTTTTGGATATGTGGATTGTAATAGATTATACCAAAATAGAACGTGTGAAATTGTTTTAAATGTTTTTTTGGTTAGTTTCCTTGGAACATGTTGTTGTATTGAGAAAATTAATTATCAATAGAACTAGTTTATATTCTTATGTAAACTATTTTATAATTTTTTTATATAAATTTTTTTATATAAATGTTCCAACACGTTCTATCCTATTGGTGTGAATAGAGATGTCATTTGGATAAAGCCTTTTAAATAATGTTACTCATCCTTGCTTTTTCACTTTTTTTATTCTGTATACATTTTTTATTGAGACATGGGAAATGGAAAAGAGTCACACTTCTTAAGTGGTTCTTAGAGATACATAGGATGTTTGTGGAGTTGGATCATGGAGCATGATGAAGAATTTGAGTTATGAGGTTTTCAAGGATTTTTGTGGGATTTGTCTTCCACTGTGTACTTGGTTCTTTTATAGTCTTCCATTGTGGTAAACATTTTATTCAGTTTTGATATTAATGGTATTAATTTGATTATCTTACATTATTATCATGAAACACTTTAGGGTTCATTTTCTATGATATGTTTTGTGGGGTTTTTTATTTTCAACGGTAAAATCCTCCCACATCTTTATGAGGCCCTTGGCATTTATTTCCACCCTTTGAAACCCTAGGGATATCACTTAAGGATAAGTAATTTCCATCCTCTTTCTCAAGCTAATGATGAGGGCTGGGATGTTACAAGTGGTATCATTCAAGGTCAATGCAAATAACTTTTTTGTTACAAGTGATATTATCATATCATGTCCATGAAATACAATTTAAATCAATATTGCATGGTCTAAAAATATGTTTTAGACTAGTTGTATCCACTTATTATAATTTGTGATCAACGTCGAGTTGTCTACCATTGTGGTCCATTCCTTATCTTGGGATGTTTCAAAAGAGTAATATCTTTGGAAGATGAAATGTTTAGAATAAAAATACTTAGATAACCCTTTTATGTTGATCTTCAAGTTATAGGGGAATTGGGTACAGAAGTGATTTAGAGAAACTTATATGAATTGAAATCTTATTTTAATGGGTTTAGACATTGATATGAGCATGTAATTCATTAGTAGAATGGATTCCCACTAGAATTATATATTATTTTTCAGTAATGATATCGGATTTTGTTTAGTGTGTTGATTTTTAAAAAATGATGAAATTACTTTCAAATGAAAGATATTGAAAAAGGGCATGATTGTGGTATTTTGGGAGTGATATGATTTTAGGAATCATGGTTGAATTTTCAAAAACGGTTGAATTTTGTAATGTTGAATTTTGGAATGAAATGTGTTGACGTTATGTTGTGGTAGAATTTGAAATCGTTAAGTATTTAGTTTCATGAGAGTAAGACTTGTGAAAATTGTTTTCTGTATTGAAAATGAAGTTTCCCTATTATTATTCATGTATCAATGAGATGGGGAGGGGTAAATCACTAATATATTTGTAATTTACATTTACTTACTTATGAAATAAGCTTATAATCCTATTAATTAATTCTTTTCCTGGTGAAAATAATTCAAACACACATCCATAGGAACATAAGAATTTACAATTTTTTCCACTCGACAAGAGTAGCTATTTCCTTAGTATGGTTTGGAAACAATAAAATACTATACAATCCACAGGATTAAAATCCTTTTATATGGAATACAATGAGTAGGATATTCCCATACGCCCATGAAGCACATTGAAAACAATTGAATAGTGTGTGTGATTCTTCTAACACAAATGATTTAATATAGTTATAGTGCTTCTTTATCAACTTTAACATATATGATCATTCAAAAAAATTCATCGCTTTTTTAACCAAAAGCTGGTACGAACATCCCAATACTCATAATGATATTTCATGTAATGTTAGTTTAAGTAAATATCTATCTTAAACTACTTTAGACTATTTGAGAACATCCTTGTTCTCACCATGAACAATCATGATTCCTCTGTGAACTACCATGCATTGTGTGGTGCAGGTGTGTTGTAGAAAACCATCACTATACAGGCTGGCTTCAATCCATGGGCTAACATTTCTCTGTGGACATGTTTTATTTGCGAACTATCTGACTCCACAAACTTTTTCATTGTACTATTCTCATGAACTGTCTCCATCAAAGAAATGATCCTCGTGAACTGCTATCCTTCACAGAATTCTCCCTCACAAACTTCTTCTAACTTACCCAAATTCATTCATTTGTGATGATTTTCTCTAATTAAATTTGGACACACTAATTACGGGATTAGATTATTTTAAATTGGATAACTAATTAGAAAACTACAGTAATTCTAATTACGCCAAACTTCAATCCGTTACAGCCTTCACCATGAATTGTGATTTTTAGTCTGCATAGTTACATTCCTTTACAGATTCTATTGACTTTATTAAATAAAAACCCATTTTATAATTTTAAATCACCACATATAATAAATAATTAAAATTCCTCTCATGAACATACTTCATACCATGTCAAATCACCACCCTCTTCGGCAAAACATCAATCTCCCTGAAGACTTGATTTACAGTCTATGTAGTGTCCTTTGTGGATTGTATAAAGCTTTTGTACGGAAATATTTGTTTTCTAATTTTCATTCACTGTTCCACATACCTTCTATGAAATTTGAGAACTGTGATTCTCAGTCGATGAACACTTTTTCTAAAATATGTCATTTTTTTAATACCAAATACACGATTTTGAGGTCCAAAAATTTAGAAAACACTAGGATATTGTGCCATCGTAAAATCTGGTTTTCCAAAATCAACCATGTTTATTTGCAGTCATTCAACAAAATATTATTTTTCAATCAAACTGGAAAATGATAGGAATCACCTTTTCTCTCCCTTAAAGTCATAAGGCATTCATCACAAGTTCTCCAAACAACTTATGATAGTTTTGAAAAAAAAACATCAAAGCATCATATGATTTTTATCATATCATTGTTAAATCCAACATTTAACTTTTATAATGTGAATCGCTTAATTATTTTTAACAACAAAAGACCACACAACTATATTAGAAAAATCATTAATCGTTAAAAATCCTTCTTCGTCCATCATGGCCCCAATATAAAATGACACATAGTAGGCATCGTAGAACATAACTAGATGAAGCTGCTGAAAACGTGGTTACACCTGAGCGATAGGTAAACCAATAGATTATTTAGAGTGTTTTACAATATTTTCAAGTTGTGGATAGATGGAACCGACGGGATGAACGATGGAAAAGGGACCATTTTATTCAGTTCATGAAGCACAATCCACCCATCTTTTGGGGTGATTCAAAACCAAAAAAGGTAGAGGTGTGGCTGAACAGGATCAATCAAATATTCAATTTCCATGGAAAAACTATACATATGAATGTCAATATAGCAATATATATTCTAGAATATCATGGATTCCAATGTTGGGAATTAGAATTCCAGTCTTAATTAAACCAAGGCCTTTCATTGGGGGGTTTAAGAATAATTTAACATTCGATTCTGTCCCCATATGTTACAGATTTTTATAATGATAGAATGTTTCACTTTGAATCAAGAGATCCTCAAAATGACTGAGTATGTGGCTAATTATAATTATTTAGACTACTTTTCACATGAAGTGACATCTAGTTCATCCTTAAATGCATGAATTTTTGAATTGGGGGCTAAGGAAAAATATTTTTTCAATGATTTCCACGCACTTTTTCAGTTACATAATGAAGGGATAATAATTTAATGAAAGGAACATAATAGGTGCTATGGTATGAGGAAACATGTTTATACTAATGTAAAATTGTCAGAACCTTAATTTTGGAACCAAGAAGAAGTGGTACAAGTATTTACAAGGTGGTAGTATGGCCCAGAATCCAATGACTGGATAGGGAAATATTTGTCTAAAATAAAAGATCCAACATGGATGTTTTCAATATGTTTAGTTCAACCACATGAAGAAATGATTATGAAACCACATAGATCATGCCATAACTACAATCATAAAAAGAATCTTTAGTGCTATTGGCACAATGCACCTACGACAGGTGTTCGGGCCACTTCTAAGGTGTCGCATGCATCATATGCTTTGATGAGACTAGGATGGTTGAATCACTCTAATTAGAAGAATAAATCTATCCTTGGTGATTCCAGGAATACCATGACTCCTCTATAAGGGAAATCTCAATAGGTAGATATAGAACCATGTGTCATGGGAAATAAATTATATGGAGTTGAACATGATATTGTGGATGATCAGTCTGGACAATCATTGGTGATAGGTTTGATTGTTTTGATTTATACCCTTCAAAAAGATTTATTCTATACAGGTGCTTCCACATCCGTTATAAATTATCATGCAATTGATTTTATAACTTTAAATATTGGGATGATTCCTTTTGTGTTTAAACATGAAACTCATCTTGGTCAAAGAGAGTGTCGCGCATTAATGTGTAGAGTGGTCATATAACTATTGATAGAGGTGAGCTGATATGGTAATTACATATTATAGAAAAGGAGGTCCATGACATAATCCATGGTATGGATTGGTAGACAATGTATAAATCTCATATCGACTGTTATGCAAAAAAGTGTCAGTTTTATGACTAATGAAAGCATCAAGCATCACTTTAGAGGGGAAAAAGTACAATTTTTGGGGTAATGGGAAGTTTGGATCTATAAGATGAAATTATATTTAACAAATTCATACCGTTCACTTTGGAATCATTGGAAGATATCAAGAATAATTGTTTTCAAGCAGTTGTTGATCAGTTTCTAGGATGTGTTTCCCAAAAATGTCTCAGGGTCTCCACCTATGCGAGTAGTGGTGATTGATCTCCTCCTTGGGACCAATCCAATTTCCCTTTCATATTATCATATGTAACCAACATAATTAATTGAATTAGAATTGTAGTTGAAGGATCTGGAAAGAAAAGGGTTCATTCGTTCTAGCACATCTCTATGGGAAGCACCAGTCCTATTTCTCAAAATGGTAGATTAAACACTTTGGTTGTACATGGATTATTGTCATATTAACTAGGTTATGATAAAAAAAATTTATCTGATTACACTCACTTGTGTTATTTTGTATTAATTTAGGGGATCTCAATAGTACTCTACAATTTACTTGCGATCAGGATATCACCAATTGTGGGTTTGAAAGGAGAATATTCCAAAAAACTGCTTTTTGAAGTAGATATGAACATTATTTATATGTGGTAATGAATTTTGGTCATACGAATGTGCCAATGATATTTATGGAATTGATGAATCAAATATTTCAGAGATAGATATATTCTCTTATAGTGGTGTTTATGGATGACATATTAGTATATTCAAGGACAAGGGCTGAGCAATATTAACCCTTGGTTAAAATGTTGGAAATATTGGGATATCATCATTTGAATGAAAAATTATTAGAGTATTATTTTTGGATACAAGAGGTATTTTTTCTTTCCTTGTTATTTATGGATGAGAAATTTATGTTGATCCTAAAAAGAAAAGGGCCATCATCTATTAGAAACTATAAAAGAATGTCTTCGAGATATGCAAATTTCATGATGAAGCTGGTTATCAAAAAAATATTTTTAATCAATTTTCATGATTTGATTCACCAATGAAAGCTTTTCCAAATAATAATGTCTCATTCAAATAGAAATGAGGTTTATTAGAAGTATTTTCAATTGCTGAATGTTCTTCTTATATATACACAAATCTTGATTTTTCTAGAACCATGACAAGGGAAAGTGGAGTATTGTGATTTTTTAGGAATGAGGTTATGATGTGTTCGTATATATAGAGATAATGATGTTGCTTATGGCTTATGAAATTTATAGTTACATGTGATGAACTACCAAACACATTATTTGGAGTTAGCTGTCGTTGCTCTGGTTTGAAGACATGGATCATGACATCATTGGTGAGAAATTTAAAATGTTAACAGATCATAATATATTGATACACATTTCCTCAAAAGGGATTTGAACCTGATATAAATAATATTTATAATGTATCTCAAAATTTTTAACATTTACATGATGTATAAACAAGGTAAGGGAAATTCGTTGGCAAATGCATTAAACAGATAGTTTCAAGCTCATTTGGAAAAAAGAGGATTCAAATCAGTTCTGGTTAATGTTAGTGATATTAGACATGAACATGGAATGTAAAGACTAGGGTGATGTTGAAATTTTATTTCCATTTTTGTTTATACCTGATTCTGTGGATATAGTTAAAGTGGAAAAATCATCTGATGTTGAATGTGTGGCTATGAGGTCAAAACAAAATGGTGGGGAGTCCATCGAGGGAATGATGTTGGATGAGAGTTCAGAAATTGAATGTCCTTACCTATAAATTTTAATGAAAAACAAAATCATACTTACCACACATTTAAATGTTTTTATCAATCAAGAATACAATAGATGAAAAAGGTTTTAAAATCCCAGTTTTCATGGTTTGGCATGAAAAGGACGGTGGATGTGTTTTTTTCATGATGCTTTACTTTTTAGTCGGTTAAGGCAGAGCATCAATTTACAATATGTATTTTTTAATCATTACCTATTCTAGTATGGAAAGGGGAACATATGTAAATGGAATTGGTCATAGTTCTCCCATTAATGGTTCAGAAACATAATTCCATATGGTTGGTAATGGATCGGCTCATAAATTCGGCTCATTTAATCCCTATTCGTGAATCTCATATAGTGGATGACTTATAAAAAATCTATATCTGAGAAGTTGTAATGATTCATGGTGTACCTGTGTTAATAGAGTTAGATAGTGATCCGATATTTATGTCTTGCGTCAAAAAATCCATTCAGATATCCATTGATACATAGTTGATAATAAGTGTGGTATATCATCCTCAGACAAATGGGAAATCAAAAAGGATGATACAAACATTGGAAGACACGTTGTTGTCTTACGTAATGGATTTTCATGGCTCATGGGAATAACACATTCTATTAGAAGAGTTTTCATATAACAATAGTTATTAGGCCTTGGTACATATGGCTCATTTTGAAGCATTGTATATCCATCCATGTCATTCTCTACTTTATTGGGTAGAAGCATGTGAGACATTACATTTTGGGCCTAATCTCGTATAATAGAAAATAGATAAGATTATGTTGATCATAAAATGAATAGATATGGCTCAGAGCCATCATAAATCATATTTAGATCATCATTGATGGCCATTTTTGTTCCAAGGAGAGTAACAATATTCTTTCTGAGGATCCCTCCACGATATGGGAATCATTGTTTTCTAAAATAACACAAGTTATATCCTCGATACTTCGGACCTCTTGAGATACTTTAACAGGTTGGTGAGGTGGAATATCGGTTATCTATACCACCACTATTTATTGTTGTCCATAAATATTTTCATGTATGTTCGTTGAAAAAGTATCAGACTGATCTTGACCATGTGATTCGATGGGATCATTTTGAACTAGATCCCGATTCTTCATTGGTGCCCAATAAATTGTGTATTTTTGATACAAAAGAAAATGCATAACATTGTAAAATAATTTTTCTAGTATAGGTTTTGTTGAACAAAATAATGAAATGATCGACCGAAGGCCTGATTTTTTTTTTGACACAGGTGGTTTTCAACATTCTAGGGATGGAATGAACAATGATTGATAGAATGTATCACCCCCTTATCTCAATTATGTAACCCTTTTATATATTCCCTTTAAGTATATAATGTGTGTGTGTGTGATGTTTGGGACGGTTTAGGGGAATTTTGAAGTGTTTTAGGGGATTTTCTATGGGTTCACGTGTGGTGCATAATTTTTGGAAACTGTGAAACACTTGAAAAAACCCATGCATAATTAGACATGGAATAAGTGGAAGTCACATGGGGTGGCAGATGGTTTTTCCAAACAGCGTGTCCTCTTATCAGAAACCATGAAAGGTGGGGAAAATTCCCATTTGCACAGTTGGATCACAGTTTGTATAACAGTGTTGGCTGACTGTGTAAGGTCCCCATTGAGGTAGTGGCAAATGCACAGTTACCATATGGTTTTCCTAACTATGTGACTAACCAAGAACAGATTAAAAAAATGATCAAAAAAGATAATCTAGGTCAGTTTTGTGAATAAATGCCTCATCATTGCCTCAAAATGGCACTAAATAGATATTTTATCCTCCTAAAGGTAGTATAGGCTTCTCCCATTGATATGGAGGTGATATAATGGCTTATCTCTGTGTGTTGAAGCAACATTCTTGGTGAATGTCATCATTCCCAGCAGTTTTTCATGGTTTTCCATAGATCTATATGTTTTTGTCTCTCTCTCTGGGTTTCACTGATCTACATCCCTTGTATATATATCTAAGGATGATTCCCAAAAATTATTAATGTTTTCCATGATAGATATACAAGAAGAGATCTAATGTGAGTTTTTTGAATCTCAACACTGTCTCATTGATGTGTTCGAGTCATTCTCTGTTTTCATCATAAATACAAAGTTAGGAGGATTCACGGTTGACTCCACAATTTAGAACATGAAGGATTGACTTCAAATTGCTTGTTTTTAATCAAATAGTATTTCAAATTGATGTGAATTTCATATTGAAAACCATCATTACTGACAGTTTAGAGTATTTTTTATATTCACATTTCTGTGGAAAGTGAAATATATAAGATGATTATAAAATGATGATTTTAAAATGATTGTTGGGTTTTGTTTCATGGAAAAGTATTTTTAATAAAAGGATTTATGTATTAGGTTGTTTTTTTTGAAAGGTTTTTAGTAAAATTTTGATTTTATTTAAATGGTCAAAATGGTTGTATTTGTAATGGTTTTGGCATAATGGTTCAATGTGTTAATATGAATTTGATATAGATAAGGGTATGAAGCCTCCCCTATCATTATTGGAATAGATAAGGTTCGGGGATATCGCCAATCAAATGGTTCAATAAGTATTGTCTTAGTGAAAGGATTACTCACCACTCATGAGTATTTGGATTTCCATGTTTCATGAATGGTTAGATATGTGGAGATGTGGAATTAGATGGATTATGCCAAAATTGAACTTGTGAAATGGTTTTAATGCTTTTTTAGGTTCATTACATAGAACATGATCTTGTGTTTCAAAAATATTTTTTCTATGGATCATGTTTATATTCCAATATAAACTATTTTAGAAATTTATTTATATAAACTATTTTATATAAATTGGCTAACTTTTAATATCCTAGTGGCATGAGAAGGGATGTCATTTGGGGAATGCCTACTGAGTTTTATTACTCACCCCTACTATGGTACTTTGGTGATTTTGTAGACATTGTTTATGTGGAAATGGCAAAAGATAAAGTATCACACTTCTCTAGTGGTTCTTAGTGATACTTGGGATTGGAGCATAAAGCATGTTGGTGCTTTGTAGTTATGTTGTTATAATTGAATTTTTTTGGTTTTATCTTCTTCTATGTACATGGTTTCTTTATATTCTTCCACTATGGTACTCTTTGTAGTTGATTTGGATATTAATGGATTTACTTTGAAGTGTCTAGAATTTTTATCATGCATCTTTTAAAAGTTATTCTTTTATGATGTGTTTGGTTGCGTTGCTATATTTTCAAAGGGAAAATCATCACCCAATTTTTTTTGAATCCCTTGTCATTTATTTCTAGCCTTTGGTTCCCTAGGAATTCCTCTTAAAGAAGATTAATTTTTTTATCATTTATCAATCCAACAAGGATGGGTGGTATGATACATTTAACATTTGGACCAAAGGTCATTGAATATTTAAATTTTATATTGAATGATAAATCCTTGTGGACTCTAAGATACAATGTCCCTTCTCTTCATTTTAGTTAGAACCTGGAATTAATGTTATCAAGTTTAATACTAGCGAGGAGGTAGAGCCTTCTGGTAATGTTTTAGTTGATGTTATTTTTCTAGAAGATATAGTTCTCTCATACCCTATTGAAATAGAATTGATTGTATGTTCTGGTTATGAGGAGCAGTCTGCCTTCTACACATGAAATAAGGAAAATGAGGGGTATGAAAAGGTGAGTGGTTTGGGTTCATTGGATCCAAACTCTTTCATCCCAAAGGCCCTATCCAACTTGAAGGTTGTGTTCCCTGGAATTAAGGATACAATTGTGGTTAATGAGGGAAGGGTGAATTCCACATGTATTTTGATCCTCATCATGGAAGCCCCGATGCAAAATATGTTCCACCGCTTTGAGGGGTGGGATGTCCAAGAACCAGTCGAGGCTCAAGATGAGGTAGAATTAGGTGAAGAGAGTTATAGTCATCTTTTTGTGGATGGTTGGGAAGGAATTCAAGGTAAAGGACTCCACATCCCAAGAAGGAAGAAAGGAGAAAAGGTAAATTGAGACTCTAGTAGATGAATTGTGGTTAAGGTGAAAAAATCAAATGGATGTAAAGACTATTCACATTTTCCCAAACTGATGGAAACAAGGTCATCTTAGAAGGGTGTACGAAAAGAATTCCATGCCATTCAAAATGGGAAAATGAAGATTAGAAAGTAGACCAACACATTATGGAGGATATACTGTAAGGGACCAAAGAAGAAGGCAACGTAGATAGGGAAGGTAATCATCTAGCTCTTATTGTTCATTAAAATGAAGAAATATACTTATAGAATCTCTATCTCAATGTCACAAAGGAAGAGATGGATAAATTTTTGGAAAGACTCCCACAGGTGAAAGTTAATGTGGAACAAGAGGCTTGGATCAAAAAAAAAAGATAAAACCATGGAACATAGTTTATATGTGGGGAAGATTAATGTTGAAGAGTAAAATCACACATGAGACAACTTGTCTAGTCACTTTCAAGATCTAATCTTAAAGGATCCAAACTAGAAGGAACAATATTTTTTCTAGATGCTCTACAAGGTAAGTGAATTAAAAAACGTCATCCTTGTTTTTAATTATTTTGTAATATCTTACTCCATTTAAATTTTTTGTTGATCTTTTCAGTTTTACACTTTTCCTTAAATGTGTCTTTTGGATTAAAATTTTTAATTTCGTGGAATGATAAATCCCATGAATTTCATTAATTTATATGTAAAAAATCATTCATAAGTTAATTAGTACATCATAAAAGGAACATCATGGTGCACTACATGAAAACTGTCTTATGAAAATGAGAGAGACATAATGAAATCCCTATAATGTTCATATATTTTAATTGCTTATAAATAAATTGATTGATTATGTATTCCCAATATAAATCCTCAGAAAAACATACAAGTGGAAATACAATGAAAATTAATTTATTGTTCAATTCATGAATAATTATAGAATAAAACAGTCAATAAGAAATATTTGTATCCTAATGAAACAAAATTGTGTTAAGAAACCCATTACCACTTTTTAACATTAATTTCATGTTTTCATGGATGAAATAATTCATGTTGAAATATAAACTAGCTTTGTGTGTGAAGGATTCATGATATAACATGTTAATGGGGTAGTATATACCCACAGCAAAGACATTATTCACCTAAAAATCATGTAACATATAATATAGGATGTATATAAACAATATAAATAAAATTATGTGCATAAAAATTAAATACTCCTCAATTAAACATAAATTGAACTGTCTTCCCTTGGATTATGTCTCGACATACAATATTTGTCCTTTAACAGCAATATAATAAAATTATATAAATTATTTTCATTCTTATGAAAAATGTATATCTTTATTCCCTTTCCCACGATCTATTTATTTCATTTTTAATATAATATTTAATAACATTTTTAGTTATGCTCATGTTGTGCATTCTGAGGATGTACGGTTCATATTTTTTAAAGAATCCTTAGTTTTTTTATTATGGTAAAAGGGGTCATTATTAAATTCATCACCAAAATAATAATCATGATGAAATATTAATCATTTTTATACATTAATTTTTCTTTTAAAAACAATAATTAATTATGGTTATGTAATATATAATATGTTACACTCATGGGGATGGTATGATGTCTGTATGCATGTGTGACATATGAATTTTCCAATAATAAATATGACTAGATTTTTTTCATTATGATACATTTCTACAATTTTCAAAATATCATAAATACCATGTTTTTTTATATACACACATATATTTCATCAATGGGATGTGGTGATGAAAAATGAATCACAACACTTCATAGAGGTGGTAGTACACACATACACATGAACAACATTATCATTTTCCTTTGTGTGAAATTTTTAGAAAAAATATTATATATTATGTTTTCCTAATGATGAATTTTTAATTATTATATTATATAAACATTAATTCCATCATTATAACCATAAATGAGAGGAGGTTATGGAAAAAAAATTAAATCGTTATGTAAGGAGGTAATATACAATACACACGAGTGACGTATTCATTTTACATTTGATAGGAAGGGAAAGGAATATAGGTTACGATTCAAAAATAACAGTATCACATTAAATTTAATTTATCTGCATTCTTATATTATAATATTTCTAGTAGGTTTTATGGATTTAGTAGAAGAAATAAATAAAAAATACATGAGTATGAACTATACAAATTCACTAGATAACCTCATTTTCTATACAACTTAGAACCTCAATGGTTTTAATTCTACACAAAATAAGTCTTGTAGAATGTGGATAGAGATATTAGGATTGCATTTTTTTTCTTCATTGAATCAAAATAATTTTTAAGTATGAATAAAATAGGAAAGGTGGATCCAATTTATAAGAGAGGGGTGGGGTACTATTTCAATTTTATAAAATAATAATTTAATATAAATTAATTTTCATATTAAAATGTATACAAAAAGATATGAATCAAATATATGACGAGGATGGGTTGTAATTATATCATTCAATATAATTTTGACATGTTTAGACAAGGTTTCAACTCTTAGGGGTAAATAAAGCTAGTATAAAATGAAAATTAGATCATAAGTGGACCAAGTATTATATTTTAACCCTCCTCTAGATCACTTTTCCAATTATATAATTTTTAGTATTTTTAACTAAATTAATAAAAACTTATTTATTATAAATGTAACAACCCAGACACTAGTATCTTAGATTTAGTTCCTTAATTTTATACATTAGCATAGTTTCAGGACTCCAATCCCAACGGACCAAACAATACTACAGTTTTGGGAAACCAGATTACATACATGATATCCATTTTAAATTTGGAATTGAAAAATAATCATAATGCATAACAAAATTAAATACTGATTATCCTTTAAAACTCATTCTATGAATTCATCTTCATATCATGGGGAAAGAAACCAAAAATAAGGGTATGTTCAAATTCTCTGTAAAGGTTATGTATAACATAAGATATCTTGAATCAATAAAAAAGTATCATCATGATATGGTAAATTAATGACACACATGACAACTAATAATTATTTTGAGCCAAATGTTGATGGAATAAAAGATGATATAAAATTTCATATAAATAATCACATGATCTTAAAACATGAACAAGGATATTTGAACTAGTACAATAATGACATAGAATAAAAACAATGAATGAATCCAAAAAAATTTACATTTGAACTATCATTTGCTACCTCATGATAGTTAATATCAAGATCTATCATCAAGACAGTTTAAATCTATTGGTTGAAAACCATATTATTTGGAAAATTGATTCATCTCGTAAGACTAAAGATTCATTTATGGGATTACAAAAACATGTCCCCAAACTATGTAAAAAATTTCCAAAACACTCTTTATATATTTAAAATTCAATTTAAATAAAAAAACATTCATTATCAAATATCATTATTGTGTAATGTATACATGTTTATCAATATTTCCCCAATAATTCGTATAATTTAAAATGGAAACACCATATGTAAAAATGGAATATGGTATAGGAAATAATCATATCGATCATACAAGAACAAGGATATTAAAAATAATATAAGGAAAAATAAAAAATGATTATGTAAAATATACTATTTCAAGGGAAAGTTAACATTCAAAAAAGTAATTGAGATTGTATAATAACTTTTACCACTTGTTAATTTTCATGTAAAATCCACATTGATATGATAATTTATTATTAACCATATAATTCCACAAAGTATGAATGAATCAGGATATTAATTTTCAATTGGTCTATATATACACTATATATAATTTAATTGGTGCCTAAAAAAATAATTCTCAATGGAATGTAAATTGAGATGAAATCCATTACATTACACATACTTTTAGTTGAATTATACTGAAAACCCTATATATAGGTTTTAGTGATTATATAACATAATCAATAACCATATTAAAATTTATAATGTCATATATGATTCTTTTATAACATCTTACCTCCCATTTTATAATAATCATTCATTATTTTTATTGTTTCTAGAGTTAATTGATTTATTTTTCATGTATGATTTGATTTTTTGTTTCCTAGTTCCTCTTATATACATCATGATTCAATAATATAAAAAATTTAAACCATTATGTTAATATCATATATATATTCAGTATATATTTATTTATAGTAACCCAAAAAATCTGGTGATAGAAAATGAAATACATCATTCATGGAGACGGTAATCCATATGTACACATGAACATTGTTTCCAATTTATTTTCATATTTAAAGAAATAAAATTAATTGATATATTTTTATATTTTCATCCAAGTATGTTTTATATCTAATATTTCACACATATTTTTTTAAAACATTCCATAATACATTCCATGTATAGTGTGAACTAATTATATCAATTTTTCTTCGTGGTAGTCTACCGTACACATGAGATACATTATCATATTCGCACAAAATAGAAATCATGAAGATATAATTAATATAATAATTACCAAATAATAATAAAATATTAAATATCATATATATTATATATAGAGTATAAATATATCTTTATTACCAACCATGAAATGGGGTAATGAAAAAATGAACGACCTCGATTGGAAAAATTATAGTCCTCCATACAAATGAATATTATTTTTATAAAACATTCGATGGTTGTATGTGAATTTTTAGGTCATAAACTTAACATAAAAACATCTCAATATATGGAATAAACTATGTTTTTTATTTAATCATGGTATAATATGAATTTAATTGTTTGGAGAAGGAAATAAAATAAAAAATACATTATAAGAACATTACCTATTTTTTTGGGTCTCCTCATCAGTTTTTCACTAAAACTACAAAAGGTTTTCATTCATTCTGAAATTATGATTCTTGTATGGGGGTATGGAATTTTGGAAAGATTTTTTCAGGGGTTTGGTTGTTCTAAATGGATTGTGTGGTGTAGACATGGGGGGGGAGTGAGAACCATTTTTTAGTCGATGTGGAGTTGGTCTCTTGTAAATACTAAAAGGTATCCACTATTCGGAGGTCTCCCTTAGAAGACTTGGATCCAAAATTGAATAATGAATGATCTTAGGGTTAATTCAGGTGATACACACATCTATAAAAAACAATGTGCATTTTTTAAACTTTTTCCCCAACAACTGTGTTTCCCCACTTTTATAATTTTGTTTTTTATTAAGCTATATAATTTTATAAAGATGGTAATTTATTCATTAAGAATATTAGATAATTTAGACTCATTAATTCAAAATATTATATATAATTTATATAATAAAAATTACATGTGTTTTAATAATTATTTTTAAAAGTAGTAAAAGTAATGAGAAAAAACACTTCTTTGTCCCTAACCATGCCAAAAATGATTTTTAGTATATAAGGGATAATTTGTTCATTAAAAATGGAAAATTGGTCCACTAAAAGACTTAGTTTGAGAATTATAAACATTTAATAACTACTTGAACTAATATGAGAATTTTAGTAATTTTAAATCACTGAATAAAATTTAATTTATTATAAAATAGTAATAATGTAAATTTTGAAATAATTCTTTTAATTTAAATTTAAAAAATATCCATCCAATTATGGAATTTTAATCTGTTAAAATAAAACCCATTTAAAATTATATATTCATATAAAAAATAATGTAAAAATATAAATCATTCAAAAATACTACACATTTAAGATTTTTTGTAGCATTTGTTTTAGTTAATTAGTAATTAAATAATTAATATTTTGGTGTTTCTAAAGAATTTAAAAATAATATTTAATCTATAAAAATTAAAATAAACTATCATGATAGTAAAAACACATTTACCATTAAAAATTATAAACAGAGAGAATATATATTTTTTCAATATCTTATTTGTTTATAGAAATTGAAAGTATGAAATGTGTTTTTTCATTTTGTTTACTTAACATATTATAAGGGTTAGATTAATATACTAGTAACCCAATAACTTATAAAATTGATAAATAGGTGGTAAGGGTATAAATATTCTTATATAAGGGTTTAGGAAAAGTTGGAAGGACATTTTACACCTTATATTCTATGATTAACAACTAAGTAAACACATTTTCTCCTTAGTCATTTTAATTGATATTAGTTTTTTTAATATCATTTTTCTAAAATGAATTATGAGCTTATTATACACTACCAATTATTATGATTCCAAATATTTAAACCAATTTTTCCAAAAAAGTTAACAGAACCACATATATTCAATTTATAATTATTAATACATAAGTGATGAGAAAGCATGGTTTTAATGGTATAATTTTCGAAATATCATAATGTTTTTATATCAATATTTAATATTAAAATGATTCCAATGACATAAATATGATTAATATATATATAATTGAAATATTTTTAGTGTAAAACCAATTCCAAATATAATTTAATATTATTAATTATTTATATTAAAAATACTATTTTCAATAAAATATACTATTTTTACTATACATCATAAATGAAACATCTCATAAAAATCTCAAAATTTCATCCTAATGAAATTTTGATATACTAATTTCATATTTTTTTGAAAGTGTTAAAATAAATGGTTTATTAAATATACATAGCGTGACTAAAAAAGGATTAGTTCAAACTAGGTTTTGTGTGCATTGAAGGCCACCAAAATAAATAAATTTGTTATAAAAGTAAAATATTTTAATGTATTGGGGTGTTACATTATACCAACCTTAAATAATTTCTGCGATAAAAATTTTAACATTATCATTGAAATCTATCTATTTAAAATTTGATGAATATTTTTTTTGAAAAACCCAAATTTTAATAATGTTAACAAAATATCCCTTTGATAAGAGAGAAAGGGAAGTACAATATTTTCATGGAATAATAACATAACTAGGATTTATAGTAGGAGATAATATATGATAAATGAAAACATGGTCATTGGAGAGAAAACTAGCACCCACATATACATACATAGTGATAGAGATCACTAATCACCAGACCACATGTGATCTAGAGAAGGTAAACTACTACAATGACATAAAACAAGTATACGATAAAAAGGACATTGATATGATCCATATTTATAACAATGGGAAAAAAAATTTGGATACCATTTTTCTATAGTTGAGGAATTTTTTTATTATCTATGAATAAAAGTATATTTTAACACACCGATATTTTTATGAATTTTTTTTTAATTTGAGTTTTTGTGTTATATGAAACACCATCTTGGCTTGTGTTACACGCAATAGAGTGTTTTTATAAATGATTTTTTTATTATAACTATTTTAATGTGAAAATTATAACCTAGCTATTAGAATGGTGGGTTCGGACAAAAATAATTGAATTTTTTAAGTAGGGTTTACCTATGTAAAACCCTTTTGAAATTAAAAGTACTTATATTTTAAAAACAATTTAAATGCACACATGTGTGATTTATAAAAATAATAAAAAGTAGACTTGTTGGAATATATTAATGAAATACACACACACACATATATATATATATTAAATATAAGTTTAAACAGTCATACTACATGTTTTCAAAATGTGATATAAAAATAAATCTAGTTTTAGGCTTAAAATATGTATTCTTTCCTAAAATCAGTATTATCTCTTTCTAATTGTGCACTTATTTTAAAACTAAAATTTTAAACTCATAAAAATTATATCATAAAAAATAAACTTCTTATTTTAAATAAAGATATCGCAATTTAAATTTGAATATTTTTTTAAAATTTTTCTAATACGTTGAATATTTTGATGAATAATGAAAATAAAGATTTTAATTGAAAATTGTATTTTCATTTAATATATTAACAAGTTTAAATTATTTTTTGGAATATATTTAAATTTCAATTATTTAATATTAATTTTAAATAATTCATTATTATTTTTAAAAATGATTTTATACACTAATAGTTTATAAAAACATTTTACATTTTAACAGGATGTTTTTCCAAAAAACTATTTTTCATGGTGTTACATTAGTTTTATTTTAAATTAAATTCCAAAAATTAATTTTCTTGAATTTTTAGAAATTTATGAAAATTTTATATTCATATGGTCAAAATTATGTTTAAAGGACCCTTATAGTTTTATTCCAATATTTATCGTAACCCTATAAACAAATTAACCATAGTAAAGGTTAAATTAGTTAATTTAGAGAAAAAATAAAATTATAATGACTAAAAATGTCACTAACACATGGGAAAAAATTTATTTTCTGAATAATATTCAAACCACAACAACTAAGGACCTAAAAATATCATTTAAAGGACACATTCCCATAAATATTTCTTATATAATATTTAATTAAATGAAAGACACAAGAAGTCACTTTCTTTGAATTTAATATCCATTATGTGTTCACATAAGGAAAATGTCAAGTTACAAACAAATATAAATGTAAATATTTAACATAATAAACTTTTTTTGTGAAATAAATTAATTTCTAACCCTATGGGCAGTTTATATGAGATTATGATACTTATCTTATTTGATATAATTTAAAATCAAAGAAGTGAAATTATGTTTTAAAAAATATGCTATTTTTAAGAAAGGTTTACAATATATATATATTCAACTATAAAATTTCTTCTGAAATATAGAATATTTAGCTTCATCATGGAATTTTAATTTTAATTTTAAGTGAAGAATATGTATTTTATATAATTACATGACACTGATGTCGTAAATATTTTATTGTTAGAAATATCAATTAAATCTGACTAAAAATATTAAACTAAATATAATTTGATACAATTAATGTGATAAAAGAACAATCTAGTAGATTTTTACCACATATAGATATATTGAAATATTTTTCCAATGTTACCTTATTATATTGTTATTTTTAAAATTGTAAGTAATGAATAGTTTCAGAATTGATAGTAATGATATAATCTAAATTTATAATGTTATTAAATTATTTAAAAATAATAAAACATATTTAAAAAAACTAATTATAAAATGATATAAAATGTTAAGAATGAGTCATTTAATGTTTAATTAACATCACATATGTAAAATTTACAACCTTTTAATATTGAAAATGTTGTTACAATTGTTAAAATTTAAATAGGTTAACTAAGGGTTAATCAAAATTTTACGATATAAAACAATACCAAAGCTTTTCTAAAATTTATTGGTAGATGATATTATAAAATTATTTCATCTTAAATTAGAATCCATAACCTTTTATCAGTGTTTGGATTGTGATTGAATTTGTAATAAATTAATATATTTTTAAATTCCAAAATTTCCCATCAACACAATTATAAAAGGGAACCTCCTCCCTCACTTTATCACATCACATTAGGTCTTCAATATCGACCATCCACTTATTATTTCACTTATAATCATCCCTATCCAAATCCTATAGGTTTTGGTATTCTAAAAAGTCTATCTGTAGTGTCCCTATGAGGTAAAATAATGGAAGATCATTACAAAAGAGGTAATTTTCATTGCCGACTCTTTCAAAATTATTCCATCTTCTACATAATAATTTTTTTAGTTTCCATTATAATGAAATAATTATTGTATCGCCAATATTGTGATATATTATTATTATTATTATGGAACAACCATATTTCACCATTTATCAATCCTATGAAAAATGAAAGCACTACACTTGTGTATGTATTTCCTACCATCTCCATGCTATGGTGTAATCTGTTTTTCATCACAATTTTACATGGATTGGAAAATTATGGAAATAAAATAGATATATGATAATTATAAAATTATATTTATTCATGAAAAAATATATACACCAGCTACTTGAATATCATTACACCATTAAGGGAATAATATCATCGCTCATGCATACGTACGACCTACCGTCACCATTACGCGATGTGATTCATTCAACATGATCACTATTAAGGAATGATTACATAAATGTATATAATTAATTAATGAAGACATATATTACCTTAAAATAATTTGAGAAATGATATAATAATATCCTATATATTATAATTGGGGATGATACAACAACACATGCATATGAAAATGATGAATTAAACAGCCGAATGAAGAGTAATAATGAAATATTGTTAACAAACGGATAACAAGATGATCGTATATCATAAATATTATAATAGTACTAGAATATCTTAAAAACATTATTTAATCTATGATACAAAATATTCAGATATGTTTGATAAAAATAAGACCTATGGTTAATGTTAATTTAATTATATCATTATTATCTGGGATTGATTGTGCATAAATATTTACTGGGGAGTATTTATCTTCCATGACTATGTTTCAAAACAATTATTCCCAAATAGCAATTATATTCTTATAAAAAAAATTAATGTCATGTGTTAATTTTTATAAAATGGTTTGAAAGGAATATTTTTTTTCATTTTATTAACGAGGTACATTTTGAATTTTCCAAAAATGTATGAGTGGAATGGTTTTTTAACTTATATTGCATGATTATATTTTTCATCATTTATGAATCATGGTTGACTTAAAGACTCTATTAAAATATTACAAGGTTATTTTCAATGATTTGTTTTTAAATTATGTGGAATTTTAAGACAAGAAAATGTTTTCAAAGAAGAAATTATATTTTTCTCATGAATGGTTTTAATCTGATTTTTAAAAAATATGTTTCATCTAGGATAATGTTCATAGATGTTAATTATGCAATAATAGGTAATTTTCAATAATAACATCCCTATTATTACTATTTTTGTATTATGATTATGATTGAATGATATTTATGAAACCCATGCCTTTTCCAAGGGTGATGTTATGATCGATAGATTTTTATGAAACCCATTTCATTTCTTGGGTTCTGATATGATTAATAATTTATGTTCTTATGGAATACATATGTATTATTTTCATTATGTGATTCTTGGGACCCACATCTCTCTCCAATGCATTGGGTAATGATTTAAATCTACTGATATGGGATGGAATGGAATTAGAGTAAACATGGTTTCTTAAAACAAAGAAAGTATAAATAGTGAACTTAGTTCATTATAAGCCTTTGTCCAACCTGATAGTCTTGAAAGTTATCCTTCACTAATATGATGGTATTGGGAGTGAATAAATTCTAATAAGATATTTTTGAAAATGAGCCTTTGCTACTATTGAAATGATTTTATATGCTTATCTTATTGAAACAACTACATATTTTTTGAAAAAAATTATTATTTTATGATTCATGTCCTATAAATTATGATGATATATTCTATAACACAATATTATGATATTTGATATGAGGGGTATAATTTTTAAATGTTATATATATATTCTTATACCCTTCTGTTTATATTATGATTCTGATTTCCCTTTTTTACCCTTACTGATCATCTAAGCCCACCCTTTTTATAAGTTTGTTTCCATAGGTTATAAAGAAATGTTAGGAATACAAAAGTGAAAGGACTATCTAGGAAAAGTTGATGATATTTCTCCAGACTATAAGAATGTGTCCTATTTTATGAAAATACACTAAACTATTATGGTCATAATGCATGTGTTTGTGTGATGTAATAAATATTCATCTAAAATTACACAATATCCTTGTAAGAAAATTTCAGGACCTATACCAAAGGGGCCCATGTCATGAATTCCCAATACCGCTTCTGATAGGCCAAGTGGTTGGAGACTAGCACTAAGAAGGCATATCACTAACATGGGAGGGATTAGACTAAGTACCTGCACACACACACACACACATCTCCAATGTTATAAAATGGTAAAATGTAAAAACAAGTGAACAAAAACACATGCACACATCTAAATCCCACAACCAGATTATGATAGGATGTAATGATATGAAAAAATTGAAAAATTAAATCCCATTAAAAATAATTTGATTCACACATAAAACCTGAAAGTAAATGGATTCTTCCTAAAGGATACAAGATCATACCTCGATCTGTTTGGTCTCTCCATGAACCGTCTAGTTGTTGTTAATATAATAATTCTCCAAATGGTCAATCATTTGCACAAGATATGACATGTCTGGGAAAAGCCTATGCAGGGGTCAGTATAAAAATAGTTTGTAGGAAACCCCAAAAACATCAAAGCATAAATCAAAAGGAATAATGTTAGCTCTAGTAAGGTATATGGTTACAAAACATATAGTAAGAATATCTAGATATACTTAATAAAGACACCCAACCTGAAAGCTAAGTCATATCCATAGTATACCAGGCTAGGATTACAAACTCAATGATTTAAGAAACACTTGTCTTGGAAAAAAGAAACCTAATTCTGACAACACTGATAATGTTTATCTAAGATTCACTGGTCTTTTGGTTTCTTCATTAGAATAAACACATTGAAGCCTGAATAGATACAATATATAGGCGAGGATCCCTCCAAAGACCATGGGGTGATAACAAAAAACTCAATATAGATTAACCCACAATGTAGTGGATTGAATCACACATAATGTTGTTCATCAAGATACCAATAAAGCCTCTTAGTGCACAAAAATGAATAAGGGATCTCACTAATGTCCTCATGGAGGGATTCCAATAACTCTTCCAAGATGTCATACAGAAGGGATCATAGCCCTACGTGTAGGATATGAGTCCATAGTATGAATCAATAAACAAATATGGGGAATTAACCAGAATGAAACATGATTATGATATAGTGGAAAAGAGATCCAAAGAATGTATAAAATAGTGCATGACATGTACAAGGGGTTACACATCATGTCTCTTGACCACAAGTCTAGCTCGTGTAAATAGCCTATGTCTCAAGTCGTGTCTATGTAGGGGTACATTGAATATATTCTTCCTATTTACTCTACCGCATGCCTTTGTAATCCACAAGGTTTCACCAAGTCTCCCAAAAAAGGCCACACACCCATTAATTGGGTACACACCATGTGGTTATTAACACCTACTGAATAACCTAGAAACCATAGATGAGTCCCCACAATCTATGTAATCCCAAAGTACACTCTGTGTGGTTCATGATTTCCCAGAAAACCCTTTCTTCCATCAATGCACACCCATGTCACTACTACCTGTAAATATAGCCTCGATCTTTCTATAAATAATGGATTTACCCAACCTAATATTTCCATGCACATTTTCTAGGACCTAAGCTTTGAATCCACTCATAATGTAGATTCTGTTTATTTTAATCGTTGTCCAATACACACACTCTAATCATGGGTTTCCAATGGAGTCTAATCCTCTCATCACTACCATCATCACACCTCCATTGCATCATTCCAAGACCTAATCTACAATATTTTATCATTACGGCAACAAACATGTGTGAAATGATCAATTGAATTAGTATATGTAGAACCCTGAGAAAAATTAAGAATGCCCATGGTGAATAATGAAATTCGTGGAGAAAAGAATAAGAAAAATAAATAGGTACAAACCATAATCGATGTTCATGTCAACATCCGTTCAATTATGTTATAACAAATTTTAAAAAATTAATAATCACAATATAATTCTCCTAAATAAATACCCACAAATAATCACATCTTGAAATACCCATGATCTGTGAATCAATATATTCATCTACTAATTCATGTTGGTAGAATAATTTACGAATGGGGAAGAAATGAAAATAGAAAAACCCCTACCTTTATTCAGATCAATTACTGGGGAAGAATGAGGTTTCACCATGATCATTGGTGAGATACATCAATTACGTTGTTCCTTCATCATTGATCAATGATCTGATTGCCATTCATATGAGAGAATTCCTCTAATATTCTCTCCAACTATTCTCTAAAAACTCCAGGGTTATCTAGATAAAACGAGGATTTCTCCATAATAGTCTATTTAAAGACTAATAAATCACTACATCTAGAATAATAAAAAATAATTTATTTTATTATTTTATTCATCTCTATGCCCATGATGACTATTCTAATAATTCCTCACACTGACCATGTTTAAGTCATTCCTAAGTTAAAACCAACACTCTAAATTCAATGGTGCACTCACATTATTGATCTACTCCACCATTCCCAAGTCAATCAACTTTTTTAGTCAATCTTTGTTCATGTGCGATTTAATATATTAATTATATCTTAAGAATTTATTCCAGTCACAGCCTGCCTCAAAATCAAATAGTAACTCAATTCCTAGTATCTAAAATGATCCATACAATATCCAAAAAATAATACATGTAAAATGTATGTCACTAAATTCTACCCACATTTTTTTCTTTCACCCCAAAAATCTAATAAATGGTTACTCAAAAAAATGTGGGCACTGAGCAAAAAATCTAAGCCTCCTACTCGCATGTGTTTTTCAAAAGATTCACATGCTAGATCCAGAAACGCACTAATTGAATCATTCACCCACATAGGATCCTCTCCTGCCAATCCTTGATCTCTATAAGGTGCTCAAAAAAGGTAACCCTATCTTGGATGTCCAGTTAGACGTAGTCGATAAGGTGTAATGTGTCATGCAATCAACTCCTCATCTCTGACATGTGGAAAAATTATAAACCCAGTATAACAATGAAGGTGGATCTAATCGATACACCACCTCACCAATTATACACTATATATGTAAAGGGACAATCAATATTTAAGATATCATACTACCTTAGGCAAATATCTATTAACCACATTGAGGTGAAACCCATAATAACACATGGTCTCATTCCTCAATCTCTACATGTCTCCATCACCTATCAGTATAAGACTTATGGTGGATTTATGTAGTATGAATCCACTCATGGATGATTTACGGCTTCTTGGTAGTTTCTTTCACCAAATTTGGTCCCATGAGTGATTAATTTCCTAGGTTAGTATAGAAATGTGGTGACCTAAAAGGACCCTTGTATAAAGTCACTAATGGTTCCATACATATGGTATAATGGTTACATATTTTATGAAACTCCACCAGTTTATGTGGTCCTCAAAACTATGGTCAAAGTCTTGCATTAAATCTCACAACACTTCTTCAAAAATGTAAATGGTGAAATCTTTATGGCCATGAATTTTGGGCCAGAACCCTATGCTCAAATGAAAATGAGTCCCAAACATCTTATATAATCCTTTTTAAAACCGAGATTTGAAGTGATAATCACTGTAGATATTGATCATAGAATAAACTCCATGGAGTCCCACTATCTCATGCACATAGAGCCATGAAATGGTTTCTAATGAACTCTTCCCTCGAATTTATAAGTGGATGGCTGGCATGGTGAGTTAGTCATGGACCACCCAGATCGCATCATGTCCCCTAGATGTATGTCATAATATCATCATGAAGTCTAGGAATATCCTAGCCCACATCAACAATGGAACCTCATGGTGTTGAGATAAACCTCCTTGAACTTGGCCATCTGCCTTCACCTTCTGACAAGTAGTGCATCAAGAAACAAACTCTATAAAACCTTTCATCATCCATGGAAACTAAAACTTATCTCATAGGTCCATGTACATATTTTCCACACCTAGATGTACCACCAAAGGAGATGTATAAAAATATCATAGAACCCAGTCCTGCAACATCACTGGTATCATTGTGAGTCCTTTTAGATGAATGAAACACTCCCCACATTCAGAATATACATCAAGAGCTTTTCTAGTGGATTTACAAGTACATATGGTCTCATAATTGGTATCCTCTAGACATGCCTTCCTAACTCACTGAATAATAAGAGGGGAAACAACCATCGACTGAAGGTATGATACTCCATCTCCATCAACAAATTATATTTTCAATGATGAAAACTTCTGCAAATCCTCATCCACAAACTGTGAAAAAGAACATTTACTATGATCATTTTCTACTACGTTCCCCTACCCAGGTGTATAGAAAATATCGATTTCATAATCCTGGAGGATCTTTTTCAACCACCTCCATCTCAAGTTAAGATCCTTTTGTGATAAGATGTAATTTAGAACTTTGTGATCATTATAGATGATAAAATGATCACTAATCAGGTAGTGTCGCCATATATTTAGTGTGTAGACTATTGGTACTTACTCAATATTAATAGTCGTGTAGTTCTTCTCACATAGATTCAAATTCATCCCACAACACTACATACTCAAAAACCAATCCTAGTTCCAAATTCATCCCACAACACTACGTACTTGAAAACCTCCTCTAGAAATATAATCATGTGAGAGCATTCCTTATTCTTCCTCAAATGTTGATAATCCTCATCACACCTCTCTGTTCAACATAATAGGCTTCCCCTTTCAAGTCTATGCTATTATTAGTGATTATATCCTTGAGAAATCAAGTATGAATATTTTCTAATATCCTTCCAACCAAAGGATACTACACACCTTTGTCACGCTGTTGGGTGGTTTCTAATATATCATTTCCTCGACCATGGCTGGGTCCACTACCACTCCACCTGCTGAGATAATGTGTCCCAGAAAGTAGACTGCATGAATCTAGAATTGTCACCTTGACATCTTTTCATAAATCAGGTTCTCATGGAGTAAGTCTAGAACAATCCTAAAGAATATCATTTCCCCTCCTCAAAATATGAGTACACACGGATTCCATCAATGAAAATTACCATGAAGTGGTCTATGAGAATGGGAATGATCTAGTTGATATGTCCCATTAGCACTACATGGGAGTTCACAATTACAAAAGTATTTACCATGTATTAATTTTGACTATATATACATTCTAATGCCATCATTTCTATATATGCGTTATGTACTCATAGGTGGTGATAAACTGGCCTGAGGGAAACCATCTAGAACCATCATGCCCCTATCAACTGATCAAGGAGGTCATCTATCCATGGTAGTGGATACATGTTCTTCATGGTCACTTAGATCACATCCCACTAGTCCAGACATAACCTCAACATATCATCTTCCTTCATGGAAAAAAACACTCGGTTCACTTATGGTGAAACACTAGGGGTAATAATGCCCTTCCTCTGCAATTCCTATAACTACACCATCATCTCATGAAGCTCTAAGGGATCCATCTGATATAATGACATAGAATCTATGACATATTGGGCTGAAGATAAATGTAGAAGTCCATATCTCAATAGAGAGGATAACCTAGGACACACTCAGGGATGATGTCCTTGTACTCCGCCACCACTGTATGAAATAGTAAACAAATAACATCTACTTCACCAAGGGTTAGGCTAGCCAACTGATGATTAATCAGCTGCATTATCCTATGCATGAGTCCAATATATGCTATATGTGATTCCATTTTACACAAAAATTTGTCACCATAGACACACTGCATCATTTTCCTATATAAGTCAGTCTTGGTATGTAATTTTGATAAAAAAACAATACCAACAATGACATCATAAGTAATCTATGCTACTACCATGAGATTCCAACCTCGTGAAGGGGTCTCCTAGAGTAATGTTTGATTCAAGGGATCAATTGAAATATCTATGTCTCAACATAGATATGTGGAAGGAAATGAATGACTAGAACTTGTGTCTAAAATTACAATAGATAATGTATAAAAGACATATATCACACCAAGTTTCATTCCCAAAGCCTCTAGATTGTATGTTTCAACTACCAACAGTTTTCCCCTCACATATTTTTTTATCACTTTGATCCTGGAGTAGACTAAATGAGGGTTTTAGAGGTAATAATTTCAAGCATCGACCACATCTTACTTCCCTCCCAGCTCCTCTACTATGTTTGGTTTTTATAGACCATCCTTCTCCTATGACTACCTCTGCCTTTGCACCCCATCCATGGTTTCTCTGTCAGTTATACGGTCGGTCAAAAAATCTAATGAAATATGTCCAATTTCATCACTTTAATAGAACCTCCTCTCTTTTGGATGGATGGACTCACCTTGTGTGACCTAAATTGTAGATCCTTCATAATGTGACCCCCTCTAAAATCAAGTCACACATCAAGGTCCCTAACACTGATGTCGGCTTCCTGATGTTGTGGTATTTGATCATGTATTCCTACCACTAGAAACCAGTGGTTGTATCTACAAAGACAAGAAACATTCAACCACCTTGGCTTTCTCTAGTACCCCAGCATAGGTAGGAATAGATAAAGAGATAACATTTCCTTTGATGTCTCTATGAAGGCCACTCTCGAAGCACTGATCCCTAAAGAACCAGTC
This sequence comes from Viscum album, assembly GCA_963277665.1. Lineage (NCBI taxonomy): Eukaryota > Viridiplantae > Streptophyta > Magnoliopsida > Santalales > Viscaceae > Viscum > Viscum album. Next base: position 160,579,841 of record OY728135.1, on the reverse strand, counting down.
ATGAACCATATCTATCGCGTACCATGAGATGTTGGTAAACCTCTATGAATACTCACCTACTTTCATTATTCCATACTAGAGATACATAAGCTCCTAGATAAGTACAACTATTAAAATAGCTTTATAGAAATCCTTTGTGAAGAGATGCTAAAACTCATTACACTATAGAGTGTTCTAATAATTTTTTTGGTTACTCAACGCCAACATCACCCTACTAATTAATAAAAAAGTATCACTAATATAACCACTATATTATCTTTTGATTCATGACTGGATGGAAAACTCAGGTCATCACCTCAAGGCAATCCTTGTTCACTTGTGGTTAGGGTCACCTAGAAACCTGAAGGATATCTACCTATGGAACTCGTGAAGTGCACTCAACCTACTCATCTAAAATTATAGAACTATTGGTTCCATAAACTTGTCAATAAGTGGTTGTATAGATGGTGCACCACCTGGAGTTATCACCTCTTGAACTGGTACCAGTATCGATGTCTCATCATTGAGTAGATTATCCCCATTACAATGATGTTGATTCCTAGCTGGTATACATCATAGACACATTATAAAATAAATATTATGTTCCACAATCAATGGGTATATTTGTAAATATGACTTAATATTTTCATGGAAGACACAACCCATTATTATATGATGCTTGTGCCATTTTTTTCCCACAACCAATGTTCTCATTTACTGAGTTGAAAACTAGGAGATTAGAGTCCTAGTGTATAGATACATAAGACACTGCACCAACACTAGTGTCCATGGCTAGAAAGACGAACCTGAAACACTTAGCACTATTTCCCCAAAGAAATATCCAAGACTCTCAGTCCTTAAGTATAACTGACCACTCTATTACAAATCTATCATAACCCATCTCTAAGGGTCTAATACCGTATCTCCCCACAGACACTTCCAATTGGCCAGGGGATGGAAAATAGTGCCGAGAAGGCATATCACTAACATGAGAGGCTTTAGCCTGAGTACCAGTACACACGTACATATCTCCAAGTATATACAATGCTAAAATGTAAAAACAACTGAACAAACATTAATTCATACATCTAAATCCCATAAACAATGTATGATAGGAAGTAATGGAAAGTAAACATGGAAAAATACATTCCCACCACAATGAGTCAAAAACATAAGTCCAACTGGCATGTAAAGGTAAAATTTTCTAAAAGGCACAAGAACACACCTCGGTATGTCTACTCTCACAAAAAATCATCTGTTCAGGGTTCATATAAGACTCTATCAAAAGTTTGATCATCTGTACAAGACACAAACTATGCAGGAAAATCTTGTAAAAGGGTGAGTATTAAAATACACAATATGACACCCCAAAACCAAAAAGATTAAAAAAAAGAAATATAGCCATCTCTACATAGGTATAGTTCTTCAACACATATAATAATAAAATCCACATATACTCAACATAGAGAAAAATCCTCAAATACATGTCACAATTGTAGTATAAAGATATAGGATTCTCAGCTCTAATATCAACAAAGCACTTGTTAGGGATAACACACTCTTGAGTCTAACAAAACTGACGATGTTTGTCTGAGAGGTACTGCTCTTCGGGTCTCATCTTGAGAAATCACATACTGAAGTCAGAATTTATATAATACACAGATAAAGATCACTCCCATGGCCATGGGGTGATACCAAAAAACTCAATATGGATTAACCTACTATGTATAGGATCAATTCTCGCATAATATTGGTCCTAAAGATACAAAAAAACTCCACTTATGGAATGAATGTGAATAGAGGATCTCACTCCAGGCCTTATGGAGGGATTATAGTGACTCTATCCAAGAAGTTCAGATGAAGGGAATGGGGTCCCAAGAGTTGGAGATGATTCCACCCTAACCATCTTGTAATGGATTTTAGGGATGAACCATAAGGAAACAAGTAGAACATATATAGGAAAAGGGCTCCAAGACATGTATAAAAGAGTACACAACGTCTAGAAGGGGTTACATGTCATGTCACTTGACCCTTGGTCTTTCCCTCATAAATGGAAAATGTCTCAGGACATATATATGATGGGGGTACTCAGTGTGTAGGATTCCTATGTACTCCACCCCATGTCCGTGTACTCCTTGGGGTACACGCCGAGTCTCTTGGGAGAGGTCACAATCCATGTGATAGGTTCAAACATTGTGTGATCCTTATGTACTACAGAAAATCCTAGCCACACAATAGGGTGTCCACACGCTATGAAATCCTAAATTACACGCCATTTGTTTCAGTATTTTATAGAAATCCCTTTCTTAAAATTGTGTTCCCTCGTTCCTTCACCTCTTTGGAATACAACCTTGATCATGCGGGGAAACATGGGTCACCCCTGGCCAAATATTTTCACGGTCATTCACTAGGATCCAAGCATTGTTTCTATTTGGAAAATATAATCCCTCCATCCTGATCGTTTTCCACTCACCCTGATCGAATTGGGGGCCTAAAATCTAGTCTTACATACACATCTCTACATTCTTTACACCTATTTTGTGTTGTAAAATGCCTAGATCAATAGTATGGGATTTTTTCTTGAAGAAACTGGTGGAAAACGGTCGATTTCATTGATTTCCATCGAACCTCAGGCCAAATGAAGTACACCCCTGGGAAACGAGGAAATTGATGGATAATGGAATGAGAAAAATCAAAATAAATGGAGCTCAATTTTTGTTTGTGTCTTTCATGATTCATTTCCATTATAAAATTATAAAAAAAAATCAACAATCATAAAGTAATTCTCCCGAATAAATTCCAGAAAATAATCCCATCCCCCAATGTGGATGATCTATGAATCAATCCCTTCATCAAGTGATTCATTTTCATCATTGAAATTATGAATGTGGAATAAATACAAATAAAATGTTGTCTACCTCCATTTGGATCGATCACGGATGAATAATGTGGCTACATCGTTATCTTTGATGACATCCTTCGATTATGATGTGTGTTGATCATCGATCCATGATCCGTTTGCAGTTCATCATAGAGAATTCCTGCAAAATTATCTCCATGGTTCTCTAATGGATTTAGGGTTATGTAGCTAACCTTTGGATATATCCATAATACTATATTTAAAAACTAATCAATCAGAGTTCTAGGAATTATAAACAAAATCATTTATTTAATTATTTTATTCATCTTTGTTCCCACAATGACTTTTCTGCAAATTACTCTCTCTAACCAAGGTTATGAGGTGCCTATGGGAAAATCCACATTATAATATCAATGGTTTCATCATATTTATGATCTGAGCCTCCATTCAGATGTTATTCCACTTTTTTAGGAAAACTATGTGTCAGTGATATTTAATGAATTCCAAATATTCCAAATATTTAATCTAGCCACATGAGTCCTCATAATCAAAATTTTCCTCAACACCTAGTCTCAAAAATAATCCGTAAAATATCTTCAAATAATTCATGGATTATATATGTCACTAATGAATTTATAGGATCATTATATTTTTTATTAGTGGAATGTTTTAGTAATCCATTAGAAGGTCAGATGAGAAAACATTATTCAGATCCCAAGAAATATTTATAAGGATGTGTATTGGGATGTCTCTAAGGATAAAACAAAGGTGTTGTAGATTAAATAATGTGTCCTTATTTAGAAAAACTAAGGGTAATTTTTCATATTTATGTTGTTTTCCTCTATGATATTGTTTTCTAACACTATGGTTTCTAGTTATAATAAATTGATAGAACCCAATGAAACCATGTTAATAGAGAATGAAATGGGAAATTCAACAGTTTTCCTCTGGAACAACCAAATTAAATGGAAATTGAAAATAAAAATATTATCTCTATACTTACACAATATAAAAATCATTTTGGACATTCAAATGAGCAGAAAAGGGACGATATTTATCTTGAATCCTTCATGAGGCAACATACACATTCTTTCAGTGGGCCATTCGAACCACTTCTTAATGGAAAATGGATTAGTACCACATATGTAATTTTTTCCACCCATTAGTGTTCAGAACATGAAATCTTCATTTTGACAGTTTATCATTTAGAATGTGAAGTGGGCCAGTGGTGGACTCTAATAAAGAATAAGAGGAAAAAAGATGAAATCTAATCCATGAAATGATCTTGTTCAAGAAGATATTTTTTAATAAGTATATTCCTCATATTCTTCAAACAAAGATAGAAAAGGAGTTCCTTGAGTTTAACCAAAAGGATGATGAATCTGTTGGTACATATGAGGAAAATTTTACAAGCCATATGTGAGGTATGATTATGCAATTATCATACAACCTGAATGTAAGACTGATTTATTCTTTTCTGACTCAAAATTAATTGGAATTATTCCAAATGGAAATTAGTCAACAAGAAGAAATAATTTGACGTTCTATCATGGTTGAGATGGATATTGGAATCACCTATCAATCATATTGGTTTGATAAGAAGATAAACAACTAATTTATGGAAAAAATCATAAAACCATGGTGAAAAGAAGAGGAAATTTTCTTTTTCAAAAAATTTGAGGAAGGAAACATTAAATAAATATTCATAAGGGGACTGGTATATGTTTTATATAAGAGAAATAAGGTCATCAGGTAATTTATTAGAGAATTGAAATAAAAAGATAGCTGATGATAAAAAAGGTGCAACTCCCACACATCAACATTTCATGTCCAATGAAAATGGGAATTTTTCTAAATGAATATCTAATCTAATAGTTATCAAAGATGAACAATTTCAAAAACCTTTTAAGGCCAAATAAAATAGAAACTCACATGGGATCACTATTGGTGATGTAGACTATGATAATGATGTAGTAGATTGATTGAGTGGTTATGTAATGGGAATCATGAATAAATTTGTAGAATTATTATTATGGTATTATGGAATAAAGAAATATTAATGTATTGGTTCATAGTAGTTTTTCCTTAAGGATTGAAGAGCATTTGGTGAATGGTACTAGTAACCATGAAAATTTATTGAGGTGGTAAGGTGATATTTTTTGAAAAAATTATGATTTAAGGAAGGAAAACCCTTAATATGTGTGTGATTTTTTGATAACTAAACAAATATATTTCGGATTGTGATAAAATATATGGGAACGAAGTAATAACATTAGGATTAATCTGATAAAAATATTATTTGTGATATCATAGATTGAGTTTATAGAATTTTTTATATTTATTGAATGTGGAAAGAATTTATTTTGAGAGAATGTATGTTTTCAATATGGTTTTGAGGATATTTAGGTTATGAAAATGTTTTATGAGAATACATGATAACTGTCTTAATATGTTAGGTGTGTTAAAATTATGATCTATTCCAATTTTCGAGGGGATTAATGAAAAGTTGATTTTTGAAATTTAGTGACCTTCTTTCAAACATTTGGATTTTAATGTTTTGGAAAGATCATAAATGTAATTTTTTTTGCAATTGTTGAAATCTGTATGATGTTTTCGATATTATTGCATTATCTCCCTATATGAGGATTTATGCATATTGGAAATCCTTTGTTAACATTTTATTTGTGATGTAAACCTATCATTCTATGGATCTCGTGATCTTATAATGCTTCAAGAATTATTAAATCACTTTCATTTCTTGGAATATAAGATGAAGAGGATGTTGACCAAGGAACAATGAAACGATGATATTATATTTATCCATTTATGTATTTCTTCTCTTGAATAAATTCTTTAACTCTAGGTAAATGAGTGTGAAAACAAAAATTCCATCATAGTACCTTCTTTTCTAATGTATCCAATGGTCCCATAAATCATCACTAATTTATTTCTTTGTGATAGATAACATTCTCTTGATAATATTATTTATTAGTTTCCATAAGAACATGTTGTCTAGGTTTCCCTTCCATGTCCATGTTATCATATTAAACCAATTTTCTTCTTTGTGGAAGATTAGTTATGAGTTACATTGGTTAACTGTTAAGTTTCCAACATTCCCTGTTTAAAAGGAAGTTTTAGTATTCATTTTTACGATGTTGGTGTCTATCAAAGTATCTTTCAATAATTATACAATTTATCAACAAGACAAATATAAATGTTGAAATTCATTTTAATGGGGGTAGAATATAACACACCAAGATTTTTATGAAATACATATTTTTTTAATTTGAATTCATTCGTGACAAACAAAACCGGCTTAGATTTCATTACATGTAACACATAGTTTTTATTAAACAAAAATTTATTCTTATAAAAATTTAAAAATAAAATTATAACATAGATATTAGAATGGAGGGTATGAAGATGATTAACTTTATTATGAAAGTATGGCTTACCTATGTAAAACCATTTTCAAATCAAAAGGAATTACTTTTCTGAAAAACTATTTAAATATGCATAAGTGTGATTTATAACAATAAAATAAAATATCACAATTTTATAAATATATTAATGATACATATAAATATATAACTCAATATAACTTTTAACATTAATCTGATATGTTTCTAAACATGATATAAAAATAAATACAATTCTATGATTAAAAATTATAATTTTTTTCTAAATTTTTTTTATCACCATTTAATGACTAAAAATTTTTTAATGTAAACTTTGACACTATAATAAATTCTATTTGAAAAAATGAATTTTTTTTAACTATAGATATAAAAATTTACTTTGGTTTAATTTTCTTATTTCTTTGAAAAGTTTCATGTTTTGATGAATAATGAAAATTCATATTATTATTGATAACTATATTTTATTTTAATGTGTTTACAAGGTTAAATTATTTTTATTACTAGTTATAAATTTTTATTAGTTAATTTTAATTTAAAATAATGAAATTATTTTTTTAAATGATTCTATAAAAGAATTACTACAAACTCATTTTATTCTTTAAAGGTGTATTTTTTTTGAAAAAACTGTTTTCCATGGTTTTTAATCAGTTTTATTTTAAATTAAATTCTAGATCATGTTTTTTAATGTTGAATAGTTGATTACAATTTTATATTCATAATTTTTAAATTTGATAAATAATTTCCCTATATTTCTAGAAAATATGAATATTAACCATGTTAAATTGTTTTACCACATTAATTGTTAAATTATGAAATTTAGGTTAAAAATAAAATGATAATGACCATAAAATGACAAAAACACATGAAAAATTTATTATATAAATAATATTCACAACTTAACAAATAAATATCAAAATGATTCATTTAATGGAAACATTTCAATGAAAATTTCTTATATAATATATAAACCGAATAAGGACACAGATTTTCATTTTATTTTCTTTAATATACATTATGTGTCATCACTAGGAGAAAGTAATTTTATGAATGAATCTAAATGTAACTTTTTAAGTTAATAAACATATTTTCATAATATAAATTTATTTATAAATCTTTTTTCAAAATAGATGAGATTATGATATTTTTAATAATATATTTAATTTCTATTCAATGATATCACATTCTTGTTTTAAATAATAAAAATTTTTTAATATAGGGAAAAAAATGATATTCCAATATAAATATTCATATTAAATATAGATTATTTATATTCTTCTTGGTATTTTAATTATAATAGTTTTTAACACATATGTAATTTTAAATGATTACACAATACCTATGTAGTAAGTATTTGATTAATAGAAATATCAAGTAATTATTAATAAAAATATTAAAATAAATATAATTTTAGATAATTAATGAAATTAAAAAATTTGATACATGAACATGACCTTTTTGGGATATAATTTTTTTTAATGATTACTTTTTATCTTTATTTTTTTTAAAGTACAAGTAATGAAAAGTGTCAAAATTGAAACTTATGATATTTTATCAAATTAATATTTTATTAAATTATATAAAAATTATTAAACTTATTTTCAGAAAATTATAATATGGTCTAAAATGTTATAAATATTTCATTTAATGTCTAACTAACATCCCATAAGTATAAATTATATCCTTTTAATTTTGAAAATTTTGTTACCCTGATTGAAATTATAAATGGTTAACTAAGGGATAATAAAGAAGATAAGATTTTACGTGAGACAAAAATTATCCTGAACCACTTAGTTTATGAGTTTATGACATTATAACATCTTATCATCATATAAAAGTAATTTTGGTGTTAATATAATTTATATTTAATTTATTATTAATTAATATGATTTGAAATTTCAAAAGTTTCCCTCACTTCAATTATAAAAGGGCACCTATTCCCTCACTTCTTCATTCCACATTGATCCTTCAATATCAACCATATACTACTAATGTATCTTACCATATTCCATATAAAAACTTTATAGGTTATTTTATTGTCAATATGCCAACCATAGTTTCCCTAAGAGGAAATATAAAGGAATCATTCTAAGGAAGATATAATTGTCATTATTGACTCTTTCAATATTATTTCATGTCACACTAACTCGTCTTGATTTTTTTAAATTAAAAATTTATAAATATAGCATAAAATATATGATGAGGTATTATTAGGATTATGGAACTACCATATTCCAAATTTTATCCATCCTATATAAAATGAAGACACCATGCATGTGTTCATATGACCTACCATCTCAATGACATGGTATAATACATTTTTCATCAAAACCTTACATAAATTGTATAATTATGGAAATAATAGATATATATGATAATTTTAAAATGATATGGATTATGTAAAAAATATATAAACCATACATATCAATATCATTTCAAGATTATGGGAATGATATTATCACTCATGCATTCATATGGACTATCATCTCCATAATGTGATGTGATTCATTCTCCATCACCTCCATTTAGGAATTATCAAATACATGTACGGAATCAATAAATATTACATATATTTCATTAATAATTTTCTGTAAATGACATAACTATAAATTATTAATATTAATTAAGTGTTATATAACAAAACAAGCATAGAAAAATGATTCAATTATCCCCCAGAAGAAGAGTAATAAAATGATATTGTTAACAAACTAGTGATAAGATGATAATATATCCTAAAAATGAATATGGTTCTAGAATTTATTTTGAAAATTATTTAAACCACTATACAGAAGGATCATATTAGTACGAAGGAAATCAGACCTATGTCAATGGTAAATTCCACAATCCCATTATTATATTGGGTTACTTATATGTAAGAATTTACCATGAAATATATATCTTCCATATCCATGTTTCTTAAAAATATATTCCAAAATATTTTTAATATTATTCTATAATTTTTTATGTCATGTGTGATTATTACTATATGGTTTGAATGGAATATATTTTCACATTTTATTAAAGAGATTCTTTTTGACTTTTCTGGAAAAAGTATGAGAGGATTTTTTTAAGATATACTAAATTTATGGGTATTCACACTTTAATGAAGCCTTAATTCCTTGATGCATCTCTTATATGATTACAATGTTATTTTCAAAGAAAATTATTTCATTAAAAATTTATTTTTATTTGAATAAATGAAATTTTTTTCAAGGAAGAAAGGATAATTTCCTAAATAATTGTTATCATGTGATCTCATAAAAATAAGTTTCCATCTATAATTACAGTCATTGATGTTACTTATGTTAGAATGGGGATTTTTAACTGATTTTTTCCCTATTATTCCAATGAGTTGTTTATTTTTATGATGGAATGATATTTATGAAACCCATTTCTTTTCCAAGGGTTTTGTTATAATTGAATGATTTTTATGAAACCCATTTCATTCCATGGGAACTGATATGATGAATGATTTATGTTCATATGGAACACATATGTATGGTTTTAATTATGTCAAATGTGGGACCTATATATCCCTCCAATGAATTGGTAAATAATTATATCTCTTGATATTTACATGAATGGAATTATAGAAAACTAATTTGAGTAATATAGGGATGGAATATGGAGTGAACCTAGTTTAAAATAGGTCTTTATCTTCCATTATAGTCTTTGGAGTTATCTATGACTACTACGATGGGTTGGGGAGTGATCCCATTCCACTATCATATCCTTGGTGAAGAACCTTGACTACTAATGAAATTATTTTCAATGCATATTTTTTTCTTCAATTTCATGTATTATGAAAATATTACTCTTTTATGAATCTTATCTTATGAATTATTATGATTAATTCTATGATACAATATTATGATCTTTATTATACAGGGTATAATTTTCAAATGGTATGTTCATATTTCTGTAACCTTAGGTTTAAATTATGATTCATATCTCCCTTTTTTCATTTACTATGTATCCAATCGTTCCCCTTTCATATGTTTCTTTTCCCAAAGTTATAATGATAGGTTTTAGGTGGGAATACAAGAGGGACTGATCTTGGTTGGAAACATTGATGATATGTCACCAAACTAGAAGAATTAGTTAAAAGTTTCCAAAGGCACTAAAATATTATGGTCCTCAGGAATGTTTTTATGTAATGTAATGATTAGTCATATAAAAATATGTAATATTCATGTATGCATATCATAGTTCATTATAGAAATATACTTACAAAATAGCTTCTATTTCAAAAAACAATATCATCCTTTGTTTGTGCTCAAACCATATCACAAATTTTCTACCTAAGGACCATTTAAAAATATTTTGAACCAAGACTTTATAGTGAAGGTCCTTAAATATTCCAATTGATCTTATCATTAATCAGTTTCATAGTAGTTAGTAGTAATTATTTCAATTTATCCATATTTGGCATCTATTTATTCAGACATCATTATCTCAACATTAGGAATATATTACCGATTATTTTAACACAAACATGTGTTTTCCAAAAAAACATAACTCGCTACTGAATCAACTTTCCCGGCAAAGTTCAATTAATGCTATAAAATCTTTAATAGAATATTATTTCAGTATAGTCCATATATATTTCATAATTGTTATATCTAGTACACCAATGATTAATTACTCAAATTAAATAATTATTTAATATAAAATCGTGTATATTAATCATTCATATTCAGATATGGTAAAAGCATAATCAGATATGGTAGTAGAAAAATCATAACCATGGTTCATTAGCATGTTTGGGGTATATTCTTTTGATTCCTAAGAAGTTGATTTTGAAAGTGTCACATTTCCATGAAGACGAAGAATTGTACATTTGAGTAATATTTATCACCCATTCAATCACAATCATGGCTCACGTTGTCTTCACACTGTATGAAAACTCCAATTCCATTTATGAAATTACTAAGGAACTTCATTCCATAATTATAATATGTGGGAAAATACTTATCTCTCTTATTTTCATTACCCATCATTTTCCAAGCCATTATATTGTTCTCACACCTACCTCTAAGACCATAATACATAGAGAATTATATTGTATCTCACTAGAACATGATAATATTTCCTCATATGATGAGATTGTTTTGTAGAATTTTTTTATGGTATGGTAAAAATGTATCAAATAAATGATCATCCCAACCCTTTTAATTATATGCACTAATGGGGTTCCCATTCTTTACAAAAGAAACAATTTATAAAAAACAAAACACACTAGATTATATCATAACAATATAAAACATTATGTATAATCTAAAATATCAACATGAAGAGAAACATTGACAAATATAAAATCTCATAAAGAGAAACATGGTTATTTTGTGGATATATCTTTTTCAAATTATTCCTAATTGTTTTTAAAGAAAATGTTGATTAACCAAATTATAATCCTTATGTTTGTCTAAAATGGTGAATAGTAAGCCCCATTTTCAAATACGAAGTTATAATAATCTCAATTTGTTACATGCCCAATTCGAAGTTATTACCACTATATCAATCTGTTTTAGGAGGTCACCCCATTATAGAATCTAGAGATAGATTTATTACTACGAAGACCCACACAATCCTACCATAAATATATATAAGATACACTTTTATTCTTATCCTCAAATTCATCTATAGGGTTATATTTTCTGGTCGATGTTTTCCAAAATCTAGTTACCTTGTATTCTATAAAACATGCCCTGATACAAACTGTTATGACCCCAACCATATTTTCCCGGATCTGGTGCCTTATTTTATTAAATAGGTATAGATAAATGATTTAAATCGGAATTTGGAAAACTATTTAATATTTTAGCGAATCTAGATTACATTCAAGAAAACCATTTTACATTGCGAATTTAAATGGAAACATAATACATAAAAATATTTCAGTGTCTTTGAAAACTCATTACCTAAATTCAACATCAAATCCTACAGAAAGGAAACAAAATAAGGGTGATCTAAAATTCCAAATAATGGTTATGTACATTAGTAATTATCATGAATCAATTAATAATAATCATTATTTCTAGGTAAATAATTGAAACACCTAAAAATTAATCAATAACAAAAGCATAATATGGCATGAATAATAGATGATAAAAAATTAACTTCTAAATAATCACATGTAATGATAATCGACCATAGATTTACTAAAAATTCGAATAATAAAATAAAATAAGAATAATGACATAATTTATAATGTTGGACTTCTAAAATCTCAATATCAATCCTCATGATAGTTACTATCATGATCAATCTTTAAAAAGGATTAAGAGTGTCGGTAGAAACATTTTTGATTTGGCCAACTGGTTTTTATCATTAGATTCTAATTCATTGAGGGAAATAAATTAACTAATCCCCAAACATTGTAATTGATGTCCAAAAAATTACTCATAAATTAATAATCATGTTATTTAATAAACAATGTTCCTTATTTAATATTCGTAATGGGTAAAGGAAATAGAATTTTCAATATTTCCTCAATTAATCTTATATCATTAAAATAATGCACGATATGTAAAATTGGTAAAACATTTATGAAATAATAATATCTATAATAATAGAAAATTGATATTAAAAATAAATATAATTGCTAATAAAAATTTATTAAAAGAATGTGGTTTTTTGAGAGAATGTTAGTAATAACAATATTAATTTAGATAGTACATTATCTTTTACCACCTAGAAATTTTAATTCAAAACTATATGGATAAGGTAAGTAAATGAAATATATTAAAATACTATGATGATTGAATCAATAATGCTACTACATGTCTTATGGGTAGTATATTACCCACAAAAACGTGAATTGGATCATATAAAAATCAACAATTTATTGTATATTGAGTTGAAATCCCTTACATCATTATTTTCATTAGTTGAAAACACTTTTTCCTCTTATATAATGGTTTTAAGGATGTTATTAACATAATATAGAACCATATTAATATTTTTTTGTACTAATAAATGTTTTTTCTATTTTCTTTTCATATCGAAAGTATGAAAATTAAATGATATATATTTATATAAAAATTTTATTAAAATTTATATTTCAAATATAAAAAATATTATTATTAAAATAAACCTTATTAAATTCCATGTAATGTGTGAATGTCTCACATCTCTTCGCAAGGATGTAGTCCACCATACACATTAGTGATGTTGCCATATACCCAAAAAATGGAAAGGGTGAAGGTATTATTGAGATAATATTTTTAGAATCATAAAAAAATCAAAAAAATCAAAAAAAATCATATATTTATTATAAATACAACATTATTCCAAACCTTCAAATGTGTTAATAGAAAAATGAAGTACATCGGTTCACGAGGTGGTAGACCATCGTACAAACGAATGATAATTTTTTAAACCATTTTATGGGAGTTAGTTATTTTGTAGGTCCTACACATAACATAAAAAAATATTATTAAACGGAAGATAATGTGGTTATTTTATAATCATTTTATATTAAAAAATTTTGAAGTGTAAAAGGAAATTAAATAAAAATTCATTTAGAAGAACATTAACTCTTCTTTGAGTCTCCTCCTTAGGTTTAAAATAAAACCATAAATGGTTTTATTTATGATCAAAATAATAATTATATGATGGGGGATGGACATTGGGAAGTAATTTTTTCAGGATTTCGTCAAACCAAATTCCTTGATAATTGTGAATAGGGTGGAGTGAGTTTCTTTTATAGTTGAGGAGGAGTGATATTCAAGAAATTAAAGAAAATTATTCAATATTTGGAGGTCTCCCTTACCTCATGAGGATAAAAATTTAAAAAATAAAGGATGACATGGACAATTTGGTCTAGAAACACCTCCTACACAAAAAATATAAGGACATTTTTATAATTTTGGTCTTTTACATCTAAGTTTGCATTATTTTTCCATTTTTGTTTATAATTAAAGAAACTAATTTTATAACTATGGTAATGTCTTGATTATGGAAAACATATTGTCATAGTTATTATATAATTTATAAAAAATTATTAACAATATATTATATAATTTTAAAAAAAATATCACCAGCATTTTGGACGTTAATTTCAATAAACCACATGTAACGTGCAAAAACAATAATGGAACCCTAACTATGATAACAATGTTTTTAATATTTAGGGGTAAGAGTATTCATTATAAAAGGATAATTGGTATATGAATGGACTATAATTGATATTTACATATATTTAAAAATAAATTGGCATATTATAAGATTTTTGGTAATTTTAAATCAATTAATAAAATATCATTTTTAATATAATATCATTAATGTAAATTTTGAAATTTTTTATTTAATATTAATTTAAAAAATATAAATAAAATGATGGAATTAGAATATATTAAATTAAATCTTTTTTAACATGATATATTCATCTAAGAAATAATGAAATATGATTATTTATTTAACTTACATCAATTTTTATAGTTCTACTATGATTTATTCTGGTTAATTATTATTTAAAAAAATAATACATTCTCCTTTCATAAGAATTTAATTTTATCAATTAATCTCCATAAATTTTTTATAAATCGATAATAAGATTTTAAGGGACAAAATATTTCCATAAAATGGGTGTTGTATAATTTTGCAGGTCATTATACACATTATATTCTATGTATAACCACTATGTAAACTTGTTTTCTCCTTAATCAGTATAATTAATTTTATCTTCTTTCAGTAATAATTTTTTTCAAAAATTATGTTGACCACATTAGATATTATAATTTGTGATGATTAAAAATATTTAACCCTTTTTTACAAAATGATTTTAAAAAATTGGAATATTCACAATTTAAAATTGAGAAATTGGGAGAAAGCAGGTTATTAATAGTATAATTTCAAAATGTTTATAAAGGTTTTATATCTATATTAAAGAGGAAAATAATTTGAATGACCTAAATTTTATTAATAAATTCATATTATATGTATTGTGACTTTTATAACAATTAATAATATAATTTAATCTTATAAATTATTTATAAGAAAAGAAATTCCGCATTCAAAATTTAGTATTTTTTTCTATTCATAAAAAATGAATCATCTCAAGAAATTTGGAAAAAAGGCATCATAATATAATATTGATATTAAAATTTCAAAAATATACTTTATTTTATCATATTAATTTTCTGAAATTGTTATAATTTAAATTTACATTATGTTTTCAAAGAATGACTTAGTAGTGGGTTGTTCAAACAAAATTTTGTGAGAATTGCGGGCATCAACAAAATTAAATTTATTTGAAATGGAATATATTTTTAATACATGGGTGTTTTTCATGAATAAACACAGCTTAACCCTAAACGAGCAACCCAAGTATGTCTGTGACATGGCTTGAAGGGCATTCCCTATCCCCACAAGATGGAAACTAGCTAAAGGCATCAAAATAAGCTATTGGGAATGATTTGGTTCATAAATAAAAGACATGTAAAAAAATATAAACTGATAAATAGAACTAAAATATAGAAGTGGAAATTTAGGATAACGTTCCATAACTAAACATACCTTCATGTGACCTCATGGGTCACCACCAAACATAGATCCACAGTTTCTCCAAGTGCATTCAAAAACTAGCGGAACCTAAAACTGAAAAGATAGTATAGGCATAAGCAATGAGATTCTTAGTAGGAATGCCAAGGAATTACAATTCCCTGTAGCTAAACATTAAAAAGAAACTCAAATCATGTTTGTTTAAAAAAATCATGATAATAAATATAATTCATTTCATTCTTTTGATGTTTTAGAAACAAATTTACATTTATATGATATAATTTCTATTCCACTACTTTTAAAAATAAATTCCAAGCATGCATTAACATTTCAAAATGAATGGAAAAAAATATAGATAAAAATATTCTTTTCACAAAGAGGGAGAAAGCATGAAAAAAATGAAATGGAAATCCCATCACAAGAATCATGGGAAATCACTAAGAATTTGTTATTATTGGGGACCTATGGTCATCGTACCTTAGTGAAACATGGTATCGAAACCACAACTAACAGTGTTCTCATGCATGAGACACTAGGAGGGGAAAACTAATGGAATAGTGTCACAAATATTTACTAAGTGTTGTAGCATCAATCCTGCTAGATGATTTTGGGATGAACCACTTCTGAGTTATCTAGTGTACTAGTGCTTGTCTGCCCCCCCTAAGAACCTAAAGTTAGCCATGTGATCTATTCTAAGTGGTGGTGAGATTTTATCAAGAAAACACACATTAACCTATCAACATCATTACCCCAAATACCTATTCAACATCTCACCATCAATCTAAATACATATGTGCATCCCCCCTTTTTTTTGCACAATAATGGTGACACCTCTTTACTAGGAACATGTTACAAATCACACATTTAGCATACAAATCATTTTTCTAAACAAGGGGGAATGCCTTAAGAGGGGTTTTCAATTTTTTAAAACCATTCTTAAAGTTCCAAATAGGTATTATTACATCCAAGGAAAACTTTTAATTTTATAATTCATAATCATCTAATACTCTTAAGTTCCAAAACAATTTAAAATATCAATTAAACAACCAAGGTACTAAACATTTAAAAACAATATTGAATGCTAGCATACAATAAGGAAACACTTTTTAGAAGGTCAAATCCCAATTTAACCTCAAGTACACACCAAACCCCATTTTGTAAATAATTTTGTAGAATCAAACATAACATTACACTTTTATAAAAAAACTAGTCAAATGGACAAACATCTTTGGAGAAATCCATCACACATTCAAAACCATTTAGGAAACCACTTTTCCCAAAATGTTATTGATCAACAAATGAGAATTTGAAAAAAAAAATCACTTTCCAAGATAAAGATAGAAGCAAATTTATACTACATAAATTTAAAACATGTTTTTTTTTAAAATGAGAATGAAATTATGGGATTCAAATTAAAGTTATTCGAATAGGGGACCCACATCGAAACACACAGCTCTTGAAAATAGTTACCCAAAACTGCTTCATCTTACACACATATACATTTTCACACACACATATATATTCCCTTTGAAAAAACGTACATATTCCCCTATCCATGGAAAACTAGGGTTCAACCAAACCATGGAGGGTTGATTGGGAGTAGAAAATTGGTCCAATGAGGATAACAAATGGAAAAAGGTGGCTTACCTCATTGAGCCACCACAAAACTGGAGGAAATATCGTTTTTTGTCAGAGAATGAGGGGCCCGAGAGTGAGGGGAGGCGCACAGTCGTAGAGGAGATGGAGGAGGGGATCATGCGACCCATAGGGGGAGAAAGGGTGAAAAAGGGATAAAATGAAATAAAATAAAATAAAAACCCAAAATTTTAGAACCTGTAAAACCACACGGTTTGGACATATGGTTTTCCAACCCATGCACCAATCGTGTGCGTAAAAGATCCTAGGCCCGACATCCTCACACAGATACCTAGTGAAGGCTTCAATGTTTAGAAAACTATGTGTAAACCATATAGAACAACTCTATCAAGTGAGAGAGCCCAGTCACATAGGCACTGAATGGTTATTTTAACCACAATGGCCAACCATGAAACACCCAAAAGGCCCTCAAAAGCTAAAAACATCATCCCGATAAATAGTGAGACTCAATCCCACTCATGTTAAGAATAAAATAAGATAAGCGATAAATAAAATAATTAAAATAAAAGAGTAATTTCATGTTGGGGTGTGAAAATTATCCCCATCGTGAGGCTTTGTTCCCCTAGAAAGTCCAAAAAGACAATATTGGTCAATACACAAATAAAAAATGTAACAACTCTAAAAACATCACCTTGATCATTTAAAGTCTAAAATCTGAGAAGTCACTCGATTACCAAATGAATGGCCAACGAGATCCCAAGACTCAAACCACTAAACAAGAGAACCAATAGAGATGAAACCTCATCATTAAACAAAACCAAAACATGAAACTCCCTCACCCCTAACATAGAAATTCCCAAATCTAGGTGGAACATCAATAATGATTCGTCATCTGATATATTACCTAGATAAACAATTACCATGTTCGGGGTTGGGTGAAATAGAAACAAAGGATTTCCCCATTAGTAATTCCTTGATGACTGAGTTTCCCTAGGGTTCATTTCATAATGGCCTCCACACCATATTAGGATTTTTTTCCAAACATTGACCCTGAAGAATCGAAACCACTCACAAAACCAAACCAAAATCCACACACCTACAATACTATTAATGTTTATCTCCACAATAATAATAATAAGATATCACAATATAGGTTGAACCTTTTATCACGAACCCACTACCACTGACCGACTCCCAACATAAGGGGTCCCAATGGAAGGAACTAAAAATGAAAACTAATTTCTAACTTTTCAATTCCTCAGAAACACGCATCTCCAATGGGTAACACCCAAAAACCAAAATCATTAAAAATAAATACTAGACACTTGAGAGTTTACATTCCACGAGACACAACCATGAAGAATCCATGAAATAGGTCACCTGAATAAAAAAGCCCCAAAAAACAACCATGGGAAAATAAAATTCATTTGCTGTACTCTCTGATGTCAGAGAAAAAAGGTTGGATTGACATCTCCCAAAACCTAGTGACTACCCAACTATGTGAAAAGCTTCACTCTGAGACATATGGATGGATCCCTGATGTCTTGAAGCATTTGTTACACCATAGTCAAGAACTTATAATCTTCAAGAATGGTATCATCCTTTGGAAACACATTTTATACAACTTTTCCACAGCCACACCCTCAACAGGCATAAGAAGGATAATGGAAAACTGATTAGGGTTCCAAATCGACCACATTTGAAGTAACCCGAATGTAGTATTTAGGTTGAGAAACAAGGAGTGATGATGGAGACACCTGAGGAATAGGTTCCTCTATTTCACACTCCTCACTGAATTGGGAACCTTTCATGAGTACCTCAATAAAAAAATTCCTTCTTTCATAGTCAACCTATTATCACACATCTTTCAAAAAGGAAAGGGAAAGTAGCATTAACCAAAACGAACATGGTCCTTTTTAATAGAACCAAAACTGCTAACAACCTCATGCCATCTAGAGTTACAAAATATCCAAATAAACACCCAACATTATCATGTTATACCACAAAAACTCTTAATACTTGACCACCACAGGGAAAACAAGAAGCATAAAAATAGGTCTCTACCCCAGCACTACTTTCTATTTTCATGAAATACCATTAACCAAAAATGATTCTTCAAAGGACATTGGATGTTCCTGCGAGGCATACTATAAATGAGAAACACGAAACAAACTCAAATTTCATTGCAAAACAAGCAATAATATCCCATAATAAATCAAAAAACCAAACTCAATAAACATTTTAATCCTAGAAACACCAATTCAAAATCCAAGAACCACACAACAAATCCAAAATCCCCATTATGATTCCACTACTTTCATTCTGAACCTATAAACATTTTCAAATTTAAAATAATTTAAATATAAAAAATTATTTCAAAATTCACATTCCATTTCATGCCCTATTGGATAAATATCACTACAACACACCAACTTATCAAAACTTGCTTTTTGAAAACAAAAGAAGACATAGAAACCAAGCACCCTCCATCGGTATTCTCTGATGTCTCACATATGATTATACTATTTTTCTAGCTCATGAACCCATCTAAATACAAACTTCACATCAAATATCTATATATGTGAGTATTAATTAGAATACTAGAGGTCAAACAAATAATTTCCATATTATCATTTCAATGAATCATCCATTTCAAATTTCAAAAAATTTTAAACACCAAAAAACATTTTCCAAACACAGTTATGATTTACAGTTTATAAAATATTTCTATGATCCCAAAATAGTTCCCAAAAGAACATTTATTTTCAAAACAAATAACTTCATTTTTGAATAAACAAATATTTACATTTTGGAAATACAATTTCAATAGAAATGTCACCAATTTTAAAAACCAATAAATACACCTCAAAACCAACCAAAACCCACACCAAGAATAACCCAAAGAAACCCATTCATTAAATTAATCAAGATTACAAAATATGAAATGATTAGTTTCTTCACATGGCTTGATCACATAGTTGGGAAGACCGTGCACCTACCACATGTGAACTTTGGAAGTTATCAGAGGCAATTACATGGCCTACGCTTGGCTTTCTAGTCCATGCACAAAAACCATCCACACCTCCAAAATGATAACAAAATCTCAAGATTAACTATAAAAACCCAATGAAAATCAAAGACATAAAAAACAACTGAGTTCCAAGCATTGAATTTGAGGCAAACCATCCTAGACCACCTGAGAAATTCATTATTCATTCTAAATAGGAGGTGATAAAGAACCTACCAGCAATTCCATATTTCAATTCTGAAAATCCTAACATGAAACTATGGGACACCTCTAAAACACCTGGGCTAAACCTGCACAGATACAATTGTTTCATGAACCATCCTAGGTGAACCCTAAACTTATCACCAGATTCAGTCCCCGACAAAGCTCGAAGGGAATTCATGATCCCCATTTTATAGAAAATAGTGTCAGACATCAAAAAAGAACATGAAAATTGTTTATACCATTAATAAAATACAGGTAAACAAATATAAATGGAGGAACAAAACAAAAACTATAGTAGTGAAAATATAGAATAAATTTCCATAACTGAATTTACCATTAAGTGACCTCATGGTTCACCCTGAAATATAGAACCATGTCCCCTCCAAGAGAAATCAAAAACTAAGGGAACATGAAACTGAAAAGATAAAATAGTCATGAGAACTGAGATGCTAAGTATGAATCCCAATGAAAAACAATTCCATATGCCACACCTATAAAAAGAATCCCAAATATTTCTAGATAAAAAAATAAGGCATAATAATAAAGTTAAGGATTTTCGTTATTTTCAACATCAAATAAAAAATTTAAATTTTCCAGGTTAGCATTTCTCTTCCACTACATTTTCAAAATAAATTCCAAGCATGAACTAACATTTCAAATTGAGAGGAAAAAAATTAGATTAAAATATGGTTTTCCCAAAGAGGGAGTAAGCATGAAATAACTGAAATGGATATCACATCACAAGAATGATGGGAAATCATTAAGCAGATGGACTAATATGGGACCTAATATCAGCATGCATCTGTTAAACATGTTATAGAAACCACACCTAATAGCATTATTGTGCATGAGACACTAAGAGATGACAACCCATGGGCCTAATGGTCTTCAATAAAAATAAATGTTTAGTTAGTTTTATAGCATCAATCATGCTAGACAATTTCGAGATGAACCACTTCCATGTTATCTAGTGTACTGGTCTTAATATTCCCACATAGGTTCATGGTTGTTGTACCCCTCTCTCTTGGATTTTAATGATCACAATCACTCTCATCGTGTTCTAACTTGTTTTCAAGTTTGTTTGATGATAGGAAAAAGGTTTCCAAAGAGTTGGCCCAAGAACACTGGAAAAGGACTCTCTGAGTCCACCGGCCAACCGGTGGATTACCATCGGCCAGCCGGTGGTCTCTGGCAGAAGCAATGCTCTCTGCCAGGTTCCACCGGTCAGCCGGTGCCTGACCACCGGCCAGCCGGTGGAACCAGACAGTAGGCCTTGCCCACTGTCAGGTGCCACCGGCCAACCGGTGTCTGAATCACCGGCCCGCCGGTGGAACCCAAACAGAAAGCTCTGCCTTCTGTCTGGAGCACCGGCTTGCCGGTGGCCAAGCACCGGTTAGCCGATAAGCCCAGTCAAACTAGCCGTTGGGTTTTACCAGACTTGTACTTTTGACCCCCAACGGCTCCGAAAGCCCTCCAACGGCCATATTGAAGTATTTGGGGATATTTCTCCAATAAATATACAAGGATGGATGCCGGGAACAAAACCCCCGATACATTGGAATGATATTTTGATCCCCTGAAGCTCTAACGACAAATCTCTAAGGCTACTTGTGATCCATTTCCATCCTTGAAGATTGGGCTGCCTCTACATCAACTACTCTCACAATCTTGGCGCTCAAGGCTTCCTCTAGTTTGTTATAATTTATTTATTTCAATTGTTTAGTTCTTCATTGGGTTTGTATTAAAACAAACCATCCTTTTCTTCCTCACTTTCATTTTGGGTTTCTTGCTACAACCATAATAAAAAAGCAAGCTGTATGAAGGTGATCTAACCTACCTTAAAACGTCTAGTGGGTTTCTTTCTACAACCATTAAAAAGCAAGCTGAAGTATAAATCTCTCAACGGTTGTGTTGGGAGCGGAGGCGTAGGCTTTGGTTTAAGCCGAACTCCGTTATCAAATTGTGGCTTGCCCCTTTTTATTTCCGCTGCATTTATAAATTGTTTTTAAGTTTCTAATTATTTTACAAAGTCAATTCACCCCCCCCCCCTCTTGCCATCACTCTCCGACCCAACATTTGGTATCAGAGGGAAGTTTGTGTAATACCTTAACCGGTTACAAACCTAAAATCCATAGTGATGGCTTCTTCCTCACAAGCACCCGAAGGGTATTCCATGACTCGGGCTCCATTCTTTGATGGAACTGACTACACTTATTGGAAAACTCACATGATTACATTTCTTAGAAGTATTGGCTATCCTATATATAGAATTGTTATGCAAGGCTACACTCTCTCTAGCAAAGATGAGTCTATATGGACCCCCGAAGACATTGCTAATTTTGAGCTTGATGGAAAATCCATGAATGCTCTTCATTGTGGGTTAGACCGTAATGAATTTAATCATATTTCTACTTGCACCACTTCTCATGAATTTTAGAAGCTTTTGGAAGTGACCCATGAGGGCACTAACAAAGTCAAAGACACTAGATTAGATATGTATCGTCAAGACTTTGAAAGTTTCACCATGCACCCACACGAATCTATTACGGAAATGTTTACTCGCTTTACTGATGTGTGTAATGGGAGAAAGTCTCTTGGAGATGATGTTTCTGCAGAGACGATGGTCAAGAAGATTATTTGGGTCCTACCAAGCTCATGGGCTCCAAAGGTGACGGCAATCCAAGAAGTGAAAGATGTCAAGAAAATGCCGGTTGAAGAACTCATTGGATCACTTATAACCTATGAGATTACCATGAAGAGGCAAGCCGATAAAGAAGGTAAAATCATCAAGGAGAAAAAGGACATAGCATTCAAAGAAAAGCAAGAAATCTCCTCTGATGATAGCGAATCCGAGATTGCTCAACTTGCAAGAAAAATGAGCAAGTTCATGAAGAAAAAGAAGAATTTTCAAAGGGCACGAAAGGAAGAGCCAAAAGCTAAAAAAGAAGTTACATGCTTTGAATGTGGAAAGAAAGGCCACATCAAACCGGAGTGCTCTCTTTTCAATAAAAGGTTAAAGGAAAAGAAAAACAAGAAGGATTTCAAAGCATCAACATGGAGTGCAAGCGATGACTCCATGTCTTCAAGCGACTCAAGCGATGAAGGTGGAAAATGCCTAATGGCACTTGATGAGGTATCTTCTTCCGACTCCTCTTCCTCATCTTCTTCTTTTAATAATTACATGTCTTATGAAGATCTCCAAAATTCGAGAGATCAATTAGAGGAAGGTTTTCACGAACTTACCTCGAAATTTTTTTCCTTAAAAAAGAAACACAAAATTCTAATTTCTGAAAAAGATCAACTTCTCAAAAATAATGAGGAACTTTCCCTTAAGGTCCATGATATTCCAAATGTTGATTCTTTGAATTCAACTATTAAAGATTTAAGGGGATCACTTTCCAAGTTCACCCAAGGTGAACAAAATTTGACCAAATTGCTAGGTTCTCAACGTTCGGCTAGAACCACACATGGACTTGGCTTTAACAAGCAAGCCACTTCTTCTAGAGCACCCACTACTTTTGTAAGGGGGAGCTCTCAAAATAAATTTTGTAATTATTGTAGAAAAACCGGACATATGATTTATGAATGCAATTGTAAAAATTCTAGATATGGCCACCCCAAAATCATTACCTACTCGGATGAATATCATAGGATGTATCCCTCTAGACAAGTATGGGTTCAAAAGTCTCTTTTAGCTAATCTTTCCGGACCCAAACTTATATGGGTACCAAAATCTATTCTCTCTTGATTTTGTAGGATAAACACCAAAGAAGTAGGACTTCGAAAGGCTCGTGGTATCTCGACAGAAAATGCTCGAGGCACATGTGTGGCAATCCCTCCGAGATCAACTCCCTTGAAGAATTCGATGGAGGATACGTCACCTTCGGTGACAATTCAAAAAGCAAGATCGTCGGAATAGGTACCATTGGTTTTGGTAGCACCTCCTTAATTAAAGATGTTTTATTTGTTAAAGGTTTAAAACATAATTTAATTAGCATTAGTCAACTTTGTTATAGTGGTTTTTCGGTGAATTTTCAAAATGATTTATGCAATGTGTTTTATTTTCCAAACAAATTGATATTTTCTGCTTCCCATTTTCAAAATGTTTAAATTATTGATTTAAAGTCTTTAGCGAGCCAAAATGTTAATTGTTTAAGTGCTCTTGAAAATGAGTCTTGGATTTGGCATAGAAGGTTGGGGCATTGTAGCTCTCATTCACTTGTAAAGCTTAATAAGAACAAGCTCATCTGTGACCTTCCTAAACTTAAGTTTAAGAAAGATTTGATTTGTGAGCCATGCCAACTTGGCAAGCAACACAAATATTCTTTCAAATCTAAGAAGGAAGTGTCCACTTCAAAATATCTTGAGCTCCTTCATCTTGATCTTTTTGGTCCTACCCCTGTAGCAAGTCTAGGTGTAAAATCCTATACCTTTGTCCTAGTAGATGACTTTTCTCGTTTCACTTGGGTTTTCTTTTTAGCTCATAAAAATGATGCTTGTAGAATCTTTTTGAAATTCTCTAGGAAAGTAGAAAACGAAAAATGATATAAAATTATATCGCTCCGTAGTGACCATGGAGGTGAATTCGAGAACAAAGAATTCGATGAATTGTGTTCCTCTCAAGGATACAATCACACCTTCGCTGCCCCTAGGACTCCACAACAAAATGGAGTGGTTGAAAGGAGAAACCAAACTCTCCAAGAAATAGCTCGAACCCTCCTTAGTGAATTCAACCTCCCTCAATATTTCTGGGCTGAGGCAGTTAACACTTTTTGTTATACTATCAATAGAGTCCTTGTAAGACCCCTTCTTAAGAAAACACCCTATGAACTTTGGAAAGGCAAATTGCCCAAAGTTGGTTATTTTAAAGTGTTTGGTTGTAAATGCTTTATCCTTAACACAAAAGATAACCTAGGGAAATTTGATGCCAAATCCGATTAGGGTATTTTTCTTGGGTACTCCAACTCAAGAAAAGCCTATCGTGTCTTCAATAAACATTCAAAAACCATCGAAGAATCATCTCATGTCAAATTTTATGAAACTCTTCCAAAACCTCACCCGGTCATTGAAGATGTTGAAGATAAGCTTGATAAGCTTCATTTGAATGATTCCTCTTCTCCTCCCAAGGAGGATGACCATCAAGAACCCTCTTCACCTTCTTCGCCTTCCACCTTGCCTAAGGTTTGGAAACCTTCTAGAGACCATCCTTTAGAAAATGTTATAGGTGATCTTCAAGCCGGTACTCGAACTAGAAGATCAATCCTCAACGAGGTTGAACATCAAGCCTTTATTTCTCAACTAGAGCCTCAAACCATTAATGAGGCCATTAATGATGAGAATTGGGTTCTTGCAATGCAAGAGGAACTAAATCAATTATCAAGAAATGATGTTTGGACTCATGTTGAAAGACCCAATGATCATCCATTTATTGGAACTAAATGGGTTTTTAGGATCAAACTTGATGATCAAGGAAATATAACCCGGAACAAGGCTCGCCTAGTAGCTAAGGGCTATAATCAAGAAGAAGAAATTGATTATGGTGAAACCTTTGCGCCCGTTGCTAGATTGGAATCCATTAAGATCTTGTTGGCATTCGCCGCTCACTTAAATTTCAAACTTTTTCAAATGGATGTTAAAAGTGCTTTTTTAAATGGTTTTATTTCAGAAAAAATCTTTGTTGAACAACCCCCCGGTTTTGAAGATCCAACATTTCCAAACCATGTTTTTAAGTTAACCAAGGCTCTATATGGCTTAAAACAAGCCCCTCGGGCTTGGTATGAGTGGTTAACAAAATTTATTTTAGAAAATGATTTTAAAATGGGTCAAGCTGATTGTACCCTTTTTTTAAAACACACTTCCAAAGATCTTTTAATTGTCCAAATTGACGTTGATGACATTATATTTGGTTCAACCAAAGAATCACTTTGTACTGATTTTTCAGATTTAATGAGAAAAGAATTTGAAATGAGCTTTATGGGGGAATTAAAATTTTTTCTTGGTTTTCAAATCTTTCAAAATTCAAATGGTATTTTTCTAA
Organism: Viscum album; assembly: GCA_963277665.1. Taxonomy (NCBI): domain Eukaryota; kingdom Viridiplantae; phylum Streptophyta; class Magnoliopsida; order Santalales; family Viscaceae; genus Viscum; species Viscum album. Next base: position 160,553,217 of record OY728135.1, on the reverse strand, counting down.
GCCAAGGAAAATACACAAATGAAATTTTAAGTCGTTTTGGTATGGATCAAGTAAAGGAAATTAGTACCCCCATGATTACTTCTTGTAAACATACATTAGATGAAGCCGGGAAACCGGTGGATAACAAGATTTGTAGAAGTATGATCGGGAGTCTACTTTACCTAACTGTGACCCGTCCTGACATCATGTTCAGTGTTTGCCTTTGTGCTCGTTTTCAAGCCAATCCCAAAGAATCTCATTTTAAATCTGTCAAACGAATTTTTAAGTATTTAAAATTATCCAAAAACATTGGTTTGTTTTATCCCTCTAATACTTCTTTCGAACTTTCTTCATATTCGGATGCTGATTTTGGCGGATGTCAATTAGATCGTAAGAGTACTAGTGGAACCTGTCATCTTCTAGGCAAGTCCCTTGTATCATGGAGTAGCAAGAAGAAAAACTGTGTTGCTCTCTCTACTGCAGAAGCCGAGTACGTAGCCGCTGGGAATTGTTGTGCCCAAATTATTTGGATGCAGCACACTCTCTTGGATTATGGTCTTTCCTACGATCATGTCCCTATTCTGTGTGACAACCCTAGTGCCATTAGTATTTCTAAGAATCCAATACAACATTCTAGAACAAAGCATATAGACTTAAGGCATCATTTCCTTCGTGACCATTTTCAAAAAGGAGATATCACCTTGGACTTCATTTCTACTGATTTCCAATTAGCTGATATTTTTACCAAACCGCTCTCGGCTGAACGTTTTGATTTTATTAAGGGGGAGTTAGGAATGATTCGTTAATGAGCACTTTAAATATTTGACTCTTTTGGCTTGCTTATTTTTTTTAAGTTATTTAAACTCTTTTTTATTTTTTTTATGAATTTTAATACCACCGGTCAACCGGTGGTACATCACCGGTTCACCGGTGGTGTCGGGTTTTTCTTTTTTGTGTCGGCCGGTGGAAGGGTTAAAATTAAAACCCTTCCCCTTCTTTTCTTCTCTCTCTCGTGCGGCCCCTCCAGACCCGCAGCTCTTCCTTGCCCTAGCCTCCCTTCTTCCTCCTTGCCCTCTCAAACTCCATTCTTCTCTCAATATCTCTCAATTTGTTTTCCATTTGCCATCATGGGTCCTCGCTCTTCACGCAAAGGAAAGGGTATCGCTCAAGAAGTACCTCCTCCTCCTTCAATCCCTCAACTTCCGGACATTTGACATGACAAAGTCATTCTGCCTGGTAGAGTGATTGACTATTCTTGGCTTTCTTCTGCTCGTCTCGAGCTTTTCTCCATTATTGAATATCAACACTAGCATTCTTTTTTTGAACCTCCTAAGAAGGATGTTATTTATCCCCTTCTTGTCAAAGAATTTTATGCTCACCTGACGTGGTCGGTTTCTGACGACGTCGATACCATTTACACCACCGCTCCTGGGCAACCCATCACTTTCACTTCTTTGGAGATTGCCAGGATGCTAGGAGTTCCTCATGTTGGACCTCATGCATTTGCTCAGGGGGAGTTTCCTCGGGACTCTGATTTTGATCTTGCTGTCGCTCTTGAGCATCTCACAGGGCAGCCCAACGATCCAATTGTCAAGCTCTCCCAGCTCACCCCTAACCATCGCATCATTGAGCGCCTCATTCAGACCACCCTTGCACCCTGTATCGGTGATCACGATACGGTGAAATTTATTGATATTTATCTTCTCTCTTATATCACCAGAGGCATTCATTTCAATTTGGTTCGGTTCCTGTTCCGGGCCATGTCTTATGTGGCTGAGCACCCGCGCCGGTCCAAAACTCTACCTCACGGGCGCTTGTTGACCAAAATCTTTACCTTTCTTGATGACCCTCTCCGTGCTATCTCCTTCGAGCAGCCAAAGAAGGATAGCATCATCAATTTTATGATGGTGCAACGGATGAACATTCGTTGGCATCCTTGGCGTCAGGAGTAGATTACTGACAAGGATGGCTTTCTCAAGGCTTACTCCCCTCAGACACATTCACACCCTCCTTCACATGCCATGCCTCCTGCTATAGCCACTACCTATCCTCTTTCAGATAGTGAGGACAGTGGTGCTGATGAAGAGGAAGGGAGTGGTGACAGTGAAGGTGGGGCTGCTGCTGCTGCTGATGAGGAAGATGGAGCGGGTGATGATGCACCGGAGCCTACTAAGGTTGTTCCCCCTCCCGCTGATGCTGGTGGCTTGTCGGTGACGGCTGATCAATTCCTTCACTTCCAGGATCAAATTGAGACCCGACTCGACTTGCAGTTTTCTTACTTCAGCTCTCAGTTTGATCAGCTCCACTCTCGGATCGATTCTCTTGATCGTCGCTTTGAGGCGGTCCAGGCTCCTCCAGCTCCTCCGACCTTCAGGCGTCATCGTCACTCTCGGCCCTCTAGGAGTAAATAGAGCCTTTCCTGTTTTTTGACTTGTCTTTGTATTTGTATTTTGAACTTTCTATGTAACGTTTCATCTTTTATGAAATTCAAGTTGTCTTATCAATCAATCCTTTTTGTCATTGCTTACTTCCTTATTATTGGTTTTCTAATTTTCTTTCATACTTTTCCTCCTATTTTGATAATTCCAAAGGGGGAGAAAAACTCTCTATTACATAGTTACTTATTTCATTTAATTAAGTGCTCTTTTTAAGTGCTCTTTTTAAGTTATTGATTTCAGTTGTTTCTTTTAAATGACCTATGGTTACAATTTCAAAATGAACCATTCTCTTTATTTCAATCCTTAAAAGATTAATATCATTTTCAATACATGATACATCTATGAAATTCTTGTATGATCTCTAAAATTTTCCATGTTCAAGTTTCTTATTTCTTTTTTACTTGGCATATCCTTTTTAAAAACCTTTCTCATTTGTGATTGTGATCATCAAAATAGGGGGAGATTGTTGTGCCCCTCTCTCTTGGATTTTGATGATCACAATCACTCTCATCATGTTCTAACTTGTTTTCAAGTTTTTTGATGATAGGAAAAAGGTTGCCAAAGAGTTGGCCCAAGAAGACTGGAAAAGGATTCTCTGAGTCCACCGGCCAACCGGTGGATTACCACCGGCCAGCCGGTGGTCTCTGGCAGAAGCAATGCTCTCTGCCAGGTTCCACCGGTCAGCCGGTGCCTGACCACTGGCCAGCCGGTGGAACCAGACAGTAGGCCTTTCCCACTGCCCGGTGCCACCGGCCGGCCGGTGTCTGGACCACCGGCCTGCCGGTGTCCCAGCACCGGCCTGCCGGTGGCCAAGCACCGGTTCGCCGGTAAGTCCAGTCAAACTTGTCGTTGGGTTTGACCAGACTTGTACTTTTGACCCCCAACGGCTCCGAAAGCCCTCCAACGGCCATATTGAAGTATTTGGTGATATTTCTACTATAAATAGACAAGGATGGATGCCGGGAACAAAACCCCCGATACATTGGAATGATATTTTGATCCCTTGAAGCTCTAACGACAAATCTCTAAGGCTACTTGTGATCCATTTCCATCCTTGAAGCTTGGGCTGCCTCTACATCAACTACTATCACACTCTTGGCACTCAAGGCTTACTCTAGTTTGTTATAATTTATTTATTTCAATTGTTTAGTTCTTCATTGGGTTTGTATTAAAACAAACCATCCTTTTCTTCCTCACTTTCATTTTGGGTTTCTTGCTACAACCATAATAAAAAAGCAAGCTGTACGAAGGTGATCTAGCCTACCTTAAAACGGCTAGTGGGTTTCTTGCTACAACCATTAAAAAGAAATGTGAAGTATAAATCTCTCAACGGTTGAGTTGGGAGCGGAGAGGTATGCTTTGGTTTAAGCCGAACTCCGTTATCAAATTGTGTCTTTCCCCTTTTTATTTCTGCTGCATTTATAAATTGTTTTTAAGTTGCTAATTATTTTACAAAGGCAATTCACCCCCCCTCTTGCCATCACTCTCCGACCCAACAATGGTGTTACCCTTGTGCTCTATTAAGAGTTTTGATGAGATTTTATCCAGCAAACAAACATTAGCTTGTCAACATTTTTACCCCAAAAACCTATTATACCTCTCACCACAAATCTCCCTCCATAAGCTCATCCCTCCATATTCATGATATAATAATACACAAGCCTCTTTACTAGGTACATGTCACAAATCACTTTTTTATCATACACAAAAATTTTCTTAAACAATTGTTAATCCCAGAAGGGGGGTTTTCAATTTTCACAAACCCTTGATAATGTTCTAAGCATTCATAATTACATTCAAGAAATACATTTACATATAGAACATGTAATCTTCTGACACTCTTAACTTCCAAAAATATTTAAAAGTTCAATTAAACAACCTAGGTACTACATATTTAAAAACACATGAACCCATGATTACAACGAGGAAACACTTTTAATAAGGTAAAATCACCATTTAACCCCAATTAATCACCTAAACCCACTTTGGAAATCATTTTGGAGAATAGAAATTTTTATTATACTTTTATAACAAAGCAGGTAGAAAGGCCAAATGTCATTATAGATATTCATCACTCATTCAATACCATTTTGGAAACCACTTTTCAATAAATGGAAATCAATAGAAATTGAGACTTTGAAATATAGTACACTTTCCCTGACAAAGGTAGAATTATATGTATACTAAATAAACAAAAAACATGTTTTTTTAAAATGAGTTTCAAAATTATGTGATTCAAATTAAAGACATAAACATAGTGAACCTACCTCGAAACACACAGCTCTTGACGATGGAAGCTCGGAAACAATTCACGATACATGCATATACATTTGCACACATATATATTTACCTCGGAACCAATGTACATATTCCCATTTCCATATATATTCACCGGGAGGATACATATATATACATGCATACCCATGTATATACATGCAAGCCTTTTTTGTCGACGACTCGAGCCCACACTATGATGAACAAAAGATACTACAATGATAAGAATGAAAAAAATAATCACCAAAGGCTACAAATTAATCTAAATTAATCATGGCACCAAGAGAACCCTCACCTGAAATGTTTAATGGAGAACTGAGATGGAACACATTAACTTTTATTTGATAGAAGATGTCAAAAAAAACTAATTAGACCTGAGAGATTCATTGTGAACCCTAGAAATAGAAGAAATCATCCACATTTAGCCATTATTGAACGCTAGGGTTCATCGAAACCAAGGAGGGTTGATGTGGAGTTGAAAATCATTCCAAGGAGGAAGAATAAGGGAATAAGTTGGCTTACATCGATGATCTGAACAAAAAATAGAAAGAAATCTAGTGGTTTCACCAGAGAAAGGGAGGTCTGAGAGGGATTGTAGGCATGCAGCTGAAGAAGAGAAGGAGGAGGGGATCGGGTGATGTATAGGGGTGAAAGGGGGTAAAAGGGATAAAATTAAGTAATATTAAAATAAAATAAAAATATAATAAAATCCCAAAAGTTTAAATTCTGGAAACCCACATGGCTTGGCCGTATGGTTTGCTAAACTGTGCACAAACCATGCACGGTCTACTACCTATTCCAGGAATACCGACATGGGTACCTGGGGTAGGCTGCATGGTTTAGAATACAGCGTGTATTCTATGTATAATGGATCTATTATGTGATATATCCTAGTAACATTGCCACCACACTGTTAGGGAAACTGTGCAGGCCAACCGTGCGACACTAAAAAGGCCCTGAAAAATAAAAAATTTCATACTTCAAACCACCGAGACTCAAGGATTCTCAAATATAGAGTAACATAAGACCAAATATTAATTAAATAATTAAAATAAAATAGTAGTGACTGGACAGTGTGTGATAGTGTTTCAATAAAACACCGTTAATGTCATTTTTGAAACTATTTATTTAATTTTTCTGTATGAAACCAATTGAGATTTGTAATTATAATCTAATTAGTTAAACCATTTATAATATGTTTTTTTCTTTGAAATCCATTGAACATAATAATTATTTAGAATTAAATTACATTTAATATTTTTAAATGGATTTATTTTATATTTCTATTAAATGAATAAATATTGTGTTATTGGTACATAACCATTTAATGTAATTATTTTTTCCATAAAAACAATAAATAAATTAAAATGATAAAAAAATCATTTATCTTTAACATTAATATTGAGAACTTTACATTAATTTATTGTATCTGTATACGAAATATTATTGGATAATAAGACAAAGAGAGTGATATTTTTGAATTTTCATTACATAAAATATTATAATGGTTAAAATCACATAAAAATCGAAAAGAGGACATATATAAGAATCTACGATGAGTGTTGAGAAAATAGACTCATCCAAAAACATTTCAGAAACTGTAAGGATCATTTTCTAGTCCATATCAGAATTATTTTTAACCTTTCGTACTCTATTTACACTTTACCACGTTCACAAAAATTTCAATGAATACCTTTTTTAGTTACCGAAAGTAAAAGTGATATATTTTAAAATTTTAACAAACTAATAACTCACTTGGAATAATTTTTTGGAAATTTATTTCACAGAAGTTTATAAATAAATTTATTATTAAAATGTAAAACAAAATGAAAAAGATTTTTTCAAAATAATGCCTACTTCATGTATAAAAATAATTTATTACCAAATTAATGTATCAAAATGATTCCAATTAACTTAATTTTATTATTTATAAAATTAGTGAAAATAATTTATTTCTGAATTTTTTAGAGAAAATAAAATTTGGAAATAAATTAAATGTAAATATTGTTTTCAATGAAAATTAGTTTTTTTATTATTCCCTGAGAAATTATTGTCTTTAAAAAAATAAAAAAACATCACACTATGATAATTTTGACATACAGATTCAAAAATAATTTTCATTTTATAAAATGATATTTCTAATTTTTTTAGAAATTAATGATATTATTGTCTCACAAAATGTGATAAAAACTATTTCTGAAGAGAATGTATTTTTATACAATAAAATAGATTTACTAAAAATTGATAGCATATTTCCTAAGATTACATTATTACATTTTTATTGATTTGTACATATATATATATATATATATATATTATAAATAATGTTTTCCTATTTATATTCACCAAATCAATGGCTAGGTTGTAACATTAATATTTAGATAATAATATTTCATGGTTCATTTATGTTTGGTGTTGGGTATCTTGAATGATATAAAATATAATCCTCTTTTAAAATCATAGTATAATACATAAAAAATATTTTTTATTTAAATCCCCAAGTTAGGTTAATGATGAAATTATTTTTTTAATTGTTCTATAGAATAAATAAAAATATTTTGAAAGTAGGTTAAACATAAAGATATAATCACATGAGAATATTTGAGAGAGGTTCATCTTATTAAAATCTTATATCATGAATTAATCATAAATATTTTATAGTAAAATGAATCAATTATATGATGAGGAACAAATAATAATAATAAATTTTATAATTTTTTAGAAAAAAAACAAAAAAATAGCTTATAAGTAGGTTGGATAGGAATAAAATCCCAAAAAAATGGGCGAGAGCGATTTTCCTTTACCATAGAATTCAATTCAGTTTTTCATGTTAAAACATCATGTATAAAATAACAATGTTTATTAATACATGAATGAAGAGGCATATAACATTAATTTTAGTTTAACTTGATCAATTATAATGGTTATAATTTATTCATTAATTATTTTTATAATTATTAAATATTTGATGATTTGTTTCATTAAATTATCCTTTATAGATTCAGTTTTATTGATTTGAATTATTTTAATTTATAAAGTAGTAAAATTACTTAAAAATTCAAAATAAATAAATATTTATTTTTAAATTATCGATAAGGTTTGTTAAATACCCTTTATTCTAGTGAATTGTAATGAAATTACAATATCCTCATATGAAGTTAAACGACCACTAATGAGAAACCTCAAAAAAGGGAATGTGAAGAAATATATAAATATATGTATACAAAAATATATGAGTTTTTACGTATTATAAATACTGTATAATAATTATATGTTAGTGTAATAATATTTATTGGTATTTAATCTAGACATACCATCCATATAGGTAAAGATACATATGATGTTAATATAGACATCATAGGTGGTAAAGTGGCCGTTAACATGGCTTGGCTAATAAAAGGGAGCAAGATAATATATTTATTATAAATACATAATAATTAGTATCTAATATAATAAAAAAATTTATATAATTATCATATTGTAATTATTTAAATGAGAACGGATTTCATTTTTTGAATAAGGAGTGGTTGAATTATAGAATGAAAAAACAAGAGTATAATGAAAAAGCGACAAGGGTTACAACATCTTTAAAGTCTCTCCTTTTCCTTAGTTATAATGTCATGGAGGAATTAATTTTTATGGACTATAAGAGTATCTTTGGATATAATGCAATATAAGATGGGTTTATTTGGTTATATATTAGGCTAAGAAAAATTATTGAGAAGTGAAATTCCATGGAAAGGGAGTACGTGTACCTATACGTGAAGTGATGTGAATTATTTTTTGTAAAAAATTTGAATATATTTTTATTCCCATTGTAAAACATTAAATAGTGTTATTTTTGGAATTATTAAAATTATTTGTTTAAAAATATATGCATTTATGTATCTAAAATCATTTAAAAACGGAATTTATTTGTTTATACAACTTAATGGACTATAAATATTAATTATTTTTAATGTTATCCTTTAATATTTTAGATATTTGGAATAGATTTTTAGGATTTTAGTTTGAATATATTGTTTTTAAATTTATTATTTAAATGTTAAATAATTTTATGGGTTCATCTTCACATTCATGAATAGATTAATTCATTATGATGTTATTAGAGCATATCGTTTTACTTTAATATTAATTTTTTACTATTGAACAGGAAATTCATATTTTTTAAAACAATTTCTTAAAATTCACCCATAGATAATATTGATGTTTTTATTTGAAATATGAAATTATTTTAATAAAAATAATTTTTTGGTCATAGTTATGTTTGTATTTGATGTAATAATTAATGTCTTACATAATATATTAAAAAACTTTAATAAAAATATATTTATACATTATTTTGTGATTAGTAATTTTATTGTAATTATAATATTTATATTTAAATACATTATTCATTCAAAAAATTATATAAAAGTCATTTCACTATTCTAATGGTTATTTTATTATACTAATGTATAAGTTACAAATACAAATACATTAGTCAATATTACTAAAACTTATGTCACTATTCTTTACCTCTAGCTTACTGTTATTATACACAAATTGGGTTTTTACATCATATAAATACTTTAAATTTATTTTATTCATTATTAAATTCAATTATCTTTTGATTATATATTCTTCATTTTAAATTTAAATAATACATTTTAAATGTTTTATTTATTTTTTATAATGTTGTTCACATGTATGAATATTCTTGGAGACCAAAATAATCAAAAAATTTATATCTCAATAATTTTAATTTATTTTATTATAATCCCATTTTAGTATAATATATCATATAGTTTATATTTATTCTCCAATTATAATTATTTTTGTTTTTGAAATAATGTATTGTAGTTTTTATAAGAATGCATGTATTTTATATCATATTATGTTACAACATTTGAGACCTTTGTATATTTAATAAGACATTTCCATATATAAAATTCTATGTTGCTACTTTATTTAAATGTTCTATTATTAAGAAATATTTTTTTCATAGTCCCATATTTAATGACAATATATCTTTATAATGTGTATTCGTTCTTTCTATGTAAGCATGTTCTTAATCACGAACTCAAGAATCATTGTGGAATAAAAATATGTGTATATTTGATTTACATCATCTAATGAAAACAAAATAATATAAATTTAAAATCCCACTCAAGGGAGATAATTTATAAAAATGAATATTCAAACATTCATGTTGTTAAATTATACCCAAAAAATAATTTGTATCATCATAAATTTTACTCATGATAAATAACTATTACTGTTTTCATATATTTTATCAATCTATATCCCTAAGCATTAATATTATCTATAAAAAAATTATTATTATATAGTAATCTGACTAAATATTAATACATTGAAAATGTAAACTATATGTGCTGATATTATTTATAGTGGATCTGGTTCTCTAGATGTAAGGATGTCTACCCATGGATTTACATTCAAATATTTATAATCCTAATTACCAAAATTAAAAAAATATGATTCCAATACCAATAGAGACACCCCCAGTGTAACACCCTGAGATTTTATGAAAAATATTCTTTCAATTTCATTAATTTCTTGTGTTGTATGCTACACAAAGATTACCTTGCGCTATACGCAACACCGTATTAGCTTGCAGTATACGCAACACTATTCTTGGATCGTGTTACACACAATTTTGATAATAGTTATTCTACGCAACATTGAGTATATATATATATATATTTAATGTATAAATGAAATATGGTTGGATTATATTATACGAAATAACGAAGGATTCTTGCACAACATGCAACCCTGACTTGGCTTGCATTACACGCAATCACGACCTTCCTCGATAGCGTGTGTTGTACGCAATACCGGGTTTTACAAAACAATGATATATTAATATAATATTATTATAAACTAGCTGTTACAAATATTATTAACTAAATTTTAAATTTTATAACATTATTATTCATCTTACACATTTTCTAGAACATGGTATAAGAACAAAATAAATTTTTTGGGTAAAATATGTATTTTTCAAAAAATGCAGTTTTGCCGCCTTTTGATGGCGCACCCACTTTAAATCTAGTTTTTGACATGTTTATAAGTTAAATTTGACAAAATAAAATTCTTATTTGGGATAAATAAATAAAAATTTACTTTGGATAAATTTTTCATATTATTCTGGTAACTTTGATATTTTGATGAATAGTAAAAACACGCTATATTTTAATTAAAAACAACTTTTTTCATTGCAATAATTTATATGGTTAAATTATAATATTTAATGGTTTTAAAGTATAAATATAATATATTTTTACCATTTAATATAATTTATGTCATTAGCATTTATTTTACATTAAATTTGTATGTTAAATCAATTCAATCTTTTGCAATGTTTTAAACAAAAACTTGTTTTCATTCGACAACGGGATTAATTTTAATTTAATTTCTGCAACTTATTTGTATTGAATTTGAAAAAATTGATTCCATATTTGGAATCATTGGGTTCAAATTATGTTAATAGGCTACTTTTTATTTTTGGGAATTATGAATAGTAACAACGGTAAATTTGATTTACCATAGTTAAAGGTAAATCAGGGAATTAAGGGTAAATATAATATTATAAAATTATCCTAACACATGACAAAATTCTATTTTATGGCTAAAAGTAGACCCATATCACCTAAGGGTCAAATTAGATTCATTTTATGGACTTTTGACTATGAAAATAATTTAATTATTATTAAAACCAAAGAAAGTGACAACATGTCACTTTCTTAAATCTTATAAGTTTAATAATTTTAATTTAGTGATAACCATCATAAAACTTCGAACAGGAATAGTCTCCAGAAATATAATAAAATTATCTACAACATGATAATTTATTTAGAATTTTTAGGGATTAAATAATTGTCATTAAAGGTGATACGTTAATGATGCCGAAATTATTTATTAAGTGAAAAATAAGTAATATAGTTTTTATTGAAATAATAATACCCATTAAAAGGACCACAAACCTTACCAAAACTTATTGGAAGTGTATATCTACACCTTAATCATCCAATTACCTAATATATAACCGTTTTAAGTCTTATATATGTGATTATGACACCAATATTATTTTATTTTAAATGATGTCAAAGTTGTCACCTTCATAATTTAATAAATATAACAATTTAAATATTATGATTTTAAGACGGTAAATTCGAGTAAACATATTATTGCGAAAGTTAATAGATTTATCTTCATTATAGGATTTTATTTTTAATTGTTATGCAACAAATAAGAATATTAAATAATTATACAAAAATGTTGTAGTAATTATTTTATTAAGAGATAAACCAAATAAATTGATTTAAAAATAATAAAATAAATATTATATAAACTATTTAATGTTCTCCACTAATTTTCAAGATACATATGACCTTTTATGAATCTATTAAATCTTTTAGTTTGAACATATCTTCTGTATATATTTTATTTATATTCAAATAAATGAATAGTGTCAAAATTGACACTATTGTTATTTTATAAAAGTAACATATTATAAAATTGATTAAAAATAACAAAAATATATAAAAATTATAAATTTAAATTTATATGGTCTAAAATTTTATAACGTATCCAATTATATATATAATTCACAACAAATAAGTAATTATTTCTTATAATTTAAAATTTAGAATGTTATTACCACAAATAAAATTAAATTGATTAATTAATGATAAATCAAGTTGATAATGTTTAAAATAATTTCCTAACATGTCTAAAATTTATTGGTTGATGATATTACAACCCCATATCATCTATTATTCGAATATGAGTAATTTTTGGTGGTTTTTTAAGTGGGGTTAGAATTATTATAAATTAATATTTTTAAGATTTCCAAAGGTGCCCCTCTCCTCCCTTATAAAAGGGAACCTCATCCCTCTCTTCCTCACACCACATTGAGCCTTAAAGCTCGGAAAAACCCTTCCAATTTCTCCTCTCCACTTCCCTAGAAACATCCTAGAGGTCATGGTCTTCTTCAAAGTCCAAATTTAGTGCCCTAATAAGAGGTCTCAAAGAGGCGCTTCAAAGAAGAGGTAATGTCTGTTACCGATACTTTTAACATTATTTCTTCTTATACTTATTCTTCTTTAGTTATTTCATTATGAATTAATAACATTAGTATCATTAATATACTAATATGTTATTATAAGTATTAAACAACCTTATTTCACAATCTACCCATCCTACAGAAAACGGAATCACCGCGCGTGCGTACGTACGGAATACCGTCTCCACGCCGTGGTGTAATCTGTTTTTCCAACACCACCTTACTTGGATGGGTATAATGGTGTAAAGAATAAATATAAATAGTTATTATAACATCATACTGATTATCATATATTGAATCATCCTATTCAATTAAATTCAATAATTATGGGAACGATATCATCGCTTGTGCGTACGTACGGACTAATGTCTCCACGACGCGATGAGATTCATTCTCCATGTTAACCATTTAAGAATGATTATAAAGTATATATTAGCAATAATAATGAAATATATGAAATTATAAAGTTACTGGATTTATTTATATATGTGTGTGTTTATTTCATTTACTTAATTCCATTCAACTCAATAAGGAAATGAAAACAGCGTTCATGCGTACGTACGGCCTACCATCTCCATGAACGGAGTATTTCTTTCCATTTATTGATCTATTATATATATGTATATTCTGAATATATATTGTATATAAATCATGTTTTATATTCTATAATTAAGTAATCATGATCTAATTAATCATATGAATAATTAAAAGTCAAAACACTAACAACAAATGAAACGATTTTACCCAAAATGCTCTTTAACATGGAATTTAAAAAGGAATGGGTAATATAAAGTCATAAGTGAACCATATATGATATCATAACAATGAATATGATTCTGTAATAAGTCTATCACATTATTTAAATCATCATATAGCAGTTTTGGATACATATGAAGCATATCAAACATAAGGTCAGGGATAATTTTGCAAATCTCATTTTTATCTGAGATTGCTTGTTCATAAGTATTTACTGGGGTTATTTCTATCATCCATGTCCATGTTTTATAAAAGTGTTTTCATGTGTGTTTAAAGTCATTTTTACCCATTTTTTAATTTTACTACATGGTATGTATGGAATCTTACTATTACGAGGTACTTTTTTACCTATCTGGCAAAAGTACGAGAATAATGCTTTTTTAACTTATACGGCACGAACAGATTTTTACGGTTTTATAAAGATTTATTTGCATTAAGATTCCTTAAAAAGATTTCATGACTATTTTCAAAAAAAAATATCTTCCTTTTCAAATAGCATGACGTTTTGTGAAAAGAAATTTATTTTGAAGAAGAAAGGATATTTTCCTCAAGAATTCATTTCAAATGTTTTATCAAAACCATTTTCCATCTAAGATGAAATTATTTCATATGTGTATGTTTTAAGTTTAATGTCTCTATAATTTACATGGTTCACTTTTCTTATAATGAAATGTCCATTTGTTATATATGGATTATGAAATGATGGGATGATGTTTATGAAACCCATTTTATTCGTTGGGTTATTATGAATGTTTTATGTTTATTTTGTGGAACAAGTAAGAATGATTTAATTATGAGATGGGTGGGACCTATATCTCCCTCCAATGCATTAGGTAAAGATTTATATATCATGAGATAGACATGGCTGGAACGGAAAGTTAAACCGGTTTAGTAATACAGGACTGGAATGAGGAGTGAACTCGATTCAGAAAGGGACTTTGTCCACTAAGAAGGTCCTGGCAGCAATGCCTTGGATACTATGGAAATCATATCATGTGCTTAATGGTTGCAACAATTACATGTTTTATTCCCATGCTATTTTATCATTCTTAATGTTTCTTTATGATCTATGCCTTACGTACTTTCATGTTTTATGTCATTGCTCAAGCTTTTGATGTTTAAACATTATGTTCATGTTTGTAAGTTAAAATGTATATGGTATGTTTTATTTTATCCATGATTACCCTTACTGAGCATTTGAGCTCACCCTTTTTATGTTTTCTTTTCCCCATGATATAAATAAAGGTTTTAGGTAAAAAAAAGGGAATGATCTTTATGGGAGATGTCGAAGATCTTTCACCCCGATTAGAAGATTACCTTCCAAGTTTCCAAAGACACTAAACTATTACGGTCCTTGTGTGTCTGTTTTTGTTATGTATTAAGTATTCCTCTAAAGTAATGTAATGTCCATGTACATCAAGCTTTATGGTATCTACAGTTGGTATCAGAGGAAAGGTTTAGTCAACCTCGGGAAACAAGGATACGAAAATGTTAGTGAGATCCCTAGAGATATTTCTAAGGTATGTCTAGGGATGTCCCTAAGGATAAGTATACGTATAGGATATGGTCCTAGAACTATGGTAACAATCTTAGAATTTAACCTAAGATGTTAGATATTGAGGGTGCTCCCCCTTTACTATTTTTCTTTCCCTATCATGATTTTTGCCTCTCACACTATTCTTTTTGGGTTTTAGAAAATGGCTGGAAATGGGAAGATTCATGATAATGGAGGATATGACAGACAATGGAATGATATTCTTCATGAGAAACCAAATGAAACGGGATTTGGAAGTCTAATCATCGTTATTATGCCTAATCAGCAATCTCATAATATGATCAATAATCTCAACTTTGGTAAGTTTCCCGACTCAGATAATAAGAGAAATATGTAGTTTCAAGATGATCATAGAGGAAAGAAAGTTCAATTTCCCTCATGTAAAACATGTGGAAAGAGGCATCGGGGAGATTATTTCAAAGGAACTGGAAGATGCTTTGGGTGTGGAAAAGAAGGACACAAATCCAGTAAGTGCAAAGGAAAAGGTTCAGTTAACACTATAGATGAGGATAATGGTATTGCTACGACATCAACAATGGTTAAATGTTTTAAATGTGGAATGTACGGGCATTATGCAAACCAATTCCCTAAGGGAAAGTCTCATGAAGAGAATCAGTGAGGCCGTATGGGTAGTATTTATGTTGATGATGATGGAGAGACTACAAATGATATGTGAGATGAAATAATTGTTGAAGCCTGGTCAATGGTTTAATAAGGTAGTGGAATCATTACATGTTTATCATGTGTAATTTTGTATAAGTAATCTCACGGTACTATAGAATAAATAGAAATCTAAGGATTGTTACATTGTTGTCTTTACTTGAGTTTTGAAAGTGTATGATTAATGGTACCATTATCCATGAAATATTATTCAGATATTTTTGGAATGTAGATGATATGTGCATAATGAAGGGATAAGGAGAAAATTAAATTTTTGATAGTATTCATGAGCTCATGACTGATATAAGGATAAGGTTATATCATGGTTTGAGTATATAGAATTTTTGTATTTTGGTATGTGGAAAGAGTTAACTTTTGACAGAATTCATGTTCTCACTAAGGTTTAATGGGTATTAATTTTTCAAGAGAATACATGATTAAGGTATTCACATGATTGGAATGTGACCAACAAGATATATGGGGGATAAATGATGGTATTCACATGCTTGGTTGATGACATTTCAAGTAATCGTTTTCTTTATACTATGAGCTTGGACCGATGTATATTAGCTAAGCCTAAATATTGGAATGGATTATGTTGGACATAAGTTATTATTGTCTAAGGATAAAACTTTTTTTGATATTATTGATGGGATGTTATAGTAATGTAGTTTTAGAAAAAAGACAACCTGCAGGACGGGCGGCAGCCCATCGCGTCGGACAAGGCTGTGGGAATTGAACCCACAACCGAAGTACGAATGGCCTTTATCACCTACCACTGACCTAAAGGAAGTCCCTGTTTAGTAGAAACTAGTTTTATTATATTACAAAGTATGATATATGAAGTATAAGTCCATTTTAGGAAACATATATGATTAATCTCACTATAGATGGACTTATGTATTTTTGATAACTTTTATAAACGTTTGGTTGAGACAAATGGAATGACCCATCATTCTATCACATGAGCTGCTAACACTTCATGAATGACAAATTCAACTTCATTTCTTTAATAGATGAAGTGGAAATTGTCCAAAGAATGAACAACGGTGAGACTGTACCAAAATCACGAAAGTATTTATTCTATTTCAAATTTCATCAACATTAGGGAAATGATCATGAAAACCAAAAATGTTGTCCTTGTATCCTTATATCTGATTAATCAGATGGTACCTTAGTTCATCACAAATCTATAGCTTTGAGATTGATGGATTTTTCATAGCCATGTTCTCTACCACTCTCCATCAGAACTTGATGGTTAGATTTTTCTTCCATATCCATATTTCCACCTATGTTCTCCTACGTGGAAACCTAGTGATGAGTTAATTTGGGTAACCGTTACATTTCATACTTTAGTTTTTAAATCCAAGTTTTTGTATTCCTATTTATGATGTGGGTTTCTTTTAAACAAACTTTTGAGTAGTAAACAATTTATAACCCCGACGAATTTTGAGGGAGAAATTCATTTTTAGGGGGGTAGAATGTAACACCCCGAGATTTTATGAAAAATATTCTTTTAATTTCATTAATTTCTTATGTTTTATGCTACACCAAGATTACCTTGCGCTATACGCAACACCATATTAGCTTGCAGTATACGCAACACTATTCTTGGATCGTGTTACACACAATTTTGATAATAGTTATTCTATGAAACATTGAGTATATATATATATATTCAATGTATAAATGAAATATGGTTGGATTCTGTTATACAAAACAATGAAGGAAACCTACACAACACGCAACCCTTACTTGGCTTGCATTACACATAATCACAACCTTCCTCGATATCGTGTGTTGTACGCAATATCGGGTTTTAATAAACAACGATATATTATTATAATATTATTATGAACTAGCCGTTATTAATTGTATGTACTAAATTTTTAATTTTATAACATTATTATTCATCTTACACATTTTCTAGAACATGGTATAAGAACAAAATAAAATTTTCAGGTAAAATAAGTATTTTTCAAAAAATGCAGTTTTGCCGCCTTTTGATGGCGCACCAACTTTAAATCTAGTTTTTGAAATGTTTTTAAGTTCAATTTGACAAAATAAAATTCTTTTTTGGAATCAAGTAATTAAGATTTACTCTGGATAAATTTTTCATATTATTCTGGTAACTTTCATATTTTGATGAATAGTAAAAACACGTTATATTTTAATTAAAAACAATTTTTTTCATCACAATAATTTATATGGTTAAATTATAATATTTAATGGTTTTAAAGTATAAATAGAATATATTTTTACCATTTAATATAATGTATGTCATTAGCGTTGATTTTACATTAAATTTGTAGGTTAAATCAATTCAATATTTTGCAATGTTTTAAACAAAACTTCATTTTCATTCGACAACGGGATTAATATTAATTTAATTTCTATAACGTATTTGTATTGAATTTGAAAAATGGATTCCATATTTGGAATCATTGGGTCCAAATTATGTTAATAGTCTACTTTTTATTTTTGGGAATTGTAACGCCCCGACCCTAGTTACCCAGAGTCGGTGCATTATTACATAACATTGGCATGATCACAAGAAAGATCAAATCTCGAAAGACCGATTGGTTTAGTAGCCTTGGAAACACTAGATATATTCATAAGTTTTACATTACATCATAAAATGAAAAACTACTACAACAACATAATTTCTCCATAATCTACACTCATATCCCCACATAATATCCTTGTAGGTCATTAATAATTTACTTCTTCACTTCCTGGGAGAAATAAAACATAGAAAAGGGGTGATCTCAAATGCCCAGTAAGGATAACAATATAGCAGAAAATTTCATAAATAAGAATAAACATTTAAGGAAATGTATAACTAAAATAAAAGTCTTTCAAACTTGAACTTTCAACATGGTATGGCATAAATAAAATGAAATAATACCATTTACTTATTCACATGGATATTCTACTAATCGAATAATCACATGAAAAATCAATAACCACTTTCATAATGTTCGAATGCATAATGCCAGACTATCATAACCACATAGCCAAGGCCTCGTGCCAAGACTACAAATAAGATTTTTCCAAGGCCTTGTTCCAAGACACTAGTTTGTCTCATGAGACCTACCGATGCATCGAGGAGCTATAGCGGGCTCCTCTCGTCACATATTAAGTCCAATGCATTCCCGTATGAAAAGGTTTAAACATAACATAAACATTCGTATTAAAACTAGAATACGAAATGTTATAAACTATGAATGGTATAAAAATATCACATCCACAGTCAAACATATCATAAAACCTTCAATACAATATAGAAGTTTTGTATCATAATAAATCAACTTCAAATAAGCGTAAAATCCATCAAAGGATGTTGACATAGATGAAATCAAAACACTTTTTAGAGAAATATCTCTTTCTATTTTTGAAATCATTTAAGAGCCATATAAAATAAAACATTTTCTTGAAAATATTCTTATAATCTTGTAAGGAAAGCTTTGAATATTTTATAATGGCGGAAAATAACCGCACCCGCCGTATAAGTTAAAAAAAACATTCTTACCTTAATTCTGTCGAAAAGGTTAAAAAGGACCTTGTTTTGAAAATGATAGAAAGATTCCTCTTATAAAAAGTAAAACAATGGTATAAATGACTTTAACCCATATTCTTGTGAAAATGTTTTGAAATACATTTTGAAGAAACATGGATGTGGGTGATAACGAGGTCCCAGTAGATTATTACGTATAAACAACCTCGGATAATGAAGAGATTGTGAAATAACCCTTACCTTGTACTTTTCCTTGGTTGGGGTAGGTTAACCTCCTGTATAATGGTGAAATAATTGTTATTAAATTATAGAAGAATCATATATATTAATATGATATCATATATGATCTTTTAATATTGATTTGATAATAATATCTTAGTATTATCGTTGTTTCGGGTGTTAACTTACTTGTTTTATTTTATATGTTTTGTTACGTAAGACATGTTTGTAAAGGATATGTTGTATATTTTTCATATCCAGAATGATATCAAGTCCTTAAACATCATTTTTTAAATCATCAAATGATAATTATACTTGAATGGATACGATGGAGAATGAATCTCATCGCGTTCGTGGAGACGGTAGTCCGTACGTACGCACGAGCGACAATATCATTCTTTTGATATTAAAATAATATATAAATGGATGGTATATCAAATATAAATAATCATTAACATGTTATATTTATTATTTACATGAGTTACAGATCATTATAATACCCATCCAAATAATAATATATTGAATAACAATTACACCACGACGTGGAGACGGTAAGCCGTACGTACGCACGTATGGTGACATGTTATTCAAAGGGTGGATAGAATAATGAATATGGTTGTACCATATTTATAATAACATCACATTATATATATGATACTGGAGTTATTATTTTAGAGTGGTAACAACAAAGGAAGAAGAAGTGGAAGAAGAAATGAACTTGGAAAAGGGTGGTGAAATCATTACCTCTTCTTCGGGTTCTTCCTTTTTATTTGATCAAAAGGGCTCCTTAGGTTGGCGTTATTATCAAAATAAGGCCTCTAGGTTGTATTGAGGGATGTTGGGAGAGTATTTGGGCAGAGTTCGGTCGATCCAAAAGGCTTTGAAGGTGTGAAGAAATGAGAAGGAGGAGTGCCCTTTTATAAGAGGGGTGAGGGGCACCTTTGGAAAAGCTAGAGATATTAGTTTATAATAAATTCATATTCGGTTTCCAATGGCTCCAAAGTTGATTATTTAAATGTTAAGGTGGGTATAGGTCGCAAACAAACTCAACCAATATAATTTATACAGGTTTGGATACTTATATTAACCATATCATTAAGTATTAACTCTAAGTTAATTAGTTTCACTTTTACAATGTCTCTTTGTATTTTTATATAATATGGTTAATAAACTTACTAAATAAATCCAAGAGACCCCCAAGTGGTCCATTAAAGATGAACCTATCATGATATAAGTCTCTTGGCCGAACCGTAGATTTTTAGGAATTTAATATAAATTAATAATATAATATTTGTTTTAAGAACTCTTTTATGTCAATTTTAACACTATTCAATAGTTGATTTTTTTGAAACTCATAAAAGATTTATTACTTCTAAAAAAGTCAATTAAAGAAATTCTAATATATCATAGTATCCTAGAAAATTAGTTTAATTCATTAAAAGTTTCATATTATATTTATTTGGGTATTTATAATATCAATTAGTTTAATTTTTCACTATTATAGTAATTACTACATCGTCATTGTGTCATAAATAAATTAACTTATTTAATGTACAAAAATTATAAATAAAATATCACTATGTAGGAAATCGTTTTAGAATTCTAATGAATATTTATAATCTAAAATCCAACATATATAACCCTATATAATAATTGTTTTTCTAAAAGATATATGCTTGTATCATTTTTGTATTCATTTTAACTTAATTAAAATAAAGTGTCCCTATCACCTACAAGTGGCACCATGGGGTCCCCAAATCTACAAAAATATGCCTATGGTCGAACATGTATCAACCAATAATGCTAGGACACGTTTTAGGATAATTTAGTATTATTATAATATTATTTTTTAACCCTTATTTACCAGATTTACCCTTAACCATGGTAAATAAAATATTTACCACAGTAATTATTCAAAATGCCTAAAAATAAAAGTTACCTATTTACACAATTTGGACATCCTGATTCCAAATATGGAATCCATTTTTCTAAATTCAAAACACAGAAGTGGCAGAAATTAATTTAAAATTAATTCCCGCTGTCAAAACAAAAAGCGTGTTTTTAAGAGATAATAACTATCAAAAGATTGACACTTGTTTATGTTCGGTTTAATTGTAAAATTATGTCCAATGACAAACATTATATTAAATTGTAAAAATATATTCTAAATATACTTTAAAACCACCAAAATTCATAATTTATCACTATTAATTAATTTGATTAAAAATGTTGTTATTAATTAAAATTTAGTAATTTTCACTATTCATCAAAATATGAAAGTTATCCGAAATGTACCAAACTTTTACCTTAGGCTAAATTCGATATTCCGAATCCAGAAATGAAGTCAATTTTAAAATATAAAATATATATAATTTCGAAAAATAGGTATTACTATTCATAACGGCTAGTTTGATTGGTTGTGGTGTGTGTTAAAACTCAAGGTTGCGTACGACACACGCTACTGTATTATTCAAAGAAAGCGTACCGTGGAAGCTTGGGATGTTTCATTTTAAATTTTTGATGTCCCTATTTAGTCAAAAAGTTTAAAATATTGTATTTAAAAAGGGTTCACTATTAAAATTTGATAAAAGTGCAATACTGAAAATGAATTTGTTCTTGCATTATATCTAAGAAACTCATAATATGGATTCTAAAATTATAAGGATTATATAAGGTTTAAAATTTAGATAATACTATTCATAACCTCTTTTGAATGGATTTTTTTTGTAAGTCATGGTGTGATTGAACTCGGTGTTGCGTTTAGTGCAAGTTATTGAATTATTTTGAAGAAATAACACACTATGAAATCTTAGGGTGTTACATTCTCCCCTCCTTCAATAAATTGCGTCCTTGCAATTTGAAATTGTTCTTCGAAAATAAAAGGATGAAAATAGATAATATATTTGTGGGAAAACCCACATCGGAAATTGGGTTACTAAAATTTAGTCTTAATATGAGGAAAAGAGAAATGAAACGGTCACCACCAAATTATGATCTCGATTAGGAGAACATTGGTGGCAATTAGAGACATATAATTGGAGGAAATATGTAAATATTTATAGGTAGTGATTGAGGTCATCAATCACAAACAAGTATAAAATTGAGGTCCTTAAATTCATCAATCTATGATGATTTGAAATACCATCGGTTCAACAAAACATAGGGTATTAGGATAACACATTTTTGACGTTTCAAAATATCTTAGTTGAAATCCCACATCGAAAAATTAATTAATGAGGCCTCTATTTAAAATAAAGAGTCGAAAGTATGAAGATTACCGAAAATAACACATACTAGGGTTCCATGTAGGAAAATATGGATATGGAAGAAAAATCTAACCATCAGTTATATGATGGATAGTGGTAGAGAACATGGCTATGAAAAGGCCAACAATCCCAAAGCCATAAATTAGTGATGATTTAAGGTACCATCTAGGAAAACATTTTTGTTCTAAGTTGATTTTCTTAATATTGAAGAATTTATTTATGATATTGGCTAAGATCATAAGGAGATATACTTACTTTATAATTAGAGTTTTATCCATTAATAAATTTCTACCACAAACTCATCTTTCACTCTAAAAGATAATAGAATGTAAAAAAAATTCTATTTACACTATTCTTATAGGGTTCCAAAATAAACGAATTTATAATTCATCTACAAGATATTTTAATAAAAACTACATTATTTAATCCATGACATCTCGTGGGCCAGTGGTAGGTGATACACCCTTGTCGCCCTTCGGTTGCGGGTTCAAGTCTCGCTGCCTTGCCGGACGCGACGGGTTGTCGTCCGACCTCCGGGTTGTCCTTTTATGGCAATCCAAAATAATCCAAACTAGAACTATCCAAAATACTTCTCTCCAAACTCACATTCCAACATTTATAAGGATGGTAAACACAATAGAGATCCTTTTTACCCCGTAATAGCATATGAATACCTTCATCATGTATTACCATATTCATTATTGATTACATTCATGCTCCCTTATTCCATATAGAATGCTGGATATACTTCATTAATCCAAAAATGTTTTAAACCCCAACAATGATGTAATATACAAATCATTAATCAGTTCCAAGGTAGTCAAGAATATCCAATATATTTTATCCAAAACAATCACATATTATTCCAAAATCACTACCTAAGTATCAGAACTATATTATGATTTATCATTATCTCAACCATATATTTTCCAAAAATTTATCCTTATATTGAGTCACTTTTCATTGTTCCACACAATCTCAAGTCCTTAATGAAATAGTACTGCAGTACAATCCTTATATACTCCATAATTATTATAACAATTACATTGTTGATACAACACTCAATTGAAATAATCAACATAAGAACTCTAATCATTCCTCTTCATTTGTGGTAGTATCATAACTTGATTATTATCCAATAACATCATTTGCGGCATAGTCTGATGACTGGGACATAGGTTCGCGTAGTGTCCAAACTCCTAGCAAATGAAGCATTGTACATTTAAAACCATTTTCTTACCCTTGCAGTCACGTACTTTGTGCCCTTTTCCTCCACACTTATAACAAACTCCCATTCCTTTCAGGAAAGTTCCAGGGTGTTTCTTTCCACAGTTACTAAATATGGGAAAATTCTTCTTTTCCCTATTCCCTTTATCCATATTTCTCTCTTCCATCCTTTTCTTCTCTTGCTTCCCTTAAAACCCATAGGACTCAGTAAACTCTTTACTTATCTTATCAACACATGATATTATTTCTTCATATGATGATAATACATGGGAGACTATTTCTCTTATAAATTCTAGCTTAAGACCATGAAAGATATGATCCTTCCTTCTCTTTGGATCATGTGCATTTCTGGAGTTCTCATTCCTTCTACTGGGCTCCATTTCTAAACAATGGCATACACTAGATCAGTTTATGAATCAAAATACATAATCCCATACTTATAAAACACTTAAAATAAATTGAACTATTTATGGATATAATCCATAATCATAAAAATGTCTCCTTTGAGGATTTATATACTCATAATCCCTTCATAATGATTTGTAAAGAAAATGAGAGTTATCCTAAGAATATCCCCTGGGAGTGTCGTAACCAAGAGTGCAGCAAGGCCCGTTGTCGTGCACCAGTTCCCGTTCGAGTCTAGCTCAAATCGGTGTTTTTGGGTTTTACCCCTAGGTACATCTGTGCCAGAGCCGCCTCTACCTGCTCGTATCCAGACAGGGATGTATTGCTCGGAAAACTCACAAAATCTCTACAATACCAAAATTCTAGGAAGTTCTTCTACACTAATCCTCAAAGTTCATCTTAGGTCTACGTGCTCTAATCAGAGTTTATCTAAATCTAGCTTCCAAGGTTTGTACTAAACTTCCTCTGATACCAACTATAATGCCCCGACCCTAGTTACCCAGAGTCGGTGCATTATTACATAACATTGGCATGATCACAAGAAAGATCAAATCTCGAAAGACTGATTGGTTTAGTAGCCTTGGAAACACTAGATATATTCATAAGTTTTACATTACATCATAAAATGAAAAACTACTAAAACAACATAATGTCTCCATAATCCACACTCATATCCCCACATAATATCCTTACAGGTCATTAATAATTACTTCTTCACTTCCTGGGAGAAATAAAACATAGAAAATGGGTGATCTAAAATGCCCAGTAAGGGTAACAATATAGCAGAAACTTTCATAAATAAGAATAAACATTTAAGGAAATGTATAACTAAAACAAAAGCCTTTCAAACTTGAACTTTCAACATGGTATGGCATAAATAAAATGAAATAATACCATTTACTTATTCAAATGGATATTCTACTAATCGAATAATCACATGGAAAATCAATAACCACTTTCATAATGTTGGAATGCATAATGCCAGACTATCATAACCACATAGCCAAGGCCTCGTGCCAAGACTACAAAAAAGATTTTGCCAAGGCCTTGTGCCAAGACACTAGTTTGTCTCATGAGACCTACCGATGCATCGAGGAGCTATAGCGGGCTCCACCCGTCACATATTAAGTCCAATGCATTCCCATATGAAAAGGTTTAAACATAACATAAACATTCGTATTAAAACTAGCATATGAAATTTTATAAACTATGAATGGTATAAAAATAGCACATCCACAGTCAAACATATCATAAAACCTTCAATACAATATAGAAGTTTTGTATCATAATAAATCAACTTCAAATAAGCGTAAAATCCATCAAAGGATGTTGACATAGATGAAATCAAAACACTTTTTAGAGAAATATCTCTTTCTATTTTTGAAATAATTTAAGAGCCATATAAAATAAAACATTTTCTTGAAAATATTCTTATAAGATTTTAAGGAAAGCTTTGAACATTTTATAACGGCGAAAAATAACCGCACCCGCCGTATAAGTTAAAAAAAACATTCTTACCCTAATTCTGTCGAAAAGGTTAAAAAGGACCTTGTTTTGAAAACGATAGAAAGATTCATCTTATAAAAAGTAAAAAAATGGTATAAATGACTTTAACCCATATTCTTGTAAAAATGTTTTGAAATACATTTTGAAGAAACATGGATGTGGATGATAACGAGGTCCCAGTAGATTATTACGTATAAACAACCTCGGATAATGAAGAGATTTTGAAATAACGCTTACCTTGTACTTTTCCTTGGTTGGGGTAGGTTAACCACCGGTATAATGGTGAAATAATTGTTATTAAATTATAAAATAATCATATATATTAATATGATATCATATATGATCTTTTAATATTGATTTGATAATAATATCTTAGTATTATCATTGTTTCGGGTGTTAACTTACTTGTTTTCTTTTATATGTTTTGTTACGTAAGACATGTTTGTAAAGGATAGGTTGTATATTTTTCATATCCATAATGATATCAAGTCTTTAAACATCATTATTTAAATCATCAAATGATAATTATACTTGAATGGATACGATGGAGAATGAATCTCATCGCGTTCGTGGAGACGGTAGTCCGTACGTACGCACGAGCGACAATATCATTCTTTTGATATTAAAATAATATATAAATGGATGGTATATAAAATATAAAGAATCATTAACATGTTATATTTATTATTTACATGAGTTACATATCATTATTATACCCATCCAAATAATAATATATTGAATAACAGTTACACCACGACGTGGAGACGGTAAGCCGTACGTACGCACGTATGATGACATGTTATTCAAAGGGTGGATAGAATACTGAATATGGTTGTACCATATTTATAATAACATCAAAGTATATATATGATACTGGAGTTATTATTTTAGAATGGTAACAACAAAGGAAGAAGAAGTGGAAGAAGAAATGAACTTGGAAAAGGGTGGTGAAATCATTACCTCTTCTTCGGGTTCTTCCTTTTGATTTGATCAAAAGGGCTCCTTAGGTTGGCGTTATGATCAAACTAAGGCCTCTAGGTTGTAGTGAGGGATGTTTGGAGAGTATTTGTGCAGAGTTTGGTCGAACCAAAAGGCTTTGAAGGTGTGATGAAATGAGAAGGAGGAGTGCCCTTTTATAAGAGGGGTGAGGGGCACATTTGGAAAAGCTAGAGATATTAGTTTATAATAAATTAATATTCGGTTTCCAATGGCTCAAAAGTTGATTATTTAACTTTTAAGGTGGGGATAGGTAGAAAACAACTCAACCAATATAATTTAGACAGGTTTGGATACTTATATTAACCATATCTTTAAGTATTAACTCTAAGTTAATTAGTTTCACTTTTACAATGTTTCTTTGTATTTTTATATAATATGGTTACTAAACTTACTACATACATACAAGAGACCCCCAAGTGGTCCATTAATGATGAACCTATCATGATATAAGTCTCTTGGCCGAACCATAGATTTTTAAGAATTTAATATCAATTAATAATATAATAATTGTTTTAAGAACTCTTTTATGTCAATTTTGACACTATTCAATAGTTGATTTTTGTGAAACTCATAAAAGATTTATTACTTTGAACAATGTCAATTAAATCAATTATAATATATCATATTATCCTAGAAAATTAGTTTAATTCATTAAAAGTTTCATATTATATTTATTTGGGTATTTATAATATCAATTAGTTTAATTTTTCACTATTATAGTAATTACTACATCATCATTGTGTCATAAATAAATTAAATTATTTAATGTATGAAAATTATAAATAAAGATTCACTAGGTAGGAAATCGTTTTATCTTTCTAATGAATATTTATAATCTAAAATACAACATATATAACCCTATGTAATAATTGTTTTTCTAAAAGATATATGCTTGTGTCATTTTTGTATTCATTTTAACTTAATTAAAATAATGTGTCCCTATCAGCTACAAGTGGCACCATGGGGTCCCCAAATCTACCCAAAGATGCCTATGGTCGAACATGTATCACCCAATAAGGCTAGGACACGTTTTAGGATAATTATTATTATTATAATATTATTTTTTAACCCTTATTTACCAGATTTACCCTTAACCATGGTAAATAAAATATTTACCACAGTAATTATTCAAAATGCCTAAAAATAAAAGTTACCTATTTACACAATTTTGACATCCTGATTCCAAATATGGAATCCATTTTCCTAAATTCAAAACACATAGGTGGCAGAAATTAATTTAAAATTAATTCCCGCTGTCAAAACAAAAAGCGTGTTTTTAAGAGATAATAACTATCAAAAGATTGACACTTGTTTATGTTCGGTTTAATTGTCAAATTATGTCCAATGACCAACATTATATTAAATGGTAAAAATATATTCTAAATATACTTTAAAACCACTCAAATTCATAATTTATCACTATTAATTATTTTGATTAAAAAAGTTGTTTTTAATTAAAATTTAGAAATTTTCACTATTCATCAAAATATGAAAGTTACCCGAAAAGTACCAAAATTTCACCTTAGGCTAAATTCGATATTCCGAATCCAGAAATGAAGTCCATTTTAAAATATAAAATATATATAATTTCGAAATGTAGGTATTACTATTCATAACGGCTAGTTTTATTGGTTGTGGTGTGTGTTAAAACTCAAGGTTGCGTACAACACACGCTACTGTATTATTCAAAGAAAGCGTACCATGGAAGCTTGGGATGTTTCATTTTAAATTTTTGATGTCCCCATTTATCCAAAAAGTTTAAAATATTGTATTTAAAAAGGGTTCACTATTAAAATTTGATAAAAGTGCAATATTGAAAATGAATTTGTTCTTGCATTATATCTAAGAAACTCATAATATGGATTCTAAAATTATAAGGATTATATAAAGTATAAAATTTAGATAATACTATTCATAACCTCTTTTGAATGGCTTTTTTTTTGTAAGTCATGGAGTGATTGAACTCAGTGTTTCGTGTAGTGCAATTTATTGAATTATATTGAAGAAATAACACACTATGAAATCTTAGGGTGTTACAGGAATTATGAATAGTAACTTCGGTAAATTTGATTTACCATAGTTAAAGGTAAATCGGGTAATTAAGGGTAAATATAATATTATAAAATTAGCCTAACATATGCCAAAATTCTATTGGATGGCTAAAAGTAGACCCATATCACCTAAGGGCCGGATTAGATTCATTTTATGGACTTTTTACTTTGAAAATAATTTAATTATTATTAAAACCAAAGAAAGTGACAACATGTCACTCTCTGAAATCTTATACGTATATTAATTTTAATTTAGTGATAAACATCATAAAACATAGAACAAGAATAGTCTCCAGAAATATAATAAAATTATCTAAATCATGATAATTTATTTATAATTTTTAGGGATTAAATAATTGTCATTAATGGTGATACATTAATGATGCCGAAATTATTCATTAAGTGAAAAAATCAGTAATATAGTTTTTATTGAAATAATAATACCCATTAAATGGCCCACAAACCTGACCAAAACTTATTATTAGTGTATAGATACACCTTAATCATCCAATTACCTAATATATAACCGTTTGGAGTCTTATAAAAGTGATTATGACACTTATATTATTTTATTTTGAATGATGTCAAAGTTGTCACCTTCATAATTTAATAACTATAAAAATATAAATACTGTGATTTTAAGATGGTAAATTCGAGTATAAATATTATTGTGAAAGTTAATATATGTATCTTCATAATTGGATTTTATTTTTAATTTTTATGCAACAAATAAGTATATTCAATAATTATACAAAAATGTTGTAGTAATTATTTTATTAAGAGATAAACCAAATAAATGGTTTTAAAAATAAAAGCATTAATATTATATGAACTATTTAATGTTATCCACTATTTTTATAGATACATATGACCTTTTATGAATCTATTAAAGCTTTTATTTCGAACATATCTTCTGTATATATTTTATTTAAATTCAAATAAATGAATAGTGTCAAAATTGACACTATTGTTATTTTATAAAAATAACATATTATAAAATTGATTAAAAATCACAAAAATATATAAGAATTATAAATTTAAATTTATATGGTCTAAAATGTTTTAATGATTCCAATTATATATAATTCACAACAAATAAGTAATTATTTGTTATAATTTAAAATTTAGAATGTTATTGCCACAAATAAAATAAAATTTATTAAGGATAAATCAAGTTGATAATGTTTAAAATAATTTTCTAACATGTCTAAATTTTATTGGTTGATGAGATTACAACACTATCTCATCTAATATTCAAATATGAGTCATTTTTGGAGGTTTTTAAGTGGGGTTAGATTTATTATAAATTAATATTTTTAAGATTTCCAAAGGTGCCCCTCTCCTCCATTATAAAAGGGCACCTCCTCCCTCTCTTCCTCACACCATCTTGAGCCTTCAAGCTCGGCCAACCCCTACCAATTTCTCCTCTAAACTTCCCTAGAAACATACTATTGGTCCTGGTCTTCTTCAAAGACCAATTTTAGTGCCCTAAGAGGAGGTCTCAAAGAGGCGCTTCAAAGAAGAGGTAATATCTGTTACCGATTCTTTCAACTTTATTTCTTCTTCTACTTCTTCTTATTTAGTTGTTTCATTATGAATTAATAACATTAGTATAACTAATATAATGATATGTTATTATTAGTATTAAACAACCCTATTTCACCATCTATCCATCCTAAGGAAAACGAAATCATCGCGCGTGCGTACTTACAGAATATCTTCTCCACGTCGTGGTGTAATCTGTTTTTCCAACACCACCTTACTTGGATGGGTATAATGGGGTAAAGAATAACTATACATAGTTATTATAACATCATACTTATTATAATATATTGTATCATCTTATCCAATTCAATTCAATAATTATGGGAACAATATCATCGCTCGTGCGTACGTACGGACTACTGTCTCCATGACGCGATGAAGTTCATTCTCCATGTTAACCATTTAAAAATGATTATAAACTATATATAAGAAATAATAATGAAATATATAAAATTATAAAGTTACTGGATATATATATATATATATATATATGTATGTATGTATGTATTCCATCTACTTAATTCCATTCAACTCAAGAAGGAAACAAAAACAACGTTCATGCGTACGTACGGCCTACCATCTCCATGAACGGTGTATTTCTTTCCATTTATCGATCTATTATAAATATGTATATTCTGAATATATATTATATATAAATCATGTTTTATATTCTGTAATTAAGTAATCATGATCTAGATAACCATATGAATAATTAAAAGTCAAAACACGAACGACAAATGAAACGATTTTACCCAAAATGCTCTTTAACATGGAATTTACAAAGGAATGGGTAATATAAAGTAATAAGTGAACCATATATGATTTAATAACAATGAATATGATTCTTTAATAAGTCAATGACATTATTTAAATCATTATACATGAGGTTCAGATACATATGAAGCATATCGGACATAAGGTAAGGGATAATTTTGCAAATCTCATTTTTATCTGAGATTGCTTATTCGTAAGTATTTACTGGGTTTATTTCTATCATCGATGTCCATGTTTTATAAAAGTGTTTTCATGTATGTTTAAAGTCATTTTTACCCATTTTTTACTTTTACTACATGGTATGTATGGAATCTTACTATTACGAGTTACTTTTTGACCTATCCGGCAAAAGTACGAAAAGAATGTTTTTTTAACTTATATGGCACGAACAGATTTTTACGGTTTTATAAAGCCTTATTTGAATGAATATTCCTTCAAAAGATTTCATGACTATTTTAAACAATATATCTTCCTTTTAAAATAGAATGATGTTTTGTGAAAAGAAATTGATTTTGAAGAAGAAATGAAATTTTCCCCAAAAATTCATTTCAAATGTTTTATCAAAACCATTTTCCATATAAGATGAAATTATTTCATATGTGTATGTTTTAAGTTTATTGTCTCTATAATTTACATGGTTCACTTTTATTATTATGAAATGTCCATTTGTTTTATATGGATTATGAAATGATGAGATGATGTTTCTGAAACCTATTTTATTCTTTCGGGTATGATGAATGTTTTAAGTTTATTTTGTGGCACAAGTCAAAATGATTTCATTATGAGATGGGTGGTACCTATATCTACCTCCAATTAATTGGTTAAAAGTTTATATCTCATGAGATAGACATGGCTGGAATATCCAGTTAAACTGGTTCAGTAATACAGGACTAGAATGAGGAGTGAACTCGATTCAGAAAGGGACTTTTTCCACTAAGATGGTCTTGGTAGCAATGCCTTGGCTACTATAGAAATCATATCATGTGCTTAATGGTTTCCACTATTACATGTTTTATTCCCATGTTATTTTATCATTCTTAATGTTTCTTTACGATCTATGCCTTACGTACTTCCATGTTTTATGTCATTGCTCATGCTTTTCATGTTTAAACATTATGTTCATGTTTTTAAGTTCAAATGTATATGGTATGTTTTATTTTATCCATGCTTACCCTTACTGAGCATTTGAGCTCACCCTTTTTATGTTTCCATTTCCCCAGGATATAAAGAAAGGTTTTAGGTAAAAAAAGGGGGAAGATCTTTATAGGAGATGTTGAAGATATTTCACCGCGATTAGAAGATTATGTTCAATGTTTCCAAAGTCACTAAACTATTACGTTCCTTGTGTGTCTGTTTTTGTTATGTATTAAGTATTCCGCTAAAGTAATGTGATGTCCATGTACGTCAAGCTTTGGGTCTCTACACCCAGACCCACAATTTTTGATCTAGTGTAATAAATACATACTTTACAAACCTAAAATGAATATTCATTATGTACAAAAATACCCAAGCTTCTAATTTATGTGTCTTTGGGAACTGAGAACATATTTCATCATTAACGTATATAATACCATAAAAATGTATTCATATCATTCATTGCATACCTCTTATATGTCGACTAAATCCTATATAATACTTCAGATCATTTGGGGGAATAACCAATGAATAGGTAAGTTAAAAACCTAGTATGTGGAAAGACGGAGAAGCATAATTAAAATGACATGACAAGATGTCTATAAGTAAGAACCAAAATTATATCATCAGAAAACCACAATGAATTATTTAGAACACAAATGAGGAATACTCTGAGGTGAAAACATTAAGCATGGGAAAATAAAAGAATCTTGTGTCATAATAATAGAACATTAGAATAATTATATTTCAATATTAGGTATTTTGGAATAGAAAAAATATTAGAGCATCATAACACTGTGTAAAAATCATGTAAAAAGTGTTTCAAAAATCTAGAATCACAATTATTTATGGTCTTTGAGGTTATATGAAATGAAGAAACACACACCCTCCGGGTCTCAAAAGGATAGACCAAAACCCTTTAAGTTTTGAAATTACTCTAAAACCATCAAATTATAATTTTAAACCCTAATATCTTACCATTTGATGACCCAGATACCTTTTTAACATATTCCAATGGCCCCATTCAATAATCATGTGTTTCACAATCATGTACCTGAGTTGTAAACCCTTCATACATCACCATTGGCATCATGAACATAAATAGAATATAAATACACCGTAAAATGGAGGCTCATATGATTTTAAACATGTTCATATGTATACCTACATGGTGAATCTATCATAAAGGGAAACCCCCAACTAAAAATCATGAATCACATTTCTACATAACGTAAAATGTTAAAAAATATTATCACAAAAAATGATAATAAAGATAGAATCATGGAAATGAAAAGAATAATCACATTAGATAAAACCATTTTCCATAGTTATTATGTTGATATATAACTCTATTACAATCCATCACATAATAAAATTTTCATAATCATGTATTTCAAATATAGATTAATCTTTTTAAATTATTAACATGAAATAAACCTGTGAGAAAATAATGGGTTTAGAATGGTTCAATAAATGAAATTATAATTGAAAAAATATATAGATTCCCAAAAATATGACAGGAATAAACTATTTTCTTCATTAAATTGTAGTATTAATAAAGCTAATACCACTTTTCATTAAATAAAACAGAATAAACAATGTAAAATCATGACGAGACATTGAGAATAATATTTTTAGCATCAAACATAATGTGACCTAGAATTCATCCTATTGATGTAAGAAAATGTATATCCAAAATAAAGAAAATTTTAAATTTAAATGGATGTCATTGTTCATGGGAATTATGATTTTTACAACAAATTAAATAAGAAAGGATTATATTCCTAAAAGAATGATTTGGGTTTGACAGTCCCTTTATAGAAATTTAGAATGATAAAATTTGGAATAAAGGGGTCTGTAAATCCATATAATGTTTTGGTAACAAAATAAATTTGTGAATTGGGATATAAAATGCATATAAATCATTTGAATGAATAATAAAAAATATAGATAATTCCTTGAGAATCATTAAGAGAGACTACCCCTTAATAACATTTTATATTATAAAATTAACAAAGAGATTTTTAATCACACTGGAATGAATTATCCTTCAAAATAATAATTATAAAATGAATAAAGTGTTTGGAGAGAAAATACAAATATTATATTTTAAAATGTTGTTAGATAAAGTGATATATTCCCAAAAAACAAGTTCAAGAGTGACCCCCAGACCATAGGCTTTATTTTATTTTTTTGGATGAACCAACTTTTATATCAAATAATGTATATTAAAACATGATTATATTAGAATATAAATGAGTTTATATAATTATTAATCAATTATATTTTTTTATAATTTAATTATTAGTTATTTTGTAAAAAATGAGGTATTCAATGAAAATTTTATTTATATTATCATTTTTCTTCATTTTTATTATTTTTATTTGAATTTATTTAATCATTTGTAAAGGAGCATCTATATTCTTATGAAAAAGATCCAGGATCAGGTAAAAGTTGGCCCTAAATTTTATTATTAAAAATTAATACAAGGTGAGATGCCATATGGTATTTTACAAAGGTGATAGTGAACCACCCCACACATATCAGCATCCACCAATGGTATCCACTAATCAGGGGATCTATAGGACCACATCAATCTCATTTCCATGATCACCCTATTAAAAACACATTGACCTTCTAGTTTTCTTCCCAATAAAAAATGGGAAATTTTTTTATTGACTTGGTTATTATGATCAAGACCTCTAATACAATATGGGATAAGTTTCAATGGGACATTTGTGGTTCTTACCTTCAGAGCATAGATAGAAACTACAGAGTTAGATTAAATCAATAAAGAATTGCATTATTTAAGAACAACATTCTTGATAGCTAAAATTTTCACCCATAATTCTACTTCATATGCACTGGAAATTCTAATAAAATTACAAAATCATCCCTTCAAAAAACCAAGGTGGGTTCATAAAATACCTCAACATCCGAAGGGCCTTGGTATACTTGAGGCCATACCATCAATATTATCATTGATCCATTAATTTATCAGAGGGATCCATAGTATATATTTAAGGACCATAGGTTTCTTGGTTTTTCCAATAACTCCCTGCCAATGTATGATTTGTTTATCGATGCCACTATTATTCTTTGACCCCTATCACCCCATTAAAGTACCATACACATCCATAAGTAAGGAATATCTGAATACATGAATGGATTGATTTTGGATATAAAATTTATTTTCATTTCGTTATTTCCAAATTGAGAAAATGTTGGACACAACTGCTTGTATAAGGAGGTGTTGCACTTGATCAGAAGATTGTCTCGCTCTACTTGTTGAGATCTTGATGTACTCTAATGATATAATAGAATTAATCATTAAACCAAATATGTGGCCTACATATTGATATATCTCATATGAATTCTCACAAATAATGAAAAGGTATTGTGAACTTTTTCATCCTTGAATAGATAATGGAACCCAGAAACAATGTGCTACCCAGCCCTCTTGAGATGATAATGGGTGGCAATCCTGTTCTTCTAAATTCACTAGATAAGAAGAAATATTAATGGTTGAATGAAATGAACATTAAATTTAGAATTCCATGTCAGTATCCTATTAGAGTTCCCACATTCCTTCTTATAGTATTGTTTGAAAATGAATTTCCAATTACCATTAGGTCTCCAAACAAATATGTCAATTTCCAAGAAAATATATTTTTTGATTTCCAACACAACCATCTAAGGAATAAAATAAATTTTTTTATATTGTGTAATTAGATAAACTATGGTTATCTTCAGTAAATCTAGATTATTTCTCATATTGTCTATAAAAGTCATATCCACCCACAAGGTGTCCCCTCAATTGTTAGTTGATTTTTTTCAAACCAAAAAAGGTTATATTATACTTGATGTCATTGAATGATATTTTCATCGAGGAAAAAACAAGTGGAGAAAGGTAAAATAAACACCCATCTTGTATTCTTCCTCTAAACCTTCTAAATAACCAATCACATGAAGAATCATTACTGGTTATTCGGTTCCATGTCAACATACCAACATGGAAAACATTGAATATTTTGAGATATTTCACAAAAATACCTCCCATTATAATTGTATTGATTTAATTGTCCACTGAGATTGTTATATGTTTCCTCTCATACACTAAACGATTCCAAATAAAATTTCATAATATGAAATGATACTATTTTATGAGACTCATTGCCATCAATAATGAGAGAAGGAGTAGAAAATTTTTTATGTTATCACTGAGTTGAAAATAAACTCCCCCCGTCACAAGACATGGATTTTTCCTTCCAATGATCCATTTTATTGGTGATTCCATAACACATTTCTCTAAGAAATATTCTCTTGACATTTCCTCAATATAATGGAACATGAACGTATTTTAGAATATGTGATCCATTTTTTACTCCAAACCTTTTAGTTATCCTATTTTGTTTTCTAATGAAGATTCCATCACCAAATAAAATATAAGATTTTCCCCATTTGATATCCAGTCAAGCCACATCATTAGAATGCATGAACAATTCCTTGATAGAAAATAGGATTTTCTTTGAGACATTCCAAAATAAAAGAATTTCATCTGCATACAACAACTGTGGTGGAATGAAGGCTTCCCTCACAACATTATTTAGTTTATACATTGCATCCTAAGAAATATCAATAATGTATCTAACTAGATAATCTTCAGCAATTGCAAAGAGATGCCTTGGGAGTGTATCCCTAAGCCTGACACCCCATGTGCATTGGAAAAAAGCCTCTGGGGGACCCATTCATGAGGATAGATAGCCCTATGGATGATAAAATGATGTATGTTAATCTAATGAACCTGTTGGAGAAGCCATATCTGTTGGGTCGGAGAAAAACGGGGAATGATGGCAAGAGGGGGGGTGAATTGCCTTTTTAAAAAAATTGATTAACAATTTAAAAATCAAAGTAAAGTGCAGCGGAAAATAAAGAGGCAAGACACACAAAATTGATAACGGAGTTCGGCCAAAACCCGGCCTACGTCTCCGCTCCCAACTCAACCGTTGAGAGATTCCTACCGCTTGCTTTTCAATGGTTTTAGCAAGAAACCCACTAGGCTTTGAGGTAGCACTAGGACCTATTACAGCTTGCTTTTATTGGTTTAGCAAGAACCCACTTGCTTTTGATGGTTGAGCAAGAACCCACTAGCCTTTTTAACGGGTGAAGGCTAGCTCACCGTGACACGAGCCTTTTAAAAGGGAAGGCTTGAAGAAACCTCTTCACACCTTTGTGGTGGTGTGAAACCCAAAAGAAAGGGGGATGAGAAAAGGGTTGGGGTTTGTAGGCACAAACCCAATTTTAAGCTCAAAATAAATAAACAAGAAAAACCGTATATGAGGAAGTCTTGGGCGCCTTTGATTGGATGGAGATGTTGAAGGCCGCTTCCAAGCTTCTTTGGAGGAGCTCCTTGGATGTGAAAGTGGATGGAGCACTTGGGGTTCCTTTGAAGTGGCTCGCCGGAGGATTGCCGAATGATGGAAAATATGTCCGTTGGCTTCACAATAGTTCCGGTTAGTGTCCGGGGCTTCCTTGGCCTTTATTTATAGGCATGGAACCCTTGAGGAGGCTTCGGAGCCGTTGGAGAAGTCCTCGGAGCCGTTGGAGGCCAAAAGAAGGTTGACTGGTCAAACCCAACGGCTAGTTTGACTGGGCTACCGGCTGGCCGGTACAGCTCCACCGGCTGGCCGGTGCCTTGGAAGTTGAGGAGAAACTTGGTCCAGGCTCCACCGGTCGACCGGTGGAGGAGCCACCGGCTGGCCGGTGGCAAGACAGTAGCAAATACTATTTGGGCTGGGTGCCACAGGTCGACCGGTGACAGAGCCACTGGTCGACCGGTGGAACCTGGCAGTGGGCAATCCCTCTGCCAGTTCCACCGGCTGGCCGGTGCTATCACACCGGTTGGCCGGTGGACTGAATTTCAGTCCATTTCTTGTCCATTCTTGGGCCAATCCTTTGGCAATCTTTTGCCTATCATCCACAACACTTAAAAACAAAGTTAAACACATATGAAAGTGATTGTGATCATGAAAATCAAAGAGTGTGGGGTACAACAATCTCCCCCTATTTTGATGATCACAATCACTTATCAAAGCAATGTAAAAACTTAAATGAAAGGCATGCTTTAAATGATAAATTGAAAAGAAATACTAAGCATGAGAGAAAAGATTCTCCCCCAATCAATCAAGAAATTTCTCCCCCTTTGTGATTATCAAAATAGAATGGGGCATAAAACTTGATTGAGGGAAAAATTGAAAATCAAGATTTTAAACCAATTGAAAATAATACCAATTGTTGAAAAATTTGAAATGAAAAATGAATAACAGTTTGAATTGAAAGTTTTGAATCAAAATTGAGATGAAAATTTTGAATTGAAAGTTTTGAATCAAAAACCAATTGAAATTTGAAATTTGAAACCAAATGAAATTTTTTGAAATGAAAAATTCGAATTGAATATTTTGAAACCAAGAGTTGAAATTGAAAGTTTGAATCGAAAATTTTGAAATTGAAATCAAAAATTTGAAAAGAGAATTTTGAATGAAAAATTTTTAATTCACAAAAAGACTTAAAAGAATCTAACTCCCCCTAAATAAAAACAATAAATCACCGGGGAGAGGAAATAAATTTCGGCCCGGAGAGACTCGCAAGAAGGGATTTCTCAATCCAAACTTGTCTCATAGCGGGTCTTCTCCTATAAAATTCGTCCGAATAGAAAAAAGACTTGGGTTGGCCGTACCGGGCATTTTTACAATTACACTCATAAATGAGGTGCCCGTGTTTCTTACAATAATTACAAAATTTATAACTAGAACTCCTTACAAAAACAGTGGGTGCATGGGAGGAGGAAGCTATATTGGAATATCCTAGCCCTTGGGTGGTTCTAGAAATTCGTTGGGAACCAAGCAAATTGTTCAAATTTTGTTCCCCTTGTGTGAACTTAGCTAGGGTTTCTCTAAGGTCTTTGATGGTTGATTCCATGGAATCAACATTTGGAAAATTTTGGATTTTGAGGGAGAGTTCCTCCTTCTCTTTGAGAAGTTGGTCTTTTTCGGAGGAAAGTTTTTTGAAATTCTTTTTCAAAGCGACAAATTTTGAAGATAAAGCATGAAAACCTTTTTCCAATTGATCTCTTGCGTGAGAGAGTTCTTCATAGGATAAATGATTCAATGAATTAGAAGAACTAGAGGAGGAAGAGGAGGAAGAGGAGGAAGATACCTCATGTTTTGCCATTAGGCATTTTTTACCTTGGTCGCTCGAGGAGAAGGAGGAGAATGAAGAGGTGGAGCTATCACTCCATGTTGCCTTTGAAGCCTTCTTCTTCTCCTTTTTCTTGGCCCTTTTCTTGTGGAGTGGGAAATTGGGCTTGACCTTTTCATCGGGTTTTAGCTTTTGAATGGGTTCTTGCTTTTGAGCGGGTTCTTGCTTTGGAGCCTCGCTAGTACCTTCATAGGTTAGTTCTAACAATTTCCAAATAGCATGAGAAGATGTGCAAGAAGAAATATGATCAAAAACATTACGATCTAAGCCACAATGAAGAGCATTCATGGCTTTGCCATCAAGCTCGAAATTTGTAATGTCGGCGGCGGTCCATTTTGACTCATCGGGAGAGGAGAGGGAAAATCCTTGCATAACAATTTTAAAAAAAGGATAGCTAATGCTTTTGAGAAAAGTTGACATGCGGGTTTTCCAAAAAGAATAATCGGCTCCATCAAAGAATGGAGCACGATCCAAAGAATGTCCTTCGAGAGTTTGAGAAGAAGAAGCGGTAGAAGCCATCAAAAAAATAGGATCTTTAATTTGAAACCGGTTAGGGAATTATTCAAATACGTCCTCTGATACCAATTGTTGGGTCGGAGAAAAACGGGGAATGATGGCAAGAGGGGGGGTGAATTGCCTTTTTAAAAAAATTGATTAACAATTTAAAAATCAAAGTAAAGTGCAGCGGAAAATAAAGTGGCAAGACACACAAAATTGATAACGGAGTTCGGCCAAAACCCGGCCTACGTCTCCGCTCCCAACTCAACCGTTGAGAGATTCCTACCGCTTGCTTTTCAATGGTTTTAGCAAGAAACCCACTAGGATTTGAGGTAGCACTAGGACCTATTACAGCTTGCTTTTATTGGTTTAGCAAGAACCCACTTGCTTTTGATGGTTGAGCAAGAACCCACTAGCCTTTTTAACGGGTGAAGGCTAGCTCACCGTGACACGAGCCTTTTAAAAGGGAAGGCTTGAAGAAACCTCTTCACACCTTAGTGGTGGTGTGAAACCCAAAAGAAAGGGGGATGAGAAAAGGGTTGGGGTTTGTAGGCACAAACCCAATTTTAAGCTCAAAATAAATAAACAAGAAAAACCGTATATGAGGAAGTCTTGGGCGCCTTTGATTGGATGGAGATGTTGAAGGCCGCTTCCAAGCTTCTTTGGAGGAGCTCCTTGGATGTGAAAGTGGATGGAGCACTTGGGGTTCCTTTGAAGTGGCTCGCCGGAGGATTGCCGAATGATGGAAAATATGTCCGTTGGCTTCACAATAGTTCCGGTTAGTGTCCGGGGCTTCCTTGGCCTTTATTTATAGGCATGGAACCCTTGAGGAGGCTTCGGAGCCGTTGGAGAAGTCCTTGGAGCCGTTGGAGGCCAAAAGAAGGTTGACTGGTCAAACCCAACGGCTAGTTTGACTGGGCTACCGGCTGGCCGGTACAGCTCCACCGGCTGGCCGGTGCCTTGGAAGTTGAGGAGAAACTTGGTCCAGGCTCCACCGGTCGACCGGTGGAGGAGCCACCGGCTGGCCGGTGGCAAGACAGTAGCAAATACTATTTGGGCTGGGTGCCACAGGTCGACCGGTGACAGAGCCACCGGTCGACCGGTGGAACCTGGCAGTGGGCAATCCCTCTGCCAGTTCCACCGGCTGGCCGGTGCTATCACACCGGTTGGCCGGTGGACTGAATTTCAGTCCATTTCTTGTCCATTCTTGGGCCAATCCTTTGGCAATCTTTTGCCTATCATCCACAACACTTAAAAACAAAGTTAAACACATATGAAAGTGATTGTGATCATGAAAATCAAAGAGTGTGGGGTACAACAATATCAACTCGTGATATTAAACAAAAATATATATAATTAGATTGTAAAAATCCATGGAGATATCAATTTTAATAGAAAAGTTACATTCATTCAACATCATCTTCCTAATATTATAACATTCAAAGAATGTGAATAGGCAGTTCTGAATGCATCTACCAGGAAAAAATCCAAAATAATTTGAGGTGATATGATCCTAAAAAATCCCCGCATCTAGGAAATCATAAATTTAATGATGACATTAAGAATCGTATTTCAAATAGCTGCCAGTCTGATGTTCTTAATATCATTTGAATTTTTCTTTTTTACGGATCAAGGAAATGAAGATTTAATTAATTACATAGGGAAAAGAAGCATGTGTAAATAATTCCTATATAGAAATCAACAAATCATCTTGTAGATTGTCCCAATAAAATATGTAATTAATATTGGTTAAGCTATCATGTCTATCTCCACTCTTCATATTAATAGAAAAATGAGCTTTTTTGACATCGTCTTTATCAGGTTAATTTATAAGAGCATGGTTTTGATTATCTTCAATGATGGTAGGGATATTTTCTATAATTTGTGATGTATTTTCTAGCTCAACATCATCATACAACCCATTAAAATAATCTACCAATTACCTCATGATATCATTTTAGAGGTGTTTAAATGTCTATTAATGGTGATAACAATATTTCCTACCTTTATCATATCCTCCATGTGTTGTCTACAGAATAATTTGAAGTGACTATACCCTAATTTAATTCAACTTTAACATTTATTTGATTCCTATACAATCTTTATTATAATGTTATAAGATCATCTAACTTATAATATTCTTGAAATTATTCTCTAGAGGGAGTGTCGTTATTCTAATTTCTGGTTTGGCAACAAGCTAGTTGATGTTCAGCATCCTTACTTTTCATGTCGAAGCTTTGAAAAGGAGTTTTTAATCCATTCCCATAGTAACCCTTTTGTGTGTTACAAATTCCTAACAAGTATATATAGAGGGATTCCCATTAAAAACATCTTCTAATCCTTCTAAATAATCACTCTACATCCCAAAGTGACAACCCATCCACTACTGGAATGAAATGGAAGAGGTGATAACCTGGATGTGTTGAAGAGATCCACAATTATGGGATTGTGATCAAAATGACAATTGGGAATGTTTTAAGTTGAGATGACATTTTCAACCCTTTTTTCACCTATTTTAATAATGAATTTGTCATGATAGCTTTCCTATTTCAAATTTAAATTGAACTTAGTCCATGTAAAATCATCTACAATGTTGGGAACCATAGAACATTTTCACTTCTAAATTCAAGAAAAGTATTCAAGAGCTGCTTTCCTATTGGAGTTAGAACCAACTTTTTCTTCTAGAGAAACATAGAGTTGAATCCCCCATATTCACCCATTTGTGAGCCACATTCTTAATGGTTGACACAAGGTCCCTCTATAATTATTTTCTCCAAATTTATAATTTAGATGAAAAGGAAAATGTATCATGAGTACTATGACCTAACATGTTAAAAAACATTAATTTTT
Organism: Viscum album; assembly: GCA_963277665.1. Lineage (NCBI taxonomy): Eukaryota > Viridiplantae > Streptophyta > Magnoliopsida > Santalales > Viscaceae > Viscum > Viscum album. Next base: position 160,510,236 of record OY728135.1, on the reverse strand, counting down.
TCAGTATATTGAGTTCATGTTACTGTCTATATTTTTTCATGTATAAGATTCTATAAGTGGTCCATGGATATATGGTGTCAATTCTGAGCAACAAAAGCCTATCCAATGGAATTCTATTTGAAGGGCTTCCACCTATACATTGAAAAAAAGGTCTTCCTCGCCTCAATTAACATCATTGGTTCTTCAATTCAAATTAAGCTCAGTTTTTTCCCATGATATAATTATTAAGGGATCTGGCCAATAGGTGATTTGATAGACCTTGGCAATTCTAATTGAAGAGCATTATTAGAGAAGTGTTTCTCGTTAGGTCATAGGGCCCCCTTATTTTTCAATAATTGTATGACCTTTCTTATTTCTACTTTAACTTTTTTCTTTCCATCATCTTGATTAACCTTCTATATGTCTTCCTCGATGTTCTTGTATTCCATTATATTTATCTAGTCACCGATATCCTAGAATTTCTCATTTATCCCATCCTGCACAAGGGGATATGAATTCTTAGCCTCCTCAGCCCAAAATAAGACAATTAAGGGAGTGAATCTATTTTTAGAAGGAATATTTTGAAGAGATTGAGTCCTGGATTCTTTTCTTTTATCAGTCTTATTTGATAGTAATTGTGGGAAAGATAATACATGTTATCATCATCCAAGTGGTTCATAGGATGATTCCCACATAATCCATTACTGGTGAGTTAATCCTATGAGTTCTTATGTATGCTTCCAACATTACATGATGTTTGTGTTACACCATTAAAATCATCTTTCTATAGGGGCCCCATATTTATCAATATCATATAATTTTTGGTATGAGATATTCCTCCCTCTATATCTCCATTAGAGAATATTGCTAAAGGGTTTTCTTGTGAATTACCAATAGGGTAATGTTTTCCCACTCCATCATTGGTGTAATTCTGATCCCATGTGTAACACCCCAAGCTTCTATGTTACGCTTCTCTTTGAATAATGAGATAGCGTGTGTTGTACGCAATACCGAGTTCTAACACACCAGAACCAATCAAACTAGCTGTTATGAATAGTAATGTCTACTTTTTGAAATTATATATATTTTATATTTCAAAATGGAATTCATTTTTGGATTTGGAATATTGAATTTAGCCTAAGGTGAAATTTTGGTACTTTTTGGATTACTTTAATATTTTGATGAATAGTGAAAATTACTAAATTTTAATTAAAAACAACTTTTTTAATCGAAATAATTTATATTGATAAATTATGAATTTTAGTGGTTTTAAAGTATATTTAGAATATATTTTTACCATTTAATACAATTTTGATCATTGGACATAATTTCACAATTAAATCGAACATAAACAAGTATCAATATTTTGATAGTTATTATATCTTAAAAACACGCTTTTTGTTTTGACAGCGGGAATTAATTTTAAATTTATTTCTGCCACTTCTGTGTTTTGAATTTGGAAAAATAGATTCCATATTTGGAATCAGGATGTTCAAATTGTGTAAATAGGTAACTTTTATTTTTAGACATTTTGAATAATTACTTCGGTAAATATTTTATTTACCATGGTTAAAGGGTAAATCCGGTAAATAAGGGTTAACAAATAATATTATAATAATAACAAATTACCCTAAAACGTGTCCTAACCTTATTGGTTGATATATGTTCGACCGTAGGCATCTTTCGGTCGATTTTGGGGCCCCATGGTGCCACTTGTGAGTGATAGGGACACTTTATTTTAATTAAGTTAAAATGAATACAAAAATGACACAAGCATATATCTTTTAGAAAAACAATTTTTACATAGGTTTATATATGTTGGATGTTAGACTATAAATATTCATTAGAAAGATAAAACTATTTTTTACATAAGGATATTTTATTTATAATTTTTATACATTACATAATTTAATTTATTTATGACACAATGATGATGCTGTAATTACCATAATAGTGAAAAATTAAAATAATTGATATTATAAATACCCAAATAAATATAATTTCAGACTTCTTATGAATTACACTAATTTATAGGATAATATTACATATTATTATAGATTAAATTTACTTTTTTCGAAGTAATAATTCTATTATGAGTTTCAAAAAAAATCAACTATTGAATAGTGTCAAAATTGACATAAAAGAGTTTTTAAAACAAAAATATATTATTAATTGATATTAAATTCTTAAAAATCTATTTATCGGCCAAGAGACTTATATCATGATATTTTTATCATTAATTGACCACATGGGGGTCTATTGGGTGTATATAGGATGTTTATTAACTATATAATATAAAAATACAAAGTGACATGGTAGATGTCAAACTAATTAACTAAGAGTTAAAACTAAAAGATAAGGTTAATATAGTAACCCAAACCTGTCTAAATTCTATTTGTTGAATGCTATTCGACCTATCTCCACCTTAACCTTTGAATAATCAACTTTTGAGCCATTATAAACCTAATATGAATTTATTATAAATTAATATTTCTAGCTTTTCCAAAGGTGCCCCTCACCCCTCTTATTAAAGGGCACTCCCCCTTCTCATTACTTCACACCTTAAAATCCTTTTGGATCGGCCAAAATCTACCCAAATAATCTCTCAACTTCCCTCACTACAACCTAGAGGAATTAGTTTGATCATAAAGCCAACCTAAGGAGCCTTTTTGATCAAATCAAAAGGAAGAACCTGAAGAAGAGGTAATGTTTTCACAACCCTTTTTCAAATTCATTTCTTCTTCCACTTCTTCTTTCTTTGTTATTACCATTATAAAATAATAACTCTAGTACATTATATATACTATGATGTTATTATAAATATGTTACAACCATATTCATTATTCTATCCACCCTTTGAATAACATGTCACCATACGTGCGTACGTACGGCTTACCGTCTCCACATCGTGGTGTAATTGTTATTCAATATATTATTATTTGGATGGGTATAATAATGATGTGTAACTCATGTAAATAATAAACATAACATGATAATGATTCTGTATATATGATATACTATCCAATTATAAATTATTTTAATATCAAAAGAAAGATATTATCGCTCGTGCGTACGTACGGACTACCGTCTCCACGAACACGATGAGATTCATTCTCCATCGTATCCATTTAATTATAATTATCATTTGATGATTTAAAAATAATTTTTAAGGACTTGATATCATTCTGAATATGAATAAGATACAACCTATCCATGAAAAACATGGATTAGGTAACAAAACATATAAAAGAAAACGAGTCAGTTAACACCCGAAACAACATTAATACTAAGATATTATTAACAAAGCAATGTTAACATATCATATATGATATCATATTAATATATTTGATTCTTGTATAATTTAATAACAATTATTTCACCATTATACAGGAAATTAACCTACCCTCAACCAAAGAAAATTACAAGGTAAGGGTTTATTTCGCAATGTCTTCATTATCCGAGGTTGTTTATACATAATAATCTATTTGGATTTCTTTAACATCCACATCCATGTTTCTGCATAATGTATTTCAAAACATTTTTACCATTTACAATAATATGGGTTAAAGAAATTTATACCATTGTTTTACTTTTATAAGAGGTTTATAGAGGAATCATTCCATCGTTTTCTAAACAAGGTGCTTTTTAACCTTTTGACAGAATTAAGGTAAGAATGTTTTTTTTACTTATACGGTGGGTGCGGCTATTTTCCACTGTTATAAAATCTTCAAAGCTTCCCTTACAATCTTATAAGAATATTTTCAAAGAAAATGTTTTATTTTAGAAATATATTACTCTTAAATTATTTCAAAATAAAAAGAGATATTTCTCTAAAAAGAGTTTTGATTTCATCTATGTCAACATCCTTTGATGGATTTTACGCTTATTTGAAGTTGATTTATTATGAAAAAAAAACTTCTATATTGTATTGAAGGTCTTGTCATATGTTTGACTGTGGATGTGTTATTTTTATACCATTCATGGTTTATGTATGAATTATTTTCATTTCGTATGCTAGTTTTAATACGAATGTTTATGTTATGTTTAAACCTTTTCATATGGGAATGCATTGGACTTAATATGTGACGGGTGGAGCCCGCTATAGCTCCCCAATGCATCGGTAGGTCTCATGAGACAAACTAGTTTCTTGGCACAAGGCCTTGACAAAATCTTATTTGTAGTCATGGCATGAGGCCTTCGCTATGTGGTTATGATAGTCTGGCATTATGCATTCCATCATTATGAAAGTGGTTATTGATATTGCATGTGATTATTCGATTAGTAGAATATCCATGTGAATAAGTAAATGGAATTATTTAATTTTAATTTTTCCATACTATGTTTAAGTTCAAGTTTAAAAGGCTTTAGTTTTAGTTATACATGGCCTTAAATGTTTATTCTTATTTATGAAAGTTTCCGCTGTTTTTTTATCCTTAATGGGCATTTGAGCTCACCCCTTTTCTATGTTTTATTTTTCCCAGGATGTGAAGAAGTAATTTATTAATGACCTGCAGGGATAGTGTGAGGGGATAAGAGTGTGGACTATGGAGACTATGTTGTTGTAGTTTTCATTTTATTATTTAATGTAAACCTTATGAATATATCTAGTGTATACAAGGCTACTAAACCAATCGGTCTTTCCAGATTTGATCTTTCGTGTGATCATGCCAATGTCATGTAATAATGCACCGAATCTGGGTAACTGGGGTCGGGGCGTTACAGTTGGTATCAGAGGAAGTTTAGTACAAACCTTGGAAGCTAGATTTAGATAAACTTTGATTAGATCATGTAGACCTAAGATTAACTTTGAGGATTAGTATAAAAGAACTTCCTCGAATTTTGGTATTGTAGAGATTTTTTGAGTTTTCCGAGCAATACATCCCTGTCTGGATATGAGCAGGTAGAGGTGGATCTGGAACAGATATACCTAGGGGTAAAACCTAAAATCACCTCTTTGATCTAGACTCGAACAGGAACTAGTGCACGACAACGGGCCTTGCTTCACTATTGGTTACGACACTCCCAGGGGATAAGCTTAGGGTAACTCTTATTTTCGTTACAAATCATTATGTTGGGATTATGAGTATATATTTCCTCAAAGAAAACATTCTTATGATTATGGATTATATCCATAAATAGTTCAATTTATGTTAAGTGTTTTATAATTATGGAATTATGTATATTGTTTCATAAACTAATCTAGTTTATGCCATTTTATAGAAATGGCGCCTAGTGGAAGAAATGGAAACTGTATCAATGCATGCACTCCATGTAGAGATTTCCCTCCTTCTCAAGATAATTATAGTGGAGACAGTGATGCAACTGGTGTCGATCAGCTAATCACCATACTGGGACAACTCACTTAGTTTATGAATAATCACCTTACCCATATGGAGCACCCTGATCCGCAGCGTGGAGGCTCAATGTTAGATCGATTCATGAGGCAGCAAACACCTACGTTCAATGGGAGTACAAATCCCTTAGTAGGTGAGCAATGGATAAATTCCCTAGAGAAAATATTTCAGGCTTTGGGGAGTAGTGAAAGGGAAAAAGTTATCATGGAAGTTTACCGCCTCACTGGAGATGCTGATCAATGGTGGTCATTGATTCAAAACACGAAGGAAGATGATTAAGTATAAAATATGGAATGGAGGGAGTTCAAAGATCTTTTTTAAGAAAAATAATTTCCTCATGACAATCGATCAGATATGGAAAGGCAATTTCTGAGTCTGAGACAAAAGGAGTATGAGAATGTCTTAATGTATGAGGCTAACTTTACAAGGTTAGCAAGGTATGATGGAGATTATATACGTAACCCTAGAAGTAAGATTGATCGTTTCATCGAAGGGTTAAAACCATTTCTCCATTCAGAATTAGTCTCATAATCCTTCTCGTCATACGAAGACATTGTCTCATGTGCTATCAAGACCGAAAAGGAATTCTTTAAGTCTTATGACTTTAAAGAAAATCAAGAGAAGAAGAGATCTGCTGATCAATCTGGGAATGGAAATAAGGGAAAGAAGGGAAAGGTTGAATATCCATACTGTGGTAAATGTGGTAAGAAACACCCCGGTACTTGCTTGAAGGGAACGGGAGTCTGTTACAAGTGTGGTGAAAAAGCCCACCAAGCTCGTGATTGAAAGGGGAAGAAGGAAGCTACCAATGTCTAGTGCTACAATTGAAGGGAGATGAGGTATTATGAAAATGAATTTCCTAAGCGTCAGGAGAACTTACCTCAGAAAAGGCCAAGGGATCAAGGCCAAGCTTATGATATCACTACTACTGAGGTAGAATCTCCGAAAGACGTGGTGGCAGGTAATTTAATGGTTTCCTCATGTTTAGAAAATGCATTATTTGATTCTGGATCATCGCATTGTTTCATATATTCCCAGTTTTCTAAGAAAATTAGATATTTTTAATTTGATTTAACAAGGGAGTTGTCAGTTAAAACTCTTAAGGGAAGTATCATTGCAACAATGTTTTGTGAATCAGTCCCCATTAGAGCACATAAATGTTCTTTATCTGTTGATCTCATCATCACACCTATGATTGAGTTTGATATAATCCTCGGTATGGATTGGATTTCGGACTATGATGCGAAAATTTATTGTAAGAAGAAGGAGGTTACGATTTTTGATGATGATGATAAGGAACACCTTATCTATAGAGCAGAATCGTCACCACCTAATTCTTATCTATATCCACCCCCAGTAGCTCAACTAAATTAAATTATTGGGGAGGAATAGAAAGAAATGTCTGTGGGTGAGGAAAGGAATGTTCAAATAGAGGATGTACCTATTGTGAAAGAATACGTAGATGTATTTCCGAATGATTTACCTGGACATCCTCAAGAACGAGAAGTTGAGTTTTCCATTGATTTAATTCATGGATCAAGGCCTATATCGAAGACCCCTTATAGAATAGCCATTGTAGAATTAGTTGAACTAAAGAAACAACTAGAGGAATTGAGTAATAAGGGATTTATTCACCCTAGTGTTTCTCCATGGGGAGCCCCTGTTCTTTTTGTTAAAAATAATGATGGATCCATGAGGTTATGTATCGACTACAGGGTGATCAATTCTATAATAATAAAGAACAAGTATCCCCTACCTCGCATTGATGATTTATTTGACCAAGTTCACGGAGCTAAATATATTTCAAAGATTGACCTTTGATCTGGATACCATCAATTGTGTGTGATGAAGGAAGACATTCCGAAGACAGCATTTCAAACCAGGTACGGGCATTACAAGTTTACAGTAATGCCTTTTGGATTGACTAATGAACCCTCTATATTCATGGATCTGATGAATAGAGTTTTCAAGGAGTATCTCGATGAATTTGTGGTGGTATTTATTTATGATATCTTGGTATAATCCGAAATCTACAAAGATCGTGAAAATCACTTGTGCATTATCCTGAAGACTCTCAGAAGACATGAATTATATGGGAAGTTTAGCAAGTGTGAATTCCGGCTTCAGAAGATTTATTTTCTTGGACATATTGTCTTTAAAGATGGAATCTCTGTTGATCCTTCTATGACCAAGGAAATACAAGAATGGCCAGCACCTAAGAATATAATTGAGGTATGTAGTTTTATTTGTTTAGTAGGTTATTATCAGCATTTCTTCCAGAATTTTTCCCGATTGGCTAACCCATTAACGAAGTTCACACGTAAAGGGGTTAAATTTGTTTGGAAAAAAGAGTATGAATAATGTTTCGATGAACTGAAGAGAAGATTAGTCAATGCTCTTATATTGATTCTACCATCAGGGAATGATGGGTTCGTTATTTATAGTGATGCATCGAAGAAAGGTCTTGGTTGTGTCCTTATGCAGAATGAAAGGGTTATTGCCTATGAATCACGACAGTTGTAAATTCATGAACAAAACTATCCTACTCATGATCCCGAGTTAGCAGTTGTGATCTTTGCTTTGAAGATATGGAGGCACTACCTCTATAGTGAAAAATGTGAGATTTATACTGATCACAAGAGTTTAATGTATATTTTCTCAGAAAAATAACTCAACATGAGGAAAAGGAGATGGCTTGAATTACTCAAGGATTATGATTGTACGACACACTACCACCTGGGGAAAGCAAACAAGGTGGCAGATGCTTTGAGCATAAAAGACCATGGAGTTTTGAACGTGATGAGAATTTAAAGGGATCCAATTTTCATAGATCTAGTTAAGATGGACATGGGAATAACCCGGGAAGGTGAAACATCAATTCTTTTTCAAATTGTTGCCAAACCATCTTTACTAGAAAGGATTAAGAGTTCTCAGATTAATGATGGAGAATTTCAAAAGAAGATTAAAGCTGTGAATGACGGGAGATTGAGAGATTTTGTGTATGAAAATGTAATTTTGAAATTCCGGAAGAGGCTTTGTGTTCCCGATATACCTAATCTAAAATGGTAATTGTTGGATGATGCTCATAGTTCTAATTTCTCTATACACCCTGGTAGCACCAAAATGTATAGATATTTGAAGGAACATTTTTGGTGGGACAACATGAAGAGGGAGATTGCCGATTTTGTGTCAATATGTATGGTTTGTCAACAAGTGAAAGCTGGAAGGCAACAGCCTGGTGGAGTATTGCAACCTCTTCCCATATCTGAGTGGAAATGGGACAATATTACGATGGACTTTTTCATGGGACTACCAAAGATGCCTAGAAGGAACGATGTAATATGGGTTATTGATGATCGTCTTACCAAGTCAGCACATTTTATTGCTATAAGAGATGATCTACCACTGGAACGTCTAGAAAGACTATATATTAATGAGGTTGTGAGACTTCATGGAGTACCCCTATCGATTATTTATGATCGTGATCCCCGTTTTACTTCAAGATTCAGGAAGAGTCTTCAGAAATCCCTAGATACTGAACTTCATTTGAGCGCTGCCTACCACCCTCAGACAGACGGAAAATCAGAACAGACTATTCAAACCTTAGAAGACATGTTGAGATCTTGTTCACTTGAGTTTCAGTGTATGTCGGATCAATATTTACCTTTGGTATAATTTTCCTATAACAATAGCTTCCATTCGAGTATTCATATGGCACCATATGAAGCGTTATACGGAAAGAGATGTCGCACACCAACCTGTTGGGATGAATTTGGTGAAATAAAACTTGTAGGCCCAGAACTGGAGGAGGAAAAGATGGAAAAGGTGAAGGTAATCCAAAATCACATCAAAGCAGCTCAAAGTAGGAAAAAGAGATATGCCGATAATCAAAGGAAGGATTTGGAATTTCAAGTCGGTGATCATGTTTTCCTGAAAGTATCTCCATAGAAGGGAGTCATATGTTTTGGTAAGAAAGGTAAATTGAGTCCCAGGTACATTGGACCTTTCGAAATTCTAGAACGAATTGGGGTTGTAGCTTACCGATTGGCAATGCCGCCAAGTCTCTACAAAGTTCACGATGTGTTCCACGTATCTCTGCTGAGGAAATACATGCATGACCCAACACATGTACTCACCTATGAAGAATTAGAACTGGAACCCGATATGTCTTATTGTGACGAGCCTGTCAAGATTCTTGATACAATAGAACAAGTACTGATAAACCGGACGACGCGTATGGTAAATGTTTTGTGGAGAAACCATAAGATGGAAGAGGCAACGTGGGAACCTGAGAAACTTATGATGAAGAACAACCCAAGTTTTTTCATGCGATAATATTCTATAAATTTTGAGGATGAAATTATTTGAAGGAGGGGAGAATGTAACACCCAAAGCTTCTACGGTACGCTTCTCTTTGAATAATGTGATAGCGTGTGTTGTATGCAACACCAAGTTCTAACACACCATAACCAATCAAACTAGCTGTTATGAATAGTAATACCTCCTTTTTGAAATTATATATATTTTATATTTCAAAATGGAATTCATTTTTTGATTCGGAATATCGAATTTAGAATAAGGTGAAATTTTGGTACTTTTCGAATAACTTTAATATTTTGATGAATAGTGGAAATTACTAAATTTTAATTAAAAACAACATTTTTAATCGAAATAAATTATATTGATAAATTATGAATTTGAGTGGTTTTAATGTATATTTAGAATATATTTTTACCATTTAATACAATGTTGGTCATTGTAAATAATTTCACAATTAAATCGAACATAAACAAGTATCAATCTTTTGATACTGATTATATCTTAAAAACACGCTTTTTGTTTTGACAGCAGGAATTTATTTTAAATTAATTTCTACCACTTCTGTGTTTTGAATTTGGAAAAATGGATTCATTATTTGGAATCATGATGTTCAAATTGTGTAAATAGATAACTTTTATTTATAGACATTTTGAATAATTACATCGGTAAATATTTTATTTACCATGGTTAAAGGGTAAATCTGGTAAATAAGGGTTAAAAAATAATATTATAATAATACAAAATTACCCTAAAACGTTTCCTAATTTTATTGGTTGATACATGTTCGACCATAGGCATCTTTGGGTCGATTTTTCGACCCCATGTTTCCACTTGTGAGTGATAGGGACACTTTATTTTAATTAAGTTAAAATGAATACAAAAATGACACAAGCATATATCTTTTAGAAACAAAATTTTTACATAGGGTTATATATGTTGGATTTTTGACTATAAATATTCATTAGAAATATAAAAATATTTTCAACATAATGATATTTTATTTATAATTTTTATACATTAAAGAATTTAATTTATTTATGACACAATGATGATGCAGTAATTACCATAATAGTGAACAATTAACATAATTGATATTATAAATACCCAAATAAATAAAATTTCAGGCTTTTTATGAATTAAACTAATTTTATAGGATAATATTACATATTAGGATTGATTTAATTGACTCTTTTGAATTAATAATTCTATTATGAGTTTCACAAAAATCAACTATTGAATAGTGTCAAAATTGACATAAAATATTTTTTAAAAACAATATTATATTATTAATTGTTATTAAATTCATAAAAATATAAGGTTCTTCCAAAAGACTTATATCAGGATAAATGTATCATTAATGGACCACTTGGAGGTATCTTGGATGTATATAGTACGTTTATTAACTATATAAAATAAAAATACAAAGTCACATGGTAATTAACTAAGAGTTAAAACTAAAAGATAAGGTTAATATAGTAACCCAAACATGTCTATATTCTATTGGACGAATGGTTTGGGACCTATCCCCACCTAAACCTTTGAATAATCAACTTTGGAGCCATTAGAAACCGAATATGAATTTATTATAAATTAATATTTCTAGATTTTCCAAAGGTGCCCCTCACCCCTCTTATAAAAGGGCACTCCCCCTTCTCATTACTTCACACCATAAAAGCCTTTTAGTTCGGCCAATCTCTGCCCAAATAATCTCTCAATTTCCCTCACTACAACTAATAGGCCTTAGTTTGATCATAAAGCAAACCTGAGGAGCCCTTTTGATCAAATTAAAAGGTAGAACCCGAAGAAGAGGTAATGTTTTCACCACCCTTTTTCAAATTCATTTCTTCTTCCACTTCTTATTTATTTGTTATTACCATTCTAAAATAATAAATCATGTATCTTATATATACTGTGATGTTATTATAAATATGGTACAACCATATTCAGTATTCTATCCACCCTTTGAATAACATGTCACCATACGTGTGTACGTATGACTTACCGGCTCCACGTCGTGGTGTAATTGTTATTCAATATATTATTATTTGGATGGGTATAATAATGATGTGTAACTCATGTAAATAATAAATATAACATGATAATGATTCTGTATATATGATATAATATCCAATTATATATTATTTTAATATCAAAAGAATGATATTGTCGCTCGTGCGTATGTACGGACTACCGTCTCCACGAACGCGATGAGATTCATTCTCCATCGTATCCATTCAAGTATAATTATCAGTTGATGTTACTATTCATTAGGCCGATTTACTATCCATAAGGGCTATATTACTATTATTAAGGGAATGTTACTATTTCATTGGTATAGGTTCTTTACCTTCTAAAAATTCCTCTTATTTCATTCATTTTTCATATATGATGTTTGTATTGTTTTCTATAAGTGATTTTATATGATTTATTCTATATGATTTAAAAATAAAAAGGGAAATTCCCTTAATAGAGCTATAGGTCATTACACACCATAATCATTGAATAGTGTCCATTCCTCGGATTCACAATTTTCTTATCCATCCTAATGGGATTCGCCAAGACAAATTCTATGTTCCAAAGAATGTGAGGATTCTAATAAAACAAATTCAAAATGAAAATGAAAATTGAGAAATTGTGTTTGGGTATTCGTTACAGGATTCAAGTCAATGTTATTTTCCTACTCCTGTATTTGAAGGAAGCCATGCCTCATAGAGAATGATCCAAAGATCCTTTCTCATCTATTATATCCAATTGATAGGTATACCATACGGTAGTATCCAAAACCAATAATGCCATATTCTAATAACTAAAAACCCAAATATCTATAGTCCTTTGAGTAAGATAATTTAATTTATAAATCCCTTTATGCTTCTAAATCAATACACTCATGATAATGGAGTAACTACAATGATATTACCTTTCCTTCATGATGTCTTGATTTTCTATGACATGAGCTATCTCCTCTTTTGATAACTATTCTATGAGGAGGTATACTAATGTTTTAGAAAAAAGGATTTGTAGCAAATTTAACTACTATGGTAAATGTTTCCCTCAATTCAGCAATATCCACAGGGGCACAACCTTCTTCTTTTGACCTTCCTATTTTGAGATGAAATATTTCTTTATACAAAACATTATCCTCTAGTGATGAAGATCATTCATTTTCCAAATGATTCATCTTCTCATGACCATTAATTGATTTAGTGTTTTCCTCATTTTCCCTTTGCTCCTCTATTATGAATATTACTATAAAAAAATATAAAAAAATATAAATCCATAATCTTATATATATATATATATATATAATTAAAAATATATACATTATTGATATGTTATACTAATCATCAATAATGGTGGATATAAGTAAGTAATTTTTAATATCCTCATAGGTAGTTAACTAACCATTTTTGGGGAATGTCAAAATAGGTAATGAAAATATAACTACTAATATATATGATAAATATATCATTATATGATTATGGTATAAAAATAGTATTCATTTATATATAATCTACACTGACTAGCCTTATCGGTTGTGATACATATGGAATTAATGATTGTCCTCATATGTGGTATGCCTATTATTAAAAAGGCATTGTTAAAAAAATTGGTGATATAATATACATATTATAACTAGAAAACACAATTCTCCAGTATCATAATAAAATGTATACATTGTTTATATAGCTTTCAACTGAATTAGTAATGATATTCTTAGAAAGATTATCTGAAAAAATTATGAATAGAATAATTATAGTGAAATAATAAAGTGAGATGGTTTACCAAATCTTAGAATATTAATCATTACATTGGCATTATTTCCCAAGATTATTTTAGTATCACATGGCCAGAATATCCCTAGTTCTTTAATAATACTTCAACGGATGGAATTGGGATTATTATGTTGAACCAACTATAATATACTAATATATATAACATCATTATACTTTAATTTTCATTACAAATCACCATAAATCACACCATATAACCAATTACCTCAATTCATTTGTATATTGTATCTAAAAGAAATAATATTTATGGACATTATTAAAAATCAATGAAAAGTAATCATCATATGTGATTTCATTCTTTACAAACCATATATAATACACATGTTCATTACCTAATGGATGGAAAGATACGAATGGGTGAGGAGAGTTACTCCATAAAGGTTAAACATTAGAGGTATAAATAATAGACTATAATTGAGTTTAATAATAACATGTGAGTATGAAAACACAATCAGTCTACATGAACAAAAGACATGGAAATAAGAGCCAATATAACATGAATAATAAATAATGAATCGAGACATAATGCTTTCAATATAACATGTGATCCAAGCCAATAGAATGGTGAATAATAATGTAATTATCAATATATATAGAGAGATAACATGGAAATATAATATAATAGAAAAATGTGTCTTAATAATGTGTCGTATATGTAGGAATATAAAACCATTTTACTACACATAACTTAAAAAAATGTGGATAAAGTCTCAAATAGGATATCTTTAACTTCCCATTTGTAAAAAGGAACAGTACAGAGTTCCATATTTTTTGTCCACTCGCTAATCCCATAATAATAGTGTAAGGAGTCCAAAAATTGATTGGGATCACACCATGATACCTTTAATGTCATCTCATGATATGTAAAGGTTTAATCCATTCACCGGTGTTTTGTGTTGGACCAATATAAGCCATAATTATTATCAATACATATGAGTGGCACATAAATATGAAAACAAAATTAAATTAATTCATATCTTAAGAAAATATTTAATATAAAATTGATATCATGAAAATTTTTGTAAATCATGGTCATAATTAATCCATAGAAATATGGCTGAAATATAATTAAATAATATATCTAGTGAATCATAAAAAATTAATGTATAATCACATAGAGAAACCCACTTTATAATAGTATTATAAAATTACTATGTAACATCGTTTATGTTTTGATAACATTTTCTTACAAAAATAATTCATAAAATATAAATTTTAATGAATGGATTAAAATATAAATATAAATTACTTTTTAGAAAGTAAAATACATGTGAAGGTATCTTAAAACCGAAAACCAATGATGATATATGGAGAATGTGATCGTGAAAAAAATATTAAAATATAATCCTTTAATAATTTTTAAAGGAAATTCCATGTCAATTAAAAATTATACATTGAAGTCATGTTTAAAGGGATAAGGATGTATTGAATGTCTTATAAAAACCCTGGACATGTTGGTGATTATTAATTAACTGAATGGAAAAGATATCATCGGATCCACATCCAAGAATCCATTTGGTTAAATTATGAACCAATGGGAGGTGAAGTGGTAATAAAAAAGTTAACACCCAAAATACTATAGGATAACATAGTAGATACTCTATTATATAGAATGAGTGTACAATTTCCTAGGATGAAAATTTAGTCATAAATAATATCAATTTAAAAGTGAGATTGGAAAATAATCTCTCACCTTTAGTATATTCATTTACAAAAAACTATTGACCATTTATATAATAAAGATTACCTCCTAAAGAAAATATTTAATTTTTTTGATAAATAGTACAATATTTTCTATTCAATTATGTTTACCTTTTTTCATGTACACTTTTAAAGTTTCGTTGAATTATATAGTTATTGAAGTTATGATTTTCTAACACAATTTCAAGAATGGTGATGTTGATAATTGTTGTTTTATAAGAAGTTCATCATTACCATATTATTAAATATTGTGAAATCATTATTTTTTTATGATTTCTATGGTTCCATGTTCATTATATAGTATGTATGGTTATGGGTTGTGAGAATAAACTTCATAATCTATATGATTCAGGTAATTTAGCAATAAAAAAAAGATAAATTATAATGAACATTAATATTTATATCACCCTATTTAAACCATATTTTCATCTTAAATTATAATTTAAATCCATATATTACTAGTATTTATTATTTAATATTCATCAGTGATAAAAATAATGATGTTAGTATGATATTGCTCATGTATGTGGCTGGATATACCCAAAAACAAAAACATTATATTGAGTAATTTTTATTTGTATACATCTATATTATAGTTATATCATTTCTATATAATGATTATGATGCTAAAAAAATATTAATGTATTAGATTATATTTATACAAAAATGATATTTGAAGGTAATTGACGTTGATGGAAATCAACTAGATATATTAAAAAATTGATATATCTCGAAATGAGTTCCTTTGGAATGAATGATTTTGTTATCTTTACCTGAATGATAGAATACCAAACTTGTAATAGTGATTTATTATAGGTACATTTTTCCATTTGTAAATATTTTACCAAATGAAAAGAGCGATTTTTGATTGATGGAAGAGGGATCCTTTTATAGGTGATTTTTACATGGCATTTTTATGAATACTAATTCTATAATGTGTAAGGATTCCATTTTACATGGAAAGTGGTGAAAAAGTGAAAAAATAATCAATATATATCACTAATAAAGGCATAAAATTTTTATATATTTCTTAAGATATTTTAGGAATTTGAAACATAATTTTATCGATTTATTTTTTTTCATTCCAATTGTAACACAATTTTTACCATGATAACCTTTTTTCAAATAAATGAAATTGAAATTACTTCATAATTTAGATTTGATGATTCCAAATTAGTTTTAAATTGAATCAAATAATCTTTATAAATATATTAAATTTAACTCTTAAATAAAAACATAAAATACATAGAAAAAATAATTTTTATATAAAAATGTTTTCTTAATCCTTTAGTAGTCCTAATATTATTATTATATATATTAATAAATAAATGAGTGTTAATATATTTTTTATAAATTGTTTCATTAAATTTCTAAAAATTTATCCTTTTAATGTGATCAATTAAATTTATTAATATAACAATAGTCCACACATAAAAAATAATTCTTTAAAAAATATCCCTTGATCAGATTAAATGTTTTTAATCGCATCTCAGTAATTATTTATCAAATAACCATTAAAATTTATCAAATTAATGGGTATTAGAATCCATATTAATTTTTATAAACAAAAAAATCATTCTTTTATAATAATAGAAATATATAATGAATAAATATTTTTTTATAATAGAATATTTAAATTTATTTTTATATTTATATTTACATCTTGATTTATTTCTTATAAGTGAATTTTATTATTTTTTTAATTGTAAAATAATAGTTACAGAATATCAAGGAACGTATTTTATGCAAGTATATCCAATGATAAAATACCAAATGGACATATATCCAGTGGCCATATATCTGATGACCATATGTTAACCGACCAGATGACCAATGTAAAATCATATTATAATCCTATATATACATCTCAAAAATTATTTATCCAAATATCTAAATTCATTTTCATGATATTTAAAATATTTTTAATTTGTTTTAGTTTTTATATAGGCATCATTATAAGTTTGATCTTCATGGAGAATTGTTTTGAGGACAGTTTTAACACTTTTGTAATTTAATTTACATTTGGTTTCAAACATTTTGAAATCTACCGAAATTTGTTACATTTTCATAGATTTTAATTTTTGTCAATTTTTATGGAATTAATCTACCATTATGATATAAGGAATGGTTCATTTTAGTTTGGTGTGTCATGTATCATAAGCTATAGATAAAGAAATATTTATTTATAGTTAAGTATGTACTAAAATTATAGGGTGTTATATTCTAACCCATTTAAATGAAATTGACCCTTGAAATATCATTACATAAATAATAAAATGGGGTAAGTTTTTCCTCTTTGATTTTATGGTCCCCACATTACTTTATAAAACATATAAGTCCTCTATAAAACATTAACTAATTGAGTTGTCTTATTTTGTATTAATTTTCTATTTGATATTTCATATATTGGAGTACTTCCTTATTAGAGAGATATTGTACCAATTATACAACATAACGATTAGTAGCTAACATAGAACTATAATGTATAACCTCATAAGTGACATATAAAATATAACATGCACATTTTATAGGTTCATTATGGGTATAAGGTGATGAATTACAATACTCACATGATAATGAATTTTAAAGGGGTTAATGTATATTTGGATGAACTTCCCTACCTACATAATTCTTATAACTCTTTTCCATGGTGATATTTAGATGGATACAACATCCCCAATTCTAAAATCATATTATCTTAAAAAAATTCCTGCTTAACTATTCTATAATTTTTTTTCTTGATGAGACATTTAATGGTTTGAATATTCCTAAAAATTTATTTAGTTATATTATATTTAAATATATTACACTCCATAACATTATACAAGAATAATGGAGTTATAAAACTCTTCTTATATAAATTCTCATATATACACAAGTGAGTGTTAGTATAAAATCATTTACCATATGACGACAAACTTCCTTGAAATCCAAAAAGCATGATCATAGAACATCACCCATGGTTTGAATGTTTATTTTATATTATCCATTTATCTAAGCATAACAAGTTGAACTATAGCCCACATAAGAATGAAATTCATATTAAAAACTTCTCTAAAACATCTAGGTAAACCATAGATGTTTCTCAATTATAATTTAGTGGTGTACATATTATATCGCAAAAAGATGATTTAGTTATATATATATTAATATTGATCATGTTAGAAATCCTCCCTAATAAAAATGAAATGTGATGAATTTATTAGGTGATTAAATTCTAACCAAAATGAAGTATTGACTAGATATGTATTTTAAGCCCTATGAACAAATCCTTGGTGTAGTTATTTTATTAGTATAAAGGAATTAGTAATAGTTGGATAATCCTATTATACATCTAACATTCAAACCTAACTTTTTGAAAGACCAGGAATCGTGATTTATTGTCAACAGTCTCCATCTTTATTTCTTCCAACTATATATGCTTCATGAAATCTCTATGCCCCTTTGTACTTCAATGATATATAGTGAATGATTAAATATGTCCGTAATCAAACTTCACATTGTTCTATTATATTATTCATATAGAATGTATATATTTTTGGATGTTATACTTCAATCACTCTAATGGTAGAATTTTTTAAAATTTCTTAACTTTTTATGAATATCCACTTCCACCTTATAAGATTCCTTGATCTTCGAATGGGTGGATGGTTAAGATGTAACACTGGAATGATTCAATATCTCAACTTATATTGTGATTTAAAGGTAAATCCTATGTATGTACATGAGTATGGGGTCCCTTTAATTCCTCATCGAAGATAATTTTACATGTTCCTTTGTACATAGAGCATCAAACAACCTTTTTTACCTTCCCGAGTTTGTATGGTATTGAGATGGCATAGTTGTTAAGAAACTCATACTATCTAATTTAAAAAATATTCAAATCCTTATATGTGAATATATACATTATGATATTTTTATAGGTATATATTTTACAAATATCATCATGGAGATAAATTATCTTTATCTATAATATAATTATCACCACTTCTAGTCCCAAATTATGCATTGGGAAATTTTGAATATGAACCTCTAATTAAAATAATACATAATCAACCACCATATCACATTAAATAAAAACACATCCAAATAAAATTTTGAAGAATCGTTATATATCATAAATTCTTATATAATTCAATGTTTTATGAGTTTTTCTACGATGAACCACCTTCTCATAAACTGATCGAAAATATCTTCTCATTCATCACATCAGTGGATATTGAACCCCTTTCGAGTTAACCTAATTTCTTGAAATTAATTCTATAAGATGTTTCTCATAGTTGTTTTCAAGTATCAACTCAATACCAGAAAAATATAGATCTCTATTATAGTGGATGGTCTAGGATACTAATAAGTCACCTTTATATTTTATGTATCCACAGATATACCATCATATGTGATTAATGACCTAAGAATGATCTTCTTTTTCTACAATCGACAATTTCATAATTTATACTATAGTTTATCTTTTCTCATGGTCATAAGAATACACCTTAAATGATCATTATAAAATTCATTTCATATATACTAGATGATAATATTATCTATTTGGACTAACAAAAATTGATTTACATTGTCTCTTAAGACCCTATTCATCAAATCTATAAATATAGTAGGAGAATATATAGGTCCAAAGGGTATAACTATGAATTAATAGTGTCAATATATTGTATAATAGGATACCCTAGGTATATCGTCCCCTTTTTTAAATAAGGTTTGACATTGATATCATATTTCAATCATAGTTATGTATTAATCCCCTATTAGTTAATAGAATAGGTAATTGATATTGGCTAGAGGATACTTGTTCTTGAAAATCGTCTTATTATGATCATGATAAAAAATGTAGAGTCGAATTGATCAACCTTTCTTCTTGAGAAAGATGAATGGTGCAACCCATGTTGGAACACTTGTGTGTATAAAAATATTGTCTATATTATATTTTAATTGTTTCTTTATCCCATTAATTTAAATTGGTTCATTCTATAATAATTTTTTTCTATTGGTATTGCAGCAGGTATGAGTTTAATTACAAACTCAACCACATGACCTACTGAAAGACATGTTAATTATTTTGGAAAAACATTTATTAATTGAATAAAAATCAACATATCATAAATATTATGTTTCTCTTATAAACATTTGAGAAACATAAAACCCTTTATTGGGTATTGAGACCCATATAATTTATATAACTATCGTATGGAATTTATAGATAGAATTACATAGATATATGATCAATCATTGATTTGGGATACAAAATTTTATTTCAATATCATTGATACTATTATGGGTTCTATGTATATATAAACATTCCATGTTCATAATTTCATCAAATTCAATTAAATTAGGTATAATAAGATTTTATGAAACACATTCTGACAGAATTTTATTAAAATGGAATTATAGAGATGGGATACAATCATCATATCACTTTGAGTTATCACCAAAAATTTAATATATTACAATTGAGGATATAAATTAAGTAATTAGATAAATTTGTATTTATTAAATAAATCATAGAACTAGGCTAAAATATAGTGTCTTCAGTAATGAGTGTACCTATCACAACACCAATATTATGATTTTTTCCTCATTCCCATAATAAAAATGATTAGTGTGATTATTAAATAAAAATATTCATAGTAAAAATAATATTAAAATTAAATCCAATCCTATGATATCTCCAATTATGATATTTCAACTTATATTATACTAGGTAAAACTTATGACACTCATATTTTTTTAAATATTACTTTTGGTTTAACATTAGTTTATTTGTGTTTTGTTAGTTAGTCGAAAAAATAAATCATACCCCAATCTAACACAAATAGAGATAACTCATCAATAATATACATAAAATTTAAGTCATATTACATGAACATTGATCAAATATCATAACAAACTATTCCATATCACCAATAAGATTAATTTCATTTGTGAATAGAGCCAGAAAAAAATTATTTTACAAACATTCTTTATCATCTCCAAGATATAATAGTCACACATGATACCCTCCCATACATATTATACATAATAACTTTATTAAATACCTAGGGAAAGAAAAAATAAGAAATTATAATCTCAAATCCTAATTAAGGGGTGAACATAGGTGATATCATTTGAAGAACACATGTTAGAATAAGATGAACATGTAGCTACAAAAGCATAATCAAGGTACATATACCTATCACAAGGAAATCATTACAAGTTAAAAATGAATAGTGAAGTTTGATGTAAGGATTTAAACACAATATGTGTTTTGATGTTGAATATTGTTGATTAATGAGCAAATTATCATGATCCATGATAATCGTATCATAAGAATTTAGAATTATAAAAATAATATGGAATATGAATATATAGAAAACATAATCATGGAATATCAATTCTTTTTGATATGGTAACTACCTGGATACTCACCATATAGATGATTGTGAACTATAGTGGATTTTGTTCAAGCCATATTCCATGAAATTCTGTGTACACAGCCTCATAGGGGATTTTGTTCACTCCCTAATTCTATAAAAATAGTGAATATAACCCATTATTGTATTTTCAAATTCCTCCATCCCTTATATGTCATATCATTAGTTATAATGATTTAGTTAATGAATTTTTAGGTTATATCATACTCACACAAGTCATAATGAGAAACTAAATATATATATCTATGTCTGTGCGACATATAAATTGTAACATGTATAATTCAATAATTAATTAATTATCCTATAAGAAATAAGTGAGTTTCACTAAAGAATTATAAATGACATGGTCATAATAAATCTAGAAAATGATGGTGGATGGTATAATAAAAGAATATTCCCAGTAAATTATATGAGACATTAATGCATATTGTCACATATGAGAATAATTTACATGATATTTATAAGGTTTATTGGAAAATATTAATTAATTATCCTTTAAATTATGGATGACATTTATTTTATAAGGATATATTTTTTAAAATAATATTTCTATAAATACATTTATGTTCTATATATAAATTTCATTGGAGAATAACGAAAACATATGAAGGACGCTTTGAAATAAAAAATGAATAGCACTATGTTAGAATCTGAATATATAGGAAATGAAAATAATTATCGATTTTTTCTGGAAAAGTATATATCAATATTAAATGAAAAATAATAAATCATATAAGGATCAATAATATTATATATAAATCTATATAAAATACATGGATATTGAATGTAAATATTCTCTGTCAAAAAAAGTGGTAGATTCGGCTTCACTTACATGTATCCCTTTTTCTATGTTTTGAATCAAAGGGAGGTGAAGTGGTAAGGAGACATAAAAATGAAATTAAAAATATATAAAAAAATAAATTAGTTTTTAATTGAAAATATAATTTTATCTATTGAAAATATAATCATAAAAACATTTATCTTAATGTGTGATTGAAAAAAACACTTAACTTTACTGATGACATCCATGGGTAACCACTAACATTTTGTATAATAATTATTACTATATATTTCCCTTATTGTGGAAACATATTCTTACATATTACCATTCATATGATTTAATTTTTTTCATTTATTAAATATATATATTTATATATATTTTATTTTCATTTTCATATATTAGTAGACTTGATAATCTAGCACAAGTTCCTATATAGAGATGTTGATAATTTTTATATGAATAAAATTTCATCATTCTAATATTATTAATAGTATATTAATAATATTGTTTCAAATAAATATATTACCACATTCATTATATAGATTTTATGAGTATGGTTTCAGAGAATACTTTTTTTGAAAAGGTTTTGTCAGGTAATTTCTTAATAACATAAGGTTACACAATGATG
This sequence comes from Viscum album, assembly GCA_963277665.1. Classification (NCBI taxonomy): domain Eukaryota; kingdom Viridiplantae; phylum Streptophyta; class Magnoliopsida; order Santalales; family Viscaceae; genus Viscum; species Viscum album. Next base: position 160,487,254 of record OY728135.1, on the reverse strand, counting down.
ACCATTTATTTTTGTGTCACCCTTATAGAAACATATTAATATGAGAAATATCTATTTAATAAAATTTATTATAATATATAGTGAATTTATTTTCATCCATGATTAAAATGACTATGATGGTATAACATATTTTAGATATGTGTTTGAACCAACCCAATCGTGAACATGTTATACTATGGAATTATTCAGAGTATATAGCTATATTAAAACAATATCAGTTTTGAATAATCATAATTTTATAATGAAACATAATTATTATGCTAAATGATATTTATATAGATTATATATGTTAATATAATTGAATAATATAGGGAAAAAAGAAATACATGGATGAATTTCCATTATTATGGATTCTGAATGGTATTTGGGAATGTATTTTGAACTAAAAAGTGTAGTTTGGGAGGGGTAGATGATTTTTAATTTTATAGGTTATTTTTGAGTGAATACTAAATAAATAATCATTATATATGGTTGATGGTTATCATTTTACAATGAATGTGAATTTAAATAGAGAAAATAATTGTTATGGGATGTTAATCATCTTATGTTTACAACTAAAAGATAATTGTTGTCATAGATTATTCCTTTAAGATGAAAACATATTTATTAAGGATCCAATAATTATAAGTTAATATAAATAATTACATATTAATATATACAGATGACATATTAGGTTTAGAGATTTAGAGTATCATGAAAAAATCATTACATTATATAGGTAATACTCACACAAAGTGTCCATTTTTTGCATAAAAACCACTTTTTAAAATTCGCATTACAGTTCCATTAAGGGTTATTAGTCTCCTTTGAAAATAGTCATAATTTTAAAAATATTTTACATGCTATAGTTTCTATACATATATATATCCTTTAAAAATCATTTGAAAACATGGGATAACAAAAATGGATCATAAAGGAATAAAATAAAGGATAAATTAGAGTCTAGTAAAACACATGAAAATACTAGAATATGCTTACCCATTTTGAAAATTTATCTTAACCTAATAAAAAATAACATAGTAGAATATAAATATAAACCATTTCTCAATGAAAATTTTCTTAATCCATATAAAATATCTTGAGGAAAAAATAACTCATGAAAAAAGTTATTTAAAAAAATCATAATTATGTTCCCATAAATGTCAATATCGCATCAGATAAGAAAATTTATTAAAATATATAAATAATTATAAAATAGGTATCTTGGAACATTATCATTATCACCAATGTTCAGACGTGTTTAGCCAATGTCAAAAATTACTGATACTTATACAGTTTAACATGATTAACCTAGAGGGTTTTCACCCTCATTTTCACTTTTAAAGACTAAATCTTTCCCTAATGGATTGGTGAGCTATATCATGCTCACCCATTGTTAAAATATATATCAGGATCAAACATCATAATAAAAATTTTAAAATAACAATATATTTAATCAATATAATATATATTTATCTTTACCCATTATATTTTCTTGAATTATATTTCAAACTCTGAAAATGAGTCACTTTTGACAATTTCATTAAAATGATAAATAATATCTTTTTTCCATTGAATACTTTTATAAAAATATGATTCTAATACCAATGTGAATAAATTTTTATTTTAAAATACATGTAATTTTTTATTAGAAATCAAATAATGATTAACAATGGATTGTTGAAAGATTATCACCGACCATTAATGTTATAATGTATACTTTTTGTACTTTTTTCAAAAAGGTAAAATATAATCAACAAGAAAATATTAAAAAAATTACATTTTAGTTAACTATAAATATAGTAAAAAATATCAAAAGATAATTTTTGTATAAGTAAGAACATTATCTAATCATTAAACATGGCTATTAAGGAGAAAAGATGAATGAAATAATTTAAAAAACTAAAAAATTAGATTTTAAAGGAATTCCCCTTACCTCAAGTATCAAAGTTTTTCATATATAGGACTAACCTCATGAGAAATAAAATATTTCAAAATTCTTATTACTTCATTACCATTTTCATTTTAATTATTATTCTTATTTATTTTAATTTATTACCATGTTATGTTTAGTTAACAAATATGTTATAGTTTCATTGGATGGCTTTAGGTCCTTTAGTTCATAATTTAAAATAATATTTCTATATGTTGACTATGGAAAATGGGATCTTGGTTATATGATTTCAAAAATACTAATCATGGAACAATTTGTATAATTTTAAATTAAATATAATTTTAAACCATCCATTTCATGTCGTCATTAAAAATGAAATAATACATCCCATGGAGGAGGTAATAATAATGTACACACGACCAACATTTATATTTTTATGTTGGTTGAAAAATATATATCAAAAATAATATTTTACATTTTTTATAATTATTATATTATAAATGTCCAAATATTATTTAAATTCATTATTATAACTTTTTATGTGCGAGGGTAATGAAATATGAATCCCATCTCTTCATGGAAGTAGAAATATAGACACATGAATGAGTAAACTTATCATTTCACACCATATGGAATATTAAAAAGGTTGGTAATATATTATTTTTAAAAATTAATAGTGAAGTCATAAATATAAAAAATATTTACTTATTATATAATTTGATCTATCCATAATTGGTGGTGTTGAAAAACCAAAAACATTACTATGTGGAGAAAATAGTGTGAATATACGCATGAGAGATGTCTTAATATTCCATAAGATGGAAAACTCATAGAAAAAGGGTTTTACTATCATCATAATAAAAATTTCTCATAGTTATGATACGGATGTTATCATGTTTTCGTGGTTATAAATGATTTGAAGGTGGTGTAAGGAGAAATAAAAATTGAAACACATGCAATAGAGTTATACATTTTCTTTAAAAACCCACCATAGTTTTCACTATAATCCATCTTAGATTGGTCTTCTGGTGAGACCATGCTATCTAAGACATCAAGAGGATTATTTGGAAGATAATTTTTTAGGGATAGTTTGAGCTTTTTTGTTAAAATTGTGGGAAGAAGTGAGGAGAGGAAACTCCATTTTATAGGTGAGGAGTGTGGAACTCTTATAATTATTCATTTTTTAATATCTATATTATGTCAGTTTCATGATAATGTGGCTGTAAAAAAATAAATTTTTAAAATAAGATGATATGGTATGCAATCCTCTTTTATAATCGGAGTTAACAAAATATTTTTGCGATCTTGTCACATTTTATATTCCAAAATTAACCACGCTTTCCGATTTCTAAAGTGATAAATATTTACCAATGTTACAATTCATATAGACCAAAAATTAAATTATAGATTTTACCAAATATTATCCTCTTAATTCGAAATATGAAATTTAATTTTCATGAATCAAGATTTAGAAATTTAAAATAACAATTTTGTGATAAGAATTAAATATGAATTGAAAAATTGTTTTTATATAGATTACATAAAAATAAAATTTATAGAATGTAAAATTAAATCACCTTAGAATGAATTTTGATATGATAAATCCAAAAATGAAGTCCATTTTATCTAATTAATCAACTAAACGAAATGAATTTAATTTTAAATTAAAAAATAATTCATGGAAAAGGAATTAGTTTGGGTAAAACCATTTCATTTATGGTTTAAAATTATTATAAAATAATCACATTATATACAATTGCATAAATAATAATTATGAACATTTATTTGATAAGAAAGTGATTTTTTTCTATCATTAAATGGGATTTCACATTCTTACACCTTTTTATTAATTACTTATTTTTTAATTCATTCATTAAAGAATATGTGATATTGTTTTTCATTCATTTCCTTTTATTTATTCCAATGATGCATACTAAAAATGGTGATTTTCTATAAAATCATAACCTATTGAATTATATTATTCTTCAAAAATTTCTCTCTATATTCCAGAACCAGTACTATTTTTCCTCATATAAGGATTATCTTTATATTGTGTTACTTTTAGACTAAAACCATGATAATCTCCTATTATAGATTTTCTTAAAAATGAGAAATGAAATACAACTGGTACCTAAGTAAAATTATGAGTCAATGAAACTCAGTAATAAATATATCCCACTCACTTAAATATTTTATATGGTCTAATAAAACATAATCTTATCTTTCAAAATTTTAAAAAATGATTCAATCCTTTACAATTTTATATTTAATGGAAAATATAGTCACCTACCATAAATGAATGATCATTCATTTGGATATCTGTATTACATTTATTCATACTATGTGCTACTTTAAATCCCTATTGAATCATATTTACCTATTGGACTATATCATCTATCATTTTGGGTCATAATAGTTTCCCCTCAATGAATTTATCCCAATAAGATGGGCTCAAAAACTTATTTTTATATTACACATAAAAATGAGCCATATGTATAATGGAATGAAAACCATTTCTATAAGAAAATTAAACCAAATAGAGATGATTATCATAAATTCCGTAGTAATATAATAAGAATTGAAATAACATATCCTTGATTGCACTAATTTGTTTCTTCGACTATCCATCAAATTGAATGTGAGAGTAAATATAAAAAATTAACTCAATACACATCAAATACAAATTTTTCCTCGATAAATTAATTGTAAAATTGGGATTATGATATGACATAATAAATAGTGGTACTCAATAAAACCTGAATATATATTAACTATAATGTGTTGATGGTTGATCTAAATATATATTTTATTTAATAGATAAAAATGTATATATTAATTCTTTATATTAGTAATAAACTGAATTTCATTATTACCACAATATTTCCTTGGTAATCCTACCGTGAAATCAATGGATATAATCCCTCATTTCAATTCAATCACTCAAAAAAGTTGAGGAATCCTCTTAAATAGTTTAATATCTGATTTTACATATTGAAAGGTAAAACATTACATGTTAAATTTAGAACCATATTTCTTAATTCTAATGCACTAAAAATATTATTGAGATCCTTGTACATCATCACACTTCATGGGAGAACATAAAATGGGGAGTTGTGGTATTCACTCAATAATTATTTCATTATATGAGAATCATTTGGGAAAAATATCATAATTAAAAAATGTATTGTCTATTATTTTTCAATTTTTTAATTTATAATGTTAAATGGAATATTTACAAATCTAATCACACTCCATGACATGATATTTTGAGGGCGGGTAAGCCCATAATTGTTTTTGAAATATATTTAGTATATAAAATATCATTTCTGTTGTTTTTTTCTAAAAAGTTGATTACGTCAAATAAGGAAGACTAGATAAGATATTTTAGGCATCCGTTGAGCTTAGAGCTTGAGCTTTGACATTGTTGTGAAATAATTTTTATCATCATAGTGAATTTTTATAATGTGCAGTTGCAGGTAAACTAATAACATAAATAAAAAAAATTATTTATATTATTTTATATGATTCCTTGACATAAATCCCTATATAATATTATCGTTATGAGGAGTTCTATATGTTCTCCCTTAACCATGGAGACCTAGAGGACAATTTGAGGAGAGTGTTATTTGTGGACAACATCTGATCGGATTGGGATTAAGGATTTTTATGCCATTAGAATTTGAAGATCTCTCAAACGAGAATGATGTGGATTTTATGTTTGTAATATATTGACCCATCATTATGTATAAAATTATTTTGTGGATTTATACGAATTTTTATATCCTATAATGATCACGAATCAATTGATTATTGGACTAATTTTTGGGTTGAACATATTGCAGGTATGTGTTTATTTTTGAGAAATTTGTGAGAAATTGTTTATTAGTTTTGGATCTTAATTCATCATTCTAATTGAAATGAATTGAGGAAAGACCTAATAAAAAATAGGTTCATTCATAACTTGTCTTTATTGGTTTTCTTCTAGGTTTTATTGTTCATTCATTGGCAATGTTCTTTTTTCTAGTAGTATGAAAAATAATTGTTTATGAATCATTCCACATCCATTTCATGGAACATCTTATTGATATCAAAAATCCAGTTTCAGATCATAGTTGAAATCGATAGATGATGATGGTGATTATGTATTGGGGAAGTGTGTACACATGGATAGATGTTGCGATGATAGTAGTGTTACGATACAATTACCAAAAAAACTAGGATAGCTGAAAATCAAATCTTCGATGATGACTGAGCACAGTTAACAGAGATATACAATCCATAACAGGGGTTTACGGGGGACATGGAAATGGTGACGATGGATATTTAATATGCATGAAGTACTTATGGGTTCTATGAAATTCCTCACTATGAAAAATGTAACATATAAACAGTCACTATAGATGTGGCCCTGATTGTGGTACCAGGGTTCCATGTCAAATTAAGTATCACATGTTGTGTGAACCCTATCAAACTGCATGTGAGCCCTATCACATCCCATGTGACTCGACTTGGAGACTTAGTGCGTATCAAGGAGGATATAAATTTTGAAATACATAGACAAGGATATCCATAAATGATCATGAAAAAATGAACACCAACATAGTATTTAGTACATGGGGTTAAACACGCGATGTACTTAGACACCAACACAAGAATAGGTCCTAATACATAGGTTAAACCCAATGTTATAGGGACATTCCATATGGTTCTAGTACACACTGTGTATTCTATAATGGATGTATTAGATCAATTTTCTTCTTTATCATGGACATGTTTCATTAGGGTATTCTCTATTTGTCCATTAATTAAAATTAAATTTTATAGTCGTGTCTTATGTGTATGATGGTGATCACATTCGAGGAACATCATTCTAATATAGAATTCTTGGAATCCATCAATGAGTCCTGGATAGAGATCCTCGATTATCATCATTTCCCATGGTGTGTTCTTGTAATCATCATGACCAATACTATGTCGGCTTCAATCCCCTACTTATCTGGATAATTTAGGTTCAGTTGATAGTATACCCCATGGTTACGAGTGTGATCCCCATCTACGTATTGATCACATCAGAATTTTAGTGTGTACTTATGATGGTGAGACCAGATGAGTAGGATATTATAGATGGGCACCATCAGTGAAATCTAACATGTGGAGTGTCTTCTCCTAGATGAGTGTGACATGGTACCTTCAAGAAAGAATCATATGAGAACTATATGGTTATGATCATACTTTCATACTCTATGTATTTTATGATTATATCATGATATTCCTATTATATATGTCATTGATATATAATCGTGATGAGATAAATATTATTCATGATTCAATATGACTATTTATTTTGGGGTTTCCTACTTGATATTTTTATACTCAACCCTATATAGGATTTCCCCACTTGTTTCATGTCTTATAAAGTTGAATGACCTTTTGAAGGAGTCCGAGAGGTTCCAGAACCATGACAAGAATTGTGATCTAGAGAGATCGAGGTGTGATTTAGGGGATACATTTACAAATGTTGACACATAATTCATATGACAAACATGATCATATTTTATTTTAGTGGGATTCAAATTTTATCATTAGTTTCCAATACGGTTTATTATACTTTAATGGTGGGATTCTAGATGTATGCATGCATGGTAATTGGTTGTGTTATATTTCAGCATCACAAGGGCTTGAGGATGTGTATGTGTTCAGGTATTTTAGTATAATTCCTCCCATGTGCGTGATATTCATATTTAGCCTTTATTACCAGCCCCTATCATATTTTATATGGGGTTTGGGTAGTTACTTTTAGATCCCTATTGGTATTATTTATGATAGAGTGGTAATAAAGAGAGGTTCTACATTAAGACTAGAGTTTTTTCCATTGGTTCAGGTTTTATGGAAATAGTTTTAATGTTTTGAGATCATATCTCAATATAGGTACACCACTATTGGTATGGCAGCTGAAAAATCCATTCACCAATACTCTGACAACATATCTTATTAATTGTTACACGTATACATTGGTTGTATGAAAAAACATTAGTAAATGCATAATATTAGAAGGGGTTGTGGTTTTCATTTCCATATCGAGTGAACACTCCATATATACTCATTGATTGTGGATCATCTTGTCTATTTCAAGATGCCTGGATGAAATTTACCAAAAAGGGTTTTATATCAGGATCACAAGGATGTTCCCCTAAGTGATGAGGTTTCAATACAGGGACTTGTACTAGATTTGATACCTCCAGGTGGTGTACCAATCATACCAGCATCTATAGAGAAATATATGATAACATTAGTACCATAAAATGAGGTATGAAGGCTGAGAGTGCTTCATGAGTTTTAGTGATAGTGAGCTCGTAGGTTCTAAGGTGAGTACGACCACCGGAGGCCTAAGACTGGCTTGAGGCAGTGATGTGATTCATTCATCATGTAAGGACAATTGAATACTAAATGATTGTCTTATTAGGGAGCCTTATTCATTGATCTTCATGACAACAGTGGGGATTAGTGACCCAATTGTATGATGTGGTGACACCTGCATAGTCAGTGTTCAAGTACCCTTTAGGAGAGTAGTACTTTCCATCTATGTTATGGGATGTGTAAAACTAGGAGATTATATTACATTAGTAGGGGAGTATGACTATGGTTCACTAATCACCGATGTTCACTAATCTCTCTCAAAAAACAATTGATATGTTGCTTTATTAGTTATTTTGGCCTTAGACCTTCATGTGAGGTTTATAAAAAGACAGATGAGCTAGTGTGATACCTTTCTAAAATCATACATATTATAGGATTCTAGAGTGTATCATAGTGGTCAGGATTTCGTTGGCTTAGTAGTCTCATACAGTATTTTCCGATAGTGGGAGCAAAGGATTAGAGACTTCGGTTGCATGGATCCAACGACAGACACTGGGACCCAAGAATCTAAAATGTTTTAGGAAGAGGAGCTGGGAGAGAAGATAAAAGTTTCATGTTTGAGGACATGCTTCCACAAGGAGATCCAAGAGGTCCCCACCTGGCTTAGGGAGATGGTGATCAAGGGAGAGTGCAGTTGTTGGCAGTCAAGACATATGACCCATAAGATTGGGGGATGATACAAGGTACAATCTATGTCTTCCCTAAATAAGATTTAGTTTTTATAGAACCATCTGAGATAAATATCTTTCATTCCAATTATATAGTTTGATACATCGAGATTCATATTGTGCATATGGCTCCACCCATCTTGGAGACTCATATTGGAGGTGACTTAATGTTCACACACTACTATCGATGGTGTGAACAGGTTCTTGGAGGTGATATATTCTTCTGGGATATCTTTTTTTCATGGACGATGTCTCATGATGTCACCATAGGTATAAAATTGTTATTTCTTATTCATTTCCATAATGACCATTTTAGGTAGAGAATACATTGTGTCCATAGTAATGGGACAAGTAGTTTCTTTTGTGGGTGGAAATGAAACCTAGGAAGAGCGTGATTGACTCATGTGTTGGAGGGTGTCTCTGATTACACACTAGTTGGATAGAATAACCCTTGGTGCAATAGATTTCATAATTTTTCTATTTCCTATAGTGGTGGGGGAGAATGAGTTAATCATTCCTAAGGATGTGCCAAAATCCCCATTGAGAGATAGAATTATGCATTGAATTACACCTCATGATGGGACCAAAATATGTTCCATTATATCGTATGAATACTTAAGGGAATCTTGTATTGAGTGTGTAATTGGATGACATATAAAGGAATGGTTGTTTTCTGACCACATGTTTCACCCTAGAAAACCTAATATTGTTCTCTAAGATGAAGGATGGGAGAATGAGTTTTTCAGTGGATTGTTGTTCTCTAAATTAGGTGATAGTAAATAATGATTATCCACTATTGGGGATTGATGAAATATTTGATCATTTTAGAGGTGCATGATGGTTCCCTAAATATTTACCTCAGATTAGGCTATAACTAACTAGGAGTATAGGGAAATTATATACTAAAGGTTTCTTTCTAATTTTGTTACAATTAGACAGAGTACATGGTGGTGCACTTTTTTCTGAAGAGTGAGCTAGCCATTTTCATGGGACTCATAAATAAGATCATTCATCCTTTCTAAGACCAGTTTTTAGTTCTCTTCATATAAAAATTCTTAATGTACTCAACATTTTAGGAGGGGAATACGAGAGAAATTATGATGGTTATGGAAATACTCACCAAATTTATGGAAATCTCTCAATGGGCGTGTTATTTAATTAGGAGTTCCACTAAGTAGGAAATGTTATTTGAGCATACAGTGTAGTATTGGTCCTGATGACGGTCAATCCAATGTTATTTTTAAAACACCCGAGAGCAAGAAGGAGGTACATGGATCCCATGGTTTGGAAGCCTATTGTTATAGATTCAAAAATTATTTATCCATAAAATCATATACTATGACATGTTTTACCAAAAATGGGAAGCATATTGTTGGAAGATATTTACAAATAGGCCTCCTTGGAGTTAAGGTAGAGATTGAAGAGAGCTCCCGTATAGAGATTTAAAGAGGGGGGTGTCGAGTACATAGTGTTTTGTGATGCATCATGGACCATTCTTGGTTTTTTCTCTAATGAAGATGTAGGTAGAGAATGCATTTTCTTTATATAATCTGACACGACATGAGAAGAACTATGACGCCAATGAACTTGATAAAATAGTGGTAGTCTCCACACTAATGATATGGAATCACTATCTTATGGGAGATAGGTTTATCATTTATTCTAAGAATTAGTGTCTCACATATATATTCATTTAGAGGTATCATAACATCAAAAAAAGGTGATTTATAGATTACCTCCAGAAGAATGACTTTGAGATTGTGTAAAAGCTTGGTAAGGGGAACATGGAAGTATATACTCTCAATAAGAGATATTCTTCATAAGTTTTTTTTAAAATATGGAGGTGGTGCTTTTTCTTAAAAAAGAATTGAGAAAAACATAGCAACCATAGGGGGTACGAGAAAATAATGAAATTTTCCCAAAGTATAAAAGCTAGTTACCTGATATTTTTCTCAGTCATGAACCTTATATTATTTCATACTCTAAAATTTCATTCATGTCCACTCTACTACATCCGCCTTATGACCTCTAGTTTCCCCCAACTATAAAGAAGAGATTGAATCCCATCAACAGGCACTCAGCATTAGTACTCTCAGAATCAGAGCTATCTAGATGCTTCTCTTTGATTTTTTTAGGATATTTTTCCCTTGTCCTTGGAGTCATCATCCCCTCAACCACCATTGTTCAGTCCCGATGAAGAGTATCCTCATCTTTTATCTCTCCCAAAAGTGTATCATTAAAACCAATAATTATATCCTACATCTTCATGGAACTATCAATTTTTTTTCTAAGGGAGTAGGATTATCTGCAATTGGTTAATCACCCACAAATTGAGGATCAACCGAAGACCTTTTCTTCTTGTAGGAAACTAGTTGAAAACCATTATTCAGCATGAAAAATTTTCACAAATCAATAAAAATTTGGGAAATGACTGGAGAATCACAATCTAAAATTTTCAAACCCTTTTGGTTACCTAAAATAAACATCCTTTCTTGTGAAAGATGATTTTTATCCAATTTTTTTATTTCTTCTTCATTAACTTGTTCATCCATCAAGAAATTGTAACTACCTATAATTTGAGAAGTGTATTTGTTTTCATATCTTCAAGTTATCACTTTATCCATTTCTATAAGTATCAAAAACGTTTATGTTCTCCTATTTAGAGAAGACGGAATCCCAAGATTTCTACTTGTCCCAAAAGGTAGAGGCATAAAACGTAGTTGAACTGCTTGGCCGAGAACTATTATCTCTCATCAGAGACTCATCCACCCACAACAACATGCCATTAGTCTCTTGAGTATTAGGAATCAACACATTTACCACAATGGGAACTGGCTCTTTTAGTGAATCACCATCATGAATGATGTGTTTTGATAGGTCCACATCTCGTATCTTTGACAACGTTTTAATCAAGATTAGTTGGATAACTTCTCACCACAGACGATGTTTAATACCATTATTCTTTTACATCATGTAAGGGAGGCACATCTTGGGGATACTGGCTATGATACCCAACATACTCATATGTCTACAGAACTTGCACCTGATAGATTTTCTAAATTTGGAAACCATGAATTTCTTTTAGATTAATGGATGATAGTTCTAGTTTATGTACGAAATGAAGAACTAAGAGATTTTAGTACATTAACCTTAGCGGATCATCAAGGTTTTCCAATAATTTGACATAACCATTAGTGTTTGTCTCTCGACACCTTACATGTCAGCAAGTGAAGGCTATGAAAATGGTTTTGTCGTGTTTAGCTCAACCCCTGGAGGTGATAGAGCATAAGTGGTATAAGATATATAGGGTCTTCGGGATGGTGTTACCTCGTATGTCTAGGGTACACAATTCTATTTGGGTGATCATAGACTAACTCACCAAATTGGCCCACTTTCTTGCAATTTGGGAAAAGATTTCAGTAATGATATTGCAACTATTGTACATGTAGAATATTTTGAACCGTCATAGTTTACCCTTGATGGTCATTTTGGGCCATAATGTGTCATTCGTATCTCAGTTATAGATGGGGTTGAAAGTGTCCATTGGAACACTTTTGTGTTAAGAACAGCCTTTAACACCAAACTGACTTCTATACTGAGAAGACCTTTTAATTCCAATAAAAAATATTCACGATTTCAAGTTAGACTTTGGTTGTAGTTGGTAGAATAACAATCCATTTGTGGAGTTTGTGTACAAAAAAGGCCCCATTACACAATCATTGAGGAACCATTCGAGGGCTTGTATAAGAGACCTTTCAGGTCACCACTATATTGGGCTATCTTAGGAGATTTAGTAATTATAGTACCAATGATGGTACAATCCATGAAAAAAGGTGAAGATCATTCAAGGTAATATAAGGACTACACAGATCCATTATAAGCCCTATGTGGATCAACGATGGAGGACATTGGAGTTTAAGGATGGAGACTATCTGGTCTTATGGGCCTACCCCCAGCATGGATTAAAAATATTTGAAATGGGTTGAAAACTATCTCTATGATTCATTGTACCTTTCTAGATACCACGTTGTGAAGTAATTGTGGTGTAACACTTGGCTCTACTAGAACAGTTAGAAAACGTACATTACATCTTCTAAATTTCATTTCTAAATAGGAATGTACCTAATGCATCACATGTAATTGACTAGGCAGATATGTACATTAAAGGGGGAGAAACTTTTGTAGAGATCCCATTAGAGATTTAGTTTTAGTAGGAGAGGATCCACCATGGGTGAGTGATTCAATTTGTGTTTCTAGTGGGTAAATTTGAATCTTTATGATACTTTCTCATAGTGAGATACCCTGGTTTGGGCTATGTACCCACTTCATTATGTGTAGACTTTTGTTTTTATTTTCAATACGTATAGTCCTAATGTTGGTAGAATTTAAAAACTCAGATTTTTTACACATATTAAATCATAATATTATATGGATTGTTTATGGATCTAGGTGATGAGATGATATGTAATTATGAGGCATTAAATTTAATTATAAAATATATTAAATATACTAAATATCATGAGTGATTTTTTTTCCAAAAATGTTGATGAAATCTTAAACGGAGGGTCAAACCAGAAATCTAAGGCTGTCATTAAGCTCATATGCTAGGAATTATAATAGGAATGATATAATCAATGTTACTATTATATTTTTTTAAAATGGGCAGTAGTAGGAGATTTAATAAAATAAATAAATAAAATTAATTATTTTATTTATTATGACAGTGTAACAAAAAAACTTCTATAAGTATATAGTTATGAAGAGATGTCATGGTTGGATCTTTAATCCAACAAACCTATAGGATAGTTGGAGGAGATTATTCTTGGATGATGACATCAGATTAGATTGCGATTGAGGATCACTACATGATCAGAACTCAAGGATCTCTCCAATGACAGTGATATAGTTTTATTCTTTAGCATTGATCAATCAATATCAATGTATGACATTTTTTATGTGGATTTATACCCATTTTATTATCCTATGATAAAATCAAATCAATTGACCTATAAATTTATTTATAAGTTGATCATATTGTGGGAACACGTTTATTTACCTGGAATATTTGAGAAATTATTTATTTGATTTTGAATTTTTTTCGCCAATTTAATTGTAATAAATAATGTCCATCACATATGTGGTTCCTTCTGCCTTTGTGTTTCTTGGATTCCCCCATTTTTCATTATTTTCCCATTTTCAGTGATCATTTTGGCCATTGGTTTGAAAAAAATAAGATAATAAATAATTGTGTCATGGTTTCTTATCCCAATGGATTAATATCATAGATCAATGTTTAAACTGATGAGGGGAAGAATATGTGATAATGGTGATGAAACATTAGAGACATATTGGGCATTATGATAATGGAAGAATTATAAGATGATTTATGAGAAACTAGAAAATCTATAAATTAGATATCTAATGACGATCAAACTCAGTTGAACAAGATATTAAATCAATGGGCACAAGATAAGTAAGGTTGGGAAACAATGGTGAAAATTTTGAATTTTCACGATGAACCATGAGCTTTTATGATATTATTCCCTACACATAATAAACTTTATGAACATAGGTTGTGTATGGGGACCACGATACATCCCCAGTGTTCCATGTGGAGTTATTTATTACACGACATCTGACCCCTATTGTAGGAATTGTGTCTAAAATTGAGGACTCTACATGTATTGAAGAGGGTACACAACTATCTTAACATTGGCCTGGCTAGTTGTAATTAGACATGGGTATATAGACATTGACATGTGCAAGAGTAAATGGGTTTGGGCATGTTATAAAATCATACACAAATCTATGCATGGGAAGTGATACAATGGAAGAACCCCGTTTTGAAGGGACACACCATGTACTTATAGTATACACCATGTGTTCCTTTATTGACTTCTTGGATCCCTTTTCATCTTCATCTTTGACATGTCTCATTAGGGTATGTTCCCTTATTACATTATTTAAGGGTTTAGTATTGAATTTTGTTCAATGAATTGGGTGATGATCCCATACGAGGAACATTAGCCTCAGATATAGTTTTTGGGATCCTTTCGTGAGGCCTGTAGTGTGATCATATATCATTATCATTTCTATAGGTGGGGTTCTTGGTGTTATCCCCATCATTGTATTGATCTCTACAAACATCCCGCATTTATATATAATGATGGGACCCAATGAGCCCAACATCTTAGATGGACTCCATCCATGCAATCTAACTCATGGAGTGTGTTATCCGGAATGAGTTTTATATGGAACTTTCAAGCTGTAATCTTTGGATTGCTTAGTGGTTGTGATCATACCTTTATAATGTGTGTCTATTATGAATATATCAAGATATTATTGTTATATATTATGTTGGAATACACCTATAATAAACTGAATATTATTCTTAATGTCATATTCCTAGTGATTTTCGGGTGTCCTATAAGGTATTATTATACCCAACTATGTATAGTATTTTTCCACATGTGTCATGTCTTATATAGATAAGTAATTTTTTTGAAGGAGACCTAGTGGGACTAGGACGTTTTGTAGCATAGTGAGCTAAAAACTGAGGTGTTCTCTTGTAGTTAAATATAAAATAGATCAATCCTACATCATATGTTAGACTTGTAATAAGTTTATTTTGGCGGGATTTTATTTTAACCATTTCTTTTGAGTACTTCTTATCAAACTGTAATGGTTGGATTTCAGATGTATTCATGCGTGCTTATTTTTTATTTCATATTTTAGCATCGTATATATTACAGATGTATGAGTGTGTACATGTACATTAGGATTAACACTCCCATGAGTGTGATATACCTACTCAGCACTGGTCTACAAAATACGACTATACTAAAACTTGAATTAATATATTAAATGTTTCTACATAATTAATTTCTATGAAAATATTATCAAAATAACTAACTAAAGAATCATGTTCCATAGGTACTAGAGTTAGTGACACACTATCATTTTATCCCATTACGTCAATTACCTTTTTCGAAATTCCTAGATGATATTATATTGGGAAATCATAATTTTTTAGGATTCCGAAGTAAAACAATTATTAATGGTTTACAATTTCTATGAAAATATATACAGTAAAATTTAATGATCAACATATATTTAAAATTTATCCCCATATATGTGATGCATTCATATTTTTAAAATATAAAAATACCATATTAATATCATGGTCATGCATAAGATAATTCATCTAACGTTGTTTTAGTGAATGTGATGCATACACAATTACCTGATAATTTATCCCAATAAAACTATTATTTTTTTATAAGGCATCACTATAAATGGAAAAATAACAATTTCTTATTGGAAAGGTTAATACGGTAGGGTTAACAATAATTATTTTTAATTGATGAAATCATTCATCAAATTTCATCATATAGATGAATTTAAATTCGAATATGGTTTGTATGGGATTCCTAACTGAGTATTGTTTTCATCAAACCATTGATAGTATCTGGATATACTATGATAACATCAAATCTCAATGAAATCTTTGGTCTTTTAAACTCATCAATAAAATTTTTCTTACCAGGATAAAATATTATGCTATCATTACTCAAAATGATACTAATGAATCAAATCAGTTGTAACAAGAATTTACAAATAATGAATTTTCTCTATAATTTATATTCTTTTAATTGTTATATAAAAGTCCTTAAATGTTTCTTGTGATACTCAAAAATATTTGAGTATAACAGAGTATAATAAATAAATACAACCAAAAATTTATCCGAATACTCAAGAAAAACTATATTCATAAGGAGGAAAAATAATTTTTGGGCATTTGTAAACCCGAAATGCATAACTACAGATACATAATTTCCATACATCATTCAAAAAACCATCTTTGAAATATCCTTCTACCTTATTTTCAGATAATGCAAACTAGAATTGAGATCAACCTGGAAAAAATTAATGAACTCCCTATATCCAACCAATCAAATAATCAATACATGGAATGGGATGCTTGTTTATAATATTAAAGTTATAGATTCATCTATGGTCAATGAGAATTTTCATTGACGAATTCATTTTTAAGAAAATAGTGGATGAAACCAAGGTGATGTTCAAGGTTTAAAAAACATCTCAAGTAACTCATGTAACATTAATTTTATAATGTCGAAATCACATCTAAATCCTTTCGATAATGACATTTTCAAATTAGGTTAGCATCAGGAACTAAGTAAACTATGAATTGATACTATTGATTTTGAATAAAACTAGTAATGTAATTAGTAAATACATCCATATATTGATTCCTAAATTGTACATAATTAATATGAATAACTCACTTTTAATAAATTATATGAGCATTAAAACGTTTACAAACATCATTAATCAGTTTCATAGATTCCTCATATGTTATAACATGTATAAAATAATTATAATATATAATTTTAAAATCCATTTAAAAGAATAATATGACATAATAAGCCCTAGAATATATCTTATACTGAGAAATTAATTACCAATCCATACCCAAAATATCATCAATAAATACTAAGGGTTATACAACAATATTTTTAGGAATGACAATCTCATATATGATGATGGGAAGGATCCTAAAAATATGTTTTTGTTTTATACATCCATTTTTGGTTTTTATGAATAATTTTGTCATCCTTAAATGAGTGTATATTTCAATTCTATTTATAAATTTAATATAAATAATCAAATACATTTATCCCAAATCAAATAACATTTTGTAATAATCATAATAGGTAAGAAATACATGTATTATAATTTCAGTTAATCCTTGAAATTATAACATATTTGTTGAGAAATAATATTATACACATTTCACATTATTATTTTAATGATTCCCACATTTTTTAATATAGTTTTTAGATGTGTTATCATAATTATCCTACTCGTTACAGTTAAAACACCAAATAGCTAGTTGGTATTTTTTTCAGATCACAAGTTTGATCAAAAGTTTTTGCCATGTAGTCATTGGATATATGTGTAATAATACCACATTAGTGACACTTTCATTATATTATAAAAAATTAAAATTAAGTTTACTAGATTTAGAACATGTAGGGGATTATCACCATATTTCTTAGTTGTATCCTTCTCTATTACTTTCCACATAGACAACATCCCATTATTATTATCATGAGGCATGTACGTGTCTACTATATCACAATTTTATCAACGCATTGATTAACTTCCTCATAGATCATAAATTCATAAGAATATAAATCTCATTGTAATCTATCATTCAAACCAGTGCGAAATCTATATATTTTATTTTTTTGATCCAGAGAGAAATTTGTTGTATTCTTAGAAAGTCTGACGAAATTATCTACAAAAATAAGAAAATATTCATCTTTCCATTTTCTTTAATTCAATAAATTTCCATTCAATTAATTATATAAGTACTTTATGAAAAATTTTCTCATGTATTATACCCTTAAATACTAATAGATGCATGGAATAAGTAAAATCCCTCCCTTTTGTGTTCTTATTCAAAGAAAACACCAATCAACTTCACCTTTAAAAAATAAATTTAAAGGGTTACCTTCAAATGGTCTAAACATACCATAATGTTAAATATCATTTTTATCACATTAATACATCCTTCATATTTCACCGGTTCTGAGGATCAACCAAAAACTAAAGCTTACATCCTCATGAAATTCCCTAAAATTGACATGCAAATCTTTAAAGATTCTGGTATCTCACTTGAATAGGTACCAATATTAATTTTTAAATCCATTTAATTTTAAATTTTATATACCTTAAATAAAATGTAATTAAGAGTTAATAACAAGGATTTAACATTTATACATAATGAGGATCATTTATGTGTTACTATTTTAGTGAATCTATAAAAACCATTACATTAAATAAGGAACAGTAACACAAAGTGTCCATTTTTCAACAAAATAGAATTGTTATGTTTAAATTTTAATTTCATCCAGGACAAATATTCTCTATTTTTAAAGATTCATCATAGTGGAATGAATATCCTTGAAATAAGTTCTATAAATCCATAGATTTTGTTAAAAACATGTAAACACATGTGATGACTAGAAATTTGTCAATAATGGATAAAAATAATATTATATTTTTAGTTCTAAATACACATGAAAATACATGAATATTCCAATCCATGTTATAATACATTATTTGGAAAAATTAAAAATAAAATAAAAAATCTAAAAATAATCTGTTGATAAAGAAACATTTTAAACCCATTGAAATTATCATGAGGAACAAAATAAATCATGAAAACATTTCACAGGAAACAAAATATTCTTATTAAAATTTTCAGAATCATTCATTACTTCAAGGAATAAGAATATTTTCATAAAATAATTAGCAATCATAAAATATGAGTCAAGGAAAATTATCATGATCTCTTCAGTTCCCACGTGTTTACCCAAATTCAAAAATAATTGATACACAACTAATTTCAGAAGAGTGACCTATATGGTTTTCTCCCCCATTTTAGGCTTCTAAGTCTTAATCATTACTCAATGAATTATAGAGATATATTAGGCTTAGATTTCATTGTTGGCGATATGAGGCTTGCCCATCATCATAAAAAAGTACAAGAATCATAGGTTGAATAAAACAAATACACACACAGACACATATATATATATATATATATTATACTCTAAAATTTTAACTCATATAAATTTTCTTCCATGCTCTTAAGTCCAAACACATTCAACTATCTAATAAAAATGATAAAATATACATTTCCTTCCTGAAAATTTAAAAACTAAATACACCCAAACCCCTAGGTATACTTTTCATTTATATTTAATTGAAATATATAGTGGAATATAAATGAATAATTAGTAATTTTCATTGGGAAAAGGTACACCACTCCCTAACAATATCAAAACATTCTTTTTTTATATTTTCTTAAATTTCAAATATAATTTGTATGAGAAAAATTAAAAAAATTGAATTTTAATTCACTAAAAAGATAGTCATAAATAGCCAGGAGTGAATTTTAAGAATCCTTTAAGTTTAAATAAAAACATTTTGAATAATTTAATTTTTTCATTAGGGATAAGTTTTGAAATAATAAGTCAAAAAACTATGTATTTAAATGAAAACCCCTTGTCATGAGTCTCTACTTTTGTCATATGTATGTTTACCCTCCATAGTGAGAAAATATTTTAATTTTATCATTGCCTAAAAACCCACTTTTATGTTCATTATTTTTTTTTGATTCATTTATTACAGAGTAACATTACATTTCAAAATTAGATAAAAATTCCATCATAAATTTTTAGGTTGTTCATTTCATAATTTCCAAAATAATTTCATTCGGTTGATCATAGTTAAATGAATCATGGTTCCTCAATTTAAGTAAAATTAATCCCATCGGAAGGATTTTATTTATATAATAAATATAATATTATTAACATTTATGTATAATCATCAATAAATACTAAACACATCATCCCATAGAACCGGGAGTCCACACATATACAAAATTGATTCTTTCAATTTTCTACTAGATGGAAAATAAATAAGGTAAATATTATTTAATTTTAATATAATATCAATTTTTTAAATTAAAAATTATTTAATTTCATCCTTCATTATGACTATGAATTTTAGGCATTAAGGTTAAATATAAATCTTTACATTCTTGATACAATAGTCCACACATATGCACATGTGACATTAACATTTTCCAATGAATCGAAGGGTAAGAAGTTAGGTATTATATAATCATTTGAGAAAAACTTATATTCAAAAATATAACATGAATTTTGTTAATCTTCCATTTTATCCATATATATGATTTGATGATGAAAACAGGAACACCTCTCCATGTTGAGATGATAGCCCATAAACACACAGAAGTGATGTTTTTATTTTTGATTGGATTTAAAATATATATAATAAGGGGGTTTCCATCAAAATAATAACATATAAATATTGGTATTATATAAATTATATCACATCAACATGATTATAATGGTTTTTATGTTGGTGGGAGAAGAAATAAACTTGAAACACCAAGTTAATAGTTATACCTCAACATTGTAAAACCATTATTTTCTTCCACCTTAATCCATCATATATTTTTATTTGTGGGAGATCCGAAAATCTAATATATGGTAAGGTAATTTTTGAAGTCAATTTGGAATGGGTTTTTTGAGTTATGTGGGTCATTGTGTATGAATTAGTGAGGAGATTGGGTGTCATTTTATAGGTGAGGAGAGTTTCACCAACAAAATTATTATATATATTAAAATAAAATTAAGTAATTATAATTGTCATGATGAACTAAATAACTTAAAAATAAAATATAATATTATAGGATTCATAATACATTCTTCTAAAAGGATTAATGGTATTATTTATGATCTTATCTCATTTCATTCTCCATGGTTAATTCAATTTAGACATTCACAAAGAGACAAATATTTAACAATGATACTATTTATAAAGGGAAAAATAGACATTGCAACCATTACCAAATTTCAAAATACTAATTCAAAATAAGAAATATATTTTTATGATTCAGTTTATATTAATTTTAGAATTTAATTTTTTTTATGATAACATAATACACAATTAATTTTTTTTAATCAATTTTTAGAAAATCATTCTTTTATGAAAAATAGAAAAAATATCCTTAAGATAAATTAAATATGAAAATTTTAAAAAATTATTTTCATATCATCGAATTCATTCACTAAAATTCATATTTTAATCTTAAAATAAAATAATATATTTCATGGAAAAAAAATTTACTTATAATAATATCATTTCATTTTTGACTGAAAAATCATATAATGTTATCAAATTAATATTGATTACATATACTATATTTTAAAGCATTGACAAGAAAATAAATATATTTATTATTAAAAATACTTGGGTGTTCATAGTTACCCATTAATTTAAACATTTTTTCTTCATTTTACCTTTATCGTGGTAACTCAATGTTTAACAAGATAACAATAATATAGATAAAAATGAAACTGAATGTATTTCTAAATTTCAATTTAATTTTTCAAAATTTTGACACAATTTAGTGAAATTTTATTTCTAGATATTATAAATTTAAATTTTAAATGAAAACAATATATATTGATAATATTGTTCTTATTAAAAATGAATTTTTTAACATTTATTATTATTAATACCATCATAAATTAATTAATTTTTAAATAATTGTCAATAAATTTTTCAATAAATGGAAACATTAAATTTCATTATTATAATCCTTTAAAATTTATCAATTCATTTTATTTAGTAAAAAATACATAAGAGTTAAATGAAATAAAATTCATACAATAATTACATTCTTAATATTAAATTTTTTTTTATCAGGTTCAATTAATTATTTATCAATTAAAAATTTAATTTTTTCAATCAACTAGTGATATATTTATTCTTTTATTTTTTAAATTTTATTAAATCTTTCATTAAAATAATTACAATATGTAATGAATTAAAATTATTATATTATGAATAAATATTTTAATTAATTATTATAATTTTATTTTATTCAAGAATAATGTATGATAAGTGAATTCTGTTATTATATACATGTGTACAAAATGACCATATATCCAACGGTCATATATACAACAATCATATATCAAATTATAATATAACAAGTATCTTGTTTTTTTATTCATATATATAAATTTCTAAAATTATTTATCTCTATAATTTCTTTTTATGATGATTATCATACTGGTAATGTATTATATTGTTTATATAGATATTATTAGCAGTTTGATCTTTTTTTAAATATTTTGATGATTATAATTTCATCTTTTTTACTTAATTTTGGTTTCATTTTGATTAGTTATTTTATTAATTATGTTTCATTTGGTTTTCCCATAATGTTTGTGATTTTATAATCAAATATTATATCATAAATAAATAAGGCATTATTGAATTTATTTTTGTATTACGAATTTGAAATCTATCAACAACAAGAAGTTGTCTTAAAGGAACCCTAAATAAATTTTAACTAGTGTAGTTCATAATAAAAACATGGCTTGTTACATAACTCATAGGCTATGAGATATTATTTTCCAAGAAACGGATAGGGTTATTTTTAATTTATGGGAGGGATATATTTTATTAAAATATTTAATGAATTAATAATTCCATAGTAAAAATTGATTAATATTTATAAGAACCTGGATCTCTAGTCTCAAGTACGGATCTTATTTTCGGGTTGTTTTAGGGAAAAGGAAGAAAATGGAAATTTTATGAGTACATGTTGTGTTCTTATGCATACACACTATATACTTGGATCACCATGTTCTTGCCATGTAATGGCTAGGTACATGTTGTGTGATGTCCCACTGGTTTCTCTTAAGTAAGAGGCCACTTAAGGGTACTACACTTCTTGTATTTCAAAGAACACATCGTGTACTTTTATTTTTATTTGAGATAACAGACCGGGATCACATATCATTCTCAGAACATGTTTCCACTTCTAGTGTCTCATGACAGAGCTCTCAGAATAGATGATTCTACCCTAAGCCCTAGATCCGCCATCTGTGATTAATTTTGATCATCGACGGGTGCGTTGGAATGCCACTGGTGAATCCTTGGTTCTTCTTGAATCTTGTTTCCTGATTTCACCACTTTTGTGAGTTATCGAAGGTTGACTGGTTTTGAAGTCTTTTCAGATCTACATCATTCTAGGCCGATTTAAGGGTCATGGTTTGAGTATATCGATCTCCTAATGTTAAGGTAGGTGGTTTTAGGACATTCATTGAAGGTGTTTTAATTATACATGTTTAAGTTCCAATTACCTGCATTATCGGGTATTTTGTGATTTGGATTGAACCATATTATTTCTTTTTATGGCCTATTTGATAGATTATAGGTTGTGTCTAATGCGTAAGGTCTATTTTCCTTGGGTTTGGGACACACCATGGGTGTGTTCCCTTATTTGGTTGGTTTTGGCTGTTTTGTGTAGGATTCCTAAGGGCATGCCATTATTTCCTTTTTGAGGAGTTGATTCAATGATTATGAAATTTACCATGTGATTTAATTGTATATTATTACTGAAAACGGATAGATTACATGTTTTGCTGTGATATAAATTATCCCCAATTTGAGAAAATTTAATGGTTAAGCCCTGCGATAGTTTGATATTTTTGTTAGGATTGATGATAGTTAGCCCATGTGAGCTACTAATGATAACCATGTACTTGTGTGTTACATGTGTAGTTTGTTATAAGGAATTCCCACATGATTTATTCATATGGTTCCTACAGGGAAAGTGATATTATGCCTACGGACAGACACTATGATGTGCATGTGGGTGGAGTATAATGGTACCTGAGGTTGATGACTTTGATATTCCTATGGGCGGATTCCTGTGGAAGGAGTTGGTACTGAGAAAAGGGCTAGGGTGTACGGTGCTTAGGGGAAAAGCTTGTGGTGGCCTATGGGCTGGACCGATTATGCCTCTATGCATTGTTGTAATATTGTGTGTTGTGCTAGAGGGAAAGACAACATTATTGGTTACACTGTGTGTTTACCAGTTTTCTAATTTGCTTATTTCATATTCTTGCTATATATATTCAATGACTATTAGGCACAAATCTTCTGGTGGCTGCCTACTGGTATTCGTCTAACACCCTATTTGGGTCATGCTTTTCGACACAAAAAGATTATATGATTTCATATATAGATTAGGGAAAACACCCTTCTACTTCAGTTACCTGATTACTATGTATCTGGAGAGCATGGGGATAAGGTGAGGCTTGCGATACTAAGGAGTTTTACTTTTTTTTACCTTGCACTTTGGTTTTAGTTATATTTTAGCATTGTAAAATGTTTAAAAACATTCTTAGAAACATATAAGTCATACATCATTTATATATATTATTAATCCTATTTATTAATTCATTTTTTCATGTTGTTGTATGGTATTACATCATCCGTATTGTTCTATTTACTTTTCCGATGTGTATACTTGGCCAATGAGGGCATGGTTTCCCCATAATCATACTTAGGCCCTTACTTCTAGTTAGTAGCCTCTAGTGTTTGGGGAAATACACTTGAGTTTGTGTGACGAACTGTGTATGGGGAATCAGTTGAGTGGTATCTGGACTCAGGATGTTACAAAGTGGTATAAAAAGAGTTTTCCTATTTTCAGTTTGACTTACTGTTTGGAGACAATAGATTGGCACAAGATGGAATAGATAATTGGTAAAAAACTGTTCCTGGTAATTGCAAACTCATGTACAAGGGGAAATCCAAGTTACCCTGTAATTGCATGTTTCCTAGTTTTGTAATTGCTATAGTTTATTTGATTTAACTGTTGGGTGATTCACTTGCATTGTTCTATTTCTGCTTATATTATTACAGTTCTATTCTTTTGCAACCCGATGAGATGTGGGTATGCCATCACATGCATCATATAAGAACTTGATAAAAATCACATGTCATTAATTTCTCCATGTCATTTAGATATCATTATAAATTATAAGTTTTCATGGTAGATTTTGTGCTTGATGTGCATGTTGTTGTGATAGTTTTCGTGATAGAGTACCTTCTATTTGATAGGGTATTGGTGTTTGTACGTTTCAATTTAATGGATGACAAGCATTGGTCCCTGAGGTGTTATGGTCCCTCGTTGATCAGAATTTGGTGGATCATGTGATTGTTATACTATTTAGTACTATTATGTATATGATAATGATTCCATGATTTTATTCATGAGAATATGGGCCCCCATGGATAGGCATTTGGCACATCATTTCTTTTTTAGTGGTTTTAGAGGGTTCTGGGGAAGTTTTTGAGGTTTACTACCAAAAAACCCGGATAACAAGGTATATGGTTCCATGAACACCCACCATGTGTTCTTCTGTTCGGAAAGAAACATAAATTTCTTAAGTACACACTTTGTACCATTATGTAGACACCATGGAGTGTCTTACCGTGTGATTTTCCATTTGAGTAGAGACATGAGGATATAAATATTTTTGGTAACACGCGTCGTGTACTAAGTGCACACGCCATGTTGAGATGAACCGTGTGTCCAACCGTGTGACTAATAGAATTGGTGGGAAAAACATCGGTGGAACACGCTATGTACATGGGGTACATTCCATGTGGTGATACACTAGCATAACTATGTGATTCTAGCAATGTAACAATACATGGGTATGAATGAAAATTCTAGTACACACCATGTCTGATGATCAAGACTCCGTGTGAATGGAATGTTACAGGACCAGTTGGGCTAGAGTACACACCCATGTGACAGTTTTAAGGGAACAAGCCGTTTAGGGGTTGTACATGCTGTGTATCCATGTTTTTATGAAATTGAACTATTTTCATCTACTGTAGAATTCTTGCGCTATTATGTAAGGAATATTGATAGTATTACTAAGGTGTGCATTTGACCTTGAAGTGGCATGCAACCAAGTCATCCTTATGTTATACGCCAGGTACACGGCGCTGATCAGACACCAGAAGGGGTAGATCAGGGAACACAAACATATCCCCCCATTGTTCCCATCTTGAAACCAGTTGTTATACCGGATATATGTGTGGATTCATAGTTCCATGAATAATTTTGAAGGATGATGAAAACTTTTCAGAAATCACGCCATCCTGCCCCAACTATGGCAGAGTTGACTCAGGTGTTCTAGCAGCAGAATCCTCCAACCTTATCAGGGGATCGAGGCCCCCAGGTTGCAGAGTCATGGCATGTGGCCATGTATTGTATCACTCAGCATCTGGATATGCCTCTAGAGAGAAGGGTGAAACATTCTATGAATATGATTTAGGATTCTGTCAAGAGGTTGTCGGGTGTTATCTCATTGGCAGGGCACCCTCAGGATATATTTTTGGAAGCATTTGAAAAGATCTTTTACGACTACTTTTACCCTAAGACACTGAGAGACAATCAATCTAGGGAGTTCATGAATTTCGAGAAGGGTGCTCATTCAGTCATGGATTATTCTTCACAGCTTACAGAGTCACATTGCTTCACACCAGTTCAGGGGTTGGGGGGGATGATCTATCACTAGTGAGGATGTTTGAGGATGGTCAGGGGTATGACATCTGCTCATTCGTGAATATTTTCTAATTGAAATTTGTATATGTGATATGGAACCAGATGATAATCATAGAGTGAAACCTAAGGGTAGCTTAAGGTATGAGCCAAGGAGGATTTGAATGGATAGTTGGTTCAATTTTTAAAGGTAATTGGAAGAGTCGTAGGGAGTTTTATCGTGGCGACGGGAGCAGGTAGAACATTACTACTGGTATCTAGGTGAGGTGCTACCAGTTTGGCAAGCTGGGCATATGGGACATAGTTCCCTAGAGACCTGGTCATGTTCCTATCTTGAGATTAGATGTATCTTCTATAGCATTACTGTATGAAATTTCCTCCATCAGGTAGGGAAAAAGGATTAGTGGCAGGATCATCAGTTCCTCCTCAGTTAGGGAATGATAGTTTATAAAGGAATACAAGTTAGGTGGTGGTTGTGGACCTAGAGTTCAGGCATCAGGTGGATCATCTCATGGTTCTCAGGAAGGATCATAGGGCCACATTATAGGTTAGACCTTTGCTATACATCAAACCCAATAGGAGAAAGAGCTCAAACCCTCTACAATGAGAGGTACAATTTTAGTTGCTTCAGTTTTATTTTCATCAAATTTCCATATGAGGGATTCCCATAGTTTTATATCTGTGCAAATTGTGGAGATCCATAGACTCTCTATCATTACATATGATGATTTTATGATGTTGGACACTCCGTTGGGGATTAAAATGACCAGTGTATGTCAGTTTAGTGAGTGCCCTCATAAATTTGGTGGGTGTATCTTCTTATGAGATCTCTTTGTCTTAGATATGATGGACTTCGATGTTATTCTTAGGATGGACTGGATAGTTTCTTTTTAGGTCTTTGTCGATTTCTATCACTATAGGGTGAGTTTCACATCACTAGAGGGATAATATTCTCTACACAAGGGTGAATTGGATGTCCAGGTGAGCAGAGCTAGACAAGAGCATCATCAGTTGAGAGGTGTTATAACCCAAATTGATTGATTATATATTAACGACCAGGGAAATTCATAGATATACTTTCCTCTAGTTGTCAAATTCTTTCCAGATGCCTTTCTGGATGACTTTTCAGGTTGGCCTTCGGAGCATGTGATGGACATTTCTATTGAGATTATGCTCGGAGCAGCACCAGTGTCCATTTCACTTTATAGGATGGCTAAACCAGAGTTACTAGAGCTCAAGAAGCAGTTAGCGGAGTTGTAGGAAAATGGATTTATTTGAACCAGTTCTTATCCATAATGTTCATATTAAAGTTCTCTATTCCTAATCTCAAAAAATATCTACACCATCCTCTGATACCATGGAAGTAGAGGAGCCATATTTTTAGTCCCATTACATTTATATAGAAACATGTGACATAGTTTATAGCTAATTCCACAATTTAATTGTGCTCCAATTTTAATAAAGTTTCTATTTCATGAGATACTCACAACACTATAATTAAATGAGGTATGAATTAGAATGACCATAGTGATTTTGAGACCTCCACACTATGGTGGAAGTGTCTAACCATAAATATTGCCCGATAATGTATCATTCACTATGATTGATGTAACACACTAAATGTTTGGTTGGATAAAGGGATAATTAGAGGACACCATGCCACAAACATATGATAATTATGAAAATGTATTTATTATTTAAGACCAAAATGATGAATGTTTATTCATTTTTTTGTAAAGGAGAACACTACCCCATGAAAAATGATTTTCTATGAAATCTGTGTCAAATTTTGAATTTTTATTCTTGAATGTTATTTATTGTTTATTAATGCTTAGTAAAACAACCAATTCATTTTGGATGATGAGGATCTTTTTGTAAGAAGATACATAGAATGACATTTTAAGAGACTGTTTTCTAAAAGCTATGTATGTTGTGAATTTTAAATTTGAAATTCAAATACAGAGGAGATTCATATGAGTGAGTTGTTGTGAAAGTTAAAATAGAGAGGAACAAATTCACATATTGGGAGATATTCTAGAGATAAAAAAATACAATTTATTTTTAGGAGAAATGGAGTACGAAAGCCTATGAGTGTACAGAATAAGGTTTTAGAAACCAATGAGATATTCCATGTGTTATACTTTATTGGAAGATTATCAAGATTCTTGATAATTTATTTCACCAACATTGGTATATTTCTAATCGATATTATGAGAATATAAATACAACCAATGTAGTAGAAATGTGAAATGAATTGTTAAGAGAGGCAATGAGTTTTTTTATCATTTTAATGAAGTAGAAAACTGAGAATCCTATTTTTTGTGGATATTCTATTTGGAAGGTTAGTGAGAACACTATATTTTTTAATAAAACAAATTTTGTTTTTTTACTATCTATATAACATAAATGAATTTCCATGAATTCTCTTGGGTTTTCTTATTAGGATGAACCATATAAAATTTAATTTTTTCATTATTGAATTATTATTGTAAGAGTAATTATAAGGGAGAGATCAATGAGTTACTCTTATTGAATGGAAATAACCATGACCATGGATGTAATCTGATTATTCAACAATAAATTGATATTATTACACTCACTGTATCTATATGTTATTTAATGATCTGGAACAATCAAATAGGTTTGTAATAAAATCCTCAATGTTCTTCTTAGTTAAATGTTTTGAACACCATAAAATCATTATGGTTGATCACTTTGATATATTTTTTTAATGTATAGATGGGAATGTTATGATAATGATATGATGTTCCTGATTTTATTTGAGGTGTTAAAGCAATTATGAAGGACCATGATTATGTACTATATCAGCTGAAATCACCAGATATTTGATAACAGGTACCAAGCAGCTGACAGTAATCAACAAGAATAGTTTAAGCCCAGGATGTCTAACAACAATACAGTATATATGAACAAGCTAGCCCGTAGATAATTCTATAATTCTCAGTTCTTCAATATGGCCACCAGCTAGCCACTAGCATGTACCATATCACCAATGGATTATTTTCAAACCTCTTAAACCAAACTGAAATATTTTCTACCAAGTGGAATTCAAATTAAAAGTAAATATTCATATAATTGGTGGACATAACAGCTCATAATTTGTATTTTTGTACGCAAAATGAATCCAATTGATTTTATATTTCTTGTAGACCTAAAAAAGTATATATGTATTAGACCATAATGTCTCCAAAAATAAGTACAGAATGAATAGTGAATTGGAATTTTCCAATGATCAATCAAATTTTATCATCAAAACCAATCATAATTATTTTTTTAGAGCCTAATCTCAATTCATAACATCTTAGTTTTTTATCTATTTTTCTCTTTATCTCTCTTATTAATAGTATAATACTTTTTAGGGATAAGGGAACTAGTTATAATGGGTTTTCACTAAGAAAATATATCTCTTCTAACATCTTCATCTACAAATGGTCCTCACAACCACAAAGTGATGGATGTTTTCTTATTACTGATAATTATTGGGATGAGTGCTCAAAATCATTAAAAAGGATTTTTTTCATCAAATGATACCTTGATAAAAATGATGAAATAAAGGTGATCATGTTTTGTTGATATCCAGAAAAACCAATGGCTTTATAATAACATAAACCAACTAATTATTGGGGTAAGAGATAAATGTGAAGAAATATAGATTCTGTCTATCTCTTTTATCAAATAATGTCTCTCTTTTATTTATTTCCTCATTTACTTTTCATATCATATTTCATAGTCACATAATTTTGATAATATAAATTCCAAATGTTATTTATCATTTTTAACAATATAGTTATAATTTTTTCGTCAAATATTGGTTTTCGTGATGTCATATCTTTTTTAATTGCATTAATTATAAATCATATACTAACACACATCATAATGACTATTTAAATATTTATTGAATTCATAAATTAATTTTATTCATCACTTTATCATTACATAATATTATATTTCCACTAAAAATATTATCCCTATCATTTGTTTTTGATTAATTTTGAAATTTAAATAATACTCCTTATTTTATATTATATAAAGGAAATTTAAGAAACCTATTCCACTTTTACACCAACAAAAATTTGGTTTTAGAAGGGATTTTTGTCTTATGACAAAAAAAAATTCATTATATTTTATTTTAAAATGAATTTTATTTTCTAAATATTAATTGATTTCAAATATATATATTTCAAAGATGAAATCTTTTTAAAACATCCATTGTGGTCCTAAAGCAGACTCTTTGGGTCATATACTATTATTCAATTGTAAAAAAGTATAGTTATTGGATTACACATATGTTAAAAATTCATTGAAGTAATTTCTATCCAATATTGAATTTTTTTATTTATTTTTGTACCACTACATTTGAATAATAAGAAAAAAAGTACACCAGCTAAAATTTTTTCCTTTGAATTACAAGGTAAACCCATGATTCCCTCTAGTGTAATTAATATTAAATTTAGTTTAATAATACATCTACATGGAAAACTACACAGGAACATTGCAAACTATTAGACACAGCCCATTATGGAACATAAAAAGTTAAAAATACATGATTATATATGTTTAGATATGAAAATGAATATTTTATTATGCATTCAAAAGAGTCAATTTCTATTATGATTACATGATTTAATAGAATTTATAATGTTCAACAATATCTTTGAGATTATTGGTCTATAAAAACGTTAATAAAAAATATTATTTTAGTATCACATAGCTATTGAGATCATAATGAAATGACTATGCAATAAGAGAATGTCATCCAAAAATTACGCTTGTATATATCAGTAACTCCCTTATGAAATATGAATTCTCTAAGAAGAATCAGTCATAAAAGAATCTCTAAAAGTTATAGAGGCCAATAATAATGTATATTTCAAATCCATTAATGATGATGATTCATCATATGATGAATTTCATGTTGAATACAATAACAAGAGATTGAATAAATTGAAATAAAAGATGATAACTGCCCACAATTACAAAACACAATATCAAATTAATGGTTCTGATATGGCATGTTTTGATTGAAATAAGAAAATAAATATTAGAGTAGAATATATCATATAAAAAATAATAAATGTCATAATAAAACAAATAAAAACATTACTATATCAACATGGAGTGTTATTGAAGACTATCTCTATTATTCCTCTTCAAAATCATCAAGTGGCTCAAGTCCTAATTAACTCATGGTACAATTGGATGTAGGTGATGAGATTGGTACCCCTAATTCCCTTTCTTCATCGCAGTCATATTTATTCTTTTTCCCATATATCCATATCAATAATGATGATATAAATGACCATGAAATTGATATTCATAATTTTTATAATGAAAATTTTTTAAAACACAATGAACTAAAAAATTAATAAAATGTTCTTTATGAGAATGAAAAAAAATTTATTAAGGGGATATAATATATGAATAAATGGATGATTTAGTTTTGAAGTTAATGGAAACAATTAATATTGAGAAGATTAAATAACAAAATAAAGAGATTAGAAAATTCCTTGTCAATTTTACCATAGGTATCAATATTTTAATATGCTTTTTAGTTCTCAACATAATGAAAAATGTTGTTTTAGAAATAGTTTTTCAATAATATTTTCCATAAATTCACAAAACCAAAAATTTTTTAAATGTTTTTTATCATGTTATGTTTTTTATTTTATTTTTAAAAACTCTACATCTCATATATAAATGATATTGAAAAAATTAATGGTATTGTAGATATAAAATAATTATTTTTTATTGTCTTGCTTCTATTAAAAGATATCATTTTAAATAGTATGAGTACTTAAATAATTATTAGCTCGCATATCAAAACCCGAAATTTGGGTATCAAAACGAATTTTCTTTTATATTTCTCAAGGGTGTACCACTAGAATATATTGACATATCATTGGGAAGATTTAAAATGAAAAAGGTTTTTCTATTAGGATTGAATTTTTCTAAGAGGGTTTCATTGAAATATTTATTTTTATTTAACCTAAATTTCTTATCCAAGGATTATAGTTTTATAATAATTTTATTATATTTTGAACCTAATTTTTCAATATTATCATGATTAGTTATTAGTTTTTTAAAGATGATTATTTCTTTTGTTATCATTTGTTATAAATTGAATCTCTTATATGAATACAAATTTCTATTCTATGTTATTATGAATAAATATTAAATTTATATTTTTAACATAATTCATGAAATGATTGACTTATTATTACTAATCATTACCTATTGTGATCAATATTAAATTCATGTGTTATATTTTTAAATTTTGTTGTTTTAAACATTATTATATACTTAGAATTACCTCTTGATATTAATAATCTTTTCATTGGTCTTTTTCACTATATATTATAAATCATTCATTTAATATTGTTAATTAATTTTTATCTTAACCAATAATCTCACTTTCTAGGTAATGTTTTTATTTCACATTTATATGTACCAATTTAGCGGGTGCCTAACATATTTCATTTTTCCAAAGCATGAAAAATCAACTTATGTCTTGTAGGGAATATGGAATTTTTTGTTTTAAAATAACTTTATCCTCTCTAACTTCATTTTTTCGAAATTTCTCTTTTGACTTCAAGTACTTATTTTTTAAATCATGATATTCATTTAAAAAAATTTATTTCATTATTTTTCATAACAATTATTGTGTTACTTATAATTCTTGAATTTAAATGTTATCTTTTTATACAAATTGTTGTAATTCTGTTTGAATTTATATGGAATATCTATAAATTAAATATTATTTTCTATTATTCAATGAAAATATTTTTTGAGATGATGTGAATTTAAAATTTAAAATATCATGACTCCAGTGTTTTATCCACTTCTGAGATATCTCCTGGATTTATAGGTTAATTGTATATTTTTCCATACCTTTTTTGTTTTTTAAGATCACATAGTGGGATAAATATTTTTTTATAAAATGGATATATATTATTGATTATATTTTAAAAATTGAGTCAATTATTTCATATATTATGTTTAGGGGAAGAAAAATGATTCATTATTTTGAAAAGTGGGGTATATTGATGATTTAGCTATGTTATGTTTATTTTCATAGAAAATTTAATATCATATAAATTATTATTATTATTTCTTATGAATATTGGATATCATATTAATTATTGTGTTTATTTATTGATCTTTTTTGAATTAAAATTAGAAATTTATTTAAGTCATTGTTATATTAATTTCTCATATTTTAGTGTCGATACATATTTAATATATTTATGGTTAACGATTATTAAAAAGTTTTAGATTATTATTCCTCTATCTCCTTCATGGGATTAAATGATAAAAATAAAAAAAATATGCATTAATAATTTCATTTAACTACATATTAGTTATATATTTAATATAGTGAGACATTTCTGTGATTGATTACTTTTAAGTGTATTGTAAAAGTCTTAATGAAAAAAAATTTCCATGTGAAGAAGCTCTTCATTCTATCAGAAGTCATAAAGGGAGTACGATGTACCATGATTAGTCCAACAACACATAGAACCACTAGATATATTATACATAGGAACCAACAAGAAAATGATAATCAATTAGAATGGATTATTCCCATTATGTCCACCATCCATCCAATAGATTCGAATCAGCTAGTCGGTAGATAAATCCAGAATGCCTACTGTTTCCCAAAGACCAATGCCAACCATCAACAACTAGTGGATAGCTGGTGGATTATTTCTAAGAGATCTTAACCATAGGTTTATTTATATCTAATCAAGGGTGTATACCAAATACCCTATAATTTTTGAATAATAATTCATTATTCTAGACTCTTGTGGACTAATTTGATCTTAAATATCATTTTTCAATATTTAATAATTAACAAGGGTTATAGAATTCTCTAAAGTCTATTGGAGGATATAAATAGAGGAACATGGAGGCTGTAACATTAAAGTTGGGATGATAAATTAAGTAGAATGACCCGATTAAGAAAAAATTTAATTCATTCACTACCTTGTCAATACATTGTATTATATTTCCCACCCTCATACAATATATTTCATATGTTATTATTTTATTTTCAAATTTCCAATGTACTATATTTTTAAATATTATAATGTTATTAACCCAAAAGTTATATTTTTCTCCAACCAAAAATAGACTCATCCCCTCCATCTCATAGGGTATTATCCTTGATAAATACCATCAATTGGTGTTAGTGTACTATTTTTGTGTGATTATTACACTATTGAATAAATTAGAATTGTTATCAACCACAAAGAAATAATTATATTTGAAGGAGGAATTTTAAATCAATGGAGGATTACAGTGAAACATTTTTTTAAAATCAATTATAATGGATATATATAAAACATCAATGGTTGATAATTGTTTTAATATATAGAGTGATGAATTATCTAGAACATATCACAGAGAATTAAGAGTCAATTCCAATGATATTAATGCCTTAATGGGATCACTTTATAAACCCCTATATATAATTTTGTGGTGTGCATAAATTAACAAAATAAATGGTAAATTATTTTGAATATATATGATAGAGATTCAAAACTAATATAAGAAAGATGTATGTTATATAGAATGAATTTAAATATTTTATAATGTTCCCAATAAAGTTGATTGATTATTTATATGATCGCATCAATTATTTCATTGAAGGCTTTCGTATTCTAAGTGAAGTTGTTGAAAATTTCAAAATAGATAAAATAACTATGATAATCTTGCATCATCATTTTAATGAAAGGTGAATATTTCGGAAAGTAAAAGATATAATGGATAATTTTTTAGACATAATATATAGTAATTTTATTTAATACAGAATGACGTATGATGAAAATTTATCTGGAACAAAGGATAGTTCTATGGAAATCACTTTTAAATATATAAATTAAAACATGGTGAAATAGTATCACAATGATGAAGATGTTGATTATGATATGAGAATTATACCAACTTATTTGAATTGAAAAAAAAGAAAATTTAGCAAAAGGATTTCAATTGCTTTTGTTGGATGTGGAAATGTTATACTAATTATCCCTAGATGTACTATGATGTATCAAGGGGATAATGAAGATGAATTTTATTTTGTAAATACAATTAAAAATAATATTAAAGATAAGGGTAAAGAATAATAAATGCTTATTTAATGAAATTTTTGTTCATAGGAATATAATATTTTATAGGAGACTAAAGTAAAAGGGGAAAATTGTGAATATATTGTTGGATATTCTTTTTTGTTTTATCTATAATCACCACAAGTTGAAAACAATGACACTAAAAATGATGGATTTGATGGAAAAAATGGTTACTATACACAACTGATGTGACACATGAGGAAATTTATATATAAAGGGAACAAAGATGAATAAAATAGAGTTATGAATGACTCTAGTCTATATATAAAACAACATGGGGATGTGAGGTATAAATTGGAGACATAAGTTGAAAAAACTAGGCAATAAAATTAGTTCTGTACCAAAGATGAGCATGAGATAAATATAAATATTAAATTATACATGAACCATTGATGGGATGACATATTCTATAATGTATATAAAAACAATATATATATATCCTAAGGAAGAAGTCATTTTATAATTATAGATGTGTGAAGATCAAGAGAGGATCTATAATCCAGAAATTATATAAGATATTTTTAAAAGAATTTATTACTTATAAAGATAAGAATTCGACTATTGATTTTTTTTAAATGTCAAACCTATTTTATAGGTTCAATTTATAAAAAAGGGAAAATATGTTGTCATATATGAACTAAATAAATATTATCAATAGTTGATCCTAACCCCAATGAATAGAAAACCTATAATAAAGTCGATCTAAAAATCACTAAAAAATTTCATTACTAGTTCAGTTAAAACTATGATTAATCCATCTAAAATCATGGGTTAATATTGATGTAAATACAAATACACACAATACATGTAACCTATTTCAAATAGATATTTTGGAGAGAATGATTACAAAAGATAGTTAAGATCAACTTATTTATTTTTATGTAATTTTAATGTATACAATTTTGTTTTAATATTTTTTGCACAAAGAAATTAATTTTACCTCATAGGGGAAATATAAGATTCATATGGAATCATAGAAATTTGAAAATGAGTTTTGATGACTCATTAACTAAGTTAAAAACCTAGATTATATTTTTAGGCTTCATAGATGATGAGGATTCAATAGAGGTTTAACACGAAGAGTTTTACCCATCATCAACAAAAGTGAGTCAATATTCATTGTTAAATAAAGAAGATCCAAAAAGGGAAATATTATTTAGAACGATCTAATAGAAATTGATATGATTAGACTGTTGATTCTTTAATGAATATTTTCATTGAATGTGACAAAGAAAAAATTTCCATATCACATGTATCAAACACAATAAATATTGTTTTTTTTCAAATAAATGATGTAGGATAGAATATTATTGGATCTATGAATGAAAAATTTGGTTTGAAATAACACTTGTGAATAAATATTTTTTTTTAAAGCTCTTGGTAAAAAACATTTAAGTTTCAGGAAATTCTATGACCCAGGAAATGTATTGGAATTCAACAAAGATGTATTCTCATTAAATTTCTGATATGGTACCATCATACTACAAGTTAGAATAACTTAAAGGAATTTTTATCTATTTGGTGATGTAAATTTATTGATTCTATCCATGTATGAAGAAAACCATTTATGGAATAGTTTACTTGGTAATTTGAGCCAAAAAGTAATGAAAAATATGGTGTATAGTGATAGTTTTTAAGATAACCCAAAACTATATTTTATTCATACACAAATGTGATTCTTATAAAATGGTTTTCCTTATATTGATTGTCTCTATGTCGATGTAGGTTTAATCTTTATGGTTACATGTACATGTTCATTGGGGTTCTTCTGACTTAATGACTCTAAAATCCTCAGATGGAAAAATAATTATATACTATTTGTTTATAATTTATCTAGAATAAAATGGATATTAGTGATTACTCAAACAAAAATGAGGAATTCAAGTATATCACATAATATTATAGAGAGGATGGGATGATATGTAGTGTTGGAATGATAAAAATAAACACCAATTTGTTTTAATGAATTCAAAAATTCTCCAGTGATGTAATACCTTCAAAATCAAGGAATCCAAAATTAGATATCATCATCAATAAATCATATAAAATATTGGGTTTTTGAGATGTTAAATAGAAATTTGAAAAATATGAACCATTCCATGTTAATTTAAATTGGATTACCATAGATTTTTTGAAGGATGTCAAACTTTTAGATTCATAAATCAAAAATATGGTATCATTATGTTTGAAATAAGTTAAGACTCAATATGATATTATGTATGGAAATAAACCTAAATGTATATATTTTTCTGTATTTAGAAGCAACTTTTTCATTCATAATATGGATATAAATTTTATATTTAAAACTTGTGGAGAAGGATTTAAATTTCATAGTTACTTTTCAAATATTATGTTTTATAAATGTTAAAAAAACATTTGACATTGTTTTATAATGTCTAGATGTGAATGTTTTGAAGTTATAAAATATTCTAAAATTAAATGATAAGAATTATTAGAAAATTAATTTGTTTTTAAAGTAGTTACAGATGATGAAATACATGAACTAAGGTGATTTTAAGAGTATTAAAAAAACCCATATGAAATCAAGTATTAATGTGATAATACATAATGATTAGTGTCTTTATATAAAAGGTGAAATGGTGTAGAAGTTGAATAATGTAATATTTTGTGTGATAAGACATCCCCATATCAAATAAAGAGGATGAAAGCACAATATTATACTCTTAAATTAGGTTGAAAAAATTTCTTCTGAGGGTATAATAAATAAAAATATTGAATTAAGGTGATGAATTATGATCTTTAAAAAATTTGGATTAACTAAGACACGTGAATATTTGATGAGGATAATGTATAAACATGTTATCAGAATGAAATGGGTATTCTGAAAAATCTTTCTAAAGATAGTAAAGTAAAATTCATTATGAAAAAAATGGGGAACATTTATTCCTAAATTGGGATTATATAAAGGGATGATACATTTATACTATTATCATGACAT
This sequence comes from Viscum album, assembly GCA_963277665.1. NCBI lineage: Eukaryota > Viridiplantae > Streptophyta > Magnoliopsida > Santalales > Viscaceae > Viscum > Viscum album. The sequence continues at coordinate 160,448,190 of OY728135.1, read as the reverse complement.
TATACTACATGTATACTTTTAGATATTGATCTAAAAATAGTATCATGGTATATTAAATGGTTACAAAATAAGTATTTTTGTGGAGAGAACCGAAAGAGGAAGCCCACATTGAACAATTAAATGGATTTCTCATTGATATGGATGAAACTAAAGATTAAAAATTGAAGAAGGAATTTTATGGACTAAAAATATAATTAAAATAATGGTATTCATGTTCTAATTAGTACCTTTAGAATATTGTGTTTCTATGGGTATGGGTAGATCATAACCTCAATATCAAAATTTAGTTGATTCCTTGAATAGTTGTTCTTATATATGTCAATGATATCAATTTTTGAGGATCAAATCACAATCAATCAAATGGTTCTTTCATATCATGTGTTAAGAATTTTAGTGTTCCTTAATTAATTAAATGGAATTTTTTCACTTATTTTTTTAGTAATTTCGTATTGAATATGGGAAAATTATCACCTAAATAAAATATGCCATGTTTGTATTGAATAATAATAAAATGGATTATTAGAATCCATTGGTATCCCTTGTATAGGATTTCATGAACTATCTAAATATTATGTCAGAAAGGGGGTTGATGTGATATTATATAGGGAAATCAATTGTAGTTTTCTATACATTATTTCCACTCGACTAGACATTTTGTTTACAATGTTTCAATAAAAACACTATAAAATATATTCAAAAGTGATTTATTTGTTATATATAAAGATAAATATTCAACATATCAATCAAATATTGAGTTAATGAATGTTTAATATTTATTTTAGTGGAGAAACTCACTATATACAATGATAGTGATTTGGAAGGTTTGTCTGATGATTGAAATTTTATTTTAGGTGGATTACTCTACCATGGTAGATCATGCATATTATAGTTAATAATGAAGTATGATTACATAAATATTAGAACTAGGTAATTATAGTCTATTTATGAAACTCTATATTTTTTCCAAATGATATCAATGAAAGAAGAATTTTGTGATATTGGAGTTTAAGAAACATCTCCAATTACAATCAAGTGTGAAAAATCAATTATAATTAATCTAGGAAAAAAATATTATTCCATATTTCACGACTACAAAATTTGAGATAAAATATCAATTCATAAAGGGGGAGGTGGACCATAGATTCTGAAGATGGAGTACATGTCAAAATGGGCACAGGTAGTTGATATTATTATATATCCACTACCAAATGTAGATTTTTGGAGACATAGGTTTCCTCTTATTGTCTAATTGAATTTCACATAATAGAAGAGTTAGAGATGGGACCTCTACTCCCCCTGAAAAATTACTATATAAAAAAGGTATTTATACATTACTATGATATTTATTTTATTAAAAAATCATGTTCTGTGACCTTTCATAGAAGTGATCTATTTGGGTTTATTATAAAATTAATCGATGTGTTTATCTTCCATGTATATAGAGAAGATATACATGAACTATATTAATTATGGGGGTAGAAGTGATGTTTCCTATCAAAAAATGGGGTGTGTGAGAGAATTTATATTTAGGGGGAGAAGTGTTATTTCGTATGATTCAATCTATTAAGGGGAGAAGTTGAATTTCTGATGCTTGAAGGGTTTAAATTCCAAGGTATGATTTTATGAGTATCTTGTCATTAAATACGTGATTGTCACACTAAATATAGATAACAAGGGTAGAGAATCAGAAATTGATGAATCATTCTACACACTTCTTGATTTCCAAGAGATTGGGTAGTTGTAAATATTTAATCTATCCTTTTTAGATTCAAATCAATGATAATTTTTTTTATAATTTCCCACAACCCCATATTTCTAGAATGTTTCTAAAAACATTTTTTATTTATTAAAGAATTTTTTATATTGATATTTTGATATGATAACTGACTCGAAGAATCTAAAAATAATCACTTCTCGATTTATAATAATTTTAAAGAAATAATTAAATGATTTCATGTTCATGATTCTCAATTTAAATTTGTTGTTATATTAAATAGAACAAATCATTTCATTACACAGTGAACAAGGTATTTTCACTATATATGTTTATGATATGCCAAAAATATGGCTGAGATAGATTTATATGCATATAAATTCTTTATGGTTGCTGCAAAATAGAGAGTATCCTACACAATAATTGGATTGATGTTGGAAGGGAACATGATTCAATATGCTTGTTTCACAATAGAAGAGCTTGAGATAAAAAATTTTGTATCAACATAATTTTGGAGATACTTTTTCCATGGATTATAGAATACATCAAAATTGTATTGGAGACCAAATATTCTTCAGGTTTCTGTGAAATGAATCACGTGACCAATCCAAATGTCCAGTTGGGAGCCAAGGATATTTGGAACTTCTATGTCTTAACCTTTGTTTCATTCCATATTTGTCATTAGATGTTAGGACTAACTAACTCAAAACAAAATCATAGAACTATGAAGGATAGAAACAAACTATGGGATTTACATTTCTTGAAATTTTTATTTATAATGTTACAATATATTCATCAGTGTTTTATATTGGTTATTTATTCTTAATCAAGGAACTAATTTGAATGGGATGATGAGGATCTTATTAAAAGTAGATTGATACATTATGATTTGAATATATTTTTTGGTAATAAATATGTTTTTAGATTCAAATATGAATTTCAAATTTAGAGGATATTTTGATGTGTTTTATACTGAGAAATAGTGATACATATACGAAAAATGTGTACATATGTGGTATTTTAAAAAAGACATGATGAATTTTCCTTTTTAGAAGTAGTAGAGAATAAATATCAAGGACTTTTCCCTTAAAGAATGAATACATCATGGGGAGATTCCCATTATTTGACATCACACTTTTATTTTCAATTTAAATTGTGAGTTGAAACAACCTATTTAATATTATTTATAATCTATATTTTATGAAGATGAATTTTATCATAGGACGAATTGTCTACACATATTTATGAAGTAAAGCATGTCGTTTTTATCATCATGACGATGAAGATATGTTAGGATTTCATATATTGTTCATATAGTGAGTCTTAATGAGAATTGATTTACCTATTTTGTTTCAAAATAATGAACTATTAGTGGTCATTGAGTATCAATGTCGTATTCGAGCATTTGAAAGAATCCTCTTTTGGTTGGATAATTTGAGTGTACCATGTATAATCAATTATGTTCATTCTTTCATTCATTGAACTAGGTTGATTATAAGGGAGAGATAAAATTATTCCTTATATTAAAAGATAATATCTAGATCAACGGTGAAATATAATTAATCTTTAACTCCATGATTCTTCCCCTCCACCACCTAGGGTATTATCCTTGATGAGGACCAATAAAAACCAATTTAACGATTGAAAAGAGTATCGAATGGCTAAAAACATTACAAATATTTTTCCTAAAATTTTATGAAAGTACATAATGGGAAGATTTTAACACTATATATACTTTAGAAATTATCCATTTATTTTCAATGAATTTAAATAAAAAAAATCCAAAATCATATAATTTTGAATCATTCGTAAAACTTAAATAGTTACTTCTCATTATCCAATAACTCATAGTTCTCTATTTTCATTTTGGAACACCAATTAAAAGATTCAATAATCAATAAAATTTTTCAATAAATAATTTATAAACTAATTTGAAAATAAATTAAAAATATCACAAATAAATCTTATAAAAAATATGAAATAAACTATAAATCAAGATCACAAATGGTCAATACTCATGCATTTCTCTTCCAATTAAAAGATATAAACATTATCAATAATCCCATAAAAATTTTAAAATTTTAATTGAAAACCAAGAATTATGTGATAATTTATTATTAAAAAAACTCACTCATTTATAAATACTTCTAAAGAAGATAAATATAAATTATATAATTCGTCTTATTGAACTATTAAAAGCACACATTATTGATAAATAAAGAAATAAATCTGTTATGAAATATTTTAATCGAATATTTTAATTCAACATATTTTTTAAGATGAATTATTATATTTAATAATATTAAGTAGTTTTTATTTAAAAATACACTTTTCATGAATAAATTATTACAAATGTTTTTTCGAATTTTACATTCAATAAAATTTACCGTAAAATATTCATATCACGTAACTGAAATCCATGGTAGATAAAACATGCCATTTTCTAGAAATAATTTTTAAAGTGTACATATCAAAATAAATTACTCTTCTTTGAATCAATAAATTAATCAATCATTCATTCAATTAGTCAATCATAACATAATAAGAAAAATAAATATAATCATTTTAATTAAAAACATACATGGTTTATTAAATTATATATCAACATGATACTATTTTAAAAAACATTGAATACAAATTTAGTAGAATATAATTTACTAAAATTATTAATAATGAAAAAAATAAATATATTTTCTTTTATATTTTAATTTATTATACAAAATGAATTATTAGAAAAATATAATACAATATGTAGAAAATAATTTACTCATGGATTTCTTGAAATCAAGAAAACACGGACTTCTCAGTTAACTCTACCTTCCACAAAAATTATAATGACCATGAAAACTAATGACTTAGCTTAGCAGTTATAAAATTTTCATATCATATCAACTACTGAAAGAAATATAGAATATAATGTGGTCACTATTTGCAATAACCTATTCCATATAAAATAGTATGACCCAAATTTCAATGAGACCTGACGAATGCCTACTACTCCACCAGTGAATTGTGTTTCCAAATAATATTTTTCATAATGATCAATTTTTCATAGTTTGGTAAATTTTATAAATCATTTTTATTAGGTTCTATAATTGTTTTTGAACAGTTTCGAGTGTGCAATATTCATTGAACTTGAAAAATCGAATGGAACCCTATTCAAGTGTGGGCTACATGCCTATATTTCAAAGCAAGGATGTAATTCGGGTATCATTCCAATGACGCTCAGGAACTCACATTGGTTGAGATGATGGGATGTCAAGAATATTACATCATATTAGGGGGAATTATTTCTAAATATTAGAAACTCCAATAATTTTATGATATGTTCATGAATCATTCAAGTATCCTAGTGCAAGACTTGTTACCCTAACATTAATGATCAGTTGCTGACATTATTTGATGTTTATCCCAATACATACATTATAAATCATTTCAATGATATGAATTGTATGAATTATAGGTTTTGTGGGATTTCTCTACACTAATTCCATAAATATGGGAAATATGATGTTTCCCATATAAATCTTTCCACCCATCATAACATAGATATTATTGTTTTGTGGGATTTCTCTACACTAATTCCATAAATATTCGAAATATGATGTTTACTACTACATAGGGAGATAGTTAGTGATTTTGATTTGGGATTAAAACTTGAATATAATACCTATGTATCATTTGAGAAATGGAATAAAATACCATTTACATATAATAACATTTTTTAAGGTTCTATGATAGTAGTACACCATGTAGTTTTACATCATACAATAAATGTGTATGTGGGGATGTTTCCATTTATGATATGTGTGGTAGAGCCCTGGAGTGGAACCATATATATATTGTGAAGGAAAGAGTCAGAGTCCTAATTATTAGTATGCTTTATTGTGAGTTTTTATATGATGATTCCATGAGAAGTTTCATTAGGGTTATAACTACTGGAAAGAAAATAAATTTTGATTGTAAAAAAAGGACGAGGCCTATAGTGGGGGTATTTAATTATTTCAAAACAATGATAATCAAAAAATATATATTCCAATATGAGTCATGATTAGTATGAGAAATTAGATAATATAGTGGAGGTTGCACATCACATATGGTTTTAACAATTAATTAGTGTGGGCATTACAATTTATGGCAGCTTAGAGTGAAATTTGATTATGCCTCTTAGATATGATATATACATATGATAGAATACATAATCATTCACAAAAATAATTATAATGTGAATGATATATAGATACCACTAAATATATGATGGAAATTTGTTTTATGTAAAGATCGAGAAAAAGGATTGTGTCATATGTATCCTATTTATAAAATGAACAAATGTCAATATAGTTTAGTATATTATAGAACCTCTAAAAAGTAATAAAAGGTGATTAATCTAAAGGGGATTATTAACCCAACCTTTACAAAAGATAGGGAATTATACCGACACAGATGACCATGTATGGAAGAATTTCTACATTGTTATTCATGTGATCATAATAGATATATAGGCCAACATAATTCATGATAGATGTAATAAACAAGATATAGTAGAAGAAAAATAAGTTCACAATGTGTAAACTATTTAATTAGTATGGGTCAAAAACAATATGGGTACTATGTGTGATATGTGATTACAAATCCCATGGACAATGTCTTTAACAATGTGAGAAATATGGTCTTCAAAAAAACAATTTAATGTAAATTTCATATTGGGAATATCATAATATTAATTCATAATTTTTTATATGAAATACATGAAATATATGAGTGAAATATAAGGACACGACTTTGTAAAAAGGTGTACTACATGTCCTAATAATAATGATAATCAAACACCTCATAGTTCATATAATACATCAACCATTGATTGATATGGGAAATGGAATGATCTTATTGGTATTATAGACCTATAAGTTATGGAGTATTGGATGCTATTAAAGGGGTATGGCCTTAATTTAATAAGAAGGAATTAAGAGATCATGATTGTCTCCCATTGGAGTTATGTGATCACATGAATTTCTTGGGGTCATGCACTTCTAATGAAGGAATTGAGTTCATTTTTTATACATGGAGGTTGTAGAGTCATGTGAGTGAAAAATGTAGTGAGTTATGTGCAATCAATTTACCAATATGGTGTTAGATGATGAAATGGATTGGTTTCATAACCAAGAGTCCATCTAATGATTTTATTTCAATCAAACATTTTAATAACCATCATGTTTTCATGTTATTTCATGACTGATGGTCATAACATGAATTGTTCTTAAAAAACATGTCCCTCTTCCACTTTTCCTAAGTCACTCATTTAGTTTTGTTAAATGAAATACATTGTGATCATGGAATTCCTACACTATAAAAATTAATTTCCATTATTCTCTTTCTATGTCATATCTTTCTCCATATTCTTTTATTTCAAACCTTAGAGTGGTTTTACTGATATAAATCCCTATATTTGTGCCACTTACCTAGAATGAAATACCATGTATCCAGGATTAATCTCATGGAAGGACCATTCACATAAGTTGGTGATTCCTAGTTACCTTTGTCACACATCATTAGTGATGTATCCCCATACATCAAGTGATATTCAAAAATCATGAGAAAGATTTCTCATTGAATATTTTTTCCAATAGTTGTCCATGGGATTTGATTATTATAGAGCTATCACATGCCCCCATGGAGAATCATGTGAAGAACATTCACTAAAGGATCCTCCCTTATCGAAAAACCATTCTGGACTAATTTATGATCTCATTAAATAATTAGGTAGATTGTATGACTTTGGGAGTGTCATTTAATATTAAATTTCCATGTGAAGACCCATCATGGAAATCCTTCATCACTTAAAGCCTTGTGCATTAGTCCACTGCATGTATTTTGTGCATCGCATGATCAGGCCTCGGTCCTGAAACTATGTGTGAGCATCATCCTGAATGTGATCTCTGTTTTTCCTTAATATTTTTGTGAATTAGTATAGAAGGGATATGAGATCTCATGTCTCGTTAAGGGTTATGTTAACCCATATCCTAGTTACATGATCCTCAAGTGGTTATTCCCTTTCTTATTTTCATTTCTATAATTATAGTACTTTTGTTTTGGGTATTTTAAGGACTCTAATTTTTTAATGATCATTGAGAGGGTGTCAACAAATTCCCCCCCTATAAGTGATGTTCGGAAGAAAGGGAAGGACTCAATCAATAGGATTTAAACGCCTTCCTGATAATTTTGTCTTAATTCCATTAATCCATGGTACCACTCTAGGAATTCTTTGAAAACATCCAATAAATGTGGTGGTAATGGGAAGGAAATATCACTTTTGATTATATATTCTAGAGATCTCCTATTTTTTTTGGTATTAACATTCCATGACCTCACCATTTGGCGGAATCACATGACTAATTCATGAGATTTCAGTACATGAAAACACTGCATAGACAAGTCACATAATCATTCCTCTAACAAATCAACAATAGTTCATTAGGACCATATCACACATCATTGGTAAGAATATTTACTTATGTGATTCATGTGACCCTATCATGTTCACACAATCACGTGACTCTATATGGGACATGTGGTTATTGTGATGATGGATAATCCATGAACTTGTTTTTTAGATCCCCTCATTTTAAAAATAATAAATCTTCTCACCTTTATATTAAAACAAAAAATTTCTTTTCTTTTAAAATAAATATAATCATGATATATTCCCAAAAATAGTTTCTCAAATAAATTCCTTGGATTCAAACATTGACTCTGATTAGTTATTTATCATTCAATGGTCCCCATGAATTTCTAATGACATTGATGGGAATAATCTGTTGGATAATTCTTTTTTGGACTGGTTTCCTTTTTATGGGTTTCACATCCAAAATAATGACCCCATGATATAACCCCATGAATCGATCATACCCCCTCCAAAATTCTAAATACCAATAATAAATTCTCAAAAAACATCTCATAATCAGGTAATTTCAACTATATGGATGAATTCACTAATAGACATATTCTGAAGACATTATTAATGGATTTTGAAGGTGTTTAAAGTGTCTCTGACCCAGATATCCGCATATATAACCCAATAATGTTGTAGTATATTTATATTCATAGGTTCAGGTGGTCACATGGATAGGATATCTAATCATGCAGGGGATTTAGAATGAACTAGGGTTATCCCTTTTATAAGATTTTTATAGTATGCATGAGCACTAGAAGTTTGGGGGTGGTAGTCTATAAAATTAAACATATAATTTAAAATGTCTTCCTTATATAGGATTATCAAAACAAATTTCTATACTGATTCATAGAGTATATAAAAAATTATAAAAAATTAATGGAAACTTTTTTATAGATTGAATAGAATAATTATAAACATGTAGAAGAAAGTAGATAAATATTTCAAAAAGTATGTGGAGAAATATTTAGAACATTAATAAAAAGATATGTACTCTTTTACCTTAAAACTCAAGGAATTAAATAAACATGACATTAGGTATCTGTAGTTATAATGAAACTATAATGGTAATTCTTCCTTAAGCAATGATTCCCTCAACAGTAAGATCAAAATAACTTTTGTTTCCCTATCCCTCGGAACCCTTAATTATAAATATAATATAAACAAATGCCTTTATAAACCCATGAAATCCATTGATCATAGAATATCATTTAGAAAATTCAAATCAAATAATTATCATAAAGAACTTATAAATTTTCCAAACATGGATTCCTTAAGAAAAAAATCTCCATAGGACACAGCGAGTCACTCTTAATTTAACTTGTTGTTAGAAAATCTTCACATCAACCTTAGAACACATGGGATGGAAAAGAATCCTTAAACTTAAAAAATTGTACATATCTGTTAATGGTGCTTCTATTTATCAGCATTTATCCAGCATTCATATTATATTTTATTTGGAGTTTCATGCAATTACATTAGAGAAACTCATTTTACTCTTAAAAGTGTCTTCATAACTTCATCTATTAGTCGTTGTGGTAATACCATTAAAATTCATCATAATTCCATTGAGTATAATAAAATTTGTTTATTTAGTGGTATATTTCATATGATAGAATTTTTCATCTGGTGGAATAATCTTTGATTGTATTAGGGAACTTAATTATTCATCACAAATATATTTCTAATGGGTCATCTAAAGATCTTTTATACATCAGTCGGGAGAATACATTATTAGTGGACATGATAGAACATCATTCAGTGAGAATTCATTATAATTTTTTTAGTGGGCCATTATAAGTATTCATCCAATGATACTGAATTTTTCTAATGTAAAAAATAGAAATCCATTCAATTTATAATGATTAATCAAAGGGAGAAAGATCCATCTGATGATAAAAGTTTTTTATTTATTGTAAAATGAAAATTATAATAATAAAAGTATATAAAATAGGAAGTATAAATTTGTTAAAGTGGATATTATAAGGAAGTGGGTTCTCATTTCCAAAACTAAAATTAGAATATGATTCATGTAATGTTTTGACTTAAAAATCTCCCACTTTTTTTAAATCACAAAACAAATCTTCCAAATAGTAGAAAAACGTTTTAAATAACATTGAACATACATTATCACCCTATCTCTCACATTTAATAATTATATCCTTTATATTTATTTTTCAATTTAACCCACATTTTTAATTTCTATACATACATTAAAAAACCTTTCCCTTTGTTTTAATGTCAGGTTTTCTCACATTTCCCCAACTTTTTTACTCTTAAAAACATTTCTAGAAATAAATATAGCATACCTAAAATGTTTGGAAATTAAATAACATGACACAATTTATATAGTTACTAATATTAATTCCAAAACTATATGTAAAAAAATCCGTTGAAAGAATTAATGATTATATATCATGTAATTTTAGAAGAACATTAATTAATGAAGATTAATCAGAATCTTAGGTTTACATTATTTATAAAAATTAACAGTTCAGAAGAAAATATCTATTTTTCTTTATAGAAATATTTATCATTAATTTTTTCTTCTCTAAATATTCCTAATACTTAAAATATTCAAAAATTACTAATTTTCTAAATCCTACTTATTTCTAAATAAAAATTATATTTCTCTTCCCTTGGTTCATATTGAGAAAACATCTTTTAGAGCATTGTTCTTCTAATTTTGATTCTTCGTCCTCAACACCTCCCCCAAGAGAAATTTAAAAAATTCCATTATTTTGATATTTCATCAACTTTAATCATTCACAATATCTGAAATGGTTAATCATCCTTTTTTCATAGAAACGTATTCACTGGCACATCATGTATGTTTTTAAAGTTCCTTGGTTTTAATTTTTATTTAAATAATTTAAACATCATAAAATTTTATATCCCACGATATTTTTTTATCAGTTTATCTAATTTCTTCAAATTTATGACTCTAATTTTGATTTTCCCTTGTAATATTTATAGAATGATTAATTTTGAATTACTATATCAGAAATATATTTAAAAAGGTTAATTTTCCAAAATATAAATATTTCCTTGTATGTACATACAACTCACTTGATTCTCAAGAAAGTAATTTAGGGAATCATTAAGATTCATTATAACATTATTTAAATAGTTCAACATGATTTTTTTGGACTTTTTTTAGAAGAATGAGTCGAATTATGAGAATAATCTAGAATGAATATATGTGGAGGTCATGAATTTACAAATTTGTATTTTTATTCAACTTATTTATTTGAGAAATAAAAAAATTCCATTTTATTTCTCTAATTTTCCTTTTTCTGATTCCTCTAAGTCTGAATCATTTAATTGAAATAATTTATATTTTTCTTCTATATACATCTATTTTTCCAAAATTCATTGAGATGCAGTAATATAAAATTGGGTTGATATGGATGTTTATAAAGGAGTTTTCATTACACTAATATTTAAACCCTTTATAAATAATGTACTAAAACCTTATTCATTCCTCTTCCACTTTTCTCATCCTTTTCAATAAATTTTTCAATACTGAATTCCATAGCATTAGAATATAATATTTTTACAACAAAAACATTACCTTTTCCATTATAATAGATAGAGTATGAAATGAATACTGAGCCTTTTCTCTTTCCAGTAAAAAATATAATTTTTTATGTTGAAAAAATGACATATGAAAAATCGTCAGAGTAATTTCTCCTTGTGTTACAACTTTATCACAGGCATGGTTTTTTCAAACCCATTTATAAAATATTTTTTCCAACTTAATATTAATATCTTTGTTCTATTTCATTTTATTCTTAAATTCATCATAATTTTTCTTATAAGTATACTCTTTGAGATTAATGGCCTCAGCCTTTTCTAGTCCAAAACATAGATCATGAATAATTTTGTGTTTTATAATTTTATTATTGAAACTATTGACTCATTAGTCATATAATCAGCATTCTTATTAAGTAATAGAGGATGATATTCACCTTATATCTCTCTCATAAAGACATAATCATTAAATAATATTACTTCTATTTAGGACACAGTTTTTTCACATAGAGTCATAAACATATTAAATGATGGAACAAACATATTTCTCATCTTGATAAATGACTCTTCTCCATGAAAATAAGTTTCTACCTCAATAGAGTTTCTTTGATGTTGATATTATTTAATTCCATGATGTCGATCAAAAATCTATTTATGTAACTCAAATAAAAGAATCATTAACATTGTATTATCCTGTTTAATAGCTTATATTCTAAAGAACACGATCCTTACAAGATTTCATAGTCTCATATAATATGGATAGTCTAAAACATATATATATCATTCACCATTTGGGTATCCTTATCCCCATATTATAGTATTATATAATTTAGTATCCAAATCAACACTATTCTCCCATTAGAGGATGATTATAGAGTTTTTTTAATTTTTAATTAGAACCAAATAGTGATTTCTCAGCCTTATATTTTTAAAAACATTCTCACATATTGAGTAGCTTATTAGATTACATGTTTTCTTCTACTTAAATTTATTGTTTGATAAATTCTTTTACTTGATGAATGTTTAATTTATAAAAATCATCAAATAGAGTAAAATTTATCACATTCATATTTTCTTCAACTCTAAATTCAATATATTCGTAAAAATATCTTAAAAAATCAATTAAATGAATATCAAAATATTCCTTTTCTACACATTGATCGTTTATTGCATAAAAAAAGATAAATTAACAAGAAAATAATTATACTTATTATAATAATAACATTTTATCTATTTTACATAAAATGTTATGTGGGCAATGTCACTAGATAAAGAATTGTTTTGTATTAGATGAATGATGACTATCATATAAGTTGTAAATGATTAGATGGATAAAAAATTGAATGTAAAGAGTTGTTCAATGAAATCACTGGGTATTGAAGGAGTGGTGACCCAAACCACATTGAATAGACCATAGCAGAGAAACACTTCATGTTCTCCTAATCCAAAAGCCCAAACCAGAATCCTGATTTTTAACAATTGATGATATCATTTACCAAAAGATTAAAAATAATATTGAAAAAATTATTATTTTGAATAAATTTAAATAATTTTTAATAGAAAATAATTTACCTTTATTAGAATCAATAAATTGTGAACTATTTTTTATAACTAAACAACATAAAAAAATATCAAAATTGATATAAGTTAAAAAAGAGTTAGAATATACCATTTTGGGGAAGTATTTTCAAATTTTTTAAATTTTTTTTTATAAATATGGAATTGGATTTTGTTTGAAAATAATAGAAACATATGTTCTTTTAAAATTTATAAAAAGTATTTTATAAGGGTTAATATTCATATAATGATTTTCTAACATAAAATTTTTTTAAAAAGAAAACATTATAAATGTTTGTATGACGAAAAGATAATAATAATATCTATAAAGAAAAAAATGTAGAATGTTATTTCCAAGGAAAAATATAAGAATATTTTCTCTATAAAATTTTAAAAATATTTTCTTTGAAGAAAAATATTAATAAAGAAGAAAATATTAAAAATTGAGAATGCAAAAAAATATTCAATGCATAGTTAAAAGGTTCTCCCCCTATTTGATGATTTTTTAAATAATGGATATTTAAGAAATAAGAAGTAGATAAATGATCATTTTATGTCATTAATTCCAAGATTCTATAAAATATATTCAAAATCTAGTAAAATTTAGGGTTTTTGTAAAAATATCTGTATATTGTTCCTCCAATAAGATAAATTATAGAATTAAATTTCGTTTATGTGTGTTATCTTAATGGAAATAGTGTCTTATATATATTTTCATATACTATCAGTGATATTATTAGGATTTAATTAAATATATGCATTTTCTATTATCACAAAGACTTGTAGTTTCACAATATCACATGTTACAATTAGTGACTGTGTGTTTCATCCACAACTCATGAGAACAATAATTTGTAGATTCCATATACTAATCATTCGATTAGGAAAAAGCTACTGATTGTTGTTCCATAAAAGGAAAAGAAAATACTGCTTCGATTAATAAATTAGAAGACCCATATGTAATTCTTCAATACATTATTAAACCTATAAAATACTCATCTGAAAATATTTTTAATGAAAAAAAAATCCCACTAATATAAAATATTTCATGGTCCATATTTCCCTTAAGATAATTAATTATTCCTTTTGGTGATTTATAATTGGATTCTCTTGTAATTTCATGATATCTCCCACGTATTCATACTTTAAACATCAATTCTGGATGAATATCTATAAATTATATTAAATTACCAATCATTCCTCAAAACAATTAATCAAATAATTTCCTAGATTAATATATATCAATAGTTTTTCAGGTTCTGATAGGAGTACTAATTATTTAATTATTATAATATCAAATTATGTTAAGAATAATATTATATATATTTTTTAATATATTATAGATCCTCATTTTAATGAAATTTTATAACCCTGGAAAAAATGTAATTTTCCCATCATAGTAATTTAAATCAAAAATTTATTATAATCTCTAAAGGAATATCTAAGAGATTTTTGAGTTGATCCAAATAAAATTTCGTAGAAAAATATATAAAAAATGGTGATATCCTTAAAAAAATTTAAAAATCAAAAAACAGCCATAAAACATTTGTAACAAATATCTTGTTAATCAATAATACCAGGAACCATTATATTTTTTATGTCCATAATGTGCCTCAATAAATCTACAAAAATGATATATAGAGAATTCTTTGAAAACAATGTTGTTTTGATATATAAACTCCCTACATGACATATCCATTAAATAATTCCAAATTTACATGAATCTAAAAAAATTTATTGTTTATAAAAGCTTCATAAGATAGAAGTATATGAATATCATTAAGTGCAACTACTAGATTTTATGCATCCTTATAATCGATGACTTCTTGTTGACTATAAATGTTTTAAATAAGTCCAATTTTTTTATCTATGATACTTTATTCATAAAAATTATTTTGGAGAACCCATCTTAGACTAATTACAGGAGAATATTTAGGTTATTTAGCCTAATCCCCAACATTGCTCTTCTCAAATTCATTGAGTTCAACCAACATTTAATTTGTTCTATTATCATCACCAAAAGCCTCATTAGGAGACTAATGTTCAAATTAGGTATCAATGAATAATGTTCACATTCAATTACTAAGGAACACATTTTTTTGATTGTTTGATCAACATAACCAATTATATTATCACTTAGATGATTCCTAAAGATTTTTAGATTCCTTGGGTTTACTAAAATAGGTAATTCAACAAAATGTTTAGTATCATCAAGTGTATATGTTCAAAAATAAATTCATATTTCATTTTATCACTTAAAAAATTTTCAAACATATTTACAAATAATAATTATAAAAATAATATAAATATGTGGTTTTCAATTATTTAGAAAAAAATTGATCTGATTCCTAAAATTTTAAATTCACTATTTCCTCAACAACACATTTTGTTTTATTAAAATCTCTATAAGCCATAATTGTTAATAAATAGCTAGAGTATGCTCCAATAATATATTTTTGGGATAGTATATGTAAAATATCATTAGTAATTAGATTTATTACGTTTCATCTAAAAAATCTAAAGAAAGAATATTATTGTTTTCATCCTATCCAAAAATCATAAAGAGTTATATTTGAATTGGTCAAATTAAAAAATTATTTATATTATTGTAGATAGTATAAAAGTATTTTAAATTATAACTTATTTATAACTTATTTAATACAAAATGTTTCAAATTGATGATTTTCAAATTTTCCTCCATGATTACTACGAATTGTTATTAATGATAGATTTTTCTGATTTTTATCATGATCTACACCATTTCTAAAACCAAAAAAGACTTCCTACAATTTTTTAAAAATATAGACCAATGTGTATCTGGTGTAGTACTCTACTTACACAAATACATAATATTTTCATCTTATAATTCATGTTTTTGAACCAAATTAGTCCATCTGAACTAATTTAAATAATTAGATGTTTAAAAATCACTAAAACATTTAAATCATAACTTATTTTTATTTAAAAATTGAAAAGGAAAAAAAACATTTCAATAATAAAAGATAATATCAAATAGATATCTAAACAGTAATTTCATAGGAATTTTTGTTATGATTATATCCTTTCATCCTGTTATCCTTCTTTTCCATATCAAACATTGGTCTTCCTTTGCACTATGGAAATATATATATTGGATTCTTAAGTCTTCTTTGTTTAGATTGAATATATTTTCATTTCTATCTATCGAAAGAAATTATGGACCTTCTAATATTTGAATATAACAATTTTTATTCCTATATTATACTAGGTATCCATTATCACATAATCATCTTATGATAATAAGGTATTTATGAAGTCCAATAAAAAATAAAACATTTAAAATTTAATGTTTTATAGCAATAAAAATAGTACCTATACCATTGATTTATTATAGATAATTAGAACCAAAAGTGTCTTTAGAAACTTTTATCTATAAAATTTTATAAAAATATTACTTTTTCAAATACATATGACATAAGGAACCATTATCCATTTAATAAATTTTACTTTTTTTGTTACAATTCTTATTTTCCTAAAATAACAATGTCAGAAATTTGGTACCCAAACTTTATTGGATCAACCATTGTTAGAGATCAAATCCATAGGAATCCAAATTTTTTGAACACTAATATGTTTTAAAGTTTTTAATTAATTTAAAAAATAATATTTATGAAACAAAAAGTATTAAATTTTGTATAATTATCTTTTTTTCAATATGAACCACATTTACTATTTATACACTAAGATACATTTTTAGGAATAAAATATTTACTTAAAACATTTTGAATTTCTAAAATTAATAACTGAGACAATTATATAATGTCATAATTTTTTGTGAATATTGTCAATAACTTCCTTCAAATAGTTAAAATTTGATCATAATTTTTTTAAACTACAAATTTTAGCATGTTGTTTTACAACTAAATATTTATTCTCATTAGTAATAGTAGAAATATATTTATTATATAGAAATTTAGTAAGATTAATAATATAAAAGGAATTTGTTGAAATCTTATAGTTTTCATTATAATGATATGATTTGGAAATAAAATATTTTTTAAAGAATTTAATATTTTCATTTCTAACAATGTTACAGACCTTCATATATCATCACAACTCGGTAATAATACTTTTAATCCAACGAACTAGATTTTTCTTCTTCCAAATAAGTTGAAATATTATTATCATCTTTATCTGGATAACTATGATTTAGAGTAATATTATTTACTGATTCAACAGTTACCTTTTCCATTAATCATTGATACATTTTTTTAATCTAACATATTATCCTATTATTTTATCACTATTATTTTTATCTTTTGAATATGTTTCTTGATGAACTGTCACTTCCACTATAAATCCATGTTTCTATAGATATTAATCATTTCATGATTGTATTATTATATAACATCTTTTTATTTCTATAATTTTTTATTTTTTCTATAGTCTTGTAAAATCCAGTCTCATGTGACTTGGTTTTTTTATTTATAAAAATGAAACTCTTAGGATTCCTTATTCACACATTTATATTCAGAATATTTCTGGAATTGTTATTCACAGTGCTTCATCTCAAGAATTTTATTCATTCTAATTAAAAGGTTTTTATGTTAAATAAAACTATCCTTAGATGAAGTATTATCTGTCATAATCATTATCTAATACATCTTTGAATATTTAGAATCTTTTTCAACATGAATGAAAATCATAGAAATAGTAGACGTAGAATAAATAGGAACAACTTTTTTTCTAATATCATTCCCAACATCAATTTTTAATTCCCCTAATATTTCTTGTGATTCCAAATAATATCATCAATACTCAACTATTTCAGGTGTTATGTATCATTAAAAGATATCCTCTTCGATTCCCATTGATTTGGTATAATGTCAGTAATTTTATCAACCAAATTTTCATCTGTAAAATCACGATCTCTAAAATGTGGTTATCTTTTAATAGTATTCATAAAATATTGGCTCATTTTTTCAACTTACTATCTAGGTAAATAATTAAATTCACTATGATTCTCTCTCAATATCGTTCTTATTAGTTTAACAACATTAGAACAACTAAAATGAGTAACTTCCAATTTTCTCTTAATAATATATTTAGTTTCAAAAAATAATATTTAACATTGTATTTTACTTGTTATATAATTTGGAAATGTATTCATTTCTTTTTAGATATGTTGTTATACTAACTTTTATTCTCTAGTGAATGTTTTAACATCATTTTTAGTAACCTGGTAGTCAGCAGTTAACATTACAAAAGAGTATACGGGAACACTACTAGAGGGTGAGGTGGGAGGGTACAATTATAGTTTGTAAAATATGGCATAAAGTTTTCATAATCTACTTTATATGGGTATATAAGAAAAAAAAATCTTATTCATAGAGTATTGTAATGATTTTAACCATCTAATTAAAAATTTTCTACCAATTTGAAAACCTAAATATAGAAATGTAAAAGTAGTTAAATGTATCTTATAAAAATTATTTAAATAAACAAATAAAACAAAAATAATAAGATATAAACTCTTTAACCTTTAGAGTTAAGGAAGTTAATAATTGTGAATTTATGTATTCAATGTTTTGACCAAATTATGAAGGTATATATTCAATATAAAATGATTCCCTAAATACAAAGATCAGAGAAATTACTATTTCAATAGCCCTGGGAAAACTCAATTAGAATGATCATTTTGAAATATGTATCCCACATAAATTATATCCCATGATCATATAGAATTATCAAGACAATTAAAAATATATAAATTTTTCATGGAATGTACAAATATCCCAAACACGAATTCCATATGAAAAAAACTCTTTATCGGTAATAATGAATTTCTCTTGATGTAACAAGGAGTAATAGACTCTTGGACATGGAATTAGATCTCTTTGGTTGAAAAATAATTATAAAACATTTAAATGATTCCACCTCTTTGAATTATTCTTCTATGTATTCGAATTTCTCTAATTTTTATATTTTGTATTCCTGAGAGATGGATGTAATAACTTTGTACAAACTCATTAACCTCTTGTATGTATCCAAATATATTCATCTAATAGTCTCTTTGAAAGTCCCATTATAATTATTCATATGTTCATTCAGTAGAATAAAATTTCTCATCTAGTGGATATATTCATCTGATGGATATATGTTTCTAGGGGAAATTAATTTTTTTATATAGTAGAATAAAAATATTCAAACAAATGATTTTGTAAAGGATCATCTAGAGAGCATGTATTCACTAATTTGTGATTTTTTTTCAAGTTGAATTAATATAACATAATATTTTAAAAATTTGTTTTCATTTTGTGCTAGTCATTACAAGTGTGTACCTATTGAAATAGTATATTTCTGATGAAAACAAATCAAAATAATCCAGTTAAGAAGGATCCATCTGAAATAAAAGAAATTAAATACTCTTGGGAAGTGAAGTGATAGTAATATAAAGCCATTATGTGTGGTGTGATTCTATTAACTAATGTTAAAAAGTGTTGAGAGTAAAATTTTGAAACAACATCTATGTTGATCATAATGCATCATAATTAACCACTTAATTGAAGTATATTTCTCTATGAAATTATATATGTATTTTTAAAACCCATTCAAACTAGAAAAATAGTCTGATGATATACCTGTTCATCTGATGGAGGTTGGAGACAGACACATTACATATGATCCAGGGAAAAGTCAGTATCATCCTCTACGATATTGAGAAACTATGTGGTGCCCCAATTCTAGGAGTATGTAGGATGATATTTTCCCATATAAATCTACTTGGTTTGATGTATAATGGACTCATTAAATTGAAAAGGATATAATCATCCTAAAAAATATGTCCCTTTTTCAGCACCCATATCTGAGGGTTGATATTCCATAAAATAATTGGGATGGATTTTTAATCCACAATACCCATTACAAACTTAATCCCAACAAGCACAAGGTCTTACCATCATAAGATTTTTTTTGGTAAAAGAATATTTATTCACCAAAGTTAAAGAAGACTATTCAAGGGATGGGAGTGGAAATATACAAGATCTTCCTATTGAATGGTTCGGTTATCAAGATTTCAACATGTATTCATAGATGTGTACTTTCTTCAAGTATGTGATATGGGTGGATGTAGGGTTTAAAACATTTTTATGGGTGCCACAATAGAAAGGGGGAGGAAAAACAGTTTGTATATTTCTTTTTTGGTCAAACTATACTGCTAATTGTGCCTAATTTATAGGGGAAGGGCTCCATAAATGATATTTTACCCTTTATATGATTTATTCAGACTGATAATAGACCATATAGAATGATATGGAATATTTAGTTCATAAAACATCACAGGATTGCAGTTTAAGCTATTTTCACAAATTATTAGTGGGAAAGACCCTCCATAACAATGAATTGGGAAATAAGAATATCCATATTCTATCATGACCTCTTCATATAAAGGGTGACTACATGTATCGTAATGGATAATACAAAGGGTGATCATATAGCATATGCCAATCTGATGTCTATTTGTGAGGGTTCTCTTTCAAGTCAAATTAATAATCAGATCAATTAGAAGTGGAACATACCACAATAATTCAGATATAAATTTCATTATATTAAAATAAGATACTCCAGTCCTCTATATATATTTTCTAAAAGAAATCTAAATATGGCTAACCAATTTTGACCAATTCTTTATAGGGAGGAGACTGAATTCTTGAAAATCATCCCTCAATCCGAAATTATTATTCATCTATATTAGCCTATGATAATGTTTTGATTTTATCATACCCAAATTCATAACCAGATATAATAGTGAATAAGGGAACATATCCACTGATAATTACTAGGGGTGGAGTTACAAATGTCTTCATGGAAATTATGAAACCAAATCATTTAAAAGAAACTGTCATCCAGTAGATCAATATCTTTTTATATTTTCAAGAAGAAAACAAGGTGTTTTGATTAAGATGATTTATGGGGAATGATGTAAACATATGTGGTAGTGTAGAAGGTAGTTCCATTGTTTCCAATTTCATTCTAGAAATGGGATGTATTATCTAAGGAGACCCTCACCATAGAGCCAAGTAACATGATATTTTAGGCGGAGTGGTAGTGGGACGGTTTTCGAAATACTTCTGGTCATAAAGGAATTTAATTTGAAAAAAAACTTACTAAAATTGATGTATGTATAAAAAATTATTTTTTAGACATTACTTTTTTAATTGTTAAAGTATAATATATTCATTGGGAGTGGTGAATTATGATTCTTTAAACCATCATGGTTGTTCTGTACAGGGGATACCAGCATGACTCCTATGAAGAGGTAGTACTAACTTTATCATCATGAACATATGATTGGATTCATATCATCATTGTACTAATATTTATTAATACCTATTTATGTTTTATGAATTTAAGGAGATATTTTCATCCCACCATTCATCGGTACATTCTCCTAGCTATATGTTGTCTTAGGCTTGTATATATGATGATCAGGAGGTCGAGGAAGGAGGAACCATTGGATAGATGAAACTGATATTGTTAGTGGTTTTTAATATTTAACAAACAAATCCCAAAAATTATCTAGTTCAACCTATGTCACTTTCTGTATCAATACCCTCTAGTATAACACCTCCAATATTGGTCTCATCTGATCCAGTGCCTCTAGTAGTTGTCACTTTTGAATATAATTCTTTTGATATGATAAGGAATTGAATGTTGTTTGTGTCATAGAATCACTATCACCTAGTATAGAAATTTAGTTTTTATACTTATTAAACTCTTTCAATTTATATTTTCAATTTATTCTTTTACTAACATTGATATAATTAAATGTGATGGCCCTAATCCACTATGATCAAATTTAAAAATATATATGGTTAGAGAGAGAGATAATCCTTTCATCCCTCTAATTTAACATCCAATATTAGATGAGTTTTATAAAGAGTTGGAGGTAGATGGTGTCCATGTAATGGTAGAGCCAATGTCTACTACTGATGCAATAGTGATCATGCCCTTTGATCTAATAATGGAAAGTGAACTCTCATATGATATAGGCTCCAAAAACCATTATTCTACTAACTTTTCCCAAAGAGATGCATTAACATGATAGGGTAATACTTTTTTATAAATTTAATTTATTATTAAGCCTGCATCATATTTTCTAATATATTTTTATTCTTTTATCACATTAAAGTTATGAGTAGACCATGTTGAAATATTTAATATCATTTTATCCTCAAGGTAATCTACCATATCAAAATATTTACATATTCCCTAAAATTAAATATATGATGAAAAATATCACCACTGAATATAATAATAAATGTACATTCTCATTTATTATCTAATTTTTCAATATCATTGATGAATAACAATATTTACCTATTGATTGTTAGTCTTTTATACTCATTATTATGGTATCACCACTCAGAGATCCGAGACTCTGGACCCTTATTCTTTGGGATACCTCCCAATTAAAATTTTTAGAACTAAGGTCGATTATCATGAATCCTACCATGGGATTCAAGTACAAATTCTTTTATTAGAAAATTCATGCCAGAGTATAAATCATCTCTTTGACAGTTCCAAATACATGTCTCAGAATACAAAACATTTAATATGTATGTTTGAATATATGTGTGAGTGAATATTTGGAGTCAAATTATGTAGGGTCACTTTTAACAAATGATATACTGGTTGATACATATCCCATATATGTTAACCACTCTTGGTTATGGAGGGTCTAATTATAGAGAACATTATGGAATGTTGAAGGAGGAAATATCCATGATGGAGAAAAGTAACATCCTCGCTGTGAAAGTATCAGCAGTAGAGGTCTCGTCATTAGATGGATAGTATTAGAATGATTCCTCAAATGATGCTTCATAGTGTGTAATAGAAACAAAGGCTATCCAAGATATAACAAATATTGTGAAGGTTGAGATTTGAGGAAACCAATAAGATTTGTTCTGTCTATAATACATGATGAAAGCCATAGAATAGATGTTGTTAAAGAAACATAGGGTAATTTTTATGGAAGAAAATTCATGATATGGGGCTATTTCAATGGACTATGAATTACATTAGGATTAAAAAATTGATACTAAGATGATAAATCATCTGGGTTAATTTATATACTCATTGGAGAACATGTTAATGGAGATCAGGGGATCATTCACAAAAATTATGTAATAAAAACTTAATTTTATGACCTTCTTGGAATTCAGTTGAATTTTAAAGAGACTGTAGACTATGGAGATTCCCCACACCCTCTATATTTGGAATTATCAATTGATAAATCTATCAAACTCTATGATTTATTTTCAAACCTTCTTCCTACTCTATTTTTACCGTGTCCAAATTTTAATGTCTCGATATAATGTGATTTTACAGACACATAATGTCCCCTCACCCACCCTTGTTTATTATTTAAAATGATATTTGAACCCATATACAACCTAAAATGCTCGAGTCATAATGAAATTCTCTTGATAAAGACTCATGAAAGATCATTACTGTAAACTTCACTATTTGTATTAATTTTGTAGACTTTTCAATTTTGTATTGTTCAAAGGGACAGCTTGGGTAGTTTTTCAATGAAGTGAGTGAATTACCAAACCTTTAGCTTAGTTAGATTCTTTATAAACATATCTTTAATATTTCTAAAGTAATAGGAATGGGCCTAGAATCTTTTTGGTTTTTTTTTCTCTTAGAGTTTCGTTAACATCCTATAAGAAATTGTTATTAGGTAGTTAAGGTCCATATCACATGGAACGTATTTATTTATAGTTTAAACTAAAATTTCTTGATTGATAAAATTGTCTAAAATATTGAACCATGTCTCAACGGTTCAAAATAAATGATTATGATAAAAGACATTCATGCCAAGAATGATTTCCAATAGCAGTGGATACATGGGATCCACTATAATGTTTCTAGGGCTCATAGTGATTGAAATTCATTTTATAAAATGTAATGACACCACTATTTGATGGGTGAAGGGAGTTTATATGGATCCAACCCATTCATAGTCAATTATAGGGGTGTTTTGAAGATGGAAACACAACATACCTTGGGATATGGATATGTTCATTAATATTAAAAAATTCAAGACATTGAGTAGATAATGAAGGATGAATATATGTAATGTGTTATAGGTACCTACATCATTACATAGGATATCAAGGATGGATATCTATGAATGGATATGAATGGAAACATCCTTAAATTAATTAAAAAATTTGAATATTTATGAAGTGTTCTGGAACACTAAATCCTAACATAGGTAATGAAGGATTAGTAATCCGGAAGTGCTCTGGACCCCTACATAGATTAAAAAGACTTTTATTCATGAAGTATTATTACTCCCTAAAAGGCTCACTTATATTTCTAAGGATTAAAATTCATGGAGGCTTTATAAATCTAACTTACTTACTCAATATATGAAGGATGAATATTCATGAAGTTTTGTGACAACCATTATCGTTACATGTTTTATGATGATGAATATTCCTAAAGTGTTCTAGTACCCTACATCCTTAATTAGGAACAAGTATGATATATGGGGTCTTAATGTCAAGGATATCAGATCCACAAGGATTGTTTCATTAAGGGATTTGGAAATCATCCCAAAAGGATTTTTAATTGAGTAAAGAAGACATGTTAAGGATGACTATTAATCAAAATGAGGTGATGAGGTCCACTGTGATGTATCTAGGGATCACAAGGAAAATATATCATTTTATAAAGAAATTATGATTCTAGTAATAATTCAAGGGACCTTATAAAAGAGATAATATATCATTACATACATGTTCATACAAAGGGGAGCTTAATCCTTTCCAACGATATATGAGGTTTTTTAAGATTCAATCCCTTTTGTAATGAAGTAGGGTATATAGAAAAGTTTATCCATGTCGGGTTCTGACATCATTCAAGTATTTCTCATCAGAAGGGATAATTAAATCATGATATGAATAAAAGATCATTTTTTAGTGGAGACTACCTCCATCGAGGGGGTGTTTTTTTATGGTTGTGAAGGACAAACCTATATTCCATCCATTTTAGTGTCTCATGATGATGATCACCAAAAGTTAAATGAATGAAGTATCATTTCATTTAATTAAGAATTGGTATAGTACATGGTGTTATAACATCATGGATGTTAAATCCACTTGAATTAATGGATTGTGAAACTTTTAAACAATGATCTTGGAATATCTGAGTCAGCAATAAAAGGAGACTAGTGAGTAAATGAACATCATTAGTAATTGAGGAAACTAATAACATAGTTAGTCATAAAAATAACACATGGGCTTCAGGGGACCTCTCCTCTAGGACCAAAATATACCCAAGGAAAGATCTTTGAGGCATTTTGTTAAGCCCAAATGAACCATAGTAGGGTTCCTTAAAACCATTCATCTATGCTACCAATATGCCACTGGGGAGAACCAAGTGGAAGTACTGAATGTTACATGTTTCAATGAGTTGTGTATTGAAGCCTGTAAATTGTGGGTATTAGCTCTAACATCAAACACATGATGGTTTTTTAAGGAAAACATAAAATTCAGGAAAGGTTTAACCACCTAAAAATTAATCTAGCATGAATTTATCACATTTTATTATGAAGCGATATGATAAAACACATATATAAATTTATCATAGACCATAAGTGTTTGAATATCACAGATCATAATTTTCTTGGGTCATAAGATATAGCCAATGTGCTTAGTTATTTTTTATTTACAATCTATATTTTTTCCAAACTCAGGTGATGATGAAAAAATAATGAAAACACCTGAAATTTTCTCAGACCTACCATTTAATAACTTCAATATCATATGTGTTGTATCTATTTCACTCTTTTACAATCATATTTTTATTTATAAAATGGGATGAAAATTTTTTAATGCTTTGACAAAATTGCACATAGTTAAAGGTCCTGATTTATAGGACACCTATGAGGGAGATGTGACAAAACATCCTAATTAGGATCCCCAAGGTAGAGAGTACTCTTATACTATTTTGAATGTAATATAGAGATGTTATAAATCATGACTGATTGTTTTTTGCTCATTTTTAGTGATGTTATATAGACATTTAGTGGATGATCATGAATCACACTAAGGTGACTAATTCCACTACAATGTCATTAAGGATAATAAAGATTATAAGCCTTATTCTCAAGGTCAAGACACCTAGAGTTGACATTTTCATGTTCCTTATGAAGATCCAACTCTTTTATAGTTAATTATAGGTGTTTTATATCCATTCGATGGGATGTGGGAAGTATATCGTAAACTGAGACACTCAATTCAAAAATTGTGATTTATAGATTAAATGTATTAGAATGATGATGCAACCACCCAAAAATCTGATAAAACATGTTCAAGTTCTTGTGGTCAATTAGTAAGGTGTGATGATGGAAGATGGTATTTTCATTTCAGTTCTGTTCAACAATAAATTTACTATCATTAAATTTAACATAATGTGGTGATGAACTAGGCTTCCTATAGTTTGGGATCATGTGACAAGGACCTAAAACTATTTAGTTTAGAATCATATAACACAAAAAATGGTTATATAGTTTAACATCATATGACAAGTACATTATGTATTAATGTGAAAATTAGGATATCTATCATTAAAACACCATGAATTTGTTTCGAGTATTTGAATGTGGGATAGATTTCCATAATTTTACATGATTTTATGAAAATAACTTAATACTAGGGCCCATTTTTAAAGATTCTAATCATGCACAGGTAAGCCATACATAGATCTAAAGCATACACAAGTGAAACACGTGAATATGTCCTAACCATTCCAAATTGGTTTAATGTATTTCAAAATAGACCATTATTTTAGATATGACACTTTGGACCATGATCGATGTGTCAGCCTAGACTGCCAATCTTAGATTAGAAATTATTATTATAAAATATAATAAGAAATCATTGAATGACCCATACAATGCTGATGAGGTGTTTATGATATAGGGGGGTCAAAAATATAGTGGGTATATTTCCATATCATTGGTATTCAAATAAGGGTACCCATGATGGGATCTCCCATACAGATATGATTTATAAATTGAAAGATCCCCTTTTACAATTATTATATTCATAAAAATAATTAAATGGGGAATTTATCATTGAAATTTGGAGGTCCTAGGATAGAGAATCCTGGTATCAATACACATCCTATATACATAGGAATCTAGTCACATGTAGATATTTTATGGATCCTTTCATAGATTAAGCTTATAGTTTGTGATGGGAGTATTTATATAAATATGTATAGACTATTTTGGAGGCTTTCCTTACATAGATCTACCTAATGTGAATGGGAATAGAGTTATTTCCTACCATAGTGTATGGAGTTTTTGTGAGGCGATGGAGGATAACACATTAAGGAAATAAGGGGAATTTTCATACTTTATTCATTTGATGACATAACACATGGATATAATCCATACTCCCTTGTAAAATTCTAAATCCCATATAGAGAAAAGGATAGTGGTATAGTTATTTTGAGGATGGTGTCCAGACCATGAATGGATAATCTGGGGTTCACTATGTAACATATCATGATTGGAATCAGTCGACATGTTGTTTGTGGGGAAAATACCTCCTTCACATATTAAAAGGGAATTTTACTCCTCAAAAGGGATGTTATACACTATCATCCAAGCATATGATCTCTATCTATTGACTATATTATGAAGCAAATGTGACCTTATATTGGGATAATCTCTCATTAGCAAGGGTATATTGATTTCTTCGCAACCAATTGAGGGTGATTTAATTTGATATTATCCAAGAACTAGCGAATGTTGTGATGTTGGTGAACATGTGGAGTGACTTAGTATAATATCTATACCCATCACTACCTATTTTTATTGTCCGGTAATCATGATACAGAAATTTATTACAGGTAAGGTTCCAAATAAAAATCATGATAATTCATAGGGAAATTGATTTGTTATTTTTAAAACTACAATTGGGCATAGAATTTCCATATATGGCTGTTTATGTATATCTTTAAAGCTCATGGGTCAATCCAAATATAGTTCAGGAAGAAACCATACCCTCTATAGATCTTACACATAAATAGTAGAAGGTTTATTTTATTTTCTCTCAACCTTGTTGATGGACATAAGATTATGGGATCTAGGCATCACTATGAATATTGTGATAGAAATAATAAGTAATAACAAATTTATTATTGTGAAAGTTACCTAAATAGATCATTCTTTCCATAACAAGGTGGAAATTTATTCTAAGCATGGGTTAAAAAATTATATAATCTATATCAAGGTATTTTTTGATGATCTACCTTATATGAAACATGCATTGGGATGTCTGTATTTAAATTAAGTGGTTGTTGGATGGGTATATGTTAAATTACCTAAATAACTCTATATATCTCATCTATATGGTAATTATGCTTTCTCATATTTCTCTAATAATATCTTTCTTTACATTGATCTAGTTTGTATACAATGTATTTGCGGGATGAATGATCCATGGAATATGTTGATCATCATCCAAAGTCCACTATATGGTTCATGTTCTCATTCCTGGGAGAAAAATAGCCCCAAATTGTAATCCACATTGATCAATTTATGTTCTTATAGGATGGTCCATATTTCATGAAGTTAAACATCATTTGACTGAGTCATTAACATTTAGGTAAATGTTATGAGACTAGGAAATTGATGCATAGTTTAATTTCATGCGGCAAGGATTATGATGCCTTATAGTTTAGATCCATGCATCTCATACATAGGTTCTCTAGTAGATATGATGAAATATAAATTTTAAGAAACCTTCCATTAGTGGGGGTTGTAACATATTCCCCATTAATCATGTCCAATGAGTAATGTCTATTGAAATAGAAATTATGTATGAAATTAGGCCCTTCTCACTTGGTTTCTAGTTCTGGAGGTTTCTTCCAAATCATTTTCAGTGTTCTGAGAAAAAATACTAATTCTTCTAAGAGAAATGGGTGTATTTTGGTAAAGCCTCTTATGATCTAGTTCTATTAGATCTAGAGGTTCTTCTTTGCAAATAACATATTCTCATCATGTCATTTTAAAATATCAATTCGATTATGTGATTTTTTATATTCAACTATTTGGACACAAATAGTTGTTAACAGTAAGGGTATCAAGACTTTTATGTGTAGTATTGCCTCTCTTATATAGATAAGAATGTATGGGGTCACATGAATTTCAATGTGGGATGTAGTATGATAGACCCATAAAGCATGTATGATATTTTTGTGCACTGATTTCTTTTCCTTATACAATATTTTATGGAATATATTTGATAGAGACTTATTAAATTTCTTTTTCATCCCAATCTATACTACATGATAGTGCAAAAAACAGTTATACTCATTGTTATACTCCTTAAACAACTTATTCCACTTGAAAGAACAAAACTTTGTGTCGTTATACATCATCCTAATTTCATAAACCCTAAATATGGTGATGATATTGGAATTCGTGATGTTTATGATGATAATTATCCCATCTTACTTGAGGGGTATGGCCTCAGAACATTCAGAAAAAATGACGGGTGCAGTAAGGATATACTTAAACTACGTAGTTATAGCTAATGGATATAGCCGCAGAACTGATATTCTCCATATGAAAAAATGATGAGGGATATTAACCATTATGTAGAATCTTCTAGGTCTGATGGATGAAGTTCTCGAGTAATAAAAATTCATTTAATTTCAGGGTAAACTCATTGAAATAATGTATTATTGTCATCCAGAAGTAACAACACCTCCTAATTTTTTGGTATATATTGTTTTCAAACACCTGAGCACTACAATAGCCTACATTGAAACCAAAACGTTTGGTAGATTCATATCAATCAATGATGGGTCCATTTTGGAATCCATAAAAGTCACATTTATAGAGGATTTCTTATTCATTTTCACTATCCCAAAGGGTGATGTTCATTACCCAATAGAAAAGCTTTTAATTTTTGGCTTGATCCAGCGGAAGGGACCCATTTCGGACGTAGCCATTATGGAGGTTATCTTTCAAGGAATGCAAATTATCTCATATCATATTAGGGAGGTGGTAATCTTATTTTCCTCTTTTATATTATAGAGGATGACTATAAAGAATAAAAATTTTGTGTAATAGAGATGAATGTCTCAAATTTGTATAGATCAGAGTGGGTCATGGTTACATAATCCAATTCATTGACACGTGAATATTTTAAATGAGGGACATAATGCAACATTGGTTCAAAAGGAAAATCCAACACAAGACCCCTCACATTAATAATGGGAGGGGTCAATTCATCTTTCTTAATTGAATACTAACTATTTGTCTCCATAAACCCATGATCTATGTCATATTTGATATTTAGAAAGGGTATCTGTAGTTGTAGGTCTAGTTCCATGCCTGCAATGAAGGGTCTAGCATTTTCACATGTTCATGCTATATCCTTCACATTAAAAGAAAAAGTTGGGTCTAATTTCATTATCCAAGGAAATACATAAAACCCCCATACCATCAAAGTTGAAATTTAGGATTTACATTCCGTTCCAAAACAGACATCATAGGATCTATGAAAATTCATATCGCATGTTGGGCGGGCTTTAGGGTTATAGAAAAAACTTCATTTAGTTGCACAATTATTATTAGTGTTCTTTTTGTGGTAGTATGTATAATGGGGAAATTGAATTGAAATTTAATCTTATTGGAATTCTATTACATGAATCTAATTCCTTACAATTTCATGATAGATACCCATTAGGAAAATCACCTTGTTATCATAAGAAGGTGTTGAATATACTTGATCAAGTCAAAAAGAGAGAGAGAATATACATCTTTTTTATTTATGAAATTTGATAGATTTTTATTGTGAAGATGAGAGTACAGATGTTTTTTAGATATAAGAATATTGAATCTGGATATCTATTGTCATTTGGATAAGATAATAGAAAGTATTTTCATTTATATATTCACTCATTTTCATGATATGGTTTCTAATTGGTAGATCCATGGAGTCCCCATATAGTATTAGTGGATTCCTTTATACAAGTGGAATTTAAAAAATTTGGGTTAAACAAATATTTCTTGATGATCTAAAATTATTTGTGGAAGTATTCCTCCCATTAATAGGAAAATCCCTTCTTCATTAAATTGGTGAAGGGGAGGAATTTTCCGACCAGATTGGTTATTTATATCATAATATATGTGTGTCATGCATCAAGTCCTCTCAAATACTTATGTTTTTGTTGTGAAAAAATAATGTGTATAATATTAGTTTTTTATTTATTTACATTATTACCATAGTGGAAAGCCACCCACCCATAAAAGTTTACTAATGTTACCCCAAAGGAAAATTTCAGGAGATTTATCATCAAATAGTATGGTTTTTGTTTGGTGAATAGTTTTTGAATGATCAGGAGATGATCATAATTGAACTAAGATTTACCCAAAAGATAAAAAACATATAACCCTATAATTAAAATTATGTATTGATTGTAAAATTTTTGCATAAAACATTGCCCAGTGGTTTCATCATTTCGTAAACTAATGAACAAAATTTGGTAGAAGAGTATCCCCTGAGGTGATATAAATTTTTTTGTATTTCTCAACTTCATGTGAAATATTAATTTGATTGTACACTGATTACACATCATTAATTGGAACTTATTAGAATCTTTCAGTTGAGGTGATTAGACGTTTAATTATCAGAATTGGGAAATCATTTTCCAAGCAGTATAAATTGTGGCTCCTGAAATAGATTCAATCTCACATCCACTAATTGTTCATTATAATAGGGATGATGTTGCAAATAAATTTTGGTTACTACAACTCTCAGCTAAATTTGGATATGATAATCATATCAATAGCAGAAACCACTGAGGAATTAGGTGAGGGATCAATTATTTTGGAATCATATATGAACCCTCAATGGTTTCTTAGAATGTCCTTGTGATGGGTAGAAACATTAGTTTTCAATTGGAGATTTTATGTTTAATTATCGGATAATACACATCAGTGATTCTGTAAGAACAAAATATACACATCCTTATATTCAAGAGGCATGGTAGCAAGAATAATTGTGGGTTGTGTTCCTCCTTTATTACCATATTTACCATCCTAAGATAGTCATTTTTAGTGAAAAAACACATTCTAAGATGCTAGAGATGCATCTCTGAGGTTATCATCTTCCACTTCTATCTACATGTTTACAAGATAATATTCATGAATGGTAAAAAACACATGGTCCTATTTAACCCTCATGATGGTTGAGGATTACAAAAAGTTGAAATGACATCCTGAACTTCTTGGGTCATCATGATGCATTTCAAAGATTCATACCCTCATCTATACTATTTACTGATGGTTGATGATGTATGGACATGTTGAATTCTGAGAGATATAATATATGAATTTTATAACTCCTCCAAGGGTTCCAATGAGTTTTTGGGCTTTCAATCCATTGACGAATAAAAATTATCAAGCATAATTATTATAACGTTGAAATAATCGTGCAATGTTTTCCATTAGTGATGGCTCATTATGGATATATCATTAACCTTCATCTGGTATATATGTTGTATATATTCATTTCCGATTAAAACCTAGAAACTTTTAGTGGGTTGTTTCTAATCCATTGGGTGTAGAAACATATTCTCCCTCTATCATCAATTTCATTCCATGCCTCTAATAGAAACCCACCTCATCATATTGGGATTCACAAGTTTCAATGGTGGCACTATCTCGACACTAAATGTCTTCTTTTCCATTGATGAAGTATTTCATTCATTGATGGAATGTCGATAGCACCTCCATGTGGCAATTAATGTAAGGAATCAATAATAGGAAATTGTATTCCATGACTTTTAAAAGAACTATGAACTTGACATTAATCCTGAGACCAATAAAATGTTCCACAAGCTTGATCTTTCTGAGGTGATATTTCTGAAACTTATTGTACCCTTGGATTGGTAGCTTCATTGGAGATAAATATTCCACATAGTATCCCACATATCAGATTGTTCGATCTAGTAACAGATTTTAGAAAGAGATATTTTCAACTAGATTCCAATTATTTTTGATATTATTGATATTTCCTTAACTATACATGGGTGTGATATTCCCCTAAATGAACTCCTATTAGTCAATCATTGTGAATGAGATAGTGGATAGAAATTACACTATAATTGTTTCCAATAAAAAATTCTTGACTATAGTAAACTATTTCTTAACTCCAATAGACTCCAAAGGACCTTGATAAATTCCACCATAATAACTTTTAAATGTTGAAGGGAATCCTAAATTTTTATATTGTTTAGGATAGGCTATATCTATTTCAAAATTTCATATTTATGAAATAGAGGACTAAAGAACATGTATCTTATAGGATATTGTTCTAGAGGTCTATGGATCTAGTTCCTATATTTAGGTTGAGAATGAATCTATTTCTTGATTATTGAGTTGAGCTTGTAACCCTTTTTTCTAAGATGATTGGTCAATCATAAACCCTCAATCTGGTCATTGAAATCAATTTGGAATGGATTTATCTATAATAAATCTCATGCATCTCCATATTTCTATTTGGCTGGAAGAATTTCATATCCATCAGTCTAGGCCACATATATGGCTTTGATAGTTATGTGGTTAATATTTTAGGCTCGACCATAAGTTTTATGTCCCCTCCTTCTTTATCATCTATGGCCTCAGCTTCTGATTCCTTGGTCATGTACTTGGAAATCAGGATCACATGTGTATTAATCATTGTAAAAACCTTCTTCTAATTGAATGATTTTAATGTAGATAAGAATTAC
Organism: Viscum album; assembly: GCA_963277665.1. NCBI lineage: Eukaryota > Viridiplantae > Streptophyta > Magnoliopsida > Santalales > Viscaceae > Viscum > Viscum album. The sequence goes on along the minus strand of OY728135.1, from coordinate 160,414,132 downwards.
CTCTTTATCTGAAGTGGATTCCATTTAGTGGGGAAGATCTATTTCATTTAATGATGAGGGAATGGAAAATGAAGGATTTAGAACCGGTTTGGGAGTGGAATGTGAATATTTATCTTCTGTTTTTTTATTTTTTTTATTACTAAATTTATCAATAGGAGGTATGTTTGATGGAATTCACTTATATGGAGTAGTAGGTAATGGAATCAATACTTATCAATGATGTTGTCTTTTATGGGAAGTGTGTTCTCAATCAACTATATTCTAGGTCATCTAGTTTTATAAATTATATTCACTCAATGTTGAAAATTCTAACTAGTAATCTTGTTCTTCTTATTGATTGTTTGATACATTGGCTACATGACCTAGGGAAATACCCACACGGTTTTGACTACCAACTAATCAGAAGAAGCAGAAAAAAAATTAAAACTGATTCCCTGACATCATCATCTCGTTATTTTCTATTCATTTTGGGTGTAAATGATAATCCTTATATCATTGAACATTCCACTATAACAGAGGATAGTCTTTCTCATTATCATATTCTAATCAAATCCTTCTTAAAAGCAAACTAAATATCTTTATACAGAGATAGTTTGTCATCTTTTATCTATCATTGGGGGAATATTAACTCTCTTATAATGGGTGTAAGGAGGGGTATTCAATTTTAATTAAATTAGGTACCCAGTGGTAATTTTTTCCATGATGAATTTGGCGTTGGTCCACCTGAGGTATGATATATCACACTTATACTATGATAGTGTTTCTTTCATGGGGGGGGGATTTTGGCCATTTTGAGTGGTGAGTTGGATATAGACGCATCTTTACCATAATACCTAGTTGAATAGAATCTATATTTTGGAAAGTCATCATTTTGAAGCACTATGTTCTAGGTCATAGTTTGATTCAAAGTGTGTGAACCCTTGGTTTGCACAATAGTTAAACCTTCCACTCAGGGTAATATTTTCACATTGCATCCCTGATCACTTTCATTAAAATCCATATCTTCTATATGATTCATGTAAATTTTTTTCAGGGATGAAGATCATGTGGAATGATTCATCTCTAAATTCATCAAAAAATAGGTCAATTCTACACAACTTTTTCCCCTTCAATTTTTATGTCAAGGTCTTTCCTCCAACCCTCCATCTCACTACAACATTTTGGATCTTTACCCTTGCAAGGTTTAATTTTCCTTATTGAATTATACGGTGATTTTAGTCTATGCATAGTGAATCTAATGAAGCCTGTGACTGTACTTTCTAAATTATGCATGAATGATAGGGGTGTGTCACATGGAATGATTAACATTTGGGATATAGATTATTGGTGGACATGACTTATTATAGGAAGGAATGATATTCATGGAGGAGATGGTAATGATTCTACCATTGTGGAGTGATGGGGCTGATGGGTGACACCATGGGTAATTTTTTTTAACATTTTGAGGATTTAATAGTTCTTTGGATGATGATCAAGGAAAATATTCTAGAATCCCAATAGAATGGGATTGATTTGGATTCACCACTAATTTATTTGGGAGCAGCATAAAATTTAATGACCAAAAGGTTAGATGTGGCATAAGAATTACCTCATCTGTGTGGGATATGGTTTCTCCTAAAAGGCTTCCATTGTATATTCCATCATAAAATTCTTTATTTGGTGTATCTCCACACTCACATGAGCACAATGCAGTGCCTAATTAGAATAAGGGTCACATTCTACTGGGAGATATTTAGCATCCTATGACTTTAGCATCTTCATTTTAGATGTCTTATTCCTCTATCAAGGTTATAGGACAAAGATTACATTGGTGGCCATATATTTATAGTCATCACACATTTTTAGTTTCATAAGGGGGTGTTTCAAAATATTGACCAACTTTCTAAATTTTTATTCAGTACTATGATTTCTGCTATGTCTATGACATTATAGAATTCCTTGTCTTGGAGAATATACTATCTCAAGATTGGGTTAATGTTTCAATATCTATTTTCTCACCTTCTTAAAATGTATATCCCTATTTGGGATTCAATGATCACCTCTTAGAGGACAATTAATCTTTGGAGGTAATCATTTCATAGACTCTTATAATTTCATTGTTTTCTCGATCCCCATAACATAATGTATCAAGATTGTTATATTTAACATCAAATCTTGTTTATTTCCTCAACATGACCCTCATATCCTTGATAGGGGAAGTGTTTAGCCTTTATAAATTGAATGGTCTGCAAAATGTTATCTAGTAAATAAGTAACAAAATCGTCTATTAATTCATCCAGGACATCATAGTTTGAATAAATATTGGATAAAATATATTTGGAAGGTTATTTTCATATATAAATTTATATGTGTATATTATATCCTAACATTCATTGGATGTGTGTTACTCTACCTAGTAATTATATATATGTTGCTTCTATATTTTTAGTTGTCTTAGGAATGGTGTTTCTTGGGGGTGGATATAGAAAAATAAGTAGTTATCACTACTGTTTTGAGCATGTATTTATAAAAAGTTCTATTTAAAATGAGAGGATTACCTTGTAAGGGTGAGGTATCACCTCCCAGAGTCATATCTGATATATTTCAGTAGTAGGATCCTTGTAATCCATCCCAATATTACGCTAATGGGGAATATTGGGGTAATGATTACCTTTCTAATGAGATGAAGAGTTGACAAACCCATTAGTTGTTGAAAATATCAATTCTATTTCTATAAGGATGTTATCATTTAGATTGGTAGTAATATTTTTCTCATCTTATGTAATGGACAGAATATTCTAACCACCCATTTGGAGTTTAGTGAGAGAATAAGTATTCTACATAGTGGTCATTATAGAATGTCGACTAATGCCTTCTATTGTTTCAATATGTGTTGTTTTTGAAGATTCTAAATAGTATGATTTGGTAATGTCGTATTGTTATATTGGGTATGATAATAATCTTGGGTGGCTTTCATAAAAACAAAATAAAACATGTATGAAGTGGGAATATGAGATTGATTAAAAGTATATTCCCTTGCCGAATTTTACCAATAGACCTCTAGAAGAAGATAAGTAACATCAACCTCATTCTATATGGATCTACTGAATTATGGTGCATTATTTCATTAATAGAAGCAAAAATATTCAATAATATTGAATATTTTGTTGGAATATACCACCTAGAATTTTTGGATGTGATATGTGCCAGACCTGAGGTGACTATCATAATATACTAACAAAATTCAATTGAGGAGAGAATATAGTATTAATTCTTATTGGAATTTTTAATATGATATTGGCATTATTCAATAGGAACGCACAATTGTTTTATGTTTATTATAAAAATATGATGAAAATCTATAGTTGGAATATGGATATGGGCTTATCTTGTGTGTTTTCATATAAATAATATGTCAATAATCCTCATGAAGATGAGATAGAGTATGAGCTTACATGGGAGTATCTATTATTTCATGAAGATAATGATGATATTCTAATTTCTATATTGGGATATGAAAATGATCATGTACCTATAAAAATCACCAAAATATTCTAATGATGCTCCTCTATTAATGCCAAAATATATGGGTAATACAAAATGGTGTGGTTAAGAATATATGACTCAAAATTCTTTTTTCATGTTATTATGATTATCATACTGGATTGAAGTGGGGATATATACCCACTCTTACCCCCTTTATAACATCAAAATATGCATGTGTGAATTAATCATGAGGGAAGGGAAATTCCAATGCCCTACACATTCAACCGGGATATGTTCATAAACATGGTTTTTGAAAGTAGGGATATGAGAAAACTCACTGGTTTTCATTGGAATATGTCAGCCAACTTCCTTAGTGAAGTGGGAATGTCAATTTACTCACTAATATTCACAACATTATTTTTCCAATAAATATCTCCTTAGTTCCAAATTATGAGAGTCCTGGGAGGTTATTTTCTTTGTAGTTCCATTAGAAGGTGACCGAGGGGTGTCTGTTTATGAAATTTTAAAAAGTGGTTAATGAGGGATATCCTAGAAGATCATGAACTGGGATAGAGTTTTGGTCATCTCTCTGACCCATCATCATATTCTATATAAGACCTTTATTATCACACTCTATGTATAGACTCATGAATTGGTTAGTAGTGTAAATATGTGTCATCCTTGTCACTACAAACTTCCTTGAACAATTTGGACTTATGGGATTCAATGCCTGAATAACCTTGCATGATTCCACAAGGTAATGGATCATAATATATCGGTAGTACTCTTTGACCTTCACGTTTTCCATAAGAAGTTGAAGATATTGAGTCCATGATTTTTTTTCTTTATATACAAAGGTATTTACCACAAATGAGGTCCTATAATTCTTTCTTGATGATTCCATAATGTTGGGTCGATGATAAATTAATGTGAACAATATCTATAGTCACAAGGACAATAAGAAACATGATTGTAGACTAGTGAATCATTCCAAGTAAAAAACATGCTTTATTATTTATGATAGGTAACATTATTGTTTAATATTATTGTGTAATTTTCCTGTTATTTTTTTCATAACACATAAAATAAAAGGAGAATATACATAAGGAACCAAATTGTGTTAAATTTCTGACTGATTCACCATGTGTTATCATTTTCATATTATAGAATATGTTTCTAGAAGATCAATTGTGAGTGGTTAAGTATATGATTACATAATTTCACAAAATATATTTCATTTTTGTAGAAAAACATTTCCACAGGGTTTATTTATAGAAGTAGAAACACTTGATGACTCCCTCATCCATAACGGCCTATAGGCCCACATTCTAAAGGAAAACTATCATTAGGCTTTCTTTAGATACATTCTAAGGACTCACATTGGTTGAGAGGATTGGATTTGAACATCATCACATCCTATTTTGGGATAATTATTCCCTACTCTAGGACCACCATATAGATTTAATATATGTATGTGAATATTTCTCGTATCTCAATGCATGTTCAGTTACAATAGTGTTAATGAATAATTACTAACTTTCCCTGAAGTGAATCCACATACATGTAAGGGGAATCATTTTAATGAAATCATCTATATTTATAATAATTTCTCCATCATTCTACACATTATTACTTAGTAATGTTTGTTTTGGGGGATTACTTTGTTTTCATTCCTAGTTTTTGGGTGCTCTTTAATTTTTTTCAATCTAGAGTGGTATTAGGTGTGTTGTAATTGGGATTAAACCTCTATGAGGAATATATGTATCCCATGATAAGGTGAATCAAGGCTCACATAGAGAGAATTATTTAATTTAAGGTCATTTGAAAAGAATGTATCATTCATTTAATGAAAATATTAACGAGTTTATGTCAAGATATTTTCATATAAGTATGCATTCTTGAGTCTCATTATGGTGTCCTATATATCTTATACTGGTAGGAATCATATTCCACATAATCATAAATTTTAATAGGACATATTCATATGAGTATTTCATGTGTTTTTAATTATAAATATATCCCATTGAATTAAAATAGAATTGTGGCATAAACCTAGAGAGGAGACCCATAACAATTGAATTTTATTATGCTAAAACCATGATCATCCAATATATCAATGCCCACACGAGGGGTGCTCGATGTGATAAAAAAAAAGTTTTCTAGGGATCATGAACATGATTTCTGGATGTAATATTCAATTAATTTGTTGAATCTATATTGAGGATAAACTGATAGAAATACCATTATGGGTATCCGATAGGATGTGGATCTATGTGAGCGAACATTATCACTGACAAGAAGCATTTCAAAAAGATGGTTCTATTTAATTTTGGAATTGGAAATGGACATTTGTTTTATTTTTAAATAATGAATTAAGACGGAGTACTATGCATCCTTATTATAAAATTATTCAGAGTAATTTTAATTTCAAATATCCCTATCATGATGAATGGTAGGAAATGATGATCATGTTCAATGGAATAATTTCATAATGTTTATGAAACAAAAAGACTTATTCCAAGGTTTATGACCATATTAGAGGCATTTATATCAATATATTGACATGATAATCACATATCTTTATTCCCACATGAATCATCCAAAGTGTAAGAAATTTGATATTACACAATATTAATATGTTGCAATAGATATAAGATTGAATTTGTATGGAGATTATACAATGATGAAACCATATATGAAATGTGATTAAAAATACAGTGGAGAATGTGTATGTATGATAATAGAATTTTAGACTTCTATATGGAATTTGATAATTTAAAATCTATATGGGGGAAATCATTATTGTTATAGGGAATACTGATACATGTAAATACATTATATATATGAGGGAATTTTTAGGATCAATCATTGATAAGGGCTTTTCTATTTATCCTGATTATAAAAGGAATCAAATTTATCTTAGTTCATATAGTACATTGACCATAGATGGACACATGATATGGATTGATCTTTTAGTGATTATAACTCTATATTTGAGGAGGTATGGGGGGATATGAAATTTATATAGACTTTATGGGAGAATAATGGATTAGTAGAGTATTACTAGCACCCTTGGAAGTAACATTTTTACTTGACTCTCATGTGATCATGTGCTCTATGTTAATAAAATGACGTTATGTAATTCATGTGATGGATTTGGGGTAACATAATCATTAAAGGGAATGAGGTTCATCTAATATCATAATTAATATTAGGTTAAAAAATCCCATGGATTGTTCTCCAAACCAATACGTCATATCATGATCATATGGCCATATCACAATCACATGATCAAGAAGTTATAATTTGATTGCATGAGTGGGGTTCATGAAATTTATAGATCTTACACAACTCATTCAACATCCACATTTACTATGTCACTCATCAATTATTCTTTAGGAGATGACCATGACATTACCTAAATCCTCTACTCTGAAAACACCTTTTATCACTTCTTTCTATGATTCATTTTTTATCTCATTCCTATTTTTTCATTAAATATTAGGGTTTGTTGGAGGTGTTGATATATGTCTCACATAAATATATGTCAGTTCAAATTGTATAAAATCCGTATAAGTAAACATTAGTTGGTGGAAGTACTATCTTCATAATTAGTTGGTTTCTTGTAATTTTTACATGGCCAAAGCACACTTCATTAGTAACATCTTCCTATTAAGTGTGTGAAAAAATTGACAGGGAGAATGATTAATCATCGATAGCCTCGTCTTATTGTTGGTAATAATATCTTATCATCGTAGAGAAATCACATGACTCTGTGGGGAATCATAAGAAAAATAATGACCATAGGATCCTCCTATATTAGTTATCCTTTGTTATTTGACTCTCAAACATGGTTTGTTCTTAGGTAAATCAATTTACTCCATGGGTATAATTTATGAAACAACGACCACTTGAAGCCCCCATCATGGATAACATTGATTTCCAAATACCATTATCATTTTTCCACCATGTGTCACTAGGACAACACATTATTAGGCCTAGATCACATGAATTCTTGAAAACCATATCATGGATAATCTATCAACATATTCATGACATGTTATGAAAACATTGTAAATTGGATATGTGATCTCATGTCCCGTTAACGGTTACATGATTTTGAACACTACTATAAGACCCTCAAGTACTTATTCTATTTCTTATATTCTATTGTAAATAAATGATACTTGTGTTTTGGATAATTTTCCAATACATAATTTTCTAATATTCATCCAGGGAGAATCAACTGGTGGAACCCCTATTGAGGGATAAACGGTATGGATTTGGAAGCTAATAATAATCATTGATCGAAAAATAAATACCAATAATATAATAAAACATTATACATATCATCAAAATAATATAAATATATATGTGTGTTTTAAAATTCAATAAAAACCAATCATATATAAAATTATTAAACAAAGAGTTTATACATTCCATTACTCAATATAAAACTAATGTTATAAAATAAAAAAAGAACAAACTCCCTTACCAATCCTAAAATAAGAAAAAATATGTTACCTCCCGCAATATATATTTTTCACTGAATATTAGATTTCCACCCTAAACAAATTGCTTTATACTTTATATTAAATGTAATTATTTACAGAGGTAAATATCATTAAAAATGTGTTATCACATATTTTTTATTAAATATTATAGTAATGTGATAATGAACTATAGTACTTGTCATATATATAATTGTCATGGGAACTCCACATGATGATGAGGTATTTGTGGTTCTACGATTATATCTCTTAAATATAACTGATTTTGTTAGGATGAAATTTTATTAAGGGTCACATAGTATAATAGAGGTCATTTGTGAGTACTAAAAAGAGTTTGAGACTACACGACATGATGTAAAAATATGGTAATATAAATAATAGGGTATCATGAAGGAATACCCATTAAATGGAATTCTGTTTGTTTACATGTCATCATATATTTCTATCTATGAACATTTATAATGGTCATTAGAGTTTAATATTATTATCATTACCTATAATGACTCACAAACTAAGATATATTCTTGTAAAACATGAAGAGGTAGTTCATGATGATGTGGGAACATTGGGTACCTTATGAATGAAATGATATAAATAAATAATTTTATGAAGGAATTGTACCTCCCATCCATATAGAAGTTGATATTATGGGACCTTTAATTGGGATCTAACTGTATGAAAAATCCCATGGCCATTATGATTGATGATTTTATTCTAGAAAATAAAACAATGAATAATTGAGCAGAATAGTTAATGACATGAATTATGCAACCTTCTTTATTAGAGATATTGAGATAACGGAATTATAGTACACAGTGAGTTATTGTTTGTGGTAATAGATGTTTTACATTACCTTCATTATATTGGGATCCCTTAACCTATTACTTGAGATTAATCCTAGACTTTATATAAGATAGACTATTACCAATAAGAAATAATCATATATGTCTACCCACTAATTGAATTCATTAATCTATGATAAATATTATTTATATATTATAGTAGGATTAAATATTATTCTCAATGTTGGGATGTAATATTCATCATGGAATTAATGATCACAAATTCATAATAAATATTTATTACCATGGTAAATATTTAAATATATGGATATATAAAAATTTATTTAACTATATTTGATTTTAATGATATTGATTATTTGTTTATTAAATAATAAATTTCTTATGAAATTATTAAAATAATTATCTAATCACAAAATTATGAATATTATTTTTGTTTTTATGTTGAATGAAAAATATTTTCTCAATTATTTATTCAATAATTTAATAAATTATGAAGACGAAAAGAAACTAGATTTTCATGACCTATGACAAAAAACTATGTACTTGATTATAAATAATATTTATTATTGTGTGTGTTAGAATACACCTAGGGATAAAATAATATTATTATTATTTTACATGGAATGGGTTTCTTAATAGTTTTAATATTTTAGTATTGGAATCTTTGAAATTAAATAATATTTTACCCAAACCAGGTTTCTATAACTTGAATGAAATTTCATTGTAGGTAGGGAATGTCATTGGGTAAAACACCTCTACCAAATTGCATGTTCTCTTCACTATGAACATCTCTTGAGATTAGTTTCTCAAGATCGATAAAATGTACTCCCACACATACTAGAGATACCAAGAGATAATACATTAAGACTGGACTAATTATGGTAGTGCTCAAGGGAATAATTCCTGATAATCGATACCATCAATATAGCCGCCAATGTATTATAAATGATGTTTCATGATAAAAAGAGTTTGTATTGATAACTACTGGAGGGGATCTACTTTGTGTCCTCATAATCAAAATAAAGGAAGAACTTGAATGAGTTTCAAAAAAATACAATACCTAAAAATCATGGTTCTAATTGTTAACACTTGTAATGAATAAATAAGTGATATCTGATGAATTTCTTTTTAATTTTAAATAAATTTCAAATTTAACAAGATAAGATCCTCTCTTAATTCCAACATTTATTTTTATGTTTCATTATAATATGCTTTTCACCCATGAAATATAGTTAGGTACATTGTGAATTGTCCATTGATTACGAAATAATATATGTTTGGCCAAACCAAAACCGACAACTCAACTGTGGAAAAACTATTAAGTTGTATTGGAGTGACAAAAATAATATTTCAAATTAGTTATTAGTTGTTGTTCATTTGGGAATATAGAATTAGTTATCAATTTTATTTTATTTATTATATTAATTAGATTGTTGATATCTTCTTTTCATTTATTTTGTATCAATCATATAATAAAAAAATAAATATAAACTAGATAAAGACCATCTGGATAACTCTACGATGGTGGAATAAAACAAGAAAGTTTACAGGACATGTAATAATCTAAACACTCATTTAACCCCACAAGTAATGGTGGTTTTGTGGTCAACAATCAAATATTAACTAATTAATACACCAGTTTTCTAATTAATTTAAATGTTGTGAAATTTATATAGTCATGGGGCAATTAAAACGCATGGGATGCAATTAAATTATAAATGCTGTAATTAGTTCCCATGATATGTAATTAATTAACATAATGTGTAATAATTTCATAGGTGGTATAATTAATTCACTTGATTTATAATCATTTCACACAATGTTTATGTAATACACATGTAGTGTGATTAATACAGATGATTTTAATTAAGGTAAACACTAAGTAATTAATTCAAACTCAATAAAATTATTTCATACATGATGTAAATAAATCATGGACACCAAATAAATTCACACCCATTTACAGGATATATAGACCAAGTGATGATTTTCACCCCATAAATAAATTATATTGAAGAGAAATTAATTAATTATTTCATTAAACGTAATCATTATGTTTCCTTCTATCATTTTTCAGTAGTACATGTAATATTATATGTTCTATATGATATCAAATTCTTAATAAATTTCTATATGAGATTGAAAATAACTAGTTGTATAAGAAATTTTCATATTTTACACACCACGTTGATTAAATTAGTAAGGATAGTGTAATTTAAAAGGGTTTTGTATTTTAATTCTTGAAAACACATTCCTTAGAATTATATTATATTTTGTGTATGTGATATCTCATGTGAGTGAAATATATACATTTATGACCATGTTGGTTTGTTCAAATTGGTACATCTCGTGTTTCCACCATGAACATATTGTGAAATAAATTACATATATGTTGTATTATGTTATTTAATTTGTTTAAAATTATAGTTTATGGGAGTTATCCATGATATATTGGATGAATATTAAGATATAATCAATTCATTGACTATTCAAATAATTAATCTTATTAATTTAGGTATGATTTTACTTGAATATTGAATTAATTGAAACTAATTATATGTAGTTATTTTAAATTCATAATCATTGCATGTATGAACAATCTTGAGCATAAACTGGCATATTCATGTGTCGGGTTTCATTGAATATAATTATTGCATTAGTTTTTCAATTTGTATTATTATTTTAAGATGGTGGATTTCTTATCATACCACCCTCCTTCAATTTATAAGACCTATTTGTCTATGGTAGTTTTACATAAATTCAATTTAACCAATCCATTAGATCACCAAAGTTGAGTGAGAATATTAAAAATATGTATTGAATGATACATATAAGGCACATGGAGTAAGATCTATATGGTCCTGAGCTAAAACAGTGAATGAACCCAATGAGATATGCATGATGGCATGTTGAATTCTAAAAATCATTCCTAGACCGATATTCATAGCTTTCCCCCAAGGTTTATATGATTTTTATTCAACTTCTTTGAAAATGAACTATTAATAAATCTTATGATCCAATCATTTTTTATTTTATTTCTCTCTTATTCATGATTTATTTTTTGGATATATGACTATGATAGTGTAAATAAATGTATTAAAATGTAATGATGTAATTAAAATAAATGGATTTTACATAAGTATTTTATCATAAAATGCATACTTTATTATGTAAAATAAATATAAAAATTAATAAGACATGTAAATATAAAATAATTTAAATTAATTATTATATTAACCAAATTACATATTGTGTAAATAATTTACACAAATACATGACCTAGTTTAAATGAAAAACTAAAATAATAAAATAAAGAAATACAAAAAAAAATATTAATTTATACCATTCCTTCTCTTATAATAGTTAAGAAAAACCCATAGTTAGTGTTTCAATTAAATCATTTTTAGGGATACTTTTAATTATATGGGAGTCCTAATAATGATGATTGGTTGACATGACCATGATTTTATTTAATTATAGATTCTTTTTTGAATCAATAAAAATTTAGATTAAATTGTTCAGGGGTTATTGAGTAATTATTTCAAGATTTGGGAGTCCACTGAATTGATCATAAAACTGCCAGTTTATAGTTTTTAGGAACACATAAATAAGTACCATAATATTATTTTGAAGAAAGTTTTTAGAATATATGATGGAAAATACTGATATATAAAAATATAAAATATATGTTACTGTATATGCTACAACCAACAATGAGGGTTATTAGGGCATGATAAGATAGTGAGATAATAATATAGGTCTTTCAATATAATTATGTTTCTCATATAAAGTTAATTAAATAACGTAATAATGTTATTCCTCTAGATTATTGATGAAAATACAAAAACAACATTGACATTATTATAGTGTTAATTCATTGACTTAGGGTATGCCATTATTTTCTTTGATCTTTTATAGTGGGTATAAACTATTATTATACTAGCTAATATAGGTGAATTTTGATAATGTATGGATTAATATATATAAGATAACATTTCTAATATGAAAAGGTTAAAAATATAACTTAAATTTTGTATGGATGGTGGTTCTACCATGATATATAATCTTCTATATTTTTATATTAATAAGGAATGGCTTAATGATAAATTCCATTTTCCTATAATATTTTGGAGATGTCTAGATGAAGGGTACTTATCTAGTAAACTTCTCTTCAATTGTTTAATTACATATTTTTATCTTACAATTCCATTTGGATAATATTTTTTCCTAGAGTCCCACATTATCATCCTTTCCAAAATAATTATTCATATTTATCCCAAAGAATATGAATATTATGGGGAAACAACTCATATATCTCTTTGTCTAAACTTATTTAATAAGATAATTTTTAATGGGAAATTGTCTTCTTGACACTTATGGTGAAGATAATGAAAGACATGGTTCAAAATTTCATCTAAATTTGATCCAACACTTTCTTTAAAACATTATCCCAAGATACATTGGATTTATAGGGAGTTTAATTAACATGAATTAATTTTTATTTGATGTGGTAAGAAATAGTTTTAGGGAGAATAATAGAGAATTTATCACAAAAGTTTCTTTCTATAACATTAAACTTTGAATGAAATATTTCAATTTGATTTATTTAGTGATAAATAAAATATTATATACATGTATGTGCATTCTCATTCAATAATTAATAAATAAAAAAACATTATAAGTTGTAAGATGATATCTCATAGGAGATGAAAGAGGGGTATTCATATGTCAAAAGTGAGAAGACACAATTTTTAAATTTCCAGAATGGGTTGGTTTGAGACTGTAACTTGTGATACCAAAACATTTATCTGAGTGTCCACATAAAAACAACGTGTCATTATTTCATATACGTAACAAATGTTGACAAGGTAATTTTTAATATACTGATGGATTAGTATCTCTAGAATCATTAAGATATATTCTATTGAATGATGAATATAAAATATAATAATTTTAGAAAATTTTATAATGATAAATATTTACCATAAAAAATTAAAAGTTATTATAAATGTTATGACAATTTTTTTATCTTTAAATAAAAAAAGTATGTATATTAACAAACTAACCTTTTACTTATTAGATATGTAAAAATTTTTGATTAACGGTTTCCCCTAGAGTTTTTAAATTGAGATTAGAAATGCTTGTAAACAATACATTGAAGTAGTTGTAGTTAAGAACATATACATCATGAGATCCCATTTTCATGTTGATCAATTTTGAATTTTTTTACTCAATAAAATAAAAAAGATCATTAATGTATTCATACAATAGTTTACCATGAACTAAATATCCATCTTTCATTCAAATATTGAGATGATTTATCCCTAAAATCACATTAAATTATACTTTTTAGTGTTACAATTTTGATTGATGAAGAGTCCTATATATTTCATATCATTATAATTTCATACATTGTCTTCATTCAAAAATAGTATCTAATGATATGTTGTCTGTATTGAATGATGGATATCAATACCATATAATTACATTCAATTTTCTCAATTCATATTATGTTTTATATGAACCATTTGGCATGATGGTCTTAACAAAAAAGTAATTTCAAGGAAAAACAAAATGGTTATCACTGGTAACAATCAAATAGATAGTTATTTTTTAAAAATTATCTCATATTATTATTTAATTAAAACACATTACAATTCTATAATGGCATAAAACATATTTTCTGATATAGAGGGATAGCGAAAAACTTCATTGAGGCTTGTTCTCTAGATTCACATTAATTGGTCGAGGAATAATTGAGTATGCTAGAGTTACATTTAGGAATTATTCATAATACATATACTGCATAGGATTCTTAAAACCTAGAGTTGGTATTATACTAACCATGATGGGTGATATACTCCAAATTTTCCAGGATCTAGGAGAGCATGGTCCTAATTATTATTATATAAAATATAAAAAATGTTCTACAATTACATGGGTTTTTATAAGGGAGACATGGAATTTCACCCCATATAAATACACCCAGTAGAGGTGTACAAAATGCTAGGATCCAAAAGGACTACATCAATATCATCTATGTAATTTCTCTCATTGAAAAGGAATATTTAAAAAGATTGGTTTCTCTATATTCATGTGACACAAACATGTTTAGATGACTGGTGGCTTAAAGGTAATATATACCTCGTTGCGGTAATTTCCGTGCAACACTTTGGTGTCTAGATTTCAGAGATTTTATAATAAGAATTGAGTTTGATTTAATCTAGAGATAATCCTATTCATGGGGGATATAAAACTAGAAGTATTGAATAATTGAACTTAATTCATCCTCATAAACTATTCTAATTCCAATTTACTGGTATGTACAACCTTTTATGAAGCCATGGTGGGTAGAAAAGATGCCTTCAAGTCCAATAAGTTCTTGAATGAAAAATGTCACACCATAAATATTCTAATTGATCACCGTAGGTATTGGGGAAACAGAAAAAATTGAATTCAACAACCAAGGATTTCAAGACCTTCTACTCAAATCTAGAAGAATTATTAAGTTCAGATAAATAATTATTTTATCCATCTTGATTTTTTGTATTTTGAATGTACTAAAAAATATCTATACACAACCATAGATTCGATATGTATGGAGGGTTTTTTTTCTAAGAATATATTATTTTGGTCAATCTAGGTGTAGGTGATGATAAATGTAGAAACCACTAATAAAAAATAGTGCATCTTCTCATTGTTAGAAGTAACAATGATGGATTCCATTTTTTCATGTTTTTGGTTACTATTAATAATGTTAATTCCAAATAGATCATATGCAGACTCATAGAGTCTGGTGAAAAAGTGAAATTTAATGAAAAAATGTTGTATGTTTTTTGTAACTCTCTGACATGTATAGTAGGATAAAAAACATTGGATACCCATTTCATTAAGACAGTAATATTTATGCATCCTCTATCTCTAGATCAATCATATGAGAAACAAACTATTTATAAGAATGAGTGGAATTTAAAATAGCATCGTCCATTAAAGGGTTTTTATGTTTCCTTCACATTTCATTCTATTATATGACTTGGTATTAATAGTCCATTCACAATAAGTTTCTAAATAAGGAAGTCCCTATCAGAAATGAAATACCTTTTCTATTCATGGCTGCCTTTATAAGGGACTGAGTAATTTAAATTCTTGTTACTATGGTTGAAATTAGTAATAGATAGATATTTTAGAATGTAGGGAATATACGTGGTATCTTTTAAGGGGATACCAATCTTGGAGGTTCTCCAATAGTTAATGATATATTTCTTATAAACCATCCATTTGGATTTACTTCTGATTTATTTCAAATATTCCCATCAAAAGGACATATAGATGAGGCAATGTAGTGTGGGAAACGTTCCAACAACATTTTATAGAACATGCCTAACTAAAATTCAAAGGAATTTTACTCATATACTATGAAATTACATGTGAATTTTCTATAAATATTACAATTACTATTCCAGATATCCTTCATTCTTAATCAACCCATGTCTATGGGTTTCCTTCATACATTATCGGAAATTATTATGATCTTCCTTTCATTGTAATATCCAGTCTAATTGAAATTTATTATCAAGTATTTCTTATTATTATTGATACCACTTGTCCATTTGTATACGGAAAAGAATACATAGATTTGGAGGTGAAAAAAAAAGATAACCAAACATATTCTTTTTTATTGGGACTTAGATTTCAATTTATAACTAGTCAATAGAATGAAAAGTTTAGAGTATATATTATCATGTTTATAGTTTCTTATTTTTTCCCCAAAATAGATAGATTAGTAATAATGTTTTCCTATCAAGTAAAAAGATTATAGAAAAATAATTTTTCCTTTTGATAGGAATTCAATCCCCAAAAACAATATGGGAATTATTCCAACTAAGATACTAACCAGTCACTTCATTATAGTAAAAAAATCATTATTGATACATATGGTTATTTTAGCGATCTATCAAAAGAGGTAGATGCCATCAGAATAGTGGAGGTTTTAAGGGGTACAAAATCCACGATTATCCTGGATTTTACTATATAGGATATGTGGATTAATATACTTAATGCATATGATACTTTATGCATCTAAAAAGAAAATATATTACCAGATATGGGGTCCCCATTCCAGATGTCCCTATAAGATTAAAAAGAATCCTCTTTAGGATCCATTGATGAGAATGGACAGACAAGATGTGTTATGAATACATCCAATGAGTGTGATAAATGAAGGAGAGAAGAAATAATACCCAAGGGAAACATTTATGATTATCCATTTCTTAGTGTTAAAAGATTTTGAGATGTCAATATTTAGGGGAAATTTATCTCCATCAATTTCTTAATCATTATGTTGAAAATCTATGATAATGTAAATATTTAATTATAAATATTATTTGGTGGTACAATCCCATGTTGTATTTGTTTTGTATCATCCTGAACCAAGATCCACTTAACCCATGCCCCGAGATAATGGTTTGCATTGCCTCTAATGGGCCTCATCGTGTGAAGAGGCTGCTGACTAGCTTCGAGGGTCTAAGATGTTTCATTAGAGAGACATTACCCACATATTAGAGTGGAAGAATAGATAATATAAATTAATGAATATAGTGGAAGAAAAATATAAATAGATAATATGATGATAGGAATAGTATGACACTCTATCAGAAGCACATTCAATTGTTATAATAATAAATTATTGAAGAGTAAATATCTTAGAGAGTAAATAAAAAAAATCCAACATGATGAGTAATATACAATTATGTTAGGGAATACAGCTATACAAAAGGGAAATAGGGTACATGCACATACTACATGGTATACCAAAATATAAAATGAAATAAATGACTTATCTACTAGAATCTTGAGAATCTTCCAAGTCAAATGTTCCCATGTAACAACTATAAGTAAAGAATAATAAATATATATTTTAGGGAACATTCATTTATTCGTATCTATAGACAATTTATCTACTAAGTTACCAATGGTGGCCCAAGTAGGGTTTCAGACAAAATCCAAATAGGCCACCAATTAATATGTTTATAAGTAATCCAATAAGTTTAAAGAGAAAAAATGTGATACTATAATTTAATAATAAAAAATGTTGAATATAATAATATTCATCCCACTCTGGTAGCTAATGGACACCGAGCTACTTGTCCTACATTGCCATACCCTAGAATGATAGTCTAATCAGTAATAATATATATATATATATATATGTTGAAAATATATATAGTATTGTTATATAGTACATCTGCCGATATGATATATGTATGTGAGGATGTAAGTGGCCACATATCTAGAATAATAGGTCTTATCTTGACCAAGGCATAACTTAGGCATCAATAACTCCTCTAAATGAGCTTATAAGCTCATGAAAAATGGAATATTCCTTGAATCTATTAATGATCAAGGGATATAAATTTCATCAATCAAGATTGTGCATGAGTCTTTATGTTAATACCTGAAGAAATGAATATGGTGCTTCATAAACCCAATCCAAATAGACTATACGGTGTGAATTTTCCTAAACAACACCTGATTTATGGGAGAGTTATACATCATGATCAAAAAGTAAATTAACCATCATTCCACATCCAGTACCATCGGCGTTATCATAATAAAAATAATACCATTATGGCTAACCTCATAATAATCATAATCACTATGAACCAAAAAATAAAAATCTGCATCCCAGTTCATACAATCAATTTATGTAAACATGCATTATTTTTTAGGGAATTTCCACCCATTATTAATAAATTAAATTTAATTAATTTAACCAATTAATGAATTACCAACCATATTGATGATAATTCATTCTATACAACAAGTAACCACACTAATAAATGCGGGGAAACATGATTTGAAATAATAAAATCACATAGGATGTCCTTTGGAAACTAATAAATGACACATAATGGTAATTCTATTTAAAATACAATTTCAACAACTGGAATGTTTTTATGTCATTTAATTAGTAAATTAAATGGGGGATTCTAAGAAGTCACACCCAATGGGTGGCTATAAATGAGTTTGGCATCCTCCAAACACTTAACAGTGATCCTTAGGACTATATTAACATGCAAGATATTAATTAAAATCAAATAACTCATTTATTGGAGACACATGAAAAAATTTCCATGTGAAAAAATGGAACATATATGAAAACATCATAACAATGATGTATAATTATTAGACAACCTACATGTCTTTACATGCGCATGATCTCTTTTTTTTTATTAATTTTACACTAATTCGATTGATAAAATTTTATTTGTTTTTTGATGATACCTCTTTCTAATGTATATGGATTTGTGTGTTTAATATCATGTTTTATATATAATAAATTTATCTAAACATAATTAGTTCATGAGTAAATCAAATAATTTATTTTTGGTACTCAAAAAAGTCAACAATTTTGCTTCTATAGTTTTAGACTCTCTATATCTTTCAGTTATGAAAAGTTACATTATTTAATTTTCTTTGTGTTCTAAGGATTTCAAATTTTCATGAAACATGATTTTATAGAAAAAAACATGTTTATGTTGATTTAATTATTTTAAATCACTATATAAAAATGGTTTTTTTATGTTAATTTACTTATCTGAAGTTATAAAACTCTATTTCACAGTTGTATTTCTCCAGAATGATTTTTTTCAAATTTGCAATGATTTCAGGAACTGTAAAATTAAGATTTTATCGATTCTAGATTTATTAGAATGATAATATGTTTTATAAACATAAGTATTTTTAACCAAATCTTTAATTTTTTTAAGATCCATTAAAAATTCATTGTATTTTGTTAAAGTATGTTGTCTGATTTTTCAAAACAAATGTTTCAGTAAAGATACTTTCCCAAATTATCTTACAACAACCCTACATTGGAAAAATATCATTAAAAATACATACTTTTACAATATATGGTTTAAAAACATTATGTTTTCAATGTATGGATTGGAAACCCTACTATGGAAAAGTATGGTTTGGAAACCCTTCTTTCACAAAGTATGGTTTGACAACCTTACCTTCGCAAAGTATGGTTCGACCATCCTTCTTTCCCAATGTATGGTTCGGAAACCATACATTTGAAAAGTATGGTTGGAAACCCCTATTTTCAAAAATTATGGTTCGACAACCCTACATTCACAAAGTATGTTTTGGAAACCCTACTTTCTTAAGGTATGGTTCAACAACCAAAATTTAACAATGTATAGTTCAGAAACCCTAATTTCACAAAATATGGTTTAGCAACCCTACTTTGGACAAGTATGGCTTTCCAACACTACTTTAACAAAGAATGGTTTCGGACACCTACACTACTTTTCTAAACCCTCTGCTATGTTGGTGAACCATATGCTATATTGTAAACCCTACGCTGCATTAGTGAACCCTGTGCTACGTTGGTGAACCATACACTATGTTGGTGAACCCTTTGATGTTGTGAAGTGTACCCTACCTTTTTGATTCCATGTGTATCCAATTTTTCTATTGTCACATGTTCCCTTCTTTGGTGTTCCCACTTTGTGCTTTTAGCCAAAAAATGATTTTCTACATATTTATATGTATTATTTTTAAATACTTTTCAGCTGAGAAAATTCACATTAAATCTAATGATTATGATCAATGAAATTTTGATGTTTTTTGTGTAATATTTAAAGAGAAAAATTAAAAAATTATTTCAATGTATTTTTCCAATGAAGATGGAGGTTATATATTTATTTAAATTTATATATTTTTATTTACTTTCAGATTGTAATATAAGATTTCAAAAATTCTTTTGACAAGTTTTAAAGAGAATTGAATGGATTTAAGATGGTGTTTCATATCATTCAATGGTCCAATTTTCATAGAGATATTATTCGGAGCGTTATTCAAATTATTTTAAACTCTTTTTAAGATTTATTATACATGAATAATGATGAAACGGTGCTACCATTTTTATAGAGATAGTTATGAAATATCTTGACTCAATATATTTTTAATTATGAAATTTGCAATATTCTATGATTTCATCACCTAGGCTCAGAATAATTGATCTGAACCAATCATGGAATTAATCGTGCTAAGTATAAAGACATCAAGATGGGTGAAGATGAAACATTAAACCAAAATTTCCATAAATTTATAAGCATTGTGAATGGATATATTCACTTAGAGAAGCTCTGGAAACCCCTATACATGTTGAAAGAGTCCTACGAGAATTACCAAAGAAATGGCATGCAATGAAGGTTTCCATTGATGAATACAATAAATTAAAAGTGTACACACTAAATGAATAGATTAGATCACGACTATATTATGAAATGTAAAAAAAGAACATAACTACTGAGGAGACAAAAAGGGTAGCATTTAAATCTATAAATGTTTTTTCTATTGACCCCAATGATTCTAATCTACCGGATTGTGAAAAGGATTTCATAGAATATATTGAAACTACAGTATACTAAAGAATGAAAAATAACGGATTCTAAAACATATTCAGAATAAACCCTCAAAAAGAAATATACAAGGGATATAAGAAAGGTAATTAATATTATAATTCTTTGGAAGTGACCTGTTATGAGTGCAGGAAGAAATGGCACATCAAACCTGATTGTAATAAATTAAATAATAATGATAAATATAAGGTGAAGGAAAAAAATTCATTGACCACTAGCTGGAGTTGTACATAAGAATCTGATTATTGTGAACAATCTAAAAATGAAAAAGAAGTTGTTAACTTGTTCTTCATAGAATAAATTGAAAAGATTAGTAATTCTTGTATTTATTCTTTATGTTCTAATTCTGAATGTGATTCTAAAAAACCCAATATTTTTTAATTAATTAATGAAATCAAATGATTATGAAATGTTATTTTCAAATCATCTGATTTATATAATAGTATTAAGAAAAATGATGAAAAACTTATTTCATAAAATAATTTTATTTTAAAAGAAAATGAAAAATTAAGAAAGGCTCCTTCTGATTCTCATTCCATGAAAAATTGAAATATGTTCAATATTTAAATGAAATTTTGAAAAAAAAATAAGTTCAATATCTTAATCAATGGTTATAAAATTTTATTCGTGGTTGTGAAAAATAACATGATATGAAATCTTTGGCCAAAATAGATAAAAATAATGATATTTTTAGCAATTCTAGAAGATTACTGCAAATTTATAAAACACATTTTTTTAAAAGCAAAAATGGTTGTTCTTCAAAAGTTACTTGTTTTAAATGGGGCTTGAAAGGTCACTATGAAAATGATTTCCCTCTTAGAATCAATCAATCTTTGGTATTTACAAAAACTAATATTTTTAAATCCCCATTATCTTGTCTACCATACAATACATGTTTAAATTTTGTATGGGTACCAATGGAATTTATTACTAATCCTATTGTCCCTAAAGTTCCTTGGGTACCAAAATTGTCAAGTAATTGATATTTATAGGAAAAATTCCATGGATGTCTCATCAATGAAGTATGGTACATGGAAAGTGTTTTCTCAAGGAATGTGACTGGAGAACCAGAAATGTAACCACTTAAAACACATGTGATGGTGGGACTATTATATTTGGAAACAATTTCAATTGTAAAGTAAAATGTTTTTCTAAGGTCAGTATTGCAAATTCTACTTTTATTTCAGAAGTTTTATTTGTTTAAGGTTTGAAACCTAATTTAATAATCCTATAAAAATAATGTGATGATGGAATGGATGTTAAATTTTAAAATGATAAATTATTAGTTTTCAGAAATGATTCTTTTTTATTTTATGCTAATCAAAAGATAGTATTTTTCTTATTGATTTTTCGGATCTAATTGTTCAACATGCTAAGTGTTTGAATGGTTTAAATAATGACTGCATTTTTTATCATTGATGTTTAGTAAATGATAAATTTATATTATTTCATAAACTCTCAAAACATAAGAATTTGTTATATCTAACTTCTATGGGAAAAGAGAAACTCCATGTTTGGGAAGCTTGAATGAAAGGGAAGTAACAAAAACATTCTTCTACACACATCAATCTGAAAAGTACTAATTGACCATTACAATTAGTACATCATGATTTATTTGGTCCCACTAAAATTTCATTCCTTTTTGGAGAGAAATATAAATTTGTTATTGTTGATGATTATATTTTATTTACCTATGAATACTTTCATACCAATAAAAATGATACTTTATCTAGTTTTTATGAATTTTATAAATTACTTGAAAATGAAAAAGGTTCTATGATTATTTCTATTTTATTTATGAAAGAGGTGAATTTCATTATTTATATTTTGAAAATGTCATGAAAAGATTGGAAATGTTCATAATTTTTCTTCTCCTAGAACACTAATGCATAATGAAGTTGTAGAATGGAAAAATATGACTCTTATTCAAATGGCTCAAACTTTGTTAAGTGAATGTTATTTGACTTGATATTTTTGGGCTGAGGATATTTTTTTCTATGTTATATTTCTTATTGAATTCTTATTATTCATTTTTAAAGAATCCTCTTTATGAATTATTTGAAAACAAAAGGCCTATAGTTGGTTACTTTAGAGTTTTTGGTATTAAAGTTATTATATTAAATTCTAAGCACAATTTAGATAAATTTGATGCTAAGAGTGATGAAGGTATTTTTATTAGATATTATAAAAATAGTAAAGCTTATAGAGTTTATATTAAATTAATTATGGTTATTGAATAATTTGTTCATGTTATGTTTGATGAAAATAATGTTAAATTAAATTATGTTTCTAATTTTTCTGATGATGAGTTTAGATATTTTAATTTTAGTGATGAAATTAATCATGATAAGAATGAATCAATTGAGTGGGAGCCTAATAATTCTCAACCTGATCCAAAATCATGGAAGATTTAGAATGATTGCCCTATTGAAAAAGTAATTTTCAGTGTTGATTCTTGTGTTAATACTAGAAATTCTATTTTAATTTTTTTTTTAATTCTGATTTTATTTCTGATTTTTTCCTTTTAATGTTAATGATGATCTAAAAGATTCCAACTGGATTATTGGTATGCAAGAATAATTAAATTAGTTTTCTAGAAATAATTTTTGGACTTTAGTAGAATTTCCTGAAGATAAACAGATAATTGGAACTAAGATGATCTTTAGAAACAATATAGATGAATCTGGATATATTGTTAAAAATTAATCCAGAATTTTTGATATAGGATACTCTCCATAAGATGGTATAATCATCGTAGCTTCATTTTCGACATTTTCAATGTTATAATAAATTATAATTTTGTGGGATTTTTCTTTTTTTCAAGGTATTAAATTATATCAAATGGATGTAAAAAGTGTTTTCATAAATGGTTTTATAAATGAAGAAGTTTATGATTCTCAACGACTATGTTTTGAAAGTGATAATTTTCTTAACCTTGTTTTTAAATAATCTAATGCTCTCTATGGTCTGATACAGGAACCTCGTGATTGGTATGAAAGACTTTCTTTGTTTTTATTAAATAATTATTTTACGAAAGGCAATCTCGATCCAACTCTTTTTATTAAAAGAAATTCTTATGTTACTTTGATTGTTCAAACTTATTTTGAAGATATTGTTTTTGGATCATCTAGTGATGTGATTTGTAACAAATTTTCGTCAATGAGGTCTTCTAGGTTTTTCTTTTGTTTAATAGGAGAATTAATGTTTATTCTTTGAATTCATATTTTTTAATGAAAATGGTAATTATCTTAATCAATCTAAGTATTCAAAAGATTTAGTTAAAATATTTTGTTATAATTATCTGAATTCTATGAAAAATCCTAATGGAACCAATTGTAAATTATATATTGATTCATTTAGAAATATTTTGATATTGTTGTTTGTAGAGGTATGATAGGTAGATTTCTTTATTTAACTACATCTAGACCCACCGTCATTTTAGTGTTTCTTTATGTGTTAGATTTCATGTCGATCTGAGAGAAATTCTTCTTAAATAATTAAAAGGAATATTAATATATGATAATGTAAATTAAGATTCTGGTTTATTTAGTCTAAAATATATATTTTTTTGTTGAGCATATTATTCTGACTCGGATTTTGGTGGATGTAGAATTGATTGAAAATTAAAAATTAGATATGTTTCATTTTCATTGAAAATATTTAATTTTGATGTTCTTCAAAGAATAAATTTTCTATTCCATTATCTACTACATAAGCTAAATATATATCTTTTACTAGTAATTGGGATCAATGTTTATGGATTAAGAAATCATTATGTGATTTTTTTTATTATCTTAATAAAATCCTTATTTTGTGTGATAATACTTCATCATTTAAAATTCTAAAAACCACTTATAGATTTCTATAACAAATAATACTGATCTTAGATTTAATTTTATTTGATATCACGTGAAGAAAGGTGATACTGTTTTAGAAATTATACCTTCTAAAAATCATCTTAAAGAAATTTTTATAAAGCTATTATACTCTGCTCAGTTTGAGAATAATTAAATTTGAACATGGTATGTTGGAATTTTATCCTTATATTAATCCATTTGTTTAGGAGGATTATTTTTATCAGTTTTTGTTTATTTAAAAAAATGGGGAGAATGGTTTTTATTTACTTAAATAAATTAATGGTTTTAATTTTAGGTTTTTTAATCAAATAAAATGGGGGAGATTTTTTGTTTATGAACATGTTCTCTTTTGTTTGATTACATTTCCTTTTTTCCAATTACTTTTCCTTTATTTTTTTATGATATCTCAATCCAAAGATTTTGGATTTATGTGATTAATATCACATTGGATAGATAAGATATTTATCTAACCATAATTAGTTTACGAGGAAATATAAAAATTCTTTTTTAGTACTATACAATTCAATAATGTTGCTGTTGTAGTTTTAGAAACTAAACAGTTTTCAGTTTTGAAAAGTTACTATATTTAATTTACTTCACATTGTATAGATATCAGATTTTCATGAAACATTAGTTAAGATAGATACAACATGTTTATATAGATTTCATCAGTTTACATTGATGTTTGTAAAAGTGCGATGTCATGTTTTTCACAAATAATGGTTCAAAAACCCTACTTTCGCCAAGTATGGTTTAGCAACCCTACTCTGGTAAATTATGGATGAGAAACCCTAATTTAACAATGTATGGTTCAACAACCCTACTTTTACAAATTATGGTTCTGAAACCCGACATTGGGAATGTATGGCTAGATAACCCATCTTTTTCAAGTATGGTTCGAGAAACCTAATTTTGCAAAGTATGGTTCGACAACCCTAATTTTGAAAAATATTCATTACAAACTCTACTTTCACACAGAATTATTTTTAAATTATACTTTCAAAAATTATGTTTTGACAACCCTAATTTCGCAATATGTGCTTCAATAACCCTACTTTCGCAATGTTTTGTTCGGCAATCCTAAGTTCCCAATGTATGGATCGACAACCCTACTTTATCAAAGTATGCTTCAACAACCCTACATTCGTAGTGTACTGTTCAAAAACCCTATACTACTTTGTTAAACCCTATGCTACTTTGGTGAACCCTATGCTATGCTGGTGGACCCTACTCTATATTGGAATCCCAACACTACATTGGTTAACCCTATGCTATGTTGGTGAACCCTATGCTACATTGGTGAACCCTACCAAAAATTGCCGAACCCTTTGATGTTGTTGTGTATAACCCACATTGCTACTGTCACATGTACCCTACTTTGATGTTACCTCAGGTACCATACATTGTTTTAGGGGCTTTGTGATTTCTTATAGAAAATGTATTTTATGTATATTTAAATGGATTATTTTAAAGGTTTTTCACCTGGAAAAATACACATTAAATATAATTATTATGATCAAAGAATTTATGATGATTTTTTATTATTATTAAAATAAAAAATTTAAATAATTATTTCAGTGTCTTTTTCTAATAATGTTAGAGGTTTCATGTTTATTTAAATTCAAATATTTTAATTTACATTCATATTGTGTTGCCAGTTTTCAGGAATTATATTTTCTAGATTTAAAAATGTTTGAATTGATTTAAACCAGTGATTTAAATTATTTAGTGAAATTATTATTTTGAAGATATTATTAGAAGAGTTATTAAAATTATTTTAAATTATTTTTAAGATTTATTCTGAAGGAATAATGGTGAAACATTGCAATGAATTTTATGGAGATTTTTTCAATGATATTGACTCAATTTATTTTGAATTTTTGATAGAAGAGGAGATGGAGAAACTGGTGAATACTAATTATATATTTATATCTTGCATTAAACGAAAACTTAAACGGGTTAACATATTTGATATTTAGTTTTCCAAAGAGTATGTGGAGTGAATTATGAACTTTCTGTGTATTTGAAAAATTGTACGACACTCGGTTTCATCACCTAGACGTTATCTCAAGTTCCTGATGATTTCCCCTTTGTCAACCATTTCCTTGAGGAGATTTTCTAAACCAAATCTCAACAACCAGTACCTGTGCTATAATTATTTATCTACGTTCTTCTTGTTCTGAGTCTATAATATTATTTCTCATCTCTCACACGCACTATGTTTTTCAATTTCTTCTTTTACACACAAAGGAATTATTTTTTATTCTTTTTCCACTGGTTGTGACTCCTAGAATATATTGTTAATATCTAAGGGTTGTGACTCCCTATATTTTAAGTATGTACATTTCCGGTTTGACTCCCAGTGTCTAAATTTAGGCTATAAGGGTTTTCACTCCCCATAAAAAAGATAATATTGTGGTTATCCCACCACCAGAAAAAGATTCTATAATTGGGTTATGATTCTCTTTTAAAAATAATTTTTAGTACACATGTATATCTCTCCAAGTAGATAATTATAAGAGTATAGTAGTTCCAGTTTAGACCGAACTACTGTAAAAACATCCTTTTGTTATTTACTTTTTACACTGCTAATTAACCATATTAATTAACTATGATAAATAATGCAAGTAATCAATTTTTTTTAAAAAAAATAATCTATTTTAATCACCCACCTCTAGAGCATCTTCAATATCCCTATTAAGACCTAACACGACCTTACGACTATAGATGAATCCTAGTCAAATAATGACCTTACATTGAATATAGTTTGGATGAAAATTGAATAACGATCTAATGCCTTGAAAATAGTGTGAATGAACTTTTAGATAAATAGTTTAATAGATAAGAAAAGAATAAAAAAACAGAATCAATAGGATTTGAGATATAATCGATAACTATCCATTTATTATGAAGATGAGAAATTTGATTTTCATATTAGGAAGATATCAAAATCCCTAAGATAGGGAGGATGAAACCTCAATGTGAGGAATGTGAGCTTAGTTCACTGGAAATGTTAAGGGTAAAGAGAAAATGAAGTTTAAATATTGATTAATAGAGAAATTGGAATTTCAACAAAAAATAAAGGTGCACAGTTTGGTAACCAGTTTGGGACAAACCAGACAAAAATCGTGCTCCCTTCACTATTCAAAGAGGGACCCCACCAAAATAAGGTTCAGTATTTCCCTAATCATATGAAAATCATGAAAAATTTATATACTAAAAACTATTTGTGGCCTTCATGGGCATGAACATGGGATTTCATAGTTTTAGAAAAATAGTGCCCCTTTCCCTCCTCAATCCATTTTCAGCTTGGTAAAGTAGAAAAAGATGGCTATGACATATAGTTTCTCCTAATCATGTGGCCTAGTCCTCTCTTCCAAAATTCAGAGATTTAGTTTGGTAACTAGACTTAGATGCTCCTTTTCCCTCTTTAGAAGAATTAGGTATCATTATAAGGGCCACATGAATGAATATAATAAGAAAATGATCAATAGATTTTGATAAAATTAAGGTCATTACAACCTTCCCTCCATAAAGAAACTCATCCCCAAGATGTCATTCTATGTTTACAGAGTTATCATCAACAAAGACTTTCATCCACTAAACTCTTCTATCCACATGTCACTTCTAGGTATTTTCATACACTCAACCATGCTTCTATAGAACTCGTACCAATGGTACTGAAATTATATATAGTGTCTTCAAGAACGAATCAATAATACCCACTGAATACTCCCCAAGATAATAATATGCTTCCAAGAAAAATTTATTAAGGATGTAAAAGAAGTGAAAGGTCTAGATAATATCGACAAAGATGAGATATGTGAAATACATCATTTATAGGCTGGTTTCTCTATGTATGTACTATTTGGTAAGCTATAGGCTTGATCATTTGTAATATCTCAACAGTAACAAAGAATCTATGTGAATCATACCATGAATTTGAATACGTAGATGTCCCATAAAGGGATAAAATCCCAAAAAAAATTCCAGCCTTGAATCACAAACTCAAGATGTCACACATGTCGATTGGAATATGATAGATGTCTAGATTGATCTGTCAGCATGTATGTTCCGATCAACTATACCTTCTATGTAGTGTCTTGAACAAGACGTGGGACAAACAATATTGCATGCTCCACCTCTAACAAGAACAATGGTGAATGGTATGGAATACCATATAAGGATTATTAACGAACTGTCAGAATGGTACCCTTAAAGGTATTATTACATGTGAACAAAATGTGGGGAAATTACATCTCTCAAGAACCACAGATGTAATGGATAAAAGAACATATCATGTAATATGACACATGAACCATTCACTTGTTTTTTTTCATTATTCTATGGTTGGAAGGCCATGCTTAGAAGTAACTGCGTACCTTTTACCATCTTCATCCACTTAAATAAATATGAAATATTTCTAGAGTTTCTCTCATAGAATATGTATCATTGAGCTCCATGAAGACATATAACCTCCCTGATGTAAATCCTCTATAGATAATTTTCCAATAAGGCCTCTAATAAAGGTACAAAGTGTGTAATATACATCAAAAAATCATTGACAACCCACAATGTGTCATTTTCACGAGGTGATCTTGTAAAACCAGTCTTGAAATCCATAAAAACATAATCCCATTTCCAGTCAAGAATAGACAATGGTTATAGTAGCACAACTAGTCACTAGTGTTCTACCTTCAACTATTGATAGGTGGAACATGAAGTGAAAAACCTAATTATCCCTCATTTCATACCAGACCACGAATACCGGGGACATAATTCAGGATATATAATATTGAAATTGGGATTTATAAACCTTGTTGAGGCATGAAATTGCTATATTCTATCCTCTTTGTTGTCTTCTAAGACCCATACACATTCAAATAAGATCAATGTATCATCCCCATCCATGGTCAAAACTGGAGATGTATCATCATTTGAGATGATTTCCCTTGTGGGAAGGCCCTAAAAATATATTATATGATACATTATCATTTATTAGATAAGTTTAATGGATACTTATAAGGTTGTGATGAACATATGACCATGACTATACTGAACCTCGATTTGCATCTCTAAAAACAAGGCCATCAATTACCACTCACCAATGCCCTCCTGATGCAACATAGTATATAGTGTTTCACTTGTCTTTCTCTAGAAGAGTACTTATCATTGTTGAATTAAATCTGGCCTTTAACCCCTAAAAATCTTCTTTACAAGCTTCTAACCATACTAATTTCACTCCCATTTTCATCAAGCATGTAAGCGGCACTGCAAGGTAGGAAAAATCCAAGATGAAGTGTCCGTTATATCTGGAATGTCCCAATATATTCCAAATGTCATGAATTTTTTGGTTCTAATCCTAATAAACTACCACCTTCAATTTATATAGGACCACCAAAACTACTGACTCAGTGATAATGTGACCTAGTAAGTTCACTTCATCTATATAGAAGTGGAATTTGCTGACCTTGGGATAAAAAAATTCTCCCTCAGTGTATTTATCATGATATCATGATGATTGGTGTGGTTGTTTCATGAGATAAAATGCACTAAGATATTGTTAACAAACACTACCAAGTGTGATTCCATATATGGGTATAAAAACTGAATCACAAGATACATAAAATCTATACATGTTTTTTATGTGTGAAAAACATAATCATGTAATATTAAGCATTATACCATCTCTTAAAATCTATGTTAGTCATATCTGATAACTTGACATGTACATGATGAAATCCATGCATCAAATCAATATTTTAAAAAACTCTATGTCATCGTAGATTATCAAATTTTCAATCTATTTGTGATAATAGATACTGATTCTTAAACAAAAGGTAGTAAAACTGATATTAATCCACACAAAACCTAATGTTTCCATACACCTTCCTTGGAAAAATGAATGGTGAACCCAATGGAGATGTCCAGGTGCTTATAAATCCATCATCTTCAAGGTCCTCCAACTATTTCTTGAGTTCTAAAAGTTCCATAGGTTCCATCCTGTAAGGAGGACTGACACTTTGGCCAGTCCTTGAACTAGCTTAATAGTAAACTCAACCTCTCACACAAGAGGTATCCTAGAAAACTCATTATGGATGAAAATCTTAAAATGTTCAACTAAAAGAGGAAAAAAAGTGGTTTATTACCCCCAACCATCTATGAAGGGAATTGTGGTATGATCTGTAACACTACCGATCCTTTTTTGGTCGGCTCCATATCATGCCAAATAGATGTCCCATTATCCCTTGTGCATGTGCATACAACCCTCTGGAGATTAAAAAATCACCATCGAATGACAGGAGTCAATATGGGTTTGATATTGAACTAAACAGTCTATCCAGATTATTATGTCAAATTGTGTCATATTAAGGATGAATAGGTTCCTTATAAATATATTTCATCCTATCTCAATGGTAAAATTCTTACAATATTGAAGACTCTATAATCAGATACCTAACGGGGTTCAAGCATCATCATTCCACAAAATCATTTTATTTTGAAGTTCAGACTCTCCATGATTTCCACCAATATAATTGAGTGAGATTTTTATGATTCATATAATATAGACACTACTTCAGAGGCTAGTAGAATAGTTCCTTGAATAATAAATGGTTAGTTTCTCTACTCCTCTTTAATAGGTTTCACTACATGTAACTGGAATATAACCCGACCATGAGTAATAGCCTAACTTCCTGGTGGAAGCCTTCTATACTAGTGTTGAGAAACATGATTGTAATTTCTGATTTCACAAGAACTAGATCAGCCTAAGAGGTTGGTGGTATTTCAGTGGCCTACCTAATTGGATACCACTTGTCTCACATTGGAATGTAGAGTTTTTGTAGATCCCCACTCTCCAGTCACTAATGGATACATCCTTTAGAATTTATGGATATTTGGGATCCTATTATAGCCTTAAAATGAAATTGGATCCCATAAACACTAATGATTTATATGTACCATCTTCCTGCACTCATGACATATCAAGATGATCATAGTAGGAGGGGTTTGACTAATAATCCCCCTATAAGAAACCTCAAAAACTAGGCTTGATCCCACTAGATTATATGGTAATAGATCTAGGTTCTAAACTAAGCTGACATGCGCCATCATATTCCCTCAATTGAAACTTTATAATGAGTTCTTAGTTGATTATATCAGAAATATTAGATACTGAAAATATGTTGAACTTCCACTAAAATCTCATCATCTAATCAACTTGTATTGTTAATATCATCACTAGATAAAGTCGGAGAAAAATAATGAATCTATGCAAAACAAGAATAATACACCGTGATAAAAAATAGATTCATGATATAGGTTCATAAAATCTCTAGCCATGTCACCTCTTAGAGTCTTCAGAATGAAGTAATTATTGAAGATAACATAGAAATCCTCCCAGGCCATATGATGAAGCTGATCTCCATATGCAATAACATCCCAACATCACCTGGAAGAATCATATGGAACTCCGCCTTTTTATTACATAAATTTACATATAATTTTACAAATATATGTTCCTATAAAGTTTAGTTTCTTGTAAATAGGGTACATAATACATTAAAAAACATTCTTATAACAACCCTTCTCATTATTTCACATTAATACATGATTTATTACATAAAATTACACTTAATACAACATGAAATAATGAGATGTATAGTTTATTAGGGAATTATATACATTTCATATTAACTTATAACATCATATATGAAAAAAAAATATTAATAACTTCAATGGCATGATCATAATAATCCAACATACTTAAAACTACATGGGATATCCAGGGGAAAACATAATATAGGGGTGAGCTATAATGCCCAGTAAGGAAATAAACATGGAATAACATGAGGATAATAATTAATGATATATAAGGATTATAAATGGGGTATAAAGAAACATGAATATATGGCATGATATAGCATGATAATCAGATCATGGGAAAATGTGTCAGCAACACACAATTATATATTAGCATGAGTAAAAAACCGTTGCAAATGATTTAAAATAAGAAATATCTCATTGAACATGAATTAGAATAAGTAAAAACCCATTTCACATGAATTAGAATGATTAAACCCTCATTTCACATGATGTATCATGATACTAAACATTACCCAATGCATTGGGGCACTATATAGTTTTTGTTTCACCCGTCAAATTCATTACATTCTTATGTCTATGTGTGCTACATAAATTGTACAACATAGATTCAATAATCATCATACATTGTTTCACAATGAAGAAAATGTGTAAAACATACACATAGATCCACAATCAATAAGTATATGAGCATAAATATGATTACCCTTGATAATGAAATGTGTATGGTATTCACTACCTGATGTTTTTGGCATAGAAAATTGTTGTGTAATTTTAGCAACATAACAACATCATATAGAGATTCAAAAAAATGGGTTGATGAGAGAAAAATGGACTCTCATTATTTATAAAATAAATGGATAGTTGGGAGGATATTTTGGAACATATACCAACATAAAAAAATGAATATTAGAATAAATAACTTGAAAGGAAGGCTTTAAAAAAAGGGTGGAAGATTTCCCATGATATTTCAGCATATTAACGGCTTAGTAAGATGTCAAAATTAGAGAGATAAAATGTCATATCATTCAAATGGTATCATTTGGACAATAAAGGAGTCATAATAAATTATTTAAATTATATCAAATTTAAATTATAAAGGAAAACATCAAAGAAGGATCTTGAATTAAAAGAAAGAGAGGGAGGTGAGAATGCCTTACATGGATGTGTGATCCCAAATGCTTGAGATATGGTTTTTGGGAGCCTGGGGGAAACCTGGGAGAACTCTAGAGAGAGGAGGTAAGAGGTGGGGCGAGATTTATGGAGTTTTAGTGAAGTGAAATGGGATCTTTGGTCGTATTATATAGAATAGGACGATGATTTCATTATTATTTTGGTTTTGGACACTACATAATAAAATATTCAATACCACAAACCACCTCATGGATTCATCCCACGATTTCATTAAAAGGGGAGTGGATTAATTTATTTTATAAGACTATGGGACATTCTTATTATAATATTTCCCATTTATATGTGTATTTGATTCACAATATTATTGATATGATTCTAAAATCATAAAATATATTATTCGAGTTGGATGATTCCTTAAGGCTTTATAAAATAAATAAAATTAACATAAAATTACATAATTTTAAATTAAAAACATTTATTTCACTGATAATACCTTTTATAATTTCTATAACCTCACTATCAATCCATTATGAGGTCACAAAACACACTTTCTATTTATACGGTCTTTAATTTTTAAATGAAAAGTAGACTCTCCTAAAATTATGAAAAAATAACTATTTGATAATATTGACATTCTAATTTCAAAAAAAATAATCATTTTATCTAAATAATTTTTAAATATGTGATTTTCACTTTTAAAATAATAAAAAACATTTATTGAAAATGATGGGTTTTTTATAATTATAGTTTTTGGACGCTAATAAAAAATACACTTGACATCATAAAAATTAAAAGATAATTTATATTTAACCAAAGTAATTTAGTATTATAATTTTATTAATTTGTTATTTATGTCAAAAATCTATTAATCTAAATGTTTCTTAACTGAATTTGAATATTAACTAAAAAACTATTGGTTCTCTAAAAATTATTTACAAAGTAAAAAATAATAGAATGAAATTATATTCACTATTATATAAACAATAATGTAAAAAATCATATTTTTAGGGCCATGATACAGATACCATTTTTATACTAGCATATTCCCTAAGATTAAGGTGTGTCATGGTTGGGATTTCATGGGGGCATTCGGTGAACATGGTTTGGTTCGTGATTTTGATAAGGTTGGAATTCTCTAATAAATGGTTTCACTCATGCTTAATTTGTTGGATCGAAACTTGGTCTTGGTCTAGGATAAAGCCCATATATGATATCTCCCTTAGAAGCTCTAATAAATGGGCTTTATAGGGTACGATCATACTAGTTGATGTCTTCACTTCCCTTATCTGTGTCAAAAGGATTTGGTAAAACCCTATATTTATACTCATCATGTTCCAACTATTAAATAACTATATTATCAGTGGTAGTGACACATAAAAACCATTAAAATCCTATTGGATAAAATAAAACCAAATAACTGCATGTTTTTTCTATAACCATACTATATAAAAATATATATAATTTTATCAAAAGATGAGATTTTATTTATAACTGTTCAAGTTGTTACAACATTCCCCCCCTAAAAAATTCATCATCTAAATTTCATATTCTGAAAGTAAAAAATGTGAGGGTAACTCTAATTCATCACCTCCTCTGGTTCCAAATTTGCTTCTTCAAACTTTTAGTTTCTCGAAAACACTTTGACAAGGGGCATTGTTTTATTTTGTTGAACTTTTTCCCTACGATCTAAGATTTTCAGCAGTTGTTCCTTAGAGGAATGATCATTATCTCAAGGTAAAACCTCTAGATTCAATACATGTGAGTGTTTATGTATATACATCCTTATGAGTGATTCATGGAATACATCATGTACTTGAGATAGGTTTGGTGGGAGTGCTAGTCGATAGTCCGCTACTCTAATGAGATCAAGGAACTCAGAAGTCTCTATGTACCTTGGAATAATCTTTCCCTTCTTCTGAAATCTCATCACTCTCTTCCATGAAGATATGCGAAGGAATACCATGTCTCCAAAATCAAACTCTATTTATCATCGATGATTTCCAGTATAACTCTTTTTTCGACTTTGAGCAGCTTTGATGAGTTGATGGATGGTCTTAAACTTCTCCACCATTTCATTGACCTTTTTAGAACCTAGAATCTTTCGCTCTCCAACTTCATCACAACAATCCATTGTTCTGAACCTCTTCCCATAAAGTAATTTGTTGTGATCCATTTGGATTATTAATTAGAAACTATTTTTTAAAGTGAACTCCACCAAATAATGATCTTGGTATCATCAGCCTTTGATGTCCATTGATAAATCTTTCAATATGTCCTCAATTGCTTGGATGGTCCACTCATATTAGACATTAGATTGGGGGTGATAGGTCGTACTGAAGTTCATCTTAGTGACTAGATCCTGCTTGAGAATTTACCAAAACATATAGGTGAATCTTTAATTTATATGTGACATAATCGATAGT
Source organism: Viscum album (assembly GCA_963277665.1). NCBI lineage: Eukaryota > Viridiplantae > Streptophyta > Magnoliopsida > Santalales > Viscaceae > Viscum > Viscum album. The sequence continues at coordinate 160,377,906 of OY728135.1, read as the reverse complement.
GGTACTCCTCAAAACCTTACCACTGCTTTGATGTAAACTTTTTCTAGTTGATCTGGTGAGAAATCCTCTCAAATAGCATTGAAGTGTGATGTCTTTATAAGACCATACACAACAACCTATATATAATTGTTTCTCTTGGGTGTCGTTGGTTATCTGGTGACAATGTATAGGGTGATATTTTCCCATTTCCATATTAGTGCGGGTAATGGGTGCATCTCCCCCTTGGACTTCTATCTTTTAGCATACACTTTCTAACATAATAGGCACATTGATGTATATTCTGTGATCTTCTTCTTCATTCTATCCATCTAATAGTGATCTCAAAGATCATGATACATCATTATGCTTCTAGGGTGAATACATATGGTTGAGCTATGTGCATCATCCAACAACTCCTTCATTAATTCAGGATTTGATGGTACACACAGTCTTAACCCAAATCTTACAACACCTTCTTCATTATCATTAAACATAGAGGATATAACTTTTCTTATAATTTCCACTTTCTTCTGAATTCCAACATCATTTCTTTGAGAATCCTTTTACCTTTCCAAAATAGATGGCTCGGAAATAATCTTTGAAAGGATTTCGAAATATACTTTCTTTTTCATTCCCATGTCCATCCTCTTCAAATCCAAGAAGATTGTATCTTTCTAAATTCCCATTATTGATAGGATTTCTGGATCCTTTCTATATAGATCGAATTTCACTTTGTTCAATTTCCAAAGATTGTAGTGAATTTAGTATTAATAGTCTTTGATCAGCTCCAAACATCTCTATTTGTTCATATACATGTATTTCTATGTGAATATATACTTAATGCTTTTGTGATCATTATATATTTCATACTTCCTCTTAAAGAGATAATTCCACCTAATTTTCAAAATGAAGATCAACGATGAAAACTCTAGATCATGCATGTGATTTGTTTCTCTCATGAACTTTCAATTTCCTTGAGGCATAGGTAATGGATTTTCCATTTTACATCAACACACATCACAATCCATTTTTTGAAGAATTGCTAAAAAATTTAAAGAGTTCCCTACTTCTAGTTAGTGTGAGAACATGGGTAGTGATAAGCGTTTTTTAAACTCAAAGAATCTTTATTCAGATACATCATTCCAACAAAACATGACTCCCTTCCGAGTTATCTTGGTAAAAGGGTTTGAAAATTGTGAGAAATTTCTCACAAATCGGTGATAATAACCTGCTAACCCATGGAAGCTATAAATATCTGTCACTGATGTTGGCCTCATACACTCCTCAATTTCTTTTTTATTTGAGAGATACATAGATATCCCATATCTTGTGATTATATTCCTTAATAAATAGACTTCCTTAAACTAGAACTCACACTTTCTATACTTAAAAAAGGTTATCCTTTCTGAAGGTTATTAGAATATACTCATATGCTCCACATGATCCTCCTTCATTTTTTAGTATACAAGAATATCAATTGTACCAATTTTATTAAGGTAATCAATAAATAGTATTATAATCAATTCTATGAAGATTTTTGGAGCATTATTGAGTCTGAAAGGCATTTTTAGGAACACATAGTTCCAATATATTTAATAAAAAGAAGTATTGGGGATATCCTCCTTTACCCTTAGTTTTTAATATCCAGTCCGTAAATCCACCTTGTTGAAGTATTGTGCTTCTTTTATTTGATCAAAAATTCATTATTTCATGGAAAAACATATTGTTTCCTTATCATGATATTTTCAATATCATGATAATCAATGCAAAGGGGAATTGACCCAATCTTATTCTTAACAAACAGGATCGATGCATCCCATGGTAAAGCATTTGGGAATATGATGCCTTTAACAACATTTTCCTATAATTGTTTCTTTAGATCCTCATAATCCACAATATCCATTGTATATGAAGTATTAGATATTTGAAATTCCTAAGGAATAATCATGATTCAGAATTCAATAGCCTTGATAGGATGAAGACGAGGGAATTGCGTAGGAAACACGTTAGTGAATTCCCTCACAATAGGCATGTCTTTGAGGGTGCTTCTTTCCTTGGACATGATCATTTTAGCTAGATATGATAACTCATAAAGAAATAAAATCCATTATTGATATGATGGTGTCAAAAAAGATTCATTCACCTCCTTTCACTTGTAAATAATCAGGGGTCGATTCACTAAATGGAAAGTGATTCCCCTCTCGTGGAAATTTTTGTTGGATCGATATATAGAAAAGCCAATCCAAGTCTATAATTGCATAAATGTCCACCAAGTGATGCATGAAAAGGTTCTTCGGGAAATTCAATCCAAAATATTCCATAGGGGAGGATTTATATACATGTGTTGCGATAACTGACCATTTTTCTGTTTTCATCAACATCTCTACTTCCATTCATTATGGTAGTGTTTGTATTGTTCTACTAAACATTTGGGATATAAAATAATGTGTAAAACAACAATCAAAAAGTATGTTCTCTATTATTAAATGAATAACTAGAATACCTATCACCACATTATTTATATTATTCACTTCAGTGGTGGTGATGTTAAAAGATCGCCCTTAATAACTTGGAGGTTGTTGGTTGCCTCTGAAACCCCTTGGCCTAGTGCACCGATTTTCAATGTTCCATGGTTCTTTGAAGTTTTAGAAATGTACAATTCATTGAGGGTTGTCTGCAGTGTTCCTTTCCTCCATCACAATAGCAGGTTTCTCCTATTGGAAATTATTATCCATGGTCTCTTCCCTTCCACATCTATAGCATTTCCTTGATCCCCTTAGGAAATTTTCACGGTGCTTCATTCTGTACCATTGATAATTGTGGTACTAAAATTTCATGGAATCATTAGATCTCTCTATAGTACCACTAGAATTAAATTCCACTTTCCACTTCCTATACCAATGATACCCCTGAGATTCTTCGATCTTTATCTCAACATTGATGGATCATTGAACAATTTTCTCATAACTATCAAAGTCATAGACTTCCAAGGCTTTTCGTAGGCTAAGATTTATCCCACCAAAGAAATATCCATCTTTGCATTCGAGGGTAATGTAAAACCCAGAGGCATATCATGAAAGTATTCTGATGTTTTCCTTATATGCCCCAATAGATTTGTCATCCTTTTATTTGAGTTTTAAGGATGTATTTTTTCATCTTATGATGGAGGGTGTAGTGAAAATAGATATCAAAAAACATTTTCAATAATTCCATCAACCCCATTGCTTCGATCTCTTACATAGGATTGTAATTCATGATTAATGTCCACGACTAATCAGTTTCTCCCTCCAAATGATAGACAATGAGAAGAATATTCACATGTTTTGAAAATTTCCAGGTGGAAAATAACTTTTCAATGGAATTGATCCATTACTCCGTGATTATGGGATAGATGATCCACTAAAAGTATGAGGGCTTTGTCTCATGATGATCTCGTCTGCGGGTTGCTCTCTCCTGGGGGGTGGGAGTTCTTATTGATCTAGGTTTCTGTTTGTAACATGATTAAACAGGGAGAGTATCCTAACAAATTTTTTAATTCCTTCTCCAATTGGATTGGTCATATAGTGAGTGCAGTCATCACACTGCTCATCACATTGGTTGTTAACATGATTCCCCATAATATCGGGCATGGCCTAGATTAAAAAGGTAAATTAGGGATTAATATCTTATATAGGTAAACACATAAAGGGGAATTTAATGACATTAAATTAATACCATATATATTACATTTATTTCCTTATCTTATGGATTTATATATTTAATCTTTGTTATCAACGATCGTTTTCCTAACATGTATTCTTCTCGGCATTTTTCTGTTCCCTTAATAATGGTTCTTAATAAGATTATTAATTTACCAAAGAATATCCCCTCGGATTGTTGAAAGAAGAGTGTATTAAGGCCCATTTTTGTGACCCAGTTACCATATGAGTCTGGCTCAACGCGGTGTTTTCAGTTTTTACCACTAGATACATCTAAACTAGAGCCATATCCACTTTATCGTATCCAGACGAGGATTTATTTTCTCGATAAACCTCTTAATCCAAACATACCCAAAATTTATTGAATATTTCTTACACAGACTTTTCCGTAATGGTTTTCACTAGGATTTTCTAATCCTAATTTCAAAAATAACTAAACATATCCTTTGATACCAACTATAACAACCCTACTCTTTATTTCAAATTAATACATGATTTTTTTCTAAAAGTACACATAGTACAACTCAGAAGAATGAGAGGTCTTGTGTATTTGTGAAATAGGTATATTACATCATAACTTATAACTTGGGATATGACTACATTATTGAAATATTCCTTGACATGATCATAATAAACCAACATACTTAAAAATGCATGGGAAATCGTGGGGGAAACATAAGAAAAGGGAGAACTATAAAGCCCAGTGAGGGAATAAACATGGAATAACATGAGGATAAAAATATAGGTTATAAATTTAATTTAAATGGATAATACATGAACATGAACAATAAAGAATGACATATCATGATAATCATAACGTGGAAAAATGTGGCAGCAACATACAACATGATATTATCATGAGTAAAAACCCATTACACATGAATAACCATGACTAAACCCTCATTGAACATGAAGAATCATGAGTAAAAACCCATTTAACATGAATTTTCATGAGTAAACCTTAATTTAACATGATTTATCATCATAATAAACATTACACAATGAATTGGAGAGCTTTATAATTCCAGGGTCACCTTCCACATTCATTTCATTCTCATGTAAAATATTTCCACATAGACCATGAAACATGGATTCAATAATAATCATAAACTATTACATTATCAAGGAAATATGAAATAAATACATATATATAATCAATCAATATGAATATGTTGAAAAATGTGAATACCCTTGGTAGAGAAATGGGTATGCTATTCACTACATTATGAATTTTTCATGGAAAATTGGGGTGTAATTTCGCCAGCATAATGATTTCATATATAGATTATTAAAAAGGGGTTGATTAGATAGAAAGGGACACTCAGTATTTATAAATGAAATGGACATTAATGGGGAAATTTTATAACACATACCAATATAGAAAAAAGGAAATTATAGGACATAACATATAATGAAGGCTTGACAAAAAAGGAGGGTGGAATATTTTACATGAAATTTCAGCATAGTGATGACTTAGAAAGAGAAGAAACTGGGAAAGTTAAAATGGTCTCTCATTCAAATGGAACCAATTGGATTGTAAGTGAGTTATAATTTATGAATTTAATTATATCTAATTGAAATTAAAATGACAATATTCAAAGAAGGATCTTGAATTGAAAGAACGAGAGGGAGGTGAGAATCCCATACATGGTTGTGTGATCCCAATGGCTTCAGAGAGGCTTATTGGGACCATGGAGCAATATTGGGAGGACTTTAGATAGAGGAGAGAAGAGGTTAGATGAGCTTAAAGGATTTTTAGTGGGAATAAATGGTATCTTTGGTGGGTTTATATAGGAAAAGAGGGGGAATTATTTATTATTTTGGTTTTGGACATTACATAATAAAATATTCAAAACCACTAACCATACCATGGTTTTTCCCATGGTTTATAGTAAAGGGTAGTGGATTAAATTATTTTTTATTTCCAAGGGATGGCCTTATTAATATATTTACCTTTTGTATGTGGAGGTTAGTCACACTCTTAGGGAAATGATTTTACAATCTAAAAATATATTATATGTCCTGGAGGATTTATTAAAGATTTATTAAAAAAAATAAAATATACCTAAAATTACATTATTTTAAATTATAAAAGGTATTTGGATGAGAATTCCATTTATAATAATTATTAGATCATTAATTGGCCTTTATGATATCATAAAACACACCGTATATTTATACGATATTTAATTTTTACCTTAAAATTTGACTTTTAGAAAATTATGAAAAATTCATCAATTGATAACTTTAATGTTATGATTCCAAAAATAATATTCATTTTATCAAAAATAATTTTCCAAATATGTGAATTTTTTCTTTTAAAATAATAATATATATTTATTGAAAATGAAGGGTTTTTTATAATAACAGTTTTCAAACACTAATAACAATTCCATTTAACATACTAAAAATTACATGATAATTTATATTTAATAAATGTAATTTAGTAATAATATTTTATTAAAATATTATTTTTTTTTCAAAAATCTTTTAATTAAATTGTTTTTCAATTGAATTTGTATATTAACTAAAAATTTTATTTGTGCATTAAAAATTATTTACAATGTGACAATAATAGAATGAAAATAAATTCACTATTATATAAAAAATAATGTATATATTCATATTTCTAGGGTCTTGATACATATCCTTGTATTACACTAGAATATGACCTATGAGTAAGGTGCGTGATGGTGGGGCTTTCATGTGGTCGTTCGGTGAATATTGTTTGGGCTAAGATCTTGATGAGCTTGAACGTCTCTTGTAAATGGTTTGGCCCAAGCTTATGTTTTTAGATCATAACTTGGGATTCATCTATGAAAAAGGCCAGAAATGATATCTCCCTTAGATGCTTTGATTAATGGGATTCAAAGGGTATAATCCCACTGGTTGCGACTATCACTTCCACTGTATATGTCAAAAGGATTTGTTAAAACCCAATATTTATACTAGTCATGTGACCATTGTTCAATGGATATATTATCAACGGTAATGATACAAAATAGTCATCTATATCCAATTTGATATAATAAAACAAAATAAGTGCATTTGTTTTCTATTACCATACTATATAATAAGACATTTAATTAGATCAAAAGATGAACTTTTATTTAAAACAGTTTCGGACATTATAATTCTTTTGGTCCTATTGAAAGGATTCATCAAGTTTAATCCAATGTACATTTACTCCATCTCATAAACAGGGGACATATATAAAAGGAGAGGGTGAGATGAAGGCCTAGTGTGTGAAAAAGTGAAAGGAGATTATTTGTGATCTTGAGGAATATCAACAATAACTTGAAGAAATATATAATGATATGGAAAAAAGAAAAAGGGGAATATCATAAATAAATTAAAATGATTAATAACATATAAATGTGGCTAAAATATTAAATTTAGTCACTCATAAACATATCACCAAGGTTTAGCATCAATGTTTCATAAACAGTACCAATATTTTTCACCAAGATATTGTAAAAATTGTCATCTCTAGAGATTAAATTCTTTACCCAATGCATTAGAGGGTAATCAAAGTGGACCATTCATACGAATTAATTAATGTGAGATATAAATATCATAATAAAACATCTCATAAATAACATGTGAAGAATAAAATAAATGGGTTTCATTTCAAAATTATGGTGTTTTATAAAGTGCATAAAAATGTGATGCTTTAATCATTTAATCTCATGGACAAGTCCTCCGAGATTCATGTAAAATCATCCCAGAATTAAAATACATCATTTTGAAATCTATGTGAATACCCTTATAAATGATAGGGCATTGGGTATTCACAAATGAAAATAAATTAATTTGTTGATAAAATAGAGAAATTTCGAGATGAAAATACGGTGGCATAACGAGTATGAATCATGGCTTAAGAAAAAAATTAAAAAGAGAGATGAAAAGTGTCCACCATTCAATAACGACTCATAATCTAGTGACAGAATCGAATAAATTTGAGAAAAGATCATGATATGAATATTTTAGATACATACTACATAAAAAGGAAATTGAAAGTAAAAGAGACATTGAGATTTCCCATACCTTGAAGAGTGACTCATGAAACTCAAAGATCAATACCTTGGGGGATTGAGGGATCCTTGTGAGCACTACTTGGGAGGTTATACTATTAGATATTTTATGACACTAAATTGTGAATGAAATCTGATGGACAAATTGTTGGGAATTTATAGAAAAATTGAAGGGTTTTTTAATAATTTATGAGGACACCCCAATAGTGGTATTTTCAAAACCATGGTCTTTCCCTTGGTATTTTTCCCTGGTATTGTCCACTTGGGACACCTAATATCATATTTTAATCTAGAATAGTTTGCAAGAATATTAATAAAATATTAAATCATTATGATTTCATTAAACATAGGAAAATCTCAAAACTGCATATTTAATATTCAACGAAAAATATAATATTTTATAAAATTATCATAAATTCACCATAACCTAATATCAATGTTTTGAATTCAAAAATATAATTTTTGATTTTATAATAAATCAATAAATGTGATAAAATTAACTATTATTTATATAAATACATAATTAATAATAATAATAGCGGACAAAAAATGCATAATAACATGCATATTAGAATTTTTGACACTTGAATGAAATAAAATTATTTAATTATTTGAAATTAGAATGGATTGTTTTTATAAATATATTTTATTATAAAAAAACAATTAATAAAACCTTTGTTAAATAATTTATATATTTCTAAAAAGTACAATTTTTACCAGAAAAATGAATTTTTCAACACCCACATACGTCCTAAGGGTAAGGTGTTAGATGTTGATAGACACTTGGGGTGGATCAGTGAACATCGCTGAAGTTGTAATCCCCAATAACTTGAACTTATCCCATAGTTATTTACTTCATGATTAACATGTTTAATATTAGCATGCTCTTGGTCAAAAGCGAAGACCAGTGATGCTACCTCCTTCCCAAGCTCTAAAAAATGGGATTCATACAACCTGATTCTACAAGATGAGGCTAGAAACTCTTCATTCTATATTAATTAACCATTATCATTTCTTTTTATAAACACTAATAATAATGTTAATAGTATAGTTTCCAATGGTCATTTTGACCAATGATCGTCATTGACCAATGTTTATATAACAGTCAAAACACAAATTTATCATTTCAATTATATATACTTAATTGATAAAGGGATATAGTTTTTTTGGGAACAAAATAATATAATTACACACATTTTCAGGAAACAATTTCAATTTATTAAGTTTGAGTCGTTACATTATTCCCCCCATAATAAATTTCAGCCCCAAAATTTCAACTCCTTCTCTCTATTGTGAAAAGGTGAGGGTACTTTTACTTCATTGATTCCTCTATTTCCCAAATTGGTTATTCATATTTTTGGTTCCTCTACTAAAATTAAATTAGATGGGAAGTCTTATTGCATATAACCTTGTCTCTTTAGACCACGATCTCCATTGGCAGTTACTCATAAGAGAGGTCATGTTCCTATTGTACTATTAACAAATTTATTACATTTGAAGGGTCAGGTATCTGGTTCGTCAAAAATAATATGTGTAATGCATCATGAACTTGTGCTAGATTTTGAGGAAGTGAAAACTGATATGCCATTGCTTCTATGAGGTCAAGTATTTCATACGGGCCAATGTATCTGGGGTTGAGCCTCCCTTTTTTCCCAAACCACATGAAACTCATCAAAGGTGAAATTTGAAGGAACTATTTTTCACCCATATCAAACTCTGAGTCCTTCGAAAGGTTGTCATCATAACTTGTATGCCGACTCTTAGTATAATTTATGTGTTGTTGGATGGGATTCGCCTTTTCAATCATCTCTTGCTCAAGATCAGGCCCAAAAAAATTCTCCCAATAGCTTCATCTGAAAAAGTATATATTTTTCATTGCTTCTCATATAGAGAATTTTAAGGTACAATTCAAATGATTTAATGGATGTTGTTGTTGTACAAGAACTCAAATAATGGTATATGTTGATACCATCCACCTTTAAATTCAATTGATCATGTTCTCATATTGTTCTTGAGTTTTTGAACAGTACATTTAGATTAGACATCATTTGTGGATGATTGGTCATACTAAAGTTCAACTCGGTACTCATAGCTTGTGGACAAATTTTATAAAATATTGATGTAAACATTGGATCATGATATAATATTATAGAAAGTGGAACTCCATACAACCTTACCACTTCCTTCACGTATATCATGGTGAGTTATTCAATAGATAAATCATCCTGAATAGAAATATAATGGGTAGTCTTAATGAGATGGTCCACTATAACACATATCACTTTTTACTCTTTGGAAGTTCTCAAGAGACCAGTGAAAATGTCTATAGTGACATTGTCCCACTTATATGCTGGTGTAGGTAGTGGTTGTAATACCCCTTTAAGAAGTTTTCACTCGACCATCAATTATTGACACCCCAGGCACCTTGTTGTGTAGTCAGTAATCTCCCTTTTCATGTTATCCCAACAATAATGATCATTAAGGTCCCTAAACATTTTCATGCCTCCATGATGAATAGATAAATTAGATCTATGAGCTTCATCCATCAACTCCTTTATTTCTGGAATAGATGGAACACATAGACTTGTACGAAATTTCAGTACACCTTCTTGATCAATATTGAACTCAAGAAACTTCCTATTTTTTATATCCTCAACCTTTTTCTAAAATAATGGATCTTTTATTTGATATCTCTTGATCTTCTCAAGTGATGATGGTTCAGAAATCATTTTGGATAGGTTGATGATGCCCCTTCCCTTATGATTCTCTTCTCAAGATTTACTATGTCTTTGATCAAAGGATCTCTTTGAATCCTCATCATTTCCAGAACAATATGGTCTTTCTTACTTAATACACCAGTGACATTATTTTCTCTTTAGGGTTAATAATGAATTATAAAATCGTAGACTTTAAGAAGTTACAACAATCTCCTATATCTCATGTTCAATTAATTTTTTGTAAAGATAAACATCAAACATTAATGGTATCTTTATATATCACATTTCACCCCATTAAGATAGTGCCTCAATATCTTCAGACAAAAACAACCAAATCCTGCTTCGGATCATGTATAGTATAGTTTTTCCCACAATGATTCAACTATAGAGATGCATAATAAAAAATCATGTCATTTTTCATGAGTATACAACAATACCATTTAGTGATGTATCACTATAAATAAAGTATCCTTTTTTGATAAAGGTTAGTGTCAACACTGGTGCAGAAACCAATATCTTCTTCATCTCTTAGAAACATTCTTCACACTACATTTTTCACATGAACATGACCCATTTTCAAGTTAACGTGTTTAATGGATTCTAAATTCATGAAATTTTTTCCACAAATCACTTAGAATATCCTGCTAATCCAAGGTAACTATGAATCTTAGTTATTGTCGTATGCTAAGACCACTCATCTACAACATTGTTCATGGTAGGGTCAACTGAGATTCCCTCCTTGGTTGCAATGTTCTCCAAGAAGGAAACTTACTGTAACCAAAATTCATATTTTATGAACATTCAAAATAACCTATACTTCCCCTACTTTTTCAATATAACCCATATATAATCTTCATGTTCCATGCGACATTTGGAATATAATATAAAATCATCAACATAAACTCCCACAATGTAACTAAAGTATTCCTTAATGACTCAATTCACCAAATCCAAAAAACGGTAGGAGCATTTGTCATGCCTAAGGGCATAAAAACACATAATTTCTATATATTGTCCAGATGGAGGTCTTTGGAATATATTCACTATTCAACTTCAATTTATGAAAATGAGATTGAAGATCAATCTTGGATAATAATTTTTCCCCACGATGCTTGTCAAATAAATCATCAATTCATGGAATAGGGTAGTTGTTCTTCATTGTGATCCTGTTAATTTCTATATAATCAATTCATAATCACATTGATCTACCCATATTCTTCAGAATGAAAATAGGTTCTCCCCAAGGATTCACACTTTTCCAGATAAACCCCATCTCTTATATGTCTTGGAGTTTTTTTCATTTATTCATTTAGCTCGACATTCACCATTCTATACAGGGTTTTTAAAATTTTCTTGGATCCAGGCATAAGTTCAATTGAGAACTCTACCGCTCTTTCAAGGGGAGGCCAAGGTAACTCCACAGGAAATACATCAATGTGTTCCAGAATGATGGGTACATTATCTATTCATATACATTCATTTCCATATTCCTCTTTACTGATCTAATCCTTAAATAAGGCCACATATGTTTCTTCTAAACAACAATATGGTCTAGATATCTCCCCTTTTAAAACAACTATAAGTTTTCCATTCAAGACTACTAATATTTCCTTGATTATATATTTTATTTTTTGCTTCATTATTTGAGATCTGGTTCATCCCTATTATAATTTCAAATTCCAAAATGGAAATAACTAATAGATTTGTGATGAGATTGTGCTGACAAAAGTAAACACTATAGTACCTATACACTTCTAATTCATTAATAAACCCTCCAGAAGTCATGGTTATAAATTCCACATCTAGAAATATGGAGATTGATTCTATATTCTATGCAAACATCGAGGACATAAAGGAATGCATAGAACTAGAATCAAACAAAGATATTATAGAAGCCATAGAACAATGTGTGTAACTTCCACTAGATCATTAAGTGCTTCAACATCTTCTATCATTATTGAAAAATCACAACCTTTTCTTCCTTGACCTATGTTAAGGCTGATGGTGATTCCCCTCCACTACCCCAAAGTTTGGATATTGATTGTAGAAGTGCCCAAGATATCCACACATGAAGCATTGGACATCAGGTAGGGCCTGAACCATATTCCCTTTGTCATCAGTATTAGAAAGTTAATGCTTCACCTCACTAAACTAGTTCCTAGAAATATTTCCTTACCATCCAAAATTGAAATACTTCTCACTCCTATGCAGGTAGTTCCTAGAATTCTTTTTCCTATATATATTGCATGTGGATAGTTTCACATGATTTCCTCATATTCCTTGGTCAATTATCCCCTCCATTTATGTCCCCAAATATATCTTGTTTTAATTTCAATTTTGAGACCACTATTTCACATTGTCCACCATCTCAACTTTAAATTCACTCCTCATGATCACCTCATAGTTTTGATAGTCATGGTTGGTCGGATTATTTAGTAGATGAGGACTGAGTCCACTAAAAAATCTATCAACCTTCCCATTAGGATATATGAAAAATCTATAAGTGTAATTGGAAGTCCTTGTGAAGTTCATCCCATAGATTCCCATAGATTCATTCTCATTCAGTTTTAGCTCTAGGAATTCCCTATCCATTTTTGTTCACATTGAATGGGGGAATTATTTTTTGAAAAATGTTTTCCGAAACTCATTCCACTCCATAGCTTCAATCTCCACTATTAGCTTCATATTTCCCATCAACTCCCACCACTTATCAGCTTCTACCTCTAAGCGGTAAATATCTAGGGTGACTTTCTCTTGTTCTGAACAGTGGAGTATATAATAGATCTATTTGATAGAGTATATTCATTGTTTGGTAATAAATGGGTCGGTAGATCCACTTAAATTGATGGTTATTGACACATAATGGACTCAATGGAAATTTGTTCCCTTTATTTTTAATGTAGTCTCTTAGCTGGATTCAAGTAACTTCCCAAAACTGGATTCCGATGATTCAACATTATCATAAAAGTTTCCATTCCAACTTCCATCAAAAGGTTGTTAGTTCCTGGTCCATTATTCTTAGAATTTACACAGTTTCTCCTATTTTCCACCATTGTTTGAATGAATAAAACCATAGTGAGAAATGTATTTCATTTAATAATATTATAGTTCCAAACGAACTTTTATTTCATATAACATCATGTTTAAACATGTTATTCATTAAAACTAATTAAATTTTCTATAAATCCATCATAATAATTCATAAAATGGTTATGAATAACAAAATATATCCCCTAAGAGTGTCAAACTAGGAGTGAAGAATGGTCTACTATTGTAAACTAGATCCCATTTGAGTCTAGCTCAAACCAGTGTTTTCTGGGTTTTCCCCTGGATAGATATATGCCAGAGCTGCATCCACATGTTTTTATCCAAACAAGGATTTTTTTTGGAAACCACCTACTTAATATTTCACCAAAATACCAGGAATTTTTCATATATTTAATCTTTTCTATTAGGTTCTCCCAATGAATTTCATATCCCAATTTCCAAAAATAACAAAACCATCCATTGATTATATATATGGAATCCCACATATTTATTAGATAACATTACATAGCATTTTAAAAATAGAGGATCTTTTAATGATTAGTGTCATGAAAAAATATGATATAATTAATGAAAACCTAAAACACTATTCTATTTCTCATGAAACACTTATTCATAGATCATACGAAGTAAATTTATTTCAACTCATAACATGGGGTCATACATCAAAGGAATGAGTGAGAAGAAGACCCAGAAAAATGTAAACAAGGGAAAATAGTTTTCTTTTGATCTTGAAGAATATCAATAAGAATGTGAGGATATACATATAGGTATAAGAAATGAGAAAAATTGGCATATCATAATAAAAATAACATGATTCATAACATGTAAATGTGTCTAAAACATTTAATTGACTCATACATAAACATATTACCATGGTTTAGAACTGAGATGCTAAAAATATTAACAAAGTTATTCACTAAGGTATCATAAAACAAGTCATATCTAGAGATTAAATTCATTACCCAGTATATTGGATCACTATTAGGGAACACCAATAGTATTTATTAATTAATGTGATACAAAAATATCATAATAAAACATCTCATAAATAATCCGTGGAAAATAAAAGAGAAAATTTTCATTTCAAAATCATGGTGTTTAAGAATGTGCTTAAAAACAAGATGCATTTATCATTTTAAACCCATAGAGAAAGAAGATGGGTTTCAAGTATGTTGGTCCCACAAGTAAAATAGATTTTTTTGGCATCTATGTGATACCCTCAGAGATGTTATTGTCTTTTGAATTCACAAAATAAATTAATATAATTTCTTGAGAAAAAGAGAGAAATTTTGAGACCAAAATATGGCAGCATAACGGGTATGAAACATGTTATTAGAATACAATAAAAAGAGTGGGGACAAGGGTATCCCATTCTTAAAAGTGTCTTAACATAGTAATAGAATACTATAAGACATATATAAAAACCTGATATAGAAATTTGAATGACTTACCACATAAAAAGGAAAATGAATGGAAAGGAGACATTGAGATTTCCCTTACCATGAATAGTGCCTCATAAAACATAATGATCGGGACCTTGGGGGCTTGAGGACACCTTGTGAGGACTCCTTGGGAGGTAATAATATTAGAGATTCAAGGAAACTGAATTAATAATGAAATAAAATGGAGGAATGGGCTGGTATTTATAGAAAAGGTGAAGGAGTTTTTTATTAATTTCTAAGGACACCTCAGTAGTTGTATACATAGAAAACTTTGAACGGTATTTTTACTATTCACTAAAAAAATTTATAAAATTCTCATAAATTCAACCTAAAATAATATCACCATTCAGTATTCAAGAAAAGACATTTTTTAATCATAATAGTTTTATAAATATTATAAAATTATGTTTTATCTCATAAAATACATAATTATTTAAAATAATAGTGGACAAAAAATGAATAGTAACATGCATAATAAAAAATTTCGTACTTGAATAAAGTAAAACTATTTTTTAATTTTAAATTAAAAAATAGTGC
This sequence comes from Viscum album, assembly GCA_963277665.1. Taxonomy (NCBI): domain Eukaryota; kingdom Viridiplantae; phylum Streptophyta; class Magnoliopsida; order Santalales; family Viscaceae; genus Viscum; species Viscum album. The sequence goes on along the minus strand of OY728135.1, from coordinate 160,362,451 downwards.
TTTTATAACAATATTTTATTATAATAAACATTATTAATAAATCCTTAGATTATTAATATATATATTTCTAAAAAGATCATTTTTTACCCGAAATATAAATTTATCAAATTCGATTTCAATATTTAAGAAAAAATATTCCTAAAAAGAAATGATGACATAAAAACTTTATTAAAACAAAGTTATTATAATTTATGTTACTAGGGAATTGACACATAACTCCTCATAACACCCACAACTGACCTAAGTGTAATGTGTGTGATGATGATAGACTCTTGGGGTGGCTTGGATAACATTTCCCAAGTGAAAATCTCCACTAATGTTAACTATTCTCGTAAGATATTTCATTCAAACTTAATAAGTTTAAGGTGACTATGGGATTGAACAAGAGCAAAGCCCAATGATGCTACAACTTTCAAATCTCTGAAAAAGGTTCTTCTTACAGCTGAATTCTACAAGATGAGGCCATCGAATTGTCTTTCTACATTAATTAACCATTATCATTTCTATTTGTAAACAATAATCATAATGTTAAGAGTATAATTTCTAATGTTTATATTAATCAATAGTAATAGTTGAAAAATGATCATATTTGGAAAGTGATCATAATTGACCAATGTTCATACAATGGTTGAATCTTAAAGGTCTCATTCCAATTAAACTCACATCATTAATAATGTGATATAGTTTTGTTGAGTAAAAAATAATATTTTAACACAAATTTTTAGGAAGCAATTACTATTAAATAAGTTTGGTTCATTACAAAACACATAGAATTCATGAAAAAATATTGACCCTGGGCCCTAGAGGAAACTTCAGATAATTTAATTTAGAAAAAAATGGATTTGATCCTTGACTTAGTTGAGTGTTTCCCACTATCCCCTGAAATGGTGGGAGGCTATTATTGATGAAAATATTGAGTCAACTTTCTGATACATGAGGTAGGTCGAGGAAAAAATTTCAAAGTTTTTATTATACGAATGATGTCAACTAAGAACTGGGCATCGATGACCAGATCAAAAATGGGGATAGGATTCATAGGTGGCACTATATGAGGTATCTTTTGTGGCTCAAGGGCCTCCACCTCAGGTGGATGGTCATCACAGTCTTCAAAGCGTTCGACTAGAGGATTTCAAGCGGACACCTCATAAGATAATTTATCAATTGAATATGTTTTATATATATATTTAGGATTGTTAAAAAATATTACAATGAATTTATTACTCCTCTCTACTTTCTCAAAAATCTATATATTTGTGTGTCAAGAAGTCCATTTCAGGCCATAAGAACGTAAGAGACAGACCCAATCTACCCACCACCGAGGGCGGGTGTAGGTCTAGTTCTCATATCACATGTTTAATATGGCACTATTACATTTAAAGTGATATTCATTTTTAAATTTTCAATCATTTAATTATTTTAATCTCATTTAATGGTTGAACTAGATGGATAACCATTTCCAATTTACAATGGCACATACACATTATAAATTAGGATATGATGCCCACATAATCCGAAATATAGAACATACTATCCAATGTGATCAAAGGTACATGGATAAAGATTCCACAAATTATTGGATAAGGTATTTGATTTAACTTATATTGGAAAACACTATTATGTTAAGAGATGAACATAAATATCAATTACATTTTCTTTGTCTTGTATGGAGTGTAATGACATTTCTATATAATAATAAAATAATTGATAACGTGCAATAAGAAAATACATGCTAAAATAGATGTGGCATGGAAAATTTCAATTAGTCATATTATACCTATAATGATGATTGTAATTTGAGGCCCTCAATTCATTAATCCATGTAATATAAATCTCATTACAATATCACCAATAATAATAACATCACAAGAATTGGGAGTCACTGAACAATGATGTTTTATCAACCATAATGTGTTTAAACCAATGATAAAAAATAACACATCCCAAGTACTTTGGGGTTTCCGTATATGTTAGTAATCTATTCCAAGAACATGTTCATTGACAAAAAATAAATGTGTCTTAATATTCTATCTAATACCAAGATAGCAAAACAAAATAATAAGAAACTCCTCCTATGAAACATCATAACATCCTGGCCTAAGAAGCACTTAATCCATGCCTCAAGATAGTGGGTCACATTGCCTCATGCATGCCTGCCAATAAACCTGAGGCTTATTACTAGTATCAAGAATAAAAGATTTTATATATGGGTGATTATACCCTCACTTCATAGTTTTAACAATGATACAATAAATAAATGAAATCATCAGAAGCATAATATAAACAAATACTAAGATTATTGGATTAGTAAACCATCATAGAAGAAATAAATACAATAGATACAATAATAAATTTGATAAGCATAAATATATGAGAAACTGAATAATAATAACACAAGACAATAGGTAGAGTCATATAAAATGATTCCATGGAATGAAACTATACAAAAAGGGGAACATGGGACATGCATATAAAACATGAAATACAAAACTACAAAAAGAAAAAATAATTCTCCCCTATAATCATGGTAATATAGTCGGTCCTCCTCTCCCATGATCCAACTATTAGTAAATCAAATCAAATATCTGTATTAGGGCACTTTCCCTAATCTATACATGTAGATAAGTAATCTACTCATTTACCAATGATGACCTGAGTAGGGTGAGAGTTAAAATCCCACTAGGACCCCACCAATGGTGTCTATAAGTAATATAAGGAGTGTACACTGAAATATAAGTGTGCCTGTATCAATAAATAATCAGAAGTTCAAAATTAAGTAATCAATATCTTTATCAGGTTCATAAAGGATACACGGAGGCTCTACCTTTTTCATCATATGTCATAACGATATTTTAATAATTAACTACATATATATAGTGAAAATATATATTTTATAGTTATATACTACATACAAATATATTTTATAATTATTTTTGTAAGTATGTAGACATATACATGGAATACTAGGTGCTAGATGAATTGGGGTATAACTTAGGCATCCATAACTAGTCAAAACAGACCTACAAGATTATGAAAATGGTACATTCCATGAATTGAATAAGGAGTGATAGCCATTATTTTCAACACTATAGATGGAGGGTGATTCATCATGTCAACACCCTTTGTAAACAATATTGGGCATCATGCCCACTATCCAAATAGTGTTAATGGTGTGAGATGCCATGCTCAATACCCAAAGTAAAAAAGATTCAATCTTTATGGTAAAAATTACTCTTAACCATTATTCTATATCCAATCTCAATGGAATAATAAATATTATTATTATTATTATTATTATAGAAGTAGGTCACATAACATAATCATGATAAAAACAATGAACCAATATATAAAAAAAGGTTCCATGGATTATACAATCTATTTAAATAAACAAATATAATTTTTTCTGGTCATTCCACCCAGTATTATTCAATTCAATTTAATTGATTTAATTCATTCTCTATAGGATAACCATCATAAAAAAAATACATTCTATACAACAAGCCATTTTACATATAAAATCAAGGAAATTTAATTTTTAATGTGAAAAGAACAAAAGAGATGCATTATAAACAAAGCAGTTACACAGAAGGGAAATTCTATTTACAATCTAGGATAAAAATATAAAAGGTGTTATAGGAATTTAATAAATAAATTAAATGGGTAATTTCATGTTGTAATGCCTAAGGGTGGATATGAATGAAGTTGGAACCCTATATAATATTAACAATGATCCATGATAGTATATTAACATTGAAAAAATTAATTAAAATCAAATAACCTAGTTATAAGAAATGCATTGAATAAGATGGCTTGTGAAAAAACATAATGGCTATGGAAACACTTTATTCTTAGGGAAATTAACTAGAATGCCTAATTTAGAGATATAGATTACACATCATCCAATAAAATTCTCATATTTGAAGTATTTTGGATGAGTAACAATGACTGGCCCGATGTAGTGAAAATAGGGGGAATGACCTCACCCCAAAATAGAAGAAAGTATACAATGAACAACTGAATAAGGAAGCATGTGGATTCAATATCTTAATGAGATCTATCAAATTCCTCCAACTTCAATCGATTTGGTGTCCATATCAAGAATTATATAAAAATGGCTAGGTTAGGTAGGAAGAAATATCAATGTGGGATGAGGTATCTTGGTCCGCTGGTAATATGATAGATAAAGTGGAAATAAGTTTTAAAGATTTATGTAGTGAAAAATTTGGCTGTCACCCATAAAATATGGGTTGCACGATTTGGCCAAACTTTATGGCCGAACTGGGTGGAAACCATGCTCACATAAATTTTGGAGGCCGGACCCCACATGTATAAGTTGGGTGGTTCCACAAACCATGAAAAACCCACTGAAATAGTCTCTACAAAAAAAATTGGTCTTCACAGGAATATTCTTAGCCTATCGCTTCAGAAAAACCATGCGTAACCATGCTCTCCTCTTTCCAAAACCTACATGGTTAAGGATAATACATGGGTTGAGTAGCATGGTATTTATTAAATATGTTGCCTAGTCCAATCTTTAAAATTTCTATGTCTGAGGCTTTTAATAAGCCCTTGAAAAACACATGATCTCCATGTCTCAATTTGTGAACAGAAAAAGGGCCACATGAATTAATTTGATCTTAATAAAATATCCTTACATTTGTGAAATTATTGTGCATCACAATACTGATTATTTCCCTAATGATAACCCCATTATTGTCACAATGACATTGATAATGATTTTGGTGTTGATGTTGGTTCCATAGAACCATCTTCTTTGTACATTATGATAATGTGTATTCATTTTTATGAATATTAATAAACTCTTCAGAAAAATCCTGATTGTTCTTCGAGATATCATAGTGTTTGATAATTTCCTAAGAGTATTTATCACACTGAAAGGTCAAAATAGTTCCTGGTTGTGATGAGAACCCATAATTTCAATGACATTATTATTAAATATAATTTATATATCCCGAAGAATTCAATTGAGAGACACATATTGATATAGTCTATCATATTTGGATACTCATAATACTTTGAGGCCCCTTTTCATGGTGTACAAAATTGGTAATTTCTTAGGAATCATATTAGGAGAACAACATCTTCCAGTAGGAAATAAACAAATATATATATATATATGACATTGGATATTCATATCTTCGAATGTGTGTATTTATCCATATAGATTACGATTATTATTAATTAGTATTATATGTCGAATATTATTATTTATTGATGAAATCTATGACTGCATTTGACCATGATGTGGTAGGATACGTTGGGTGTATCAAACTTAATATTTCATTAATGAATAATGCAAGAACAGATTTATCCCTTTGGTTCTACAAATAATATTTTGATCTAAAGACACTAGATTGTAATGATACATCCTCAATAAATCCATGGTCGTTGTGTTCTATATGCAAGATATATTTTTAGAAATTCAATGAAGGGGACATTAAAAAATTCGGCTAATGAAACTAGCATCCAACATGTGTGATTAGAGATATTATGATAATGGGATTATATTACATTATAAGTGTCGGTATGAGGTATTAGGTAAGTGTGGAATTAAATTGTTTCTCTAGAGCGTCTGTGGCATGTTTGTAGATGATAGCATTGGAATTTAGGCTGATTTACCTAATTCAACATAGACAGATTTCTGGAGGGTCATCCACTATGCTTATCAAGAATATAAATAAAATAATATATAATTTTATATTATTTAACAAGGTAAATAAGTTTTATTCGTATAACCTGTTTATTAATTAATCTTCTTTTCTTTATTGCATATATTCTAACACTAGTCATTCAATAGAATTTTTTTGAGAAAAATAATTATTCAATATTTATTTTCTTTTGAGTGAATATAATATTTATTTACATACTAGACAATAATATAGTGATATTTATATACTAAATATATGGAAATTATTATAGTTTTGATGAATATTATGGATTTATGGTGAAATTAGATTAATATTCTATTAAGAAATACTATATATAGATTATTATTTGATTAAATTATATTTAATGGAGTTTTTTTATCACATGTCAACAAATAATAATGATGTTGTTGTTATTATAGAAATTGGGTTCCATGGTGATTAAATAAATAATAAATGGCACTTGTGAAATTATTTCTAACTGTTGTGGTATATAATCGCAATTGTATTGTTTTTCTAAATTTCCAATTCATTTTTCTTGTGGAAAATTACATCTAGAGAGAATACTCTCAAGATATAACACCCTGACACCAATAGCATGGAGCCAGCGCCTCAATTTATTACACTATCGTAGATACATGACCCAAATCCCAAAGGACCGACCCATTTAGAATTTTTGGAAAATACATTATATACATGATCATTACATTACAATTCAAATCGTAACTAAATCACAGAGAATACTTTGAGAACACCATGATTATCCTAGATTAGACATTCATATTAGTGGGAATATACATCTTCACATCCTAGAGTAAAATTAATAATAAGAAATAGGTGATCTAATATGGTCAGTAATGATATACAATACAATGTATGCTACCATAAATAAATAGAAACAAAAGGAAATGTGAATAACTAAAAACACATTCAATTAAAACATAATCTTGAATATAATATGGCATGAATAAAAGTTGAATAAATAATTCTATATAAATAATCACATGGGAAAGATACTTAATCATGGATATTCTATCATTCCTTTAATCACATGTAATTTCAATAACTAATCTCATAGAGAGGGAATAAAAAATTTCATACATCATAAACATATCTTGAAGTCTTCAACGAAGACACCTTACAAAAACATGTAAGGCCTCAACCAATTCCCTAACTACTTTTTCTAATGAAGCCAGCTAGCGTATCGAGGGTCTATAACTATCTCCTACTATTATTCACTATGATCAATGCATTCCTCATATTAAAAGTGTGAAACAAAAACAATATAAATATTTATATTGAAAAACTATCATACGAAATGTGAATGCTTTAACCATAAACAATGAATATTATCAAAATTTTACATCCATAGTCAAAGTCATCATAAACCCTTCAATAAAATATGGTATATGGAATCATAACTTGTAAACATCAATCAAGCATAAAATCTATCAATGTGTGTTGAAATAGATGAAAATACTCTAATGAAATCATTAAAAATTTCATGAGAAAAATGCCAATTTTTACTTTGAAATAATTTAAATGATATCACGATTTTAAAAGAAAACATTTTATTGAAAAAAATAATCTCAAATTGTAAGTGAGTTTCTATAAATTAAGGTTTTATAATGGTAAAATATCATCTCATGTTGTATAAGTTAAAAAAACATCACATCCATATTTTTTTCGAAAAATACAGAAAGTACCTCCTTTGGAAAGAAAAAAAATTATTCATTTCAAACATCATTATAAGATGATGAAAATGTGTAAAAATAATTTAAAATGTTATAAGATAATAGAAAAAATTTGAAATTGTTTTTATGTATCATGTACATTGATTATAAATACTCTCCAATAGATACTTATTTATAAACAATCCCATATAACAATGAAATTGTGTTATTAACCCTTACCATAGGTCTGATTCCCTCTTTAAAAATATGAAACTCCAATATAGTTGTTTTAAACATATAATTTACATTTTAAAGAATCATAATAAAATTTATGATATCATATATGATCCATTTATTACATTATATTACACGTTTATCAATAATTCCATGTTAAACCAACATTTCAGTTAATAGCCTCTTTGTTTATCGTACATGTTTGGACATTCAATTCTTGATCCTCTTATATAGATAATGATTTCATCATCTATAGAATGGAAACAATTATTTAATTATCATACATATATATATATATATATCAGTATTTATGTATTTATAACAATCCATAATATTTGGATATAGGAAATTAAATTTACCGTTCATAGAGACGGTACACCGAACATACCCATGAATTCTAATTCCATTTAATTTTCATAATAAAATTATGAAATGCAAATGATATATATGTATGTATTAATTCCAAAGTCATATTTTTGTCATATTTTTCAGGTATGTTTGTTAGAGTCATCCTTATGATATTCTATGTCTAGTGTGAACAAATCACAACACTTTTAGGAGGTAGTAGTACACACCTCCACAAATGATGTTATCATATCCCCACAAAATTTAACTCATGGAGGTATGTATTATAAAAGAATTTCATAAGTTTAATGATATTATAATTATTAAATATATCTTATAAAAATATATTTTCCAGAATAATGCCCAACAATGAGAGGTGGTAAAGGAAAAATGAACAGTCATTACTACACAAGGTAGTAATTCACCATACAGATGAAGGGTAAGCTTGATACCCATTAGATGGATGTGTGTGTATGTTTAGGTATAAACATTAATATAAAAACATATTATAAAAATTATGATAATAAGGTTATAACATAAAAATGAAATAAAATTAATTAAGGTGGGTTCAAAGAAGAAATAAAACAAAAACATTCATGGGTGAATGTAGCATCTTTTTTGGGTATCTTCTTTTTGATTTTCACAAAAGGAATTATCACAACCCAAACTTGATAATATGTTTATTTTTTTTGTTTTTATGATTTTGGATCCATGGATGATGTTTGGGTTTAGTCTCTTTTTGAACCATTGATATTTTGAAAATTCTGGGTGAGTTTTTGTTAAACTTTGGATGTTTTGGGGTAGGTACTTTAGGGTGCATAGGTACAACAAGGTTAGGTAAAACATGAACCCTCATCCATGAAACTATGTGGAATGTGCTAATTTTGGATAGAGGCATTTTGAATGGTTGGAACATGCTTCGAAAACTGTGCGGCCATCCCATATGAGGTGTGCCTTTGGACAGTTAGGGGAGCATGGTTGGTGTACTATTTAGAAAATCATGTAGCCAAACCATGGGACATTAACATGTAATTAAAATAGAAATTAATTTTTTTTAACTCCTTTTTTCTATCCCTATTTATTATTTCCTCCCTCATTTTCATTTTATTGGGAATTAAGGGAGACCTCAACCTCTCCCTTGGTTCTCCTCCCTCAATGGTGCGTCTTCACCATATCTATGGTGATTTTTGATGATTCATGTTCAATGTTTCCCAATTATCTCATCCATATTTGAATTTCATGGGTATTTATGGTGGGGTTCTCTCTTGGTCGATCCCTAATGGTTACGGTTGACGTGTTGTGTGATTTCATTGGTGTTAGGTTGTGCAGGTTGTCTCAGGGTCTTGTATCTTCCTCCTCTCAATGATTGGTTATGTCTCTACCCTTTTGAGGTATTTGTTTCCATTACTTTCCTTTCTGGAATATTCCATTAACGATTTTATATTCCATGTTGGGATCAAATAATTTATAAATTTTGGTTGAATACTTGTGATATATTGGCTGAATTTGGTAAAAATGGGTCTTTAAGGGTTCTTTTATTAGGCTTCTAAATGTATGCCCACAAGGTGTTTGATGAGATGCTTATTTTTCTTTTTAATTAAATTTTGGTATGATTCAGGGTATGTTTTCCCTTTAAAATTTATTCAATAATTTTGGATGGGTGAAAATGTTTTCCTCGAATGTCAACTTCATATTTCATAACTGTTAGTGTGTGTTTATATAGTTTTGTAGAGTTGTGAATGTTGACCATTTGGAACTGGATTTTAGAATGTTATTTAGGTTTTCTATGAAGGTAGAATTGGATGTGGTCAAATCCACATGTGCATAGGATGAACACATTAATGAGAACCCAAATTACAATGGTCATGAATAAATCCTCTTGATAAAAAACTATGTTTTTTAAAGAAATTGGATATTTATTTTAAACTCTAGATGTTTGACTAAATACCTCTTGGTTTCAAATGATTCAAATTTTATTTTAAATTGGTTTTTGACGGATATTGTCTATTTGGAACTATGGAAGATGGTTGTTTTATAAATAGAGTGAAATCCTGTTTGGAATTATTAAGTATGTCATAATATTTATCATTGTATTGAGATTATGTTTGAAATAAAATTGTATTTTATAAGAAAAGGTCACATTTGGCATTGTAACCCAGAAATTGGTGTTTTATAATCACTTTAGTAATGTATTGGAAATTGGTTTTTAAATGTATTTGGATTGAAAGATTTCATGGCCTGGTTAGAATATTTTTAATTTTTGGAAAATGTGTGAGAAGCTAATGTGATGTGATGGCCTGGTTTTCACATGTGAATGGTTTTTTTTGGATGGGTACCCCTATGGAGGATATTATTGGTTAGGGTTCTCACATATTTTGTACTAATTTTTATGGTAGGAAAGTGTGGTCATAATAGGTAAGGTGAGTCTTTCATTTGAGGTCCACCCCCTTTCACTAGATACTATTTCCACATGTCTCGTGGTAGACCATTGGAGGATCGAGTGATGGTTTCTTATCGACCATGATTAGATGGGTTGTCACCCCTTGGATGTTAGGAGTCCATTTGATATTTTTTCAATAGTTTATAGTTAGCATGACAAGTTGGTTATTGAATACAGAGTTTCACCATATTCCAACATGTGAGATTGAACCGAGTATATCTAGGGATCACTCTAGAGATATTTAGGAAATTCCCATTGTGTATTATTTGTATATTCTTATTTACATTATATTAGACTTGATTTTGTGTTGGGTTCTATTTCATTATTTTTAGTATGTTTTATACCTCCTATTATGGATTCATTTTCAGCATTTCATTTGAAAAACGATTTGTTGTTTTTAAAATGGAATGTATCATGTTTTTTTAAGGGAGTACCTCTAGTGTTTTATCTAATGTGATAAAAACATATTTCTATATCTGTATTTCAAACTATTTTTTAAGAACTATTCCAAGAATGAAGATTTATTGATTCTGTGTTGGGATCCTACTTAGTTGTTTAACTCACATAAAAAATGTACTGCTCGTATTCGGTAGACCCAAGCTATTTTGTTGGTTCAGGTCATTTTTCAGGCACTCTCTATGGGTTCCATTTGGTCTTGCGATTGGTGGTGATGAAGATGATACATGGAGACATGTGGGTAGAAATTTATTTATTTTTGTTGTAGTATCTTGTTTCTCTTAGTGGTATTGCATTTGGATCTGATTGTTCTTTTATTTTGCTTCATTTATTATTGTATTTTATAGAATGTTCAATTTATATATTGATCCTGGTTATTGGGATGAAATCATTCCCAAATTGATTATCTTGATTCCTAATATTACATTTTAGACCATGGGGATCAAGAAAGCCCTTTAAAACATACCATGGACTGATTCAGGTGTCTAGTTGGATGGAATCCTCAGTGGGGCTTAAGAAAAAATGAAATCAGAGTAGGCCCTTATTATTTGGGGTGTCATTTATACTAGAGAAATGGACTTTGGGACTCAAGATGTAGGCATTCTATGTTCATGTTGAACTCTTGCTCATTCAGATCCTCAAGTTTCCATATGTAGTCCAAGATTTGAGTCTTTTCTTTTTTTTGGATTGAGGAATGTCATTAATGTTGAGATGGTGTCATGTCATGATCCCACATGGAGAAGTAACCCATTTAGAGTATGAATACATGGTCCAAAGTCCTCTTAGTTTTGATTCTTACAAGGGGATTTATTGACTACCATATCCCCGGGTTAGTCATGGACACTTTTTCCTGATTCCTATAGTTTGTGTTGGTTGTGGTAGGACTTTGTTAAGTAAGGTGTAATTAATAATTAAAAACGAAAATTGTCATTGAAAATGAAAAATAATTGTCTCAAATGGTTCTATATTGATAAGTGAAATAGGTTTCAAAAGAGAAAGTCATTTGTATTGAGAATTTGGTAAATTTTTGGGATGTCTGATGAAGTGGTCTGTGTGACCCTTGGTACTCCCTATAAACATTAACATATTTATAGAGATGTGTTTAAAATGCATGTTTTCAATTATGCTTGGATGATGTAAGAAGAAATATATGGAATCATATGTGATGGTTCATAGGATGCAATGGGGTGTGTTTGAAATTCATGGATTGGCTTGGTAATTTCTAATGTTTTTGAATTTATAATGATCTTGGGAATCATATTTTCTTGAAAATGGATAATTGTTTGGTGGAAATAGATTTTAGTTTTTGGGATAATTTCTTTTCAAGGAGTTGTTTTTCCAATTTAAGTTAAATAATGTGTTTAGAATAGAATATTCTTTTTGTTTTTGGGTTTTTTATTATTTTTTTTGCCTTTTTTGGATCAAGATGCTCCTCTCGATTGTGTTGTGTATTGAATTTGATTCTATTTTGGTGTTCCTTATGTTGTTCATTGTATACCACCCATATAGGTCCCTAAAGATTCTATAGGGTCTTACCAAGTTAACGGTTCATATCATTTTATCTTGTCATTCATAGTGATCATTGTCTGATAGAGGTAGTAGAATGGCTTGAGGAAGAAGGGATCATCTTTAGATCATTGGGAACTCTTGAATCCATGACTGTATGTGTTATTCTAGGTATATTTTAAGGTCCATCATTGGATGAGTGGGGGATGGTTTTCCTACCATTGATTCAAGTTGGGATGATGTGGGAGGAGTGTATGTTCATTTTTTATGATGGTTTATACCAATGTAGGTGAAGCCGAAGAAGGATGAAGAACTCATGAGTGTTTGGAAAGGCCATCAGATAGTGAAGTATTATGTTGACCAGTTCAAGGATATAGTTTCTTTATCTTCAAATATAACATCACATGATCTATTGAAGGATTAAATTTTTATCATAGTTATTCATCCAGAGATCAATGAATGGGTCCTCTCTTACAAGGATCATCGTTTTCAGTGGTTGGAGAAATAAATTCTCTTCACTGAGTTGGTTACTGAAGTAAAAGCAGCTAGCAATTCGGTGTCTCCTGTTTCACGTGAAGGATCTTAATCTTGTTAGAAGTGTAAGGCCGAGGAACATGTTTTTGGGGAGTCTATTTCATTTGCACTCATTTCTATGCCACTAGGGAACTCTATTTTATACATCCAGTATGGTCAATTCAGTCATTTGAAGGTGCCTTGTAGTAATCCTATGTAAACATTCCATCATTGTGGCCATTTGTGTAATCAGGAGTGGTTTTGTAGGAAGACTCACCCAAAGAATAATCATTGATCATAGGATTACAATTTCAATCTGCAAGGCATTAGTTGCCTTAATGATCAGGATGGTATCCATAATCCCCCAAGGGAAGCATGAGCATAGTCAAGAATTACTGGATGTGTGCGGTGAACCTTGGCCTAGATCATGTCTCCCATGTTGGGATGGAATAATTTGTAGTTGTCTTTTTATAGTTTTTCTATTATTATAATCTCAATATTCCATTATAAATTTTATCTGAACTTGTTCATTCATATTCCAAGTTGTTTTTTTATCTGAATGTGAATCTTTAAATGGTTATACTTTTATGAATTTGTACCTTGTTTTCTGTCACATTTGTTTGGAGATATTCAAGCATGTGGAAGATCAATGTTTGTAGTTGTATTCAAGATCATTGTTTTGTTCAATATCATTGTGGGTTTTCACTTTTTATTGGAGGTTTTTAGGTTTAGGTTGAGAGTCCCAAATCATGGTGGGAGTTGTTTATTGTTTAATGTGGAGGATTTTGGGTTATCTCATATTTTGAGTAACTAGTTATCACAGTGCTGGAATATCCATTTATTTTTTTTGGTGTTTGGGGTTATAATATTGGTAATGTTTGTCGGGTTCATGTGTTGGGGGGAACCATCTCATGTTCTCCCATTATTCTTCGATTTTTGGTGTCATTTTGAAGTGGTGAGGAGCTACTTGTGAAGTAAAAGTTCATTCCAATGTTTCTGGTATTATTCGGTTTAATTTGGATTTAGTACTGGGTTTTGTTCACATTTTAGCTCTGTGACTTTCTTAGTGTATAATGTGTTTTTTGTGGCTATTATTATCACACCCTAATAATGAAGATAATTTTATTTCTGTTTTTATTAATTTCGGATCCTTGGTTAAGGTTTGGGTTGATTCATGGTTTTAAACATTGAACTTTGGAATATTTTGGTTGAGTTTTATTGAATTCTTGAAAATTTTTGGGTTTGGAAGTATGAAGTTCATGATAAGTGTATGGTTTGGTAAACTATGCACCTTTCCCAAGGAATTCATGCGGGATGTGTTCATTTGGGATAGTGGACATTGGAATGGTTGGTACACATTTGGGAAATTGTGAGTCCATCCCATGCAAGGTGTCCCTTTGGAATGTGAGGGGAGCACTATTGGTACACTATACAGAAAGATTGGTAGCCAAACCATGCGAAATATTGAGGTTATTAAAAACATGAAATTCGAGTTGTGTCCCTCTTATACTTTAACCACATTTTGGATTTCCTCACTCTAGATCGTTTTTCATGCACAAAGGGATCCCCCCATGCCTCCACCTATGGTTCTCCTCCAAAATTCATGCTTACTCATCAAATCTAAGGTGGGTTTTCTTCATTCATGTTCGATTTATCCCTTTTCTCTACCCCTTTGTGGATTTATAAGGTTTTCTTATGGGGGGTCTCTCTTGGATGAACCCTAAGGGCTAAGGAAGGCATGATTTTCTATTTCATTGATGTTAGGGTGTGCCAGTTGTCTCACTGGCATATATCTTCCTCCACCAGAAGATTGGTTGTCTATTCACTCCTTTGAGGTTGGAGTTTCTATTATTTTACTCTATGGAATATTCCAATGAAGCTTGATATTTCTTTGTTACATTAAAATAATTTATATATGTCTTTCATATACTTGTGATAAATATTCATGATTAGTTTTGGAGGATTCATGTTTTCTCGAATTGAAAAAAAATTATTTTTAGGGGATTCATTTATTATGAATATGAATATATTCCCATAAGGTTATTTAATAAATGCTTATTTTTCTTTTTAAAGGAATTTGGGTCCTTTTAATGGTGTATTTGTCCATGAAAATGTTTTGAGTGATTTTTTATGGCTGATTTGGTTTCCCTTGAGTGTGAACCCATTATTACAATGATTTTTCTATTTGTTCATATATTGTTTTGGTGTTGTTAATATTGACATTTGAAAAGTGTCTTTTGGAATATTTTTTTGGGTTTCTATGAATTTACCATTGGATGTTGGAAGATTCATGTGTGCATGTGGTGAAAACATAGATGAGAATACATGTTATAATGGTCTTGAATAAATCTACAAGATATGAAACTCGGTATCCAAAAGAACATGGTTGTTTATTTCAAAATCATGGTGTTCAAATAAATACTTCTTAGTTTATAATGATTCAAATGTTATTTTAAATTTTTCAATGAAGGATATTATAGCATCCCTCCTTTTAATTACATAGACTTATTATTACATTATACAAAACAGAGGATCTTTAAGGTTTAGTGTATTTGAAACAAGGAACTTAATACATGTTAACATAAAACATTATTCTTAAACACTTGAAGGGATTCTCCATTTGTTCATCCTATGTTCATTACTGCATCTCATAACCTGGGGACATACATCAAAGTAATTGGTGAGTATAAGGCCCAACAAGGGAAACAAGGGAAACATTTTACATGTGAACTTGAGATACATCAATAAAGAAATGATAAATAACATTAAGGCATGAGAAAGAGGTCATGAAGAATATCATAATAAAAAGAACTAGAATCATAACATGAATATGTGGCTAAAACATTTAATTTAGACATTCATGAACATATCACTATGTTACAACCCCAATCTGTCATAAAATTACCAAGGTTATTCCCCAAGGTATCGTAAAATTTGCATCTCTAGAGATTAATTCATTAACCAATGGATTGTAGCACTATCATGGTGCACCCTTAATACATATTTATCATCATTTGATCCACATATATCATCATAAAACATTTCATAAATAACCCATATAGCATAAACAAAATTGGTTTCAATTCATAATCATAATGTTTTAAAAAATTCTTTAAATACATGATCTTTATTTCACTTTAACCACACAAAAAAGGACAGTGGGTTTCATATATGTAAATCCCAGAATTAAAATAGAACATTTTGATATATATGTGAATACCCCTATAGAATAATGATCTTTGATTATTAAGATAATAAAATACAATAATTTTATAAAAAGAGAGATACATTTTGGGATGGAAATTCTGATGCATGACAGCTATGTTACAGGGCTTTATAAAACATTGAAAAAAGTGGAAAAATGGGTCACCCAATCATAAATTATCCATAAAACTGTATAGGGATATAATATAAAGGATATAAGAACATTGTAATTAAATTTTAAAGGAATACCATTTGAAATGGAAACATGAAAGGAAGACAAAAAAAGATATTTCTCTTATGAAAATTCGGCAGCCTAATGGCATCACATAAAACCTCAGAAAATGGATTGAGGAGATACAATAATGTATCTCATCATATAAACATTAAAATAAAATTATGATGGATATATTAGTTCATACTTTAACATAATAAAAGAAACTCAAAAGACATGACGTGAAAATAGAACTTGAAAATGAGAAGGGTGAAAGAATCCCTTACGAAAATTTGGCAGCCTAACAGTGACACTTAAAATTTCATAAAATGTAATGAAGAGATAAGGAGGGGGTCTCTCATCATGTGAAAATAAAAATTACAGTAAGAGAGTTCTAAAATAACATAACCCATCATAATAACATGGAGCTTAAATGAAATGGTATAAAAGAGAGTACTTGAAAAGAAAGAGAGAGGTTGAACCCCTTACCTTAGAATGTATCTCCTAAAACTAAATATTTGGTACCTTGAGGGAATAAGGGAACCTTTGAAGGACACATTGGGAGGTAATGTGACCATATTTTATTTTATGGAGAATTCGGAATGAAAACTATTTGAGTAAAGGGTGGGTATTTATAGGAAAATGGAGGTAATATTTTATTATTTTTAAAGGACACCTTTCTAGTGGTTTTGGAAAAACCACGGTCATTCCCATGGTATTTGCCCATGGTATTGGCCACATGGGACACCTAATACCTGACCATAACCCCCTTCAATCTACCCTCCCTTATAATATCTCATGACATCATCATGATGCAGTTATTAGGTCATTAACACACTGAAAACCTAAACCTATTTTTTACTATTCATCTAAATTTCAACTGTTTCGGAAAAATACTAAAAAATTACCATAACCATTTATCAACATGTAGAATTAAAAAATAAACTTTATTCTTCAAAAATAATTTTCTAAATATTATTAATTTAATTTTCAAATAATCCCATAATTTATTCAAACGTTACAATTTAAATTCTATACTCATTTTTAAACACCATGAAAAACTAGTCAACATCTCATTACCATATAACCTTATGAAAATAAAATAATAATATGATTTAATATTTATAAGGGTCATATTAATAATCATTTTACTATTCATAAGTGTATGTTATTATTCAACAAAAATTATTTTTATCTTATCGAACCACATTTTTTACCATGATTACATCCATGTATGTTCGGTTTTTTAAAATCATTCAAAAAAAAGTTATTTAATAATTAAGTAATATTTTAATATTCATCAAAAAACACTACTCATGTAACACTATTCATAAAACATTAAAAATTTGAATATTCATAGAAAACTTTTAAAAATCCATCCTAGATTAATTTTGGTATTTCCAATTCAAAATTGTTGTTTATTTTACCATAGAAAATCTCTATGTTTGAGAAATCATTAAAAAGTACAATTTTTTTCTTATAAAATTAATTTATCAAAATTGTCTTAATAAACATTTATTTTATTAATAAAAACTATTTATATCATAGAAATGATGGAAAAAAAATTTTATTAAAACTATGAGATTGCATATTAGGGCTTTGAAAAATATACCCTTAAAACACACACATAGAACCTAAGGGTAAGGTGTGCAGTGGAGAGAGAATCTTGGGGAGGCTTAGATAACATTTACCGAGTGGTAATCTCAACAAAATAGAAACTTCTACCATAGGATATTTCATTCAAGCGTAACACGTTGAAGTTCATCTTAGACTTGGTCCAGAGCAAATCCCAGAGATGTCACTTCCTTCCCAAGATCTGACAAATGGTCTTAGTATGGTTCGAGTCTGTCGGATGAGGCCATCAACTCTCCTTTCGGTATTTACCCTTATCATCTCTAATTAATCATTAATATATCATACTATTCAAAAAATTTGGGTCGTTACATATATGACCAATTTGTCACATTGAAAGATTGTTGTTTTCAGAATGTTATGAAATCATATTTGAAATCTTTAAGTATTTTGTGTGGATATTCTTTGTTTTGAGATGATGTTAGAAATTAAATGGGATTGAATTATAAACGTTCACATTTTTTATTATACTTATATAAGTGGGGTTTTATGTTGACTTTAGTAATGTCTTGGAAATGGTTTTGTAAATGTATTTGTATTGAAAGGGTTCATGTCCAGGTGGAGAATATTTGTAATATTTTGGAATATGATTTGGCTGTTCATGTGTTGTGATGGCCTGATTATCACATGTGAATGGTTTATTGAGGGAAGGGAACCCCTCTATATGATTTCTTGAGAGTGGTTCATCACATAGGGTGTGTCATTTTTAGGGGTAGTCATGTGTGGTGGTGGAAGTTAAGGTGAGTCACGCATGTGAGGACCTCCCCCTTTCAGAAGTTATTATTACCATGGGAGTCTTAGACAACTTTTATATGGATTATTAAAGTTTGTTAATCAAC
Source organism: Viscum album (assembly GCA_963277665.1). NCBI lineage: Eukaryota > Viridiplantae > Streptophyta > Magnoliopsida > Santalales > Viscaceae > Viscum > Viscum album. The sequence continues at coordinate 160,343,735 of OY728135.1, read as the reverse complement.
CATAATTATATGGGTTGGTACCCCATGGATGTCTAGAGGCTTGGTGGGATTATGCCACTTATTTTTATCTAGAATGGTTGTTTGGATTTTAAAGGTGGAGCCGCACCATATGTTGATAGGTGAGTCCAAACTGAGTACATCTAGGGATCACTCTAGATATGTTTAGGAAATTAAAATGTTCTTTTAACTATGTGTTCTTTTTTACCATATATTGAACTTGATTGTGTGTCACATTCCATTCCTTTATTTTTAGCATGTTTTGGATCACCTTTTTTGGATTTATGTTCATCATTTGGTTGGAAAAATGATATGTTATTTAGAAAACATAAAGTATCATGGGTTGGTTTTGAAAAGGAGATTCTATGGTAGTTTATTTAATATGGGGTAATCATATTTCTATATCTGTATTTCAAACTAGTGTTTATAGACTATTTCAGGAAAGGAAATGTATGGATTCTGTGGTAGTTTCCTACATAGATGTTAAGATCACACCCTACTTGTACCATTCGGTGTCAGTAGACCTAAGATAATTTGCATTTTTTAGGTCTCATGTTTACATGCTCTCTTTTGCAGCTGGTTGGTTTTGCAATTGGTGGTGACTAAGAGGACACCTCGAGATCATGTTGGTTGCAGTTTTTTTGTTTCACTGTAGTGTAACAACCCAGACTGTTATAAATTAAATTTCCCGTATTAATTTTATTAAATTTATTATTTTTAAAAATACATTAATTGCATAAGTTATATGTTTTTGGATTTAAAATACTATTAAGGATGTTTACTATTGTTAATAATGTCATTTAAAAGTGATCACATGATTAGTATAAATATAGGACCTTAACAAATCCAATTCACTCGGAAAAAGGATGTGATGGCCTGAACTAGTACTATCATTTCCTATGAAGTCCATTTATTAGAGAATTTGGGGGAGATAGAATCTCTTGGATATTTCCTTGACCAAGACCAAGAGTAGATCCAATGACCTAAGCATGACAGAAATTGTTTATGGGAGAAGTTCAAGCTCATCGAGATCACATCCCAAACCATGTTCACCAAATGGCTCCTTGATAATCTCACCACTATACAAAATTACACTTAGGGTGTATGAATGTGTAATAATGGGATATGTATGAAGACCTTAATAATGTGAATATTCATAGTGATAATATTTTCATTTTAATTGTTACTTTTAAATGATTTTGATTTTGATTTTATTAAATAGAAAATGTGTCTTCGAGCTATAATCAAATTCAATTAAGGTATATAATTTGATGAAATTTTTTATTTTAAAAAATATTAATTTAATAAAATTATATTATTAAATAAGGTGTATTAATTATAAATGTTTATATAATTTTTATTAAAGGAAATGTGATTTTTATAAGGGTTCAAAAACTGTTTTGTCAAAAACCCATCATTTTTCAATAAATGTCGATTCATATTTTAAAAGTTAAAATTCATGTATTTATAAAATTATGTTGTTTAAATGAATATTATTTTTTGGAATTACAATGTCAAAACTATCCAATTCTGATTTGTTCATAATTTTATGAGATAGTCGAATTTTGGGTAAAAATTAAATACCATATAAATATAATGTTTGTTTTATGACATCATAATGACCCTAAAATGTTGTAATAAATACAATAATGGGTATCATCGGCCAATATTATGGTTTTCCATTAAAATAATCTTATCTTAAGAATAATTGATTACTTTAATAATTCCTTTATGAATCCTTCAAAATATATGTTATATTTTTTGATTTTAAATTCATTTCATTGATAATGTGACTCACCTCCACATAAGAAAGGCTAATATATTAATTTCTTCAGCCCTTTAGAAAATAAAATGATGAAAATATCCACTCTTTGGAATGAACAATGGGGAAAAACCATGGGTTTGTTTGTGGTTTTGAATATTTTATTATATAGATTTCATAACCGAATTTTGTGAAATATTAAACAATTCCCCTCTCATTTCCTATATAAACCCACCCCAGTTCACACTTCTATTCACTAAAAATACTTTGAGTACATCCTTGCTCTGCCCTACATTATATAGAATCCACACAAGGTTCCCCATGCTCTAAATAAGCCCTTTTTCAAGTATTTAATTTCACACACTCATGTAAGGGTTCCTTCCATTCTCATTTATTTACCCAAGTTTGTTCGCTTGTTATTCCCTTTTATTTTCAATTAATAATGATGGGTACGATTTTACACCTCCCAAATAATTCCTTTATTATTTATAAATGATTATATAACCCTTTACCTCTAATTAATCCCCCCCCATGTACACCTGTTATTATGCCAAAATTTCATAAGAGTTATTCCCTTTCTCTTATTTCTTCAAGTTTCATTATTATATTATGCAATCAATTTAAAATTACATATGTAGAGACATGTCTTTTAATATCCCTCCTACATTCGAGTTCATGTATAAATGATAATAGTCCCTTTTAACACCCATAAACTATTATTATGAATTTTTATGTCACGTCGTTAGGCTGCTGAAATTGCACTGTAGTTTTCAATTCCAAAACAATTGTGTCGTGAATACCTTGCCCATTTCCTATCAAGGGTGTTCACTTATATGAACATATAAATTTTTATTTGGGACATAAATTTATGTATTCCCCACTCCATGATGATTTAATAAATTATGATTATGAATGAATCCATGTTTTTTGATCTATTTGGCATACTTAATCATGAGAATGTAATGAATGTCACGGGTGCTCCTAAAATTATATTGCACTCCAATGAATTGTGTAATGTTTAGTATTATGATAAATATTTTTGGGAAAAGGATTTATCTGATTCCTTTATGGGACTTTGTCCACCATGAAGTATTTCTGGTTTAGACTTGACGTATGATGTTTTATTTTTAAGTTGTTTCCAGATTTCCATGTCAATATTATCATGCTATATCATTCCTTATTATTCATGTTCCATTATGCCTCATTGATATGCCTTTACTAACATGTATTACCATATTCATGTTATTACATGTTTTTTCTATTACTGGGCTTTATATCTCACCCCTTTCTTATGAAGTTTTCCCCATGATATCCCATGTAGTTTTATGGTCAAGCTTGTTAAAGAAGTTTTCAATAAAGATGTTGTATTTTTTGTAGAAAGTCATAATGAAATGTATCTAGTTTCCAAAAGACACAAGACTTTTCTATCTTCTGGGTTTTATTAAGTTTTATTTTGTGTAATTAAATCAAATATGAATGTAATAAAAGGAAAAGGTTGTCACAGTTGGTATCAAAGGAAAGTTTAGATATTTTTTGGGATTAGGATTAGAAAACTCTTTAAAATCCTTAAAGATAAGACTAAGTATAACGAAATGTCCCTAAAGATTGTTAAGTATAGAGTAAGTGGTTTATCATGAAAATAAATACATATCTACATACATCAAGTGGACATGGTTCTTGGCCCGATGTACTTGGGATTAAAAATTTCGACAAGGTTTTATGGGCCTGACTCAAGGTAACCTAGAACACGATAATGGGCCTTACTATTCACATAGTTTGACTCTTTCGGGGGATATGATTTTTTAATTTTATAATTTTATTATGAAACATTAATAAGGGAACAAAAAACCCCATCAGATTATACATTAGGAAATAGATCATCGATACGATAGATTAATGCCTAGTAATTATAAAGTTAAGGAAATAAAAGTAATCTATATGATATTTTTTAATGTCATTAATGTCCCTTTTGTGTATTTAATATTTCAAATATATTTACCACTAATTTTAATTTTATTATATCCAATGGATGGTAATCAGAGGAATTGGACTAACAACATATGCAGTGATCAATGTAATGACTTCCCTAATGAGATGAAAAATCCCATGAGAGTGGGAAATAAAAACTTTTTCACAATACTCTCTCAGTTTACTCATGTTCTGATTAGATACTAGGATCAATAGGACTGCCTAACACCCCCCCCCCCCCATGAATGAACAATTCAAAATCGATAGATTCATGATATTATGACCTCGTACGGTTAATAAATCATCTAATCCCTCAATCACTGAACAATGGATCAACTCCTTTGAGAAGATCTTCTCAATCGTTCAATGATATGAACAAGAGAAGTTTCTTATGGATAGTTATCATATGTAGGGTTAAAATGATCAATGGTGTACATTGATAAAAAAATATAAAGCATGAATAAGAGAATGATGCAATGTGATGGAAGGATTTCCAGAAAATGTTTTTTGATATATATTTTTTCACACCTTCAACTTAAAATGGAAAGGGATTTCCTTGAACTCATGAAAAAGGAATACTAATTTATTAGGGTGTATGATGAAAACATAATAAATAATTGATGATATGCCTCTGGATTTTTTTTACCACGAAATGCAATATTGAACGCGTCTATGGTGGGAGAAAACATAGCCTATAGAAATCTCGGGCGATCTGTGATGTTGATATCTTTGAGGATATTTTTTGATGTTTCTTCAAAGTTGAAATAGAGATCAGTGAATGTTATGGGTGTCATGGGGATAAGAAGCAGAAATTAGAGACCAATTCTGGTAGTCTAAGAGAGAGATCTAATGGTGCCATGAAATTTCAACTTCCCACTTGCTAAATGTACGGAAAGAAGCACCTTGGAATTTTCTTGAGGAGTACAAGGAAATTCTTTAGGTGTAGTAAGGAAGGGAACCTAGCTAGAGATTGTCGGAAAAGAAAATATTCTACCGTGATGGAGGAAAGGAATGGTCCATTCAAACCTCAACACATTGTTCATTTCTACAACTATAATGAACCAAATCACTATGAAAACTAGTGCACTAATCTAATGGATTTCACAGGCAACCAACAACCTCTGATACAGTGATAAGACTAAATAATATATATAATTTGTTCTCACTTTTCCATTTTATTTTATTATTTACATAATAATGCAGAAGGTAGGTGTCAGATATTACAGGAAATAGAGCTTCACATGATTCCAAAGAAGAAAGGCAGAAAATCTACAAATAATTGTCATGTATACATCGTGATGACCAAGTTCACATCATGTACCTGTCATATCCTATACAAATTCGTAAAGCCATGCCATGACCAAGCTACAAAGACGAAATGAAATTTATAGTTCACATCATGAAGCACACCTACGTGTTGTGACTCCCGTCAAAACAGAATATGATAAATCCCATAGGATTCAATGCAAAAAAATCCAGCTGCACATGGGATACACACCAAGAACATTTAGTACACGATCTGACCCTAGAAAAAATTCATTAATCCACAGAAGATCCAAAAGACACGGTGGAGGTACTGATTGATGTGATACGGATCAAGGGTTCATGATGTGACCATTCAATACACGTCGTGACCATATTTTCCCATATAAGCAGCAGCTCAGTAGCACAATTCATAACATGTTTTTTTAATTAGCTCTTTATCTCTCTCTCTTAGACTCCATTCAAATTTCCCATCTCTTTTCCCTTATCAAACCATTAGTTCCTTTTTAATTTCTTTATAATCTCAATCAAAGATCTGGGGATCTGTTTTCTCCAATGCCTTCAATACCCGCTTCGATTCATTTCGATTTTTTTCATCACATCTAATGTTTTATTAAAGTTATTATTCCATATTTATTTCATATTTTTTCATCTCTATTCAATATAGTTTCATTATGATGTTAATTATTATTTATTTTCTTTCATTAATTGTTTTTTCTACCATGAGTAGCTAAACCTCTTACGGATAGGGATTAGGATTCAATGTATCCACAGACTTAAACTGACCTTTAGTTCGAAAATTGGAAAACCCTAATTGGATTTGTAATTTGCATATAAACCAATGGCTAAACACTATTTTTGTTAATATAGCCTGACCATCAGATATTCAAACAAATGAACTTATCCTAATTAGAGTAGACTAAGACTATGACCATTATCATAGAAATTTTTTTCCTAGAAGCTAAACTTAATACACCTAGGACTGTAACTATCCTCCTAACCATAGAATAGTTACATCCTAGGTATAACTAGAAGTCTGGATGAAGGTTAAATAGTGACCAATATTTGCTTCGCAGACTAATAAATTAGGATCTTACTAAGGTTGGAATTATAATAATCTTTACATTGATACATGGAATCGATATTGACCCATTTTTAATCATTTGAATTAAAAACCAGGATAGTATAACTCCTAGAAAAATTACTCAAACTCGTAAGGACTCCTACAAAGGTTCAAATACTATAATTCTTATCCCCAACAGAATAACATTATCTTCATGTGATCGAACCCGAACATCTTCTATACTATGCCATAGTATTTTGAATAGTTTAGGAAAAATTTAAATAATCTAATTTGACACGCCCTCATGTAAACCAATGACCCGCGCAGATAAGATACTCTAAAATTTTGGCTTCACTTCCAAGGACGGAACACTATTTCTTTTTGTTAGAACTCTTTTCTAGATCTTGGATTACCTTTCCCTCGCCCTCTTTCAATCATATATTCCCTTAAGTCTTTACTTTTTCATTCCCCATTACATGTACCAAGGTCCCTTGACTCGTTGAAGGAGTCTTGAAGAACATTCACCCTTGGCGTTTAATCCTGATATTGAAAGGCATCTTTATTCTTTTCACCGGTCGGCAATGGCCGAGCAATTCAACCACCATGCAGGACCGAACACGCCAAACCCCAATCAAGTTATTTCATGAGAACACCCGATGATGAACTAGGAGAAGGCAATCACAGATTATGGCTCATCATTAATCCATGGTATGATCCATAGAATTTTTGTTCCCCCTCTCTAAGACTATACATTCGAAACAAAACTTGGGCTAATTTATTTGATCTAGAACATGGGTCAATTTAGCAGTCTTTGGAGCAAAGACCTACATGATAGTATATCCAACTTCCTGGAGTAATGTGATACCTTTCACAACCAGTAAATCTCTTCTGATGCAATTAGACTCTCTATCTTTGCGTTCTCCCTACATGATAGAGCTAAGGACTGGCTAAAAAGTCAAGCTCCCGGGTCAATTATGACTAGGGATGAACTTTCCAGGAAATTTCTGGAAAAGTACATTCAACACATCAGAACATGGAAGCTCTAGATGGAAATTCAAAAATTCAACAAAATTGATGGAGAATCTACTTGGTAAGCATGGGACCTTTTTAAATAATTAACAAGGAAGTGTCCACATCAGGGACTTGACATGTTGATCAAATTATAAACCCATTATCAAGGACTCTAGCCAATATCCTGGAATGTTTTCAATGCTGCCACTTATGGAGGTATCTTGTTTAAGACCCCTAAAGCTAGAAGATCTATTTATGATGAAGTATATCACAATTCCAGTCTGTGGAAGAGGGTTCATGGACCTCCACGGCTTAAAATCCACCAGATTGATGAGACCACAAGACTAGCAGTTCAAGTAGAACCACTCACCATGAAGCTTGAATCATTTCAAATACCAAATACACAACCCCCTGTTGCTCCATTCATGGAAATAAAATCCTTATAGATGTGTGGTGGCCCACATCATTACCAATAATGCATGTCCAGTTACAAAGAACCACAAAAATATTGTGGTTACATCAATTAAATTCAATATAACCCTTTATTTTAGCAACAAACATATTTTCAGTATAGTCCTGCTTAGCAGTAACCTCAAAACAATCTAGGATATTTTCAATAAATAAGTGGTTAGAACCAATTCAAAGATCAGAGAAAACAATTTTATCCTACCATGAACCCTACACCAAGGCCATAACAAATTCAGCAATAACCCTACCCTCAAAGAGCATATCAAAAAATTTAGCCACCTCAACTGAGACCTCAGCAACCACCACTACCTATGCAATACAATCTAGAAAATATCCTAGAATCTTTTTTTCAAAAGTTTGATCAAATAATGATGACCTAGGAGGAAAATATGCATAACCCAAGAGCTTCTCTGATAAAACATGAAGTGAAAAAGGGTCAAATCTCAATGACCTTATCTAGAAGATTATTAGGTACTCTACCTGGTAACACTAAGACATACCCAAGGGCGGAATCCAAAGAAGTTGGGCAGAGAACTAGAAAAATTCATTATTTTCAACAACCAAAAAATGTTAGGCCGCAAGAAGAAGATCCTAGAAAGAAACTAGGGTTTGACGTACAAGTTGATGAAGCCACTCCCACCTCACCTCAAGAAGAAGCACCATATGAGAAGGATCATATCCATATCCAGTAGAAGGATCTTGTTTATGTTTCCCCACCTCTATACAAGCCACCTCTTCCCTGTCCAAAAAGAGCGAGATAAGGTGGGTTGGAGAAATAATACAATATGTTCCTTGATATGTTCAAGTAATTACATATCAATATCACTATTGCTGAATCTATTTTCTAGATTCCATTTTATTCCATGTTTCTAAAAGACATGTTATCAAACAAAAGAAAAATAGAAGACGTAGGAGTCATCTATTTAAATGATTAATGTTGTACTATTGTACAGTAGAATATTCACCAAAGATGAGACACACTGCCTGCTTCACAATCCCTTGTGATATAGGTGATTGAAAATTTGGCTGAGCACTATGTGATCTCTGTGAAAGAATAAACCCTATTCTAATGAGTGTATTTTGAAATATCATACTCAAAGAGATCAAGGGTAGAAGAGTAATTTTTCAATTAGTTGATCACTCAGTCAAGTACCCCCGAGGAATTAAAGAAGATGCTCTGGTAAAATTTGGATGGTTCATATTTCCAGCTGACTTCCTACTATTGGAAATGGAAGAAGATGTTTATATTCTGATAATCCTTGGAAGAACATTCCTAGAAATAGGAAAGGCACTGATTTTTGTGAACCAACGATGTCTCATATTCAGAGTTGGTTAAGAACAATTCTTGTTCAACCTGACTACAGTTGTGCAACACAAAGATGACACTATGGATTGTAACTCCAGATCTCTCACCCAGAATAGAGAAGATTACTTATCTATTAAGTAAGAAAGTGATGACTCTACAGATAAAGAAGGAGGTTATGACTTTGAAGAAGTCAACTTTATTGAGACACTCACCTGAGATTTTGTGCCATAGTTTATCTGATCCATTATTCATCACCCTCAATTAGACCTGAAACCACTACCCAGTACATTGAAGTACTCATTTCAATGGGAATCTTCCTCCTTTCCCATTATTTTAAACTTTGAAATATCCCAAGATCAAGAGGAAAAGTTGTTTGACGTCCTCAAATGACACAAGAAGTCTATCGCCTTTGGAGTGGCATCCATTAAAGGAAGTAATACCATTGAATGCCCTCACAGATTCTTACTCGAAGAGAATGGAAATCCAAAACAACAACCTAAGAGGTGGCTCACACCACCAATGAAGGATGTTGTGAAGAAATAAGTGCTGAAACTCATGGATGCAGGAATAATATTTCCTATCTCAAAAAGTGAAAGGTTGATCCCCCTCCACGTTATTCTTAAGAAAATTGGACTGACAGTAAAAAGAACAATGTTAATGAGATAATTTCCATACACACCATCACTGGATGGAGAGTTTGCATGGATTATATATGTTTGAACCTGGACACAAGAAAAGATCATTTTCCCTTTCCTTTTATAGATCAAATGTTAGAAATATTAGTAGGGAAAGATTTCTACTATTTCCTAGATCGCTATTCAGGATACAATCAAATTGTAGTCAACCTCGCTGACTATCCAAAAACCACCTTCACCTACCCTTTTGTTACTTTTGCGTACAGATGCATGTATTTTGGTATGTGTAAAACTCCAACGACATTCCAAAGATGTATGACACACATCATTCATGATATGTCTTAAGAATTTCTCATAATTTTCATGGATGATTTCTCAGTTTATGGGAGATGATTCGATGTATGTCTCAACAATTTGGAACTAGTTCTTCAACACTCTGAAGAAATATTTGTGGTGCTGAATTGGAAAAAATGTCAATTCATGGGGCAAGGAGAAATCGTACTCTACCACAAAATCATCAAAGAAGTCAATTAAGTAGATCAAGAAAAGATCAAATCTATAAAAGATCTACCTGAGCCATCAAATGTTAAAGGTATCAGAAGTTTCCCTACACATGCTGGATTCGACAGAAGCTTTGTAAAATACTTTTCTAAATTCAAACATCCTTTCAAATAATTGTTCAAAAAATATTTCCCTATAGAATTCAATCAGGACTACCAAAAAGCGTTCAAAACTATAAATAATAGACTGATAACATATCTAGTTATTATTGCACCAAACTGGTAAAATATATTGAGCTTATGTGTGATTCCAGCGACCTTGATGTATGAGCTCTTATGGGAAAAGATATTAATAAAAACTTCTACCCAACTTATTATGCTAGTAAAACCTTAAATGAAACAACGATTAATTATATGACTACAGAGAAGTATTTCCTAGTCGTTGTGTATGCCTTTCAATTGTTTTGTTATCACCTTGTTCTATCAAAAGTCATTGTTCATACTGATTATGTTGCCCTTCGATATCTAATGGCAAAGAATGATGAAATAACAAGGTTGATATGTTGGATTCTTCTGCTACAAGAGTTCAACGTAATAATCCAAAATACGAAGGGAACAAAAAATGTAATTACTGACCACCACTCCAGACTACCTCTTCCCACCATCAAAGACAACAAGGATGATGTTGAGGTAGATTTTCCTGATGAGAAATTATTTAGGGTAATGAACCACCCTTGGTTCTTCAACATACCCATTTATCTTGCAACCATATTCATCCATCAAGACATATCTTATCAATAGTGGAAGAAGTTGTTATTAGATTCCATGTACTACTTTTGGGATAAACCACTGCTTTTCAAACACTCTGTCGATGGACTTTTAAGATATTTAATTCAAGAAGGAGAGGTGTATAATATCATTGAAATGTGCCACACATCACCAACTAGAAGACATCATAGACCTGAGTGCATAGTGGATAAGATTATAAAAAGTGGAATTTTCTGGCCCTCAATACATCAAGACATCAGGGGATTCTTCCAGCACTATTAAATATCTTTAGGGCATGGAATATCGACAAATTAAATGAGATTCCACCAAACACCAATGTATAAGTTAATGTTTTTGACATCTAGGGCATCAACATTATGGGACCATTCCTCACATCGCATGGAATGAACTACATTATGATTACAGTGGAATGTGTATCCAATTAGGTTGAAGCCAAATCAACGGCTCATGACACCACCAATGTAGTGAAAAAATTCCTTCTGAGAAATTTTTTTGCACATTTTGGATTTCCACGACTGCTTATTAGAGATCATGAAACACATTTCTCCAATCAACTAGGGTGAAAAATGATTCAAATATATGTGATCTTCTACAGCTCTGCAATTCCCTATCACCAACAAATGAGTTGGAATTTTGAACTATAAAATAGGGAGGTAAACAAGATCCTAGAAAAAATAGTCAATGCAAGCAGAAATGATTGGAGCCAAAACCTAGACGATGCACTATGGGCATATAGAACTTCTTATAAAATATTAAACGACACCACCCAATTTCAACTGGTTTATGGAAAACCATGTCATCTTCTGGTGGAGCTAGAGAACTGATTATTTTGGGCCATAAAAAACTAAATTTGGATTTAGAAAAGGATTGAGAGAAGTAGTTATTTCAATTAACTGCGTAGTAAGAATTATGGAATGATACGTATAAAAATGCGATAATTTACCAGGGAAAACCAAAGAATGGCATGACTGATGAATTGCAAGACATACCTTCAACCCCGGGAATAAGTTTTTTCTATACAACTAATGATTGAAACTTTTTCTAGGAAACCTCAAATCAAGATGGTCCGGTCCTTATGATTTCATCCACATTTTTCCTTAAGAAGCAATTGAAATTCAATGAAATGGAGAGCCACCATTCAAATTTAATGGTAAAGTGTTGATGATTTTTTAAGATCCATTCCATTAGGTCTATGTCCTCAACCTCTCAATTAAATAATCTCTAATAAAGTCAAGCTTTCAACATTAAAGGAAGTTATTTATGTGAAGAAACCAATAGTTGTTTTTTTGTTTTGTTAAAGTCTTTTATTATTCAGTGTCTCAGAACGCAAACTTGTACAAACTTTCATTATATTAATAAAATGGTTACATTTATCCTTTACTTTTTCACTTGCCTTTATTTTAGTTATTCAAATGATTAAACCTGTGAATTAACGTTTGTTCTATAGTGTAGTATTTTTCTTTTAACATATTTTTCTAGTGCATTGAACTGAAAATTCATATTGATAAAAAACCCCCATTGAATAAAAATTTATCTCATGGATCTTTTGATTCACTATTTTTTAATTATTTTATAACATCCATGTCAATTAATTTAAAAAAATTCACCACCACACCACTCCCTCCCATTATTTCATCGATAATGGGGACATTGTCTCCATTTAGGTGTGGGGGAGTTTTCCTCATGTTTTCTCTAGTGATACACACGAATGTTTTCCTATTATCACTGTTCAAGGAGAATTTTTTGAAATTGATAAGCATTCATTAAATATGAAAATCACTATTCCCATTTAAATTAAAAATAAAGATAACAATGAAATGTTACGAACCAAGCCTCATTCCTGATTTGAAATTTTAGAATGATTGCTGAGTTCAGAAGTTTATCTCAAATTCAAAATCTCTGAAATTAGGATTAAATGACCAACTACTTAGGATATTATGACCTTTTTGATTGCCAGTTTTGATTTTATTCCCACTACCTGAGAGGATTCTAAGCCTTCAATATCATTTTATTATCTGATCATATTTCTTGAATGATACATGGGACATGTAAACTAACTTAAATATGCACTATGATCTTATAAAAATTATGACTGAACAAATGTAATTTTAAAATGATTGAGGAATCCATTGATATCCATTTTACCTTAGACCAACCTGTCATTTATCCTTCATTTAGCACATAGTTTTCCTGAATGGACTATTAGAATAAAATATATTTTAAGCATATCCCCCTTCCGAGACTGCTCATTGTACAATGCTTAATGGTTATTTTTGAACATGTTTTGGGGACAAATTCAGACACCATGGGGTAATTTAACATTAAAATATTTATATTGTGCTCCCTTGAAAACTAGTTTCTGATCCATATACCATTTTTTGTATCTTATTCATATACTATTCCTTCACAAAATTTAATAAAAAAATGAATATGGGTTATGTACTAGGAAGGTATAAAACAACAATTTTTCATACTGATTAATCTCTTGATGGATCATATGTGGTTAGGTGATGGATGTGAGATCAATCCTAGGAATAAATTTCAAAAAATTAAAAAGAAAAAGAAAAAGGAAAGGATCAAAATAATTTCTTTATTTACATAATTTATATACATATGGATCCATTATGTACTGATAGAGTATGGACTTGACTCGCCATATGGAGGAATTTTTTCACACTTATCTTGACACATTTTCATTTTACTTTAGATCTTACCCTCTTTTTGAGCCTTAGATTCACATTTTACATAGCTACCTACAACCTCAGATTCATCAACACCTTGTTGCTAAAGTCTGTAAGATTATTTTTATACTTTTCTTTAAATAGTTCAGATGATTGAACTACTGAAACCCTATGGTTAGGAACATGGACTCACGGTATTAGAATAGCTTACATACATATTTTTTACCCTGAGTGATGATAGAAAAGCATGGTTAGGTAAATTAAAATCAGGAATATAGCTTATAGAAAAGTCAAAAGGTTATGATTAAATGAATAGAAAGTTTTTTGAAAAACTAAACTATAAGGCATGACTAATTTACTATGCATGGATAATTTTGGGACCTGACTACTTTTCTACTTACACATAATTTAATTTCATGGACATAATAAACAATTATTGCTTTTCAAATTTCTTATCCTATTTGAAATATTTGTTGAGGATTATTTTCTTAAGGACAAGCAATGATTCTAGTGTGGAGGGATTTGATAAGCCTTTATAATATATATACATTATTGTACCTTTTCCATTTTTTTCATTAATTTACTTGATAATGCACATGGTAGATGTCCAATATTATAAGAAAGAGAGATTCACAAGATTCCAAGGAATAATGGTAGAAAATCTAAAAAATGGTCAAGTACACATCGTGATGACCATGTTCATGTTGTGTACCTGATGATCACATCATATTCCAATCCATGATGCCAACCCGTGACCAAGCCATGTAGACTGAATTAAAATTAAAGTTCACATCAGGAAGCACTCTTACATGTCATGACTACATTCAAACCAATAGTTGAGAAATCCATGAGGATTCATTGAAAAATCCCATTTATACACAAGATACACGTCATGATCCTTAAGTACACGACGTGACCCTAGTCAAACTTCATTAATCTGAGGAAGATCTGCATGCCATGATGGATATCCTGGTCTATGTGACGTCGATCAACGATTCACGACGTGACCATTCAATACACATCATGAACATATTTTTCTATACAATCAGCAGCGCGGAAGCACAATTCATAAAATGTTTTTGGTATTAGCACTCTCTCCCATTTAGACTCCATTCAAATTTCCCTTCTCTTTTACCTTCTCAAACTTTTTGTTCCATTTTAATTCTTTAATGATTTCAATCAAAGAGTCATAGATCCATTTTCTTCAATGTCTTTAATTCCCTCTTCAATTAATTTCCAATTCATTCTTCCTAAGTAAGGTTTTATTAAAGTTATTCATGCATGTTTATTTCGTATCATAGCATGTTTATTCAATATAGTTTCATTATAATGTTAATTATGATTTATTTTATTTATTTAGTTTTTTTCCCAAACATGAGTTGCTAAACCGCTTAGGGGTTGGGATCAAGATTTTATGTATCTACATGCTCAAATATACCTCTAGATCTAAACATGCCAAACCTAATTATATTTTTAATTAGGATATAAACTTATAGTCAAACCTTATTTGTACGACTATACCCTAACCATCGGACATTCAAAAAAATGATCATATCGTAATTGGAGTAGAATTAGACTATGAACATTATCATAGGACACATTATACCTAGAAGATAAACTTAATGCATCTAGGACTATAACTACCCTCCTAACCATGGAATAGTTACATCATAGGTAGAATTAGAATACTATACCAAGGTTAACTAGCAACCATTATTTTCATCACAGACTAAGAAATTAGGACCTTTCCAATGTTATAATATGAATCATCTGACATAGATACTCAGAATTGATCCTTACCCCTCTTTAATCTTTTTAAGTAAAAACAAGTTTAATAAAACTCCCTAACAAATTAGTCAAACTCATAAAGACTCCTAAAAAGGATCAAAGACCCGAATTCTTCTCCACAATAGAATAGCGTTCTCCTCATGGGATTGACCCCATACATCTATTATACTACACCCTAATAGTTAGTAATGTTGGGTAAACTTTTAAATAATCCAATTTGATGAAACCATGTGGAAACCAGTGACCCATGCAGATCCGCTGCTATCATGCAACAATAGATTGATTTTTTCATCACTATCGTCGAAGTGAATCCTAACAATGAAGTTGTGATTGGTGCGCTAGTTATTCATTCGTGAATAGAGAACATACTTTTTTATTCTAGTTTTATGAATTCCTTCATATCATGAGTGTTTAGTAGAACTATTCAATCACCATCATAATTCTTGGAAGTGGAGTTGTTAGTGAAAAAAAATAGAGAAATTAATGCATCCCACATATATAACTCCTCCCATATCACAATTTGAGGGATGAACATCCCAGAAAACTTGGTCATACCCCCTTTGGTGGAATTTTATGCAATTATGTGCATGGATTGACTTTTCCTAAATAGAGCCAAAATAAATTGTTGACACATGGAAATCACTCTTTGTATCATGAATCATCCACTGATTCTATAACTATTCAAGGAGATGGATGAATATTATTCTGCACCATCATCTCAAACATGGATATTATTTCCCTATGACGAAGCTTATCTAGCTAAAATTGTTTGGTCTATGAAATGACTCATCCATTAATACATACCATTATGAGGTAATACACTGATGTGTTTCCCGAGGAATTTTTTAGTCATCCTCTTAGTTGAGAGGTTGAATTTTCAATCGATCTTATGCATGGGGTGTTACCATTATCTACGTCTCAATATAGAATGGCTATTGATGAACATGAAGAGCTGATTACACAACTACTAGAGAATCTAGATAAAGGTTTCATACACCCAAGTGCTTTACCAGGGGTGCACCAGTCCTCTTCTTTATCAAGAAGGATGGTTCAATACATCTATGTATTGATTATCATGACCTCAGCAAGATCATGATAAAGATCATGTATCCTCTTCCAAAGATTGATGACTTTTTCAATCAGCTATGAGGAGCACCATTCATTTACAAGGTGGATATTTCATCGGGATATTACCAAGTTAGGGTGAAGAAGGAGGATATACCCAAGACTGCTTTTTATACAAGGTATGAGCACTATGAATTCATTGTAATTCCTTTTACACTAACTAATGCTCTAGAAATCATCATGGACATGATGAATAGATTCTTAAGAGATTACCTTGAAATTTTTTTTCTAGTCCTTATAGATGGTATTTTAATATACTCTAAAAGTAAGAAGGAGAATTATGAGCATTTATAGACTGTGTTAAAGGCTACAAGAAATGAAAATTTTTATTCCAAGAACATCAAATGTGATTTTGGGTTGATGGAAGTATCATTAATGGTACATATAATCACATCCTATAAGATATAAATGGACCCTTTAAATACTTAATCAATATTAGGATAGCTAAATCCAACATCTGTGGTAGATAACTGTAGTTTCCTTGGAATAGTTGGGCATTATCGTCGATTTTTTAGAATGTTTTCATGTTTGTAAAGCCCTATAAACAATATAACTATGAATGGGGTCACGATTTCTTGGTCTGATGAATAATAAGAGAGCACCAAGGATTTGAAAAGGAGCCTTATCACTATTCCCATTCACACACTACCCACAAGTTTACAGTGTTTAATGGAATTTAGATATTCTTTAATGAAGGTCATTTGTTTTTTATAGATGAAAGATGACAAAGTCATTTCCCAAGATTCAACACAGTTGAATATTCATGAATAAAACTATCCAACAAATGATATAGAGTTGGCTACACTTGTATTTCTTTGAAAATTTAGCAGCATTATCTATTTGATGTGAAGGGTGAAATATACATGGATCGCAATAGCCAGAAGTATATATTCACACAAAAAGAGTTGAATATGAACCAATGAATATGGTTAGATATAATCAAATACTATGCATCCTAAATTCACTATCATCTAGGTAAAGTGAATAAAGTGGCAGGCACTCTATGTAGAAAGGATGCAGCAACTCAATCATTGATGAGAATTGAGAAGAATCTGATCTTCTTAGACATGAAGAGGATGGACATGGGAATCATAATGGAAGGAACATCATCAATCCTTTTACAAATGATTGATCAACTATCTCCTCTATAGAGTTTAAAATATTCTCAAAGAGATAATGTGGGAATTTAGAATAAAGTAGAAACTATAAGAAAATGGAAATCCTCAAATTTCAATGTTTATGTAGAAGGTTTTGTTAGATTCGGGTCAATACTATGTGTACCATCAAATCTTGAGTTAAAGAAGGAGTTATTGGATAATTCACATATATCAACCTTCTCCATCCATCCTGGAAGCATAAATATGTATCGATATCTCCATGAACACTTTTAGTCAGACAATATGAAGATAGAGATTGCAGAATATACATCCAGATGTATTGTATGTTAGCAAGTGAATGAGGAAATGAAAAAATCTATGCAGATGATTCAATTATTGCCCATACCAACATGGAAATGAAATAAAATCACCATGGACTTTGTCACTAGTATTACTAAGATATCTAAAGGAAACAATTCTAGCTGGGTTGTGGTGGATCTTCTAACAAAGATTTCACAGTTCATTGGAATTAAAGAGGATTTCTCGTTGGATCAAATTTAATGGATATACATTAAAGAAGTGGTGAGTTTTCATGGTTTACCACTATTGATTATATCCAATTTAGATACAAGATTCACCTCTATGTTCTGGAAGAGTCTCCAACACGCTCTGAATACTGAGATGAACATCAGCATAGCATATCACCCTCAAACTAATTTCCAATCAGATCGGACTATGCAGACACATGAGGAAATGCTGAGAGAATATTCAATGGACATTAAAAGATTATGGGATCAATATATTCTTCTAGTTTAGTTCACTTACAACAATAATTTCTACTTGATCATCCAAGTGGATTCCTATGAATCCCTTTAATGTGAAGAGGTGTAGAACACCTACATATAGGATGATGTTGGGGAAAAAATTCTAGGTCCTAATATGGTCTACGAAATGGTGGATAAGGACAAGACCATTCAGTAGCACATTAAGGATTCTTAGAGTCGACAAAAGATCTATGCTGAAAATTGTAGATTAGTCCTAGAGTTTGATGTTTGAGACATTGGTATTCCATTTCATATCTCTAAAAAAATGTGACATGATTTGGTAATAAGTGAAAGATTATTCCAAGACACATTGGCCCCTTCGATATCATTCATTGCATCGGGCCAGTGGCCTACTGACTAGCACTTCCACTTAACCTATGTCAAGTCCATGATATATTCCATGTATCTTTCTTGAGATAGTACATACCATAATCCTCACATGTACTCAATCCAAAGGTGGCACCATTGGATAATGACCTCTCTTATGTGGAGAAACTAGTGAAGATCATAGATCATAGAGACAGGGTTCTACAGAATAAGAAAATGAACCTAGTATAAGTATTGTAGAGAAACCACAAGTTTGAAGAAGCAATGTGGGAACCTAAGGAGGTGATGAAATAGAGTTACCCTTTTCTATTTTATTGTGGAAAAATAAAATTTTGATTGCGGAATTTTTAAAGGGGGCGGTTTTAATGACATGAACAATTATAAATGAAAGTTCAGTTTTTAATTTAATTAAATGAATTATTATGTAAAACACATGAACTTCATATGTTATATTTTTTTGGATTTAAAATACTTTTAATAATTTTTTCCGTTGTTAATATATAAGTTTAACAGTGATATTACGGTTTGTATAAATATAGGGCTTTAGAAAATCCAATTCACTCGGACAAAGGAAGTGATGGCGTCGACCTGCTGAATAATTCCCGATGAAGTCCTTTTGTTAAACCTTCTTGAGGGAGATATCATCTCTGGTCCTTTTCCGTGAGAAAGCCCAATATGAGATCCAATTACTAAAGCATGAGCCAAACCATTTATGAGAGAAGTTCAAGCTCATCGAGATCACGACCCAAACCTTGTTTTCCAAACGACCCCATGATAATCTCACTGTTACACACCTTAATCTTAAGATTTATTCTTTTGTAATAAAGGGATATGTATCAAGAATTTAATAATGTGAATAAGTAAAATGAATATATTTTTATTTTAATTGTTACGTTAAAAAAAATTATGTTAATATTATTAAACAGATATTATGTTTTTAGGTTATAATAAAATTCAATTAAGGGATTTATTTTGATGAATTTTTGGAAGTCAAAATAAATAGTATTTTAATAAAATGATATTATTAAATACTCTTTATTTATTTTAAATATTTATATAATTTTTATGAATGAAAATTTACTTTTTATAAGGGTTCAAAAACAGTTTTTTAAAAAACCAATAATTTTTCAATAAATATATATTATTATATTCATTGTGAAAATTCACCTGTTTAGATTATTATTTAGATAAAATTAATATCATTTTTTTGGAATAAGAATGTCAAAATTATCCAATGGTGAATTTTTCATAATTTTTCGAGATAGTCAACTTTTCGGGTAATAATTATATACTGTATAAATATAATGTGTGTTTTATGACATCATAATGACCCGAAAATGATTTAATAAATACTCTAATGGGTATCCTAGGACACATATATTTTTTTCCATTAAAATAACCTGAATTTATGAATATTTTATTAATTTTATAATTCATTTATGAATCATCCAAAATTTACAGTATATTATATGATTATATATTCATTTATTTGATAATGTGACTCAACTCCACATTAGAAAGGCTAATATTTTAATATCATCATACCTTTATTTAATAAAATAATGAAAATATCATTTCTTTGGAAAACACATGGTAAAAAACCATGGGTTAGCTTGTGGTTTTGAATATTTTATTATATGGATTCCAAAACCTATATTTGTGAAATATAAAACAATGCCCCTCTCATTTCCTATATAAACTCACCCATCCTCCCAATTCATTTCACAGAAAATCCTCTGAAAAAAGTACTTAATCTACCCTCCACTCTCTAAAACCCTCCCAAGGTTCTTCAAGCTCTCAAAAATCCCATATTCATGCATTTGGAGTCACACACTCAAATAGGGGTTCCTTCCTTTAACATTTTTAACAAATTTCCTTATCTTGTTATTCCTTTTGATATTAAAATAACAATAATGGTGTATGATTTCACACCTCCTCCATATTATCTTTATTATTTATAAGTGATGTTATACCACTTTCACTCTCATTATTACCTCCCATGTACACCCGTTACCATGGATAAATTTCTTATTAGTTATTCAGTTTTTTTTCTCTCTTCATGTTTCATTATTTTGTTATGTATTCTATTTCAAATTCCTTATGTAGGGAAATTTAATTAAATATCCCTCTTACTGTCCAATTCATTCTAAAATATGGCATACCACTTTAACCCTTATCATCCCTTTTTATGAATTTTTATGTCATGCCATTATGCTGCTGAAATTGCACTGCGATTTTCCATTCCAACACAATTGTGTTGTGAATACCGTGCTGATTTCCTATAAAGTGTGTTCACTTATATGAAAATTTAACTTTTTATTGGGGAAATAATTTTATGTATTATACACTCTTTTATCTTTGAAAAAATTATTATTATTAAAGAATCCATGTTTTATGATGTATGTGGAACACTTAAGCAAGAGAATGAAATGAATGTGATAGGTGCATCCGAAATTATATAACACTCCAATACATTGGGTAATGTTTAGTATCATGATATTTCATGTTGGGACAGGGGTTTAACTGATTCCATTATGGTACATTTTCCACCATAATGTCTTGTAAGTTTAGCCTTCACCTATGACGCAGTATTTTAAGTTGCTGCCACATTTCCATGTCTAGATTATCATGCTATATCATGACTTATTATTCATGTTCCATTATGACTCATTGATATGCCTTGCCTAACATGTATTATTATCTTCATTTTATTCCATGTTTACACCCTTAATAATACTTATATCTCAAACCTTTTTATGTATTTTTTCCCCCAGGATATCCCATGTAGTTTTAAGCTCGAGGTTGTTAAATAAGTTTTCAATAAAGATATTGTATTTTATGTTGAAAGTTATAATGCAATATACCTAATTCCCAAAGACACTAGACTTATCAAACCTCCTAGATTTATTAAGTGATATTTTATGTAATTAAATCATGTATGAATATAATAAATAGAACACGGTTGTTATATATAGTGTCCAGTTGTTTTTAGTTGTACTGTATTTGGATCTGATTGCTCTTTTATTGAGATCAAATTTTTATTATCATTTGTCTCATATTATGTTTATCTATTGATCATGGTTATTGGTTATAAATAACTCTCAATTTGATTTTATTTATACCTTGCACTAGTTTCTAGCCCGTATGGATCGGGAACACCCTCCGGGCTTTACAATGGATCAGGTCAGGTGTGGGGTTAGATAGAATCCCTAGCCTGGTGTGTGATAGGAATTATTTGGGTGGATTTATTACCAAAGTAAGGAATATATTTTTAATTTAAGTTTGGATGAGTTTTGGGTAGATTTTGGTAGAGAAAATAGGATTTATAGGTGTAAATAAAAGAGCAGGAGAGGTGCTCTTTAATAAAATAGGTTAAGGGTACTCTTCGATTCCTTGAACATACTAAATTAATATAAAATAATTTTCGATTTAAAATGGCTCAAAATTTAGTCATTTAAATGATATGATAAATATATTTCTAAATCCCATCAAACAATAATTTTTAGATATAATTATTTAATATTCTTATCCTTATCTTTTAGTTTTAATGTTTATTTAATCCCTTTAACTTTTACCATGAAAACATGTGTTTTTACTATTTTAGGGATAATATGGTTACTATAAAATTCCAAACAAACCATAAATGATTCATTGATAAAATTTCAAACTTTATACTAATTAGTTAGCCTACAATTAATTCTTTTTTTTAATTTTATATCATTCAACAAAATATTATTACTTTTAAAACATCTTTAATGTCAATTTTCAAACTATTCATTTCTTTACATTTAAAAAATATGAATACATTAGATAACATCTTAAAAAAGACAATAATACATTCATAATATGTCAACATAATCTATAAAATTTGTGGATTACATTATTTATCTCATATAATATTTATTTTAATTTTTTTATATAATTTATTTGATATATCCATTGAGTAAACAATTAATGCATCATCATCGTGTAAGGCATTATGATAATTATTTATTTCCAAAAAATTAAAAATAAATCAACATGTTTAAGATAAATATTTTATCTATCAAATTTATATTTATATAATAATTTATCTTTTGAATAACCCTATATTAAAAATGATATAGTTACTAAAAATCTGAGTATAACATATTTATCTCATCTTTATATAAAATATAATAAATATTATACTGTTATACATGTGTCATAAAATGGATATATTCTCAGCCCAAGGATGATTTTTTACAACACCCACCCATCCAAAAAACTAAACAAACTTTTTGGAGATTTTATAATACTTATAATATTTTTTTTTACCCTTAATTATTTGATTTACCATTAACCATGTTAATAAAAATAAAAAAAGTTACTATTCATAATTTCCAATAATAAAAGAAAAAATTATACATAATTTTGGCTTATTTATTCCAAATATGGAAAATATTTTTAAAATTTGATATAAAAAGTTAGAGTAATTAATCTAAAACTAACCCCATTGATGGAACGAGAAAAGAAGTTTATTGTGTGAAAACATTCAACTGATTGAAAGGTTTTTATATTAAATTTCATCGTGAAATTTATTCTAATAACATATATTGGAATAAGAGATAAAAATAATGAAATTATAAATTAAAAACAATAAAAAATATAATTTAACTCCATTAATTATTTATATGATAATTTTTTTCAATTAAAATTATATTTTTTTTTACTATGCATGAAAACATGAAACTTATCCGTAAAATACCAAAAAATCAGCAAATGTAAATTTTAATATCCATCCTTAAAATTATAATGTTATTCATATAAATAGAATACATAAAATTGTAAAACATTGGATTTTAAATAGGTTTTCTATTAAAAAGAGATAAATTTTCTTATAGAAAAAGTTAGGATTGATGCATAAAATTGGGTTTGTTCATATCATGTTCTTATAAAATCTATTCAATTAATATAAAAAATATTTGATTGAAAATATAACATATATATTTCATTAATATAATTAAATAATTTTAATTAATTTAATTTATTAATACAAAACATTCCTAGGAAAATAAAAATACCCACTTTATATTTTGCTAGTATATACTTTTATTTCTAATTAATTGTTAACCATTTAATTCATATTATATTTATATAAAACGTAAATATTCATATGTTTTTTAATGTTATTCAGAACCACCAACTTGATCACTGGAGTTAAAATAATAATATTTAGTAGTATATCACATATTTTTAGGCTCAGTGTTGCGTAAAACATAAGACATCAAAGATATTTAATTTTAAAAGATACATACCTTGAAATCAGAACGTATTACATTCTACCCTCAGGAAATAAATTTTCTCATCAAAAATTTAAAGTGTACTTAAAAAATCAATGGTTGATACTTGAAAATTTCTTTCCAGGAAACCCACATTGGAAATAGGGTTAAGAAAATATACTCTTAATAATAGAGAATGAGAATTAAAAATGTCACATTGAATTACATATAAATATGTCTCTATGTATAAAATAATTATTTAAATGTATAGATATGTACATGGAGAAAAAAAATATTTATAGTTTATTATTGAGGTCTTCAATCACAAACCAGTTAATGATCAAAGGGAATTTGAGGGCCTCAATTTCATAGGTTTATGATGATTTAAAATAACATCAGTTAAAATAAGATTTTTATTTTTACATATTTTACTAGAGTGGATAAATTATTTAGCACTGTAAGAATATAAGTAAATATAATTACATTATATATTTCTATTTCATAAACACAGTCTTATCCTGTGGTTATTCCATGACCTATTTCTACTTCATTTCTCAACACATGTTTCATCATAGGGTAAAGTAATACATTAACCTATAAAACAATTTCCAAATATGATCATAAAACATTTCATAAATGAATAATTTTTATAAAATGAACATATCATTAATTTTTGCACAACATGATCTAACAATTATCCATCACATTCCAAGCCTGTGAATACCTTCATCATATATTCTCTTGTAACATGATAATAACATTAATAAAAAAATTGTGGTTAAAACATGTGATTAGACACTAAATGAGGCTAATATTTATTGGTAATATATATAATATTCATGTTCTTTATTATTCATTAACACCATTTTAGTGCATTTTAAACTTTGAACATCATTTCACATTATGATTGTAATACCTTCTTAAAATGCACTATTATGTGGTACATTTTTGAACATCATTTGAAGTACCCAATGATTCATCTGATTATACATATTTTAATTTTATATATTTGGAAATTGATCTACACTCCAATATGAACATGTTTCATTCAGGGATCAACGGATAATTCATGGAAGAAGATGGGGATATTTTGTAATGAAAGGAAGCAATTCTAGAGAAGGAAGATTGGACACCATCCCTCTCATGAGACCGTGGGGCCCAACATACAGGCCCAATTAACCCCAACATTCGTGTTATTCTAGAAGACATGTATAGGAACAAATCACTATTCATGTGCTAATGCTAATTCTGCCGCCATGGTGTCCATTTAGGCAGTCCAAGTTAGAGATAAAATTCTGGGCCAGATTCTCTGGCCCAGAAAAACATCCCACTAATTTGATCATTTCTCGGAATCCAAAACTCCAAAGGGGCCCAAATTTTACAGGGGGTTCGAAGACATCCGGAGATCCATTTCCTTCTTCTATGTCCCACTCTGAGTCAGCCGTCTAGAAGGTCTTCCAGATGCGTCTGTTCGGTGAAGGAAAGCTGGCTGCCACCTCGGGTCAAATGTGGAAAATTTCAAATTCCACAAGCTTTCCACCACCTACGGCCTACCAAAATTAATTGAGGTGCTTTGTATTGTTGGAGTCTCGACCCAAGGCTCCCAAAATTCCTATTTAAGGCCGTGGTTGTGAAGGAGTTGAAAATCTTGGATGCTTTGTTCAATTGTAATGTTATTCTGCATTTTTGTTGCCTCAAATTTGTCTTTCACATGTAAGTTGTTCAATTCACTTTAGTTTCTTAATAAAAGTTCTTATTCTACTCGTATTATGTTGTTCTTCATATCAATTTGATACTGTTGGATCAAGGTGTGAATTTATTCACACCAACCCTTGTGAAATTATTCACACAACAGTGGAGTGATCATTTTATTTTTGTTGTTTTCGTTACTTCTCCATTTCCTCCCTCATGAGTCTACTTTCCACTTCCATTGAAACCATGGGATCAATGGAGGGCTAACCCACTTATGGGTTGATCCGAGGGAGTAGAAAGGGGCTGTATTAGATGTTATTTATCACCTAATTAATGTATAATCACTTCTTTAATTGGGATTTTTATTTGATGATTTTTAAACTCTATCGTCCTTGTTGAATTTAAGGCCACACACTTCAAGTACTAATACGAACCTTTACCTTGAAGTGCTAAAAACTTTGATCCTTTATGTTTAAAGGTGATTAGTATTAAACTGTGTAGGAATTAAACCAGAAAGTGATGATGTTGTTTTATCTCCTTAAATGAACCCATCTCAAATTTAAGAAATTGAAATCAATAAAAAGAAAATACGTCCAATCCACCTGAAGCGATAACCTAGGATCAACTCATTATTTTAAATTGAATTCACTTAAATCTATTAGATATCTTTAAAACCCATCCAAAATCAATCCAATTTGGCCACTTCATAGCTGAAAACAGTCCATAGAATGTAAGTGTCTATAGGTTTCTTCTTAGGTCTCTGTGGATTCGATAACCCAAGCTAAACTACAAGGACCGTCTTACCTTCTTCTATTGGGTAAATTTGAGCGAGAATCAAATTCTGGCGTCGTTTCTGGGGATCTAAGTAGGTTATCTTAGACACTATCATCATTTTTTCATCCCTCTTCTCTGTTCACACCCTCTCACTCCTATTAAATTCAATTTTGAACAAGTTCAAACATGGGAAACCTATCCCTACTTTGATCACCAAACCCCATGTACGATGTACAATGACAATCCTAATTCCTACTTGTGGGATCATCAAAAACCTACTGAACCATAATGTTTTTATTCATATGATTCACAATAAATTCCAACATATTTTGAGTTCCAATCCCAACAAGGCCAATCTGAACATCCTCCTATGGAATTCCAACAACATAGTTATCCTCCTGGAATAGACCATCTATCTCAACCCCTTGCCCATCATTATCCACAACCATTACTTGAAAAACTATGTCATCAAATGGAGATAATGAATTTTTAGGTTTCATCATTGAGGTTAGAACTACAAATCATTAAAGATTGTGAGGAACCCATCCCTACACAAATTGTTCCTTCCATAACCTTATGTGAAGTTTCTAGTTTCCCACAAACCCCTCATGAATTTAAGGAAGAGAAAACCTTTGGATTTGGGGAAGATGAAGAGTATCAAGTAATTGTTTATGGGTGTTTAAATCAAGAAGAAACTGATTTTTTGTATTCACAAGAGTGAAATTTTACATCATGGATTGAGTCTCCTAAGTATAACTCCATTGATGATTTTTCAAAAACGCAAATCACTGAACCATTAAGAGAAATCACAAACTTTGAGTCCATACTCATTCCTGAAATTGATATGTCCAATTTGGTGGATGAATATTCTTTTCCAAAGGAACCAATTCAGTTGAGAAATTTTGAAAATGAAATTGAGTTTAATTTGAAGTGCCAACCGATGTCTGAATTTTCTATCCAAACCGAGATCAAAATTAGTATTCTTCCTTCCTCACTCAAGTATCCCTTCATAGTGTATAACCATGACCTTTATGATGGAATTAATTCTTCTCTTGAAACTAATAATGTAGGAATGATCATTGAATTCTTAGGAACGACTAGAGAAGCAACTAGATCCAACATTTCAGAAATTTATTGGATTTACCCACTCATTTTAGAAAATAACATTGTGAATGAAACAAATTATAAACATAGAATCAATCCCAACCTAGTAGAATTGGTGAAACATGTGTTCCTTAAAATATTGAAAGTTGGTATTGGGTAAGTTGGGGGGTTCAAGTCAAGCAAGTGACGTTAAACAAAGCGCTTCATGGGAGGCAACCCATGGTTTTCAAGTTTCCAATCCTTTTTTTATTTTAATAAACTTTATATTTTAAATAGGATTAATTAATCATTTTGATATTTAATAAAAAAAATTATATTGTTGACCTATTCTTCTTTTATGAGTATGGATGGGTATGAAAGGGGAGCATCGTATTCATCCGTGTCACGTGGTGTGATCCTTGAGTAATACCTTATCCAGAAATTTAAAAGAAGCAAATGTATAATTAGTTTAATTTAAAAAAAACAAAAAAAATAGAGAAAATCATAAAAATGATGATACTTGGAATTAAATAAGTCGTTGTGTTGTTTGTTTTTTCTGGTTTGTTCTTCTTTGTATGGTTCAGGGACTATTTTGGGTGATACATGTTAAATCAAGGAGGTGCCTACATCCCCTAAGAGATCAAACGACTAATTTGGAGTAGCAATAATTTCAACTTTAACCACCAGGTGACTTCATTCCATGATCCTCATTTTCAATTTCCTTTTGAACTTTCATTATCTACCTCTACCCCCTTCTAAATTTTCATTTTTTTAAAACACTGGGGATAGTGTTATTTTATGTTGGGGGGGAGATAAAATAAAAAATGCTTTTGTGTCAAAAAACAATGATGATAAATGATTTGGAAAAATATTGTGAAAATGGAAGGAAAAATTCATTTAACTTTAAACATGGTAATACACATTGCACACTTTGAAACTGAATATCAAATAATTTAGCATACCCTAATTCTGATTTTAATCCTTGTATAATTTCATGAGCATTGATTTTGGAAAGTGTGGCTGTCCAATGTGATATTTCATCGTTTATATTTTCATCCAAATAAAAAATATCACAATGCACTTCCTTTGGATAGTGGGGTATTAGTTTGAGTTCATGGGGTCCCCTAAATAAATAGCATAGGTTTGGTTACCATTTTAGTTTAATATGAGTATTCAAAAAAAATTAAAAAAATGCGCGTAGAGCAATGAAATGACCTAATGTGTGGCTTTCAGCACTTGGGGATCATGAATCCATAGTTATCTGGCTCATAGTTAGTAATTTTATCTCTATTTTTGGTAATTTGAATTTCTTTTTGACTGAGTTAACTCGAGATGATGCCCGAGTATGTGGGCTTCACTTAGTGCCCTAAGGTCTTTGAGCCTGGGAGTCATCAGCAAAGTCTCTCTATTGGGGTTGACTCTTTTGAGTGCAATTTCAATTACCATGGCAAAATTGCAAAAAACAAAAACAAAAAAAATATAATAAAAAAGAAGTGAATACTCATCTTAATATTGAAATGTTATTCCACCTAGAGCTTCCTTAATTTCCCTCTTGAATAAAGATGAACCCCCATGTCTATTGTGATACACAACACATCTTCATACTTAATTGATATTGGATTAAATATGGAAATGAATTTGAACAAAGGAATGGGCTTGGTATTGGGATCTGCTTATGAAACTATCTTGGATTAAAATATTTTGATGGGTTACATGATTGTTTGGTATATGTTTTTTTTTTGTGATCATTCTGTATTAAAATGTTTTTTGGAAAAGGGAATTCGAATTTCATTTTTGATGAGATATATTTTTCTCGGGACTAGAAAAACTCAAGTTGGGGGGTGTGACTAGCCACTAAATGAGGCTAATATTCATTGGTAATATATATAATATTCATGTTCTTTATTATTCATAAACATCATTTTAGTGCATTTTACACTTTGAACATCATTTCACATTATGATTGTAATACCTTCTTAAAATGCACTATTATGGGGTACATTTTTGAATATCATTTAAAGTACCCAATGATTCATCTGATTATACATATTTTAATTTTATATTTTTGTAAAATGATCTACACTCCAATATGAACATGTTTCATTCAGGGATCAATGGATAATTCATGGAATAAGATGGGGATATTTTGTGATGAAAGAAAGCAATTCTAGAGAAGGCAGATTGGACACCATCCCCCTCATGAGACTGTCAGCCCCAACATATAGGCCCAATTAACCCCAAATTTCGTGGGATTATAGAAGAAATGTATAGGTACAAATAACTATTCAGGATCTAATGCTATGTAGGCGTCTATGGTGTCCATTTAGGCAGTCCAAGTTAGAGATAAAATTCTGGGCCAGATTCTGTGGCCCAGAAAAACATCCCACTAATTTGATCCTATCTTGGAATCAACAAATCCAAATGGGCCCAAATTGTACAGGAGGTTAGAAGCCATCCGGAGCTCCATTTTCTTCTTCTATGGCCCACTCTGATTCGGCCGTATATAAGGTCTTCCAGACACGTCTATTCCGTGAAGGAAAGTTGGCTGCCACCTCGGGTCAAATGTGGAAAAGTTCAAATGTTACAAGCTTTCCACCACCTATGGCCTACCAAAAATAATTGAGATGCTTTGTACTGTTGGAGGATCGACCCAAGGCTCCCAAAATGCCTATTTAAGGCAGTGGTGGTGAAAGAGTTGAAAATATTGGATGCTTTGTTCAATTGTAATGTTATGCTGCATTTTTGTTGCATCAAATTTGTCTTCCATATGTAAGTTGTTCAATTCATTCTAGTTTATTAATAAAAGTCCTTCTTATACTATTATTATGTTGTTCTTTATATCACTTTGATATTTTTGGATCATGGTGTGAATTTATTCACACCAACCCTTGTGAAATTATTCACACAACGGTGGAGTGATCATTTTATTTTTGTTGTTTTCTTTACTTCTCCATTTCATCCCTCATGAGTCTACTTTCCGCTTCCATTGAAACCATGGGATCAATGGTGGGCTAACCCACTTATGGGTTGATACAAGGGAGTATCAAGGGGCTGTATTGGATGTTATTTATCACATAATTAATGTATAATCACTTCTTCAATTGGGATTTTTATTTGATGATTTTTAAACTCTATCGTCCTTGTTGAATTTAAGGCCACACACTTCAAGTACTAATACGAACCTTTACCTTGAAGTGCTCAAAACTTTGATCCTTCAATTGTATAGGTGATTATTATTAAAGGGTGTAGGCATTAAACCAGTAAGTGATGATGTTGTTTTATCTCCTTAAATGAACCCAACTCAAATTTAAGAAATTAAAATCATTTAAAAGAAAATACATACAATCCACCCTGAGCGATAACCTAGGATCATCTCATTCTTTTAAATTTAATTCACTTAAATCTGTTATATATCTTTAAAACCCATCCAAAATCAATCCAATTTGGCCACTTCATAGCCAAAAACATTCCATAGAATGTACGTGTCTATCGGTTTCTTCTTAGGTCTCTGTGGATTCGATAACCCAAGCTAAACTACAAGAACCGTCTTACCTTCTTCTATTGGGTAAATTTGAGCGAGAATCAACATGCATTCTTCCTTATTCCATAAATTGAACATATATTATTCGATATACAACTCAAATCCAAAAATGTTGTAAACTCCATCAATGATGGAAGAAACCACTTTTTCAACAAACCAATAACCAGTTCCAAGGTAGTTAGTACTATCCAATTTAAATTATCCAAATGCATCATATCTTTATTCTGACATCATTATCTAAATATCAATAACATATTAATGGTTATCATTCCCTCAACTATATGTTTTCCTAAATGTTATACTTTTGTCAATGTTACTTTTCCTGGTACCATTAAACATACATTCTCAAATCCTTATTGAAATAGTATTTTTGTAGAATACTTATATATCTTATGAGTTATATAACTAGAATATCATAATATAATTATTGAATCCAAAAACACAAATACATTAATTATGTTACTTTTCCTATAGTAACAACATAATCTTATCCTTGATCTCTTTTTTTTTCTTAGCTATATTTTCTTTGCGGAGTGGGAAATTAATTTTTAAAGTGTCCCATTTACTTACTATTTAAGCATTGAATATTTACAGATTCATTCTTTTCATTACAATCACAAACATGATGACATTTCCTTCCATACATGTTAAAAACTCAAATTCCCTTAAGGCTTGTCCTGGGTTGTTTATTGACATAATTATCACATTTGGGAAAATCCTTCATTCCCTTTTTTCCTTTTATCAATATCTTGGTCCAATTTTCTATTCTTTTATTGATTTCACTTAAATTCATAATACATATATAATTCATTCTCTATCTATATAGAAAAACTAACAACATATTCATTGGATGAGAAATTTTGGGGTACCAAATCCTTTTCAAGGAATGGATTTATCGAGTTAAATAAATGATCAATATTTCTCTTTTGGTTATGTATATAGTCCACCTAATTCCATGATAACCTTGTAATGTTGGATTCATATTAACAACATATTCATCCTTATTTTTTCTTATATTTAATAATTATCTCTCCATATCCTATCTCTATTTATGAGGGAAACATTTTTCAAATAAAATTATTTAAAATATTTCTATTCCATGTTTTTTATTTCCTCTTCACACTTTGTGTTTTGAATCAATGAACACCATTGATACTCATCTTCCTATAGATGATAAACTACTATAATAACCTTCTCCCTTTCATTACCTCCAAAAGAATGAAATATATTCTCTAAGAACATTTCTATTTCTTATCTAAAAATGGATTTGTAGTCCATTTGAATGATGAAGTTTATTGTATCATGATGCGGTCTAATAATGTTCCTCTATATTTTTTATTAGTATGTTATATATGAGTAGGGATTTTTCTCATAACATGAGTTATTTGTCCCATTATAGTTATATGTTGTTTAACATCGATTTCAAATCAAGCTCTAACATCATTATCTTGTATATTGGGAAATACCTTCTTGGATTACGTGCGTTGATACAACTTCCATTTCATCCACTGGGTTCCATTACTAGACAACGACATTCACTATATTAGATCATAATATTATGAAACACAATTTATATTATCAAAAATATTGAATCACATAACCTAAATTAAAAATCTAAGTATACCAAATCTACAAATCAAAATGTTGGATACTTTTGGAATATTCTCATAGTCCATTATAGGGTTATGTTTTCATAATCTATATTTTATAAATATAGTTTAAAATTTTTCTACTAAACTTCCTCTGATACCAACTATACTTCCCCGACCCCAGTAGCACAGAGTGGATTCTTCAATTTATTACATTGGCATAGATACAAGATTTGAATCCCAAAGTACCTATCAGTTTAGAAGTTGTGGAAAATTGATTGCATGCATGATCCTTATGTTACAATTCAGAATCTAAACTACAACTTAGAGAATTCATTGAGAACACCATGATTATTCTAACATTACCCTACATATTAGGGATAATATACATATTCTCATCCTGGGGATAAATGAAACATAATAAGTGGTAATATCAGTAGCTCATTACGGGTGAGAAATATAATGGAAGCTAACATAAATAAACATAAACAATAAGTCAAGGTGAATAATATAAAACAAATTCCATTAAAACATAATTATGAACATAATATAGAATTCTTAAATGATTGTCAAATAATACCATATAAATATTCACATTATAAAGATACATAACGATGGATATTATACTATTCGAATAATAACTTGGAATATAAATTCATAATCTCGTAAAGAGGGAACTCATAATGTTGTACATCATAAACATTTCATCAAGGCTTCTTCCAAGACATCATACATAAATAGGTAAGGCCTCAACCAATACCCAAAAAAGTTTTTTTCATAAGACCTACTGATGTATTGAGGTGATATAGTAGGCCATTCCCAACTCTTACTAATTCAAATTCATTCATCATATGAAATGGGTGAAACATAAACACCATAATAATTCATATAAAAAAACTATCAATATAAATGTGAATAATTTAACCATAAACCATGAGTGGTTTCAAATTTAAATATCCACAATCAAAATGATCATAATCCTATAAATAAAATGTGGTATAAGGAATCATACGATTTCAACCTCAATCAATAAAAATATCCATCAAATGATGATTAAATAGATGAAAATACTCTAATAAATCATTAATAATTTCATTCAAGAAATACCTAATTTTAATTTGTAATCATTTATAAGGTATCTCAATTTTAAAAGAATAAATTTTCATTGAAAATAAACTTATAAACTTGTAATGGAATATTCAATACATTAAAGATTCATGAATTTATAAAAAAATATACTCATGATGTATATGTTAAAAATATTTCTTCCATATTTTGGTCGAAAAAGTCGTAATGAAAATCATTTGAAAAAAATGATTCATTTAAAACCATTTTATAAAAATTGAAACATGTGTAAAATATTTATTTAAAATTTTAATCATAATTGTAAAAAAAATTTGAAAATTTTTTTTACAAAATGTAGGCATGGATAATAAATATTCCCTACTAGATACTGATATATAAACATTCTTGAATAATAATGAGATATTGAAATTAATTGTCACATTAAGGTCTAATTCTCTCTATAAATGTCTTAAAACACATTATAGTGGATTTAAACTTATTCTTTACTTATTCCAAAAAAATATTTATCTTTATGATATCATAATTGATTCATTTATGAATTTATATTTCTAGTTTATTAATAATTCCATGATAAAGAAATGTTTCAGTTAAAAATCGATTTGTTTATCATATGTGTTTTAACCTTATATTATTAATCATCATAAGTAGATCATGACTTCAATACATATATAATGTAAACCATGATGTAATTAACATATATATTACATATATCTATATTTATAATAATCCATAATATTTGGAGATAGGAAATGAAATGTACCGTTCATGGAGGTGGTAGGTTGTACATAGGCATGAGTAATACTTCTATTTCATTTTGTTATTAAATATATCAAAAATTAATTATTATATATTTATATTAAAATTATTGTATCATATTTATTTCATCTATTTTACATATGTGTTTTAAAATCATCTGTAATACATTTCATGTATAGCGTGAATGAATAACATCTCTTTGAAGAGGTGGTACTCCACATGTCCAAAAACGATGTTATTGTATCACCCCAATATAGAATTCATGGATTTCTTTTTTATATAATAAATAAATTAGAATAATTAAATTATAAATATTATACATATAATATAAAAATAGTGTGTCTATCACAATCCCCAACCATGAGTGGTGGTAATGAAAAAATGAACAATCTTCATTGTGCAGGATAGTAATTCATCGTATAAACAAATAGTAAGTTCATCACATATCATATGGTAGTGTGTGAAAGTTATGGTAGAACCCTTAATATAACAATATCTCAATATATTTAAGATACAAATGTTATTATATAAAAAATAATTACAAATAATTTATTGTTGTTTAAAGAAGAAATTAATCAAAAACATTTGTTGATGAACATTACCTCTTCTTTGGGTATCTACTTTTGATTTTCACAAAAGGACTTCATTGGTTTAATTTATTTACAATGTATGGATTATGGGATGAAGGGAAGGATTTTTAAAGGATTGTTTTTTATTTTTGTTGAGAAAAAATAATTTAGATGTGTTATGAAAAGAGAAGGGGATGTGCCCTTTTATAAGAGAGGGGATAAGAGCTCTTGAAATCCTTCATAATATTAAATTATTAAAAATTATTTATCTATTAAAAATGACTCCAATGATAGTTATTTATAATCTAAGATGAAAATATTTTGAAATACTCTTAATTATATCTTTTAAACATGTTTTGGTTACATTCTTACCCTTATCATTTAGTTTAATCGCTTATATAAACCCGTAAACTATTAACATGACAACAAGTATTTTTACTATTTAATGGTTAATATAGTTACTATAAAATTCAAAAACAAAATGAGTAATATATGTCATTATAAACCTTATCCTAATCATTTGGAAAAATTTTATATTTTTTTTGAATTTTATATTGTTTAATAAAATATTATTTATTATAAAACATAATTAATGTCAATTTTAACACTATTCATTTCATGGATTTTGAAAAATTATCAATAAATTAGATAACATAAAAAAAGACTTTAATGCTTCTCCCATATTTCTAGTTCATATATAAAATTCATGGATGAAATTAATTATCTCAAATAACAATTATTTTAAAATTTTCAATATCACATATTTGATATTTCCCTTAATTAAATAATTATAGCAACATCATTATGTAAGCTTTTATGATAATTATTTATTTCCTAAAAATTAAAAATAAATTTTCATGTCAAAGATAATTTTTTTCCTATTACTAATTATAGTTGAACTTCTCTACTATGTTACTCAATATTAAAAATGATATAGTTATTAAAAATATGAGTATGTCATCTTTAAGTCTTCTTTAAATAAAATGTAATAAATTTCACACTCTCATAAAATTATCATTAAATTTATATAATATTGTCCCAATGATGATTTCTGTTAAAAAACACTCATATAATAAATTTTCAACAACATTTCGGGTAATTATCTAATATTTATAATATTATTATTTACCCATAATTAGTTAATTTACCTTTTACCATATTAATAAATATTAGTAAAGTGAATATTCGTAATTCCCATAAATAAAATAAACCTATTTACATAATTTTTATCCTATAATTCAAAATATTGAATCCATTTACCAAAATTGGAAACCCAAAAGTTCCAGTAATTAAGTTAAAATTAATCACATTGATGGATCATTAAATTGAGTTTATTATTTGAAAAAGTTCAAAATATTGAAAGGTTTTTATGTCCAATTTCAATGAAAAGTTTATTCCAATATACTATATTGGATTAAATGATAAATATATAATCTAATAATAATTTTAAAAATAAAAAATATAATTTAACATTATAAATTTTTTCAATGAAACAGTTGTTTTCAATTAAAATTTAGAGTTTCTTTACTATTCATAAAAACCTGAAACAAATCATAAAAATAAAAGAAATTACACCAACATAAATTTTTTATATTGAAATTTAAAAAAAGATGTTTATTTTTTTCAAATAGAATATAAAAAAAGTTTCAAAATGTTGATTCAAAATAGTTTCAGCATTATAAGGTGGTAAACTTTTCTTTAGAAAGATATAGGATTTTACACATAAAATTGGGATTTTTCATATATTATTCCTATAAAATATATTGGATTAATATCAAAAATATTTTATTGAATATATAAAATATATATATCATTAATATAATTCTCTAATTTTATGTAGTTTAATTTATTTAGAGAAGATTCTATTGGGAACAGAAAAATATTTCCTTTATATTCAATTGGTATATACTTTCTCTTCTAATAAATTAGTAACCAATAAATTCATGTGAATTTTTTTATAAAACATATATTTTCATAATATGGTTAAAAATATAAATAACCAGAAAACTATTTTATAGTTTTAAAAAAATATGTAATAGTATATTGTTGTTTGTTTAGGCTCTGTGATGCATGAAATATAAGGTATCAAAGAGATTAAATTTGAAAAAATATATATAATAAAAACTATGAGTGTTACACAAGACAAGAGATCTCTCTCTCTCAAAATTCTCCAATAAATCGGGATAAATCCTCCTCCACCATGAACTCTCTTGTATAAAGAGATATCAAGGGGGTCCATTGGAAACATTCTATTGGTGATCAAAGGAGAAGGTGGAAAGAATTAGAATCTTCTGTGCTAGCACCAGGATATTCCTATGGAAATATTCAGAAGATTTTGCTATACATTTCCATAATCGAAATAGGGAATATATTATTGATTCACATATCACAAGGATGTTACAATGTAGAGTTATTTTCAGATCTATTAATTAAGAATGAATTCAATTCAAGGTAATTCATTAATTGCTTAAATTAATAATAAATAATATGAGTCAATATTTCTCTTTGGTTCTGGAATTAATCCATTGTCAATATTATTTAATTCAAATGCATTTATCCTTGAATTTATCATATTATAAATATTGGATTAATAACTGATCATGAAAAAGAAGA
The DNA here is from genome assembly GCA_963277665.1 of Viscum album. Classification (NCBI taxonomy): domain Eukaryota; kingdom Viridiplantae; phylum Streptophyta; class Magnoliopsida; order Santalales; family Viscaceae; genus Viscum; species Viscum album. The sequence goes on along the minus strand of OY728135.1, from coordinate 160,306,188 downwards.
GTTGGGCATGACCCATCCGATGCTTCTGTTGAGCCTAAAACATACAATTTAGGATAGTGTTCCAAACTGCAATTGGCCTGAAATTATTTATGTCCATGGGGTTCCCCTTATTTTGTATGGGATCTATAATGAATGAAATGGTTCCATTGGGAATATATGAATGATATTAAAACACCATCATATTATTTTTGTCCTTATTATATTTGATATCCAAATATAACATGAATAATTAAAGGAAAATATCCATGTTATGGGAGATGAGTACATTAACATCTTCTTCAGAGAGATCCATGTTAAGAATGAAATATTTATTATCTTTAATACATGCCTTAAATATTGTTAATAATCAAATTATTACTTCTAATTATATCATCAGAGTATATCTTTTGAATGATATTGGCCACAAAATTATAAATATATTTTTATAGGGTGGGCATGTACCCATTTATAGTAATGGAATTATCTCCTATTATTACTAATTTTTCCTTGTTCTAACAATGTAGAATTATAGAATTTCTATCCCTATAATTAGTATTTGTTTCCTTGAGATGATTTTGGTACATCTATTCAATGAGGGTTAGATGATTTTCAGTCTAGGAATTTTCAAAATTTATGATCTCAAAGGATTATCTAGGTTCTAGTTTCTATGTTGGAAACAAAAAAATATGTTCTGGAATAGGACTGATATCATTGTCAGGAATTGATAATTAATTTTTAATATCCAATATGATGTGTCTTTGACTAATTTTTAGTTTTCCAACAAGCTTTTGTAGATGGATACCAAGGGATTCAGACATCCATGATTTTATCACAAGTACCCTTATCATTGTGTTTCAATCCATCTATTATAGAATATGAATGGAATATGGGATATCCTCATGAGAAGTGTGTGACTCTAAAAAATAATATTATTATAACTTGAGTATTATTTGGGGAGGGTAAATCCAGATATCTCAATCCATGAACTTATGTCATCATCCTATTCAAAGAAGCTATCCAATTTACTATAATATCATACATTTATTCTCTATATAATAAATTTGATGTTAGCTCTGAAAAATATTACTTTAGAGAACATGGAATAATTAATTCTTGAGGATAAATCATTATAAGAAATATAGAATAACATGGTTTTAATTTTTCATCAGGTCTCAAGACATTGTTTAAATCGCCAACAGTGGTATGATGAAGACTAATCCAATTAGAGGTCATTCCCATCACTCACTAAAGAACCCTTTACTTTATATTGTAGTTAGAGTCCAAAAATTATATATAAATGGTTTGAAGGTCTATATAAAATGATATCATAATATGTTGGTGGCATTTTTAGTAATCAAGGATATGATTGCTCTCATTCTTGAGGACCCATAAATGATCAACATCATTTCCATTGACATTTTGGTAGAAGAAATTATATCCCACAAGAACTATTTTAAGACCTTATTTTTATAAAAAAATGATTTTGGTTCAGCATGACCAATAAAAATTGGAATACAAGTTACAAGGTAATGTCTTAGTGCATTGATTGTGGGTTAATTCCCAATCCCTTGACAATTTATCTATAACAACTTAATTGTTTAGGATTTCTAGATATTGATATAGGGCATCCCAACTATTTCAACTCCTTTGACTTCATTCAATTTAGCTTTAATTTTGTATTTGTCTTGTATGTATTTAATTTCCTACTATTCTATCATTGAGTTCAATCATTTTTTTTAAATCCTGGTTGGGTTTGTGGGGTTCCAAATCTACATTATCATCATTCCAGAACTGGCCACTGAGGGTGGTTAATTATCTATTGTATTGTTTATATTCATATGGGGTGTCTTTATGAAACTATTCACTTATAAAAAATTGAAAAAGGAACCTGGAGTAATGATGTTTTCATCACACTATAAAAATCCATGCATTCATCCAATAAGCCTATAATGAAAGAATTTTTAGTGTTTGGTGTCATGATTGTTATGAATCAAAATTTTGCAAGGATTATATCATGAATCAAAAGAATAAATACATTTTCATTATTTCATGTGTAACTGTGAACCAATTCAAAAAGGTATTATTTTTCACATAAATAATATTGTAACTTCATCATAGGGGTCATTTGAATTCCGAAGGGGAAGGACCTGCCAACATGTTTTTGGTCCACAGCCATGTCTATGACACTTTTGGGGTGGGTGATAATTATTTATTAATAACAATGATCCCCATATGAGAATAATAATAGGAAAGAACAAATTATTTCCATGTTAGTTTTATATATCATTAATGGGTTCCTTGAAAATAAATCTGGCACAAGGATATTTTGGAGGTTTCATTATCCACCGGTTATTATTCAACAGAAACAGGAATTGGATGTTCTATATTGGACCAATATGTCCTGAAATATAATTTAAAATTTAATATCATATAGAATGGGTATATATATATTCCTTTTTCACTAATCATCATAATAAATACTATTTGAATTAAACCTAACACATTATATTTTTAAAATCATTATATTGTGTGATTATATTTCAATGAATGTATCCTTATCGAGACCCTTTGAAATATTTCTATATGACATCATCAAATTGCTTGGTGACATAAAATATTTTCAATAATATATAGAGGTTTCTTTAATATATTTAATTTTTGAAATAATGATAGTGATCATAAAATATTCATTTCAAATTAATCTGTAAGAGGTGAAAACAATTGTTTAGTGGGAAGAATATTTATTTAAAATAAATATATAGATATCATATGGAAAATATATAATGACTCTTACCATCTTGTTAATGAATTATGAATGAATTTCTCTGAGATAACTAAATATATCAATGAATGGTTTAGGTAATCTTCCCCTACCCTTGTTTCTACTTTGTATCACTCTTCATCGTCATTGGTTTTATTCCCTTAATGTGATACCTTCTTAGATATGCCCATCTGATGATCTATATTTAGATATATGTTCCCACACTGTGGATTGGTATTCAAGTGATGGTCCATTAATCTTTCAATAAGCATTGTTTTTTAGTTTTTGTGGTGGTTTTTGATGGGTTGAAACTTTATTTAATCTCTCCCATATTGTGATTATTGATGGGTATGTGATGGATTTTTTTCTTTGGGTGGCAGTGTTCAGTGGTCTAGAGACGGTGCACATTTTTTGAGTGAAAATTGTGGCTCATGTGATGCGGGATATAGCGAACAAAATGGTTACAGTAGGGGGTTCACATGGATGATTGATTGTGGGATTGGGATGTTAGTGCTCTCTTGGTCAGTGGATAAGAGGTTTTAGAGTACATTAGGGATATGGAGTTATTAGGCATGGATCTTTAGGAATCAGTATTGATTATTGGACTATTTGTTTTATTAAGTCACGTATATCATTGTGAGAATAGGATTATGTCTCATGTCATTTGGATGGTGGTGTCGCTTCTTTCTTGTATAGTTGGGTGGACAGCCTCAAAAGTGGGATGGGTGTGCTGGCACCCATCATTCAGCCATATTTACTCATTTTTATTCCATTGATAGGCATCAGTATTGATTTTTAATTTTGTTTTTTAATGTCTTTTCATTTCAATAGGTTGATAGTGTAGTGATTTTTTTATAATCAATTTTAGGTGGCTCAATCCAAATAGAAATAGTTTTGTTGCACCTATCATCTGATCCTCTGCCTACGTGTTAGTGTGATTTCAAAGTATTCTCTTCCATGTTTTGTTGGACCTGCACAACAAATATCATTTTGATGGAGAAATTGATTAACATTTACCTATCCCTCTATTTAATTTCCTAGTCAGGTGTGATAAGACTCTTTTTGTTTCTTATGTTGAAATTTTCTTCCCATGGTACACTTGGTACAATCTATAGACCGTTCAAGCCTATTTTATTAAGAAATTTGTTCCCTTATATATGCATTGGGTTTCCCCTTTTCAATTTTCATAAATGATGTTTTCATATTATTGTTCAATAAATGGGGCTTGGCCCTCAATCTGTTAAAAAATAATAAAATAATCATATATATAATTATATGTATTAATAGTTTATATATGTAACCCCTGGCACATGGTGGGTAAAAATCAAACTAAACCATGTGGATATCATAGACATAAAATAATAACGGTTTAAAAAATACATTGTAATGTAGAACTGGATTAGTTTTTGGAAGATGGAGAAAATGAAATACTAGTAATTATAGAATTGAAAAAAAATTCCTTATTTAGATCATTTTATGTAATATCACATTGTGGGTAAGGAAGCGTGTATGAAACATTTATTATAGAAATGTATTCCATATATACCCATTCCTATAACATTGGGTCTTCTAATACATCATATGATGTGATTTTGACAATGTATTGTTTCTATATTCAAAAATGGTAAACGTTAATCAATGTTATATTAATATTTTACAATCATACCATCAAAACATTCATTTTAAATGTAAATAAAGAAATTCAAATACCGATGGTTATCATATCTTGATGAAATTTATAAAAGAGGTTAAGACATAGTAAGAAGAATTGTTATAAATAATTGTGGTAGAACTAACATGTACAATATAGTGGTACATCGTCGGCCTATTAAAAATAAACATACTCAAATGAATATGTTTATGGTGTGTAAACTAACCAAATAGTTAGTATATGGATCTAATTCAAGTGGGATCATGTTTTACATTGTTACCTAGAACCATCTACATTGAACATTTGATTTCGTATAAATTTTCAAAATTGGTGAATATCAATAAAAAATATTAGAAGATATTATTCATTCTTTTGTATAAAATTATTTGGAAATATCCAAGAGTATCTATCACATGTTTTATTGTAATAATATTTTTGACAATGGTGATAATGTTGAGGTTCCATGATGATATCTCACTAATAATGTTAATAAAATATTGTGTAAAGGGGCACATAATATATTTACATTTAGGTGTGAGTACTCATAAGTTTATGAGACTTCACTTTATGAGGTTCACACATGATAGTACCTGTGAGTGTTGATTATGAGAATTAACCTGCCAATAGGAATTCTGCATCATTACATGTCATCAAATATTACTATCTTCTAATAATGGTATTAATATATAGATGTTAATATTATTGTCAATATATATCATGATGTGTGCATACATTGGTGTTTCCAAAAATCATGATTCGATTGTTTACGTTGATGTTCTTCTTTTTTCAAAAATGAAATGTTATTGTAAATTAATTTATAGAAGGATTTATCCTTTATATCCTTATATTTGTTGATATATTAGGAACATTAAATAGGATTTAACAATCTGATAAACTGCCTCCCCATGGGGTACAATGAATTTATTCTACAGAAATAAAAAGATATCATGTGCATGTGTGGGTGAAAGAAACTATGTAGTCTAATAGATTGGACATATTGAGATAAATGTAATATATTACATATTGAGTAATTATAAATATTTTTTTGGAATTATAATATTAACATATTTTTTATTAAATAACATAACCCATTTCTAGACAATAATCATGGAAATTGGGCCAGTACACCTAATGTCATTGAGAATGAATCCTTGAGGGTCACCCAATAATTATATTCCTTGATTTGAGATAAATATTATTTATATTAAATGAATAGATTAAATATTAATCTACATGATGAGAAGAAATACTAATAAAGTCTTATTGATAAAAAAATCAATATAAATATTTACTCAAAAGGTAATTGTTTAATTACAAGATATATATAAATACTTATTTATATATTAGTTTTTCTCCACGTAAACAAAATTAATTTTCATGACTGTGAGTATAGTATTTATATATATATAAAATGATTAATATTCAATTAAATGTTTCTTCCAAAATTCAATATAATATGTGCATCATAAGAAAATCGTGTTTTGAGTTCGTTTATAAATATTTACTTACCCAGATGTAAATAATAGTTATCATTTCATGTGTCATCACATGCTCTAAGATAAAATATTATTCTTATCCTTTTATATGGTGTGGGTTTTATAGTGGGATTAATATTTTATTAAGGGCCTTTATGGAATTATTTAATATATAACCCTACGCTTATGTCTATTGATAGACTTCTGCGTCATTTTAGAAAAGTTGAGACATTATGAACAACACCCCTCTAACCTAAAGACTATTATCCCCACCATGAACATATTTAGAGTTTATTCTCTAAAGTCTGAGAGATTCTATGACTCCCTCTCAAGCTAGATAGACCAAGATACAATCAATCAAGGTCTAAGAGACCATTATAGTGGTCGTTATTATAAAAAATAATATATTAATGGATTCATGGGATGACTACAATAAATAAATTTGAAACAATATGAATAGTACAAGAAATATATATTAATAATTAATTCCCCCATCAAAAAAATAAAGGAATAAATTATGGAGAAGGATGTACATTACTATATAATCGAATCTTGAATAGATTCACTAATCATGGAATATTTAATAATGGTTGGAATGTTGGATTACATTAGGATAGAATATAGGGGTGGAAGCATTGTGAATGTTATTCTCTTTGATTAACGACTATCTAAAATCAAAAATCCCAATATTATTATAAGTTACAGTTTCATAAAATTACAGTTTTACCCTTCTAAAACAATTATAAAAAATGATTGGTACCTCGTAAGGCTACACCAACCATCCAGTGGATACTATGTACTTTGTGTTGCAACAAAATCATTTATTGGCTTGATATTAGAATATAATCATCCAGTCAATGAACAATGGGTATTTCGTGGTACCCATTGGCAATGTAGTGCCACACTAGAACAAACTCATTCTCTTTATTCCCTTACAAATGTAACTCTAACATTCATTCATATTCAAGAATCACCATTTAAACTATTTTTTGAGTAAATAATACAAATGTAAAATAATTTAAAAAACAAAAATGGAATGGGTATCTATATATTATGAATCATTGTGTTGTTCACTTGAAATTACATTTAAAATAACATTTTCAATATTATAAAATTATTCAAATCCATTGATTAATTTTTAGATAACAATGCCTTACATATATCAACTCTCATGGTTATGGGAATTAAAATGATCTAATGTGATATATGAAAAAACAGGACTATTATAGCTAATAAATAAAAATCAATATAATTATTTCATATAATTTATCATTTTTTAGTTCTTATGATCAAATTTATTTGGCCCTTAGTTAAATAATAAATCAAAAAAATGATTTTTTCTTAACCTGGATTTTTTTTAAAAAAAATTATTCCTATGTGAACATCAAATGATTTGTATTAATCAATGATCATATTATTCTAAACACACTGGATTTAAAATTTTCATTCACCATTTCATAAGAATAATCTAAAAAATAATGAATAAGAATTCATACTTGATAAATGAACTAAAAAAGGTGTTATAAATATTTACCAAAATAGAAAATATATTTTATGAATAATATTAAACTTAGAAATAAATCAATAATTTATCGATTTATATAGTGAAACATGTTTAAAATATTAATGTATAAAGAGATATTTTATCTAGAAATTTCTTCTTCCTAGAAATAAAACTAACTAGCATATAAAACAAAGAAAAAATTGATAAAATAATGAAAAATTTATCTTAATAGTAACCATTGGGATAAACACTAACTCGCATATCTTGAATCACTCCTTTGTATAGAAATTAACAATTAATAATGCATGATTATAGACTTTTCAAACTTATCTAATATGATATACAATTTAACAATGATATTGTAATATCATATTCATCATTGTTTCTATATCCAAAATATTTAATTACCATGGCTACATTTGAAAACAAATTCACATATGTATCCCAAATAAATATTAGTATTAACTGGTAAATCTATAATAAGGTTCATAAAAACAATATGTTAAAATCACCATTAAAATTGATTCCAAATTATTTAAAATGAATTCATTTATGAAATGGTTCACTTATGACCATCATCTCCAACACCATTGTTCAAATACCTCACATTTTTTATGTGATAAATTTAATCGAATGTGTGATTATTTATATATAAAAGTGGAATAACATCTTTATCCTAAATATGAGAACATTATGTGAAAACCAATTTTTTCTCCTTCTATTTTTATCCTCCTCTAATTTTATTAATTTCATGTCTAAAAACCCATTCCAACCAAAAAAATCACAATATATTTCATTTGTTAGAAAATAAATCACATTAATATAAACATTTCTTTATAATTTCTACACATTTAATGTGTACTAAAATAAAAAATCATTTTCTCCCCAATCATCATACATATTCATTAACTGTATGAATTAAAAAATATACTAAAAATTCAATACTAATAAATAAATAAATAAAATCAAGCTCTTATCCATAAATATATATAATTTCTCTAGTAAAAGTTCTATTATTTTATCATCTATAAAAATATGTATATATTCTTATCGAAATATCCTTATTTTCAAACATACAAAAATGTATGTGTGAACTAAGCCTCTTCTTATGTAATGTATATTAATTATACCCACTATATAAATGAATTTTTAACTCCTCTCACTCAATAAATTACCCTCATGAACATATTGGGTCGAAGGAGTACGTCATTACCCAAACAATTCGGGGTTGGTTAGTTGTAGTTTATAATATAAATATTCAATTTACATATTATATTAATTTTAATTATTAGGTGAACTCTATTTCAAATTAATAAATTCAGAGTTTTAAATATTTTTATAGAAAATAAAACATTCCTTATGTAATTGAAAATTTAATATTGTAACATGTAAAAATTGGTTACAAAACGTATTATAATGAAATTAATAATATCATAGAAAAATTTTATAAATGATTTCCACATCTTATCCTTAACTAAAGAAGAATTTCACAAACCATAAAACTGGGAATCCATTGTTTTCACGTAACCATAATGTTTATATTTCATATAATAAGAAATATGTTGATACTAATATCGGACACAAATCCATCATCCCAACCCCAAAGCACTCAATCTGCATGATCAAAAAATACAATATCTACCTATAAAAAAAACCATCCACAACAAGACTATAAATATGATTATAATCATATAAATTCATAAATAATTTATAAAATATCAACTAACTAATTCTTTAAGAAAAAAAAACTCAAAATATTTATAGTGAAGTTATCTCAATGTTAAAATATATTACAAACTATTCACATAAACATCATATAGTATTAGTTGAAAATGAATCTTCCTTGTTGAATGTTACATCAACTTATATAAGAGTTACCAATGTTAACAAGAAAAAATCATAGTGGTGATTGAAATAGACTAAACAAACACCCTCTGTACTTGAAACAATTCATCTGAGAATGTTGGTTTGATTCTCATTTGTATCTTAAACATTAAAATTGATTAGGATTCTCTTTGTATGGAATATACCAGAAAGGATAGTCAGAGGAAAATCCCCTAAACATTTATGAAATAAAAAAAAAGTTCAGAAAATGAGCGCAACATAACTCAAAGATAAACTACATACCATAAAGGTCCAACCCATCACCACCTCCACGACCGAAATCTTCATCCACAGTTGTTGTTTCCCATTCCGAGCTTTTACATTGCTTGAGGACATTAGCATACTTTCTCCTAAGATTCATCCATTCCAAAGAGAGGAGTTCATTTTTAGATTGCCAACCTATATTAAAAGATCTGGTGGGCATTGGCCTTGGCAGGTAGGAGTAGTCCTTCCTCAGTCGTCTCCGCAGCAATGCAAGCATATTCTCTTGACTCCCAATCGACACCTTCTTCCCTCCTTGAACAACATCGCTATATGAGGGTCTGACGATTCCACTCTCATTTTCCTTAACGTTGTCGGATAAATCCCCGCATTTACTGGGGATCTGCATGTCCTGATAAAGCTCCATTCTAGTCTGGTGCATCTGACAATTGGTGTCAATCATGGCTAAACATTGTAGATTTTCCAGCACTTCAGTGCTTTCACAAATCCATCTATCACTACTCTTAATCATTGTAACCTCCTCCTGCTGAATTCTCTGGTCCTGCAAGTTGGCTTCCTGTAAGGCCTCCCCTATCTCCTCCTGCTCAATTCTGTAAAACCAGTTCCCCATGGGAACATAGGCTAGCACACCAGCATTTCCATCTGCCTGACCCTCAAGCCCAGTAGAACAGATCTCCGCGGTTACTGAGGGTCGATCCATACAACCTTTAGACTTCTGCAGTCCCACTACCCAAACATTTTTCTCTTCATCCCACTCAACACCTGTGTTGCCAACCTTCTACCTATCAGAACCAGGGACACCCTTACCAACCTCAATGCCAACTGCCTCCTTCGCACCATCCTCCATCCTCAGATCGTCTTTGAGTCACTCGAAGACTTCACTGACCAGTGGATTGGAAAGGATCACCACCTTTTCTTCCACTTCTGCTGCATTTGTCTTCTCATAATCAGATTTCCTACCAAAACGAGGCACCTAACTCTACCCATCAACCACCCTATCCATCGTAGCAAATCTCTGTCTCCTCCCTTCACAATTGCATTGTGACATCAGATGCCCCAGATGGGGATAATTCGAACAGAAGCTGCCCCAGGACTCAAACACCATGGCATGAATCCTTCTAAACTTTGTTCCAACAGTAATCCGACCCCGATATATCGGGGATTCGACACATCCACCTCAACACAAATGTTCAGGTTAACAGGGTGACATACAACAGAGGTGCATACATCAGAGCATAAGAAACGACCAACCATATTTCCAATCATGCGGATAATAGCGGGATTTTGAAATGGTAAGGGGTGGTGTGGCAGGCATACCCATGTCGCAGTAGAGGGAGGGTCACGGTTAAAGCACAGATCGAACGACCAACGAAGCTGGAAGAACTTGCAATTTCTGCATCAACGAGGAGTGTTGGACCATGCCCGAACCAGGTCGTCTTCTGTAGCAAACTTAATCATCAAATGTTGCGTATCAAGAAGCCAAACTATTGCGCGATCCTACAAATCCCATTTGCTGAACAAAAAGCAATAAAATTCATCAATCGAGGGTTGTAGATGATTGAATTGAGCAACCAGGGTCAGGTCCACGAGGCTAGATGCTTCCTGGAACTCCAACTACGAAATCACAAGCTGAGGACCACCGAGATGTAGGTTATGAACTTTTGGTCTTAACGATATCATTAGGAAATCCGGGAGGAAATTAGGATTGGAAAATGGATTGAAAGGATTCCTTGCATGTAGAGGCGGTCGCAAGAACTCATCCTCCCCCCTCCCACCACCGGGAAGGGGGGGGGGATCCGCCGCGAGCATCTACGGTTTCATCGCCAGGAAGGGATTCGCTACGAGCATCCTTAAACTATGATATGATGTCAAGGTTCTATTCCTGTATGGAATATAAATTATTCTTTAAATGAAATGAAATTTCCTTATCTAACTAATTTAAAAAAAATCCATCCATAATAAATCACTTACTTCTTATAATGAATTTGTTTTATTGTCTTGATATATTGTCATGTGATGGATATCATTATAAATAATCTTCGTGATTTTTTAAATCCTCAACTGAAGAAATACGTAATTTTTCATAAAATGTGTTGAAATATGTACATAAAATTATGGAATATAATTCTATATGATAAAACATTTTCATCGATATAGAAAAGTAATTTTTCTATAAAAACTTACATATAACCTGGGAAGTACTAATATTAGTAAAATATTAACTATTAAATAAATATATTGGAACTTTTAAAATAAGGATAGAAAGTGTTAAAATATGAATTTTTTGGTAAAAAATATCCCCTCATTTGAAAAAATAGAAAACATAAATTTTAATAGAGCATGTAACAATAATGGAAAACAAACTCCCACTACCTCCTACAATCCTCTCTATTTTTATTTTTTGTAACTCTATCAGCATTTATTTTAGAAATTAGAAAAATCATTCAAGATATTTCTTAAAAAACACTTAGTATTTATCTCGGAATGTTCCAGTCCTTTCTCCTCTTATTGGATATTCAAAGTGATTGATTTATTGAATAAGGAACGTGTACCTAAAATGTTTCGAAAATTGAATATGTATCAAAATATATACAATCATTTAGAAATTTATTATTAATATACATATATAAGAAATGAAATGTTATTTAAAAAATGAGATTGGGAACTTCTATCAAAATAAAAGTAGGAAGAACATCCATAAATATTTTTACATAATAAAAAATTCAATATAGAAATTTAAATTTTATTCAAGAGAAAATAAGAAATATCACTCTTTCTTTATGTAGTTTTTATTATCATCTTCTTCTTCTTTAAATAAATTTTATATATTTATGACTCAATATATATTCTTCTAACATTATAGATTTTTAAATTTCACTCTAATTCTATGGTAAAACTCTATTGTATTTTTTATGGTTATGGGTTTCCATCCATATAGAGACCTTTTCTTCCTTAACCTTCGTAAAATTATTAAAGTACCAATGCTTTAATTATATGAACAATACCATATATCAACTCATTAATATTATTTCCTTTTATTTTGAAAACTCATAAACTTGACTCATTGCATGGATGTTGAGATTATTAACTGCTATTGGGATTTTCAAAACATTATCACTTAATTTTATTGAAGGCTCTGAACAAGATAATTTTCTAATCAACTTATCTATATTTAGTCATCATAATTTTTCAAATTTAATTTAGTATTCCCTATACAACATATAATTTCATTTAAATTCATTCTATCAGGTTTATACAATCCTTATAAATCATTAATTTCAGTCTCATTCTAAATAACATGATTAGAAAGATGTTTCATTGAATTAAATTTTTCTAATATATAAATTTTCCAAGTAAAATACATTCACTGAGACTAAAAATAAGGAAAAATATATATTATTCCATCAACCCATTGAGTAACTAAATTTAGGTAATTAATCTGCATTTCAATCTAATTCAAGTTATCTCATGTATTGATATTTCTATAATTAGAAGAATTAAATGGTTCTAAAGTCCCTATAATCCCTAGATGATCAATCTTTTCAAGTAACAAAATTATCATTCCAAACATTAATAACATGAATACCATCATCACCATTATCCAAATAATATTTTTCTAATGTATGTTTTTTGGAAAGATATTAATTTTTTTCTTCTATGAAAACATATTTGTCTTTATAAGTCAGTGAAAAACATCTTATATTTTTTAGTGATAAATAGGTTGAGTTGAATTTATTTATTTCATCATGATCTAAATTCTGTTTTAGCTCTTAAACTATTTGATACATCTTCTTCAACCTTCTTGTGCTATTAAGAAGATTGGAATATTTTGGAGTAGAAGTTTTTACAGTTCCTTCTTTTACATTATCAACATGATCTTGTGGTACAATAAAATTATAATTTATTTTATCCACTTCCAATGGATATGTATAAAGTGGAATATTTTATCCTTTCAAATGTTTGGAAAAATATTCTTCAAGATGATCGTACGTAGAAACCATTCCCTTTGATGCAGTTTCAACCCTTGATTAAATTTTCATTATTCCTTTAATATAATCCAAAATAAAATATTAGTTGTTGTTACTTTTCATCATATTTTTTGTTATTGACTTCATCATGAATAATTTGATATTCTTTCCTCTTAAGAACTAAGGAATCATACTTATGCAACCCAAATAATGGATCATCTAGTATTTTATATTCATTATATTTTTAAAAGGCCCTAAAAGGCTCATCAAACATACTTTTCAGATTTTTTCTCATTAAAGGAGGTAAATTTTTAAAATTATTCTTCATTTAAAATATCAATTTATGTTCCAGAACATGTACTTCAGACATATATTTTTCCAATTTTTTATTAAATTTATTTTGATAAGAATCATAAAATAATTCCATCATATTTATTATCTCCACTAAAAGAATATAAATATTTTTTCTCACAGAAGAAGCCTGATTCATTATAATTTAAACATTCATTCAATTTATTAATAGCTTGTTGATAAATTTTAGAAAAAAAATAATCTTCACTTTTTTTGTCCCTTCCTTAAATACTTAAATAACATGGAATACATACTTCACCAAATTAAATTTCCCTATTTTGTGTTTGAAGTCTATGAAAACAATATCTTCCCCCTTAAATGTCATGAACCAACCAGGATACCCTTGTACAATGATACCCATGTTGACCCCAATGTAGATTGAAAATCATTCTCGATCTAAATATATTTACCAATAACACATGGAACCATATCATGATAAACTGGTAATTATATTTCCAAATAATCATGTATGTTAAAAATTTCATGTTGGTATAATCAAAACACAATTGTGAGAAAGTACAAGAATCAAACAGATAAAATAGAACAAAAATATAACATCATCAAATAACACACCATAATTTAAGATAAGAACTCTAAAAAACAAGTTAATAAGTGGATAAAATATCCACAAATCGCCTTTGTCACTATGGGTCCTAAGGATCAAGAACATCCACCACCTCAAATTACATTTTCCTATTTATTTTATGTTTACTAAGACTGGAAAATTCTTGATGTCAATGGTTGATTATGATTTAATAGCCTAGTGGGGTCTCACTATGTGCTCGAAATCAATTCCACATCAGTAAACCATATATGAATACAATATAAATAAAAATAACATGACATTGAATTTATAAATTTTCAACAAAACAATATTTAATGATTATAATTTAATGAAGATATAATAAAATAGGCTCAAGTGAAAATTTTATATAAATATTTTACATAAATATGTTGGCATGAGTATAATAGTTTAATAATCAATGGTGTGTAATCATAAAGAAAAAAATATTATAGCACTGTATAATAATACCACTAGAAAATTAGTTTTTAGGAACATCATCCTCACACTATTCAATTAGAAATCTCAATTCAATGTGTGTGCACATCCCTCATGTAATACTATGGGGAATCAACTATTTATATTGGTAATCAGGTTGTAGTATGTATATTTCAGTGTTGTCATCATCAATCTATTATTAGTGGGTTAAATCATAGCTTTCTTGAAAAAATTACCAAAAAATGACATAGGATTACTTAGTCTTTGACCGATCAATTTTTCAAATATGTGAATATTTTTAATTTCCTATGAATTCAATAATATAATTGGCCATTTCTCATTTTCAACGAGGCTTTCTCATTTAAAATTTTCATAATAGGTTTTCTTCATTTCATTTCATTTCATGAAATAATTAAATTTAATCCTTTTATCAAAAAATTTCACAATAAACCATTTCATCAAGTCAATTTTCATATAATTCCATCAATTTTTTCCAAATCAACCCGACAATTTTAATTCCAATAAAGGTATTCAATTTTCACAACATTCATGACCTTTTCTAAATAAAAAATCTATCATCTCAAATATGGGGTTTTAAATTTATATAAGAATTATATCCAAAAAAGATTTATGTTTTCAATTATAGGTAGAAATCATATTGATCCACATTCATTTAATATGTAATAAAATCAACACAACACCCAAAGTGAGATCTGTTAATGAATCATGAAGATTCATGGGATCAGGAAATAATTCCTATATCATAAATAATCAATAAAAAATATGATTATATCATAAAACATGATAACACACCCCTGAAAACAGAGGATGTCATAAGGAAGGAGAAAACAAAAGTGAGGGAACTCATAGGAGGTCAAATTCTAGACTGAGACATCCAGAAGGGCCAGAGTTTCTCATTTCACATTGGAGGAAGCCTAGAGTTCTTAGGAGGAGTTCCTGTAGAATTCCAAAATATATAATGCAACATAGACACATAAAATTTCATATTATGGTGGATTTTAATCATAAAACATTATTTTGTCGAGTAAAACATCCCACCTGGAACATATTCCAAAAGGGCATTGTCTTGGGTTAAAAATCTCAACCAATGAATTTATGAAATATAATTATTGTTTTCTTCTTAAATCATCTTATATTGTTATAAATATTTATGGCCTATAGAAAGATAATGATTTACCTAATAATATATGGATTTATGACATAAATTAAATCTATAGTTAGTGCCCAACATCATCACCCTGAAAAACCATCCACGAAGCATATAAAAAATCTGAAACCCAAAGAACACCCTCTAAAACCTTGAATAGAATTTTTTTTAGACACCATTAATTCAAAAATTAATACATACTTAAACATTATATAATTTTCTCTAAAACTTTATCTACATCCTTGATCAAAACATCCTTGATTTGGAGATATAAATAGGTTAAAAACGAAAAGAGGACACTTTTAACCAAGATTTTACAACCCCCAAACCATATGCACATTATATCTCGAGGAAGACTATCAAGAATATTCTATATTGAAGAGATATGGATAATACTCTCTCATCAGTTCTTTATGCTCCCATTTATTATTCGAATCATAAAAAATCATATAATCCTAAGCAAATTTATTATCATCTAATTAAGAACCTTTTATTTATAATTTAGAGCCCTGACTAGGTGCTTTTTCATGAATAAATTACATTTAAAATCATGATCATCCCATCTTAGAACATGAGATGTTTTTGAAGGATAATTTCAAAGGTGAAATACATGAAACAATTTTTGGATTGATGTCAATTATTGTTTATTTGACAAAAAGTAAAATTGTTCCCACTAGCTCAACAATATCAAAATGATCCCCAAACCTTGGTTCAAGAATTCCTTATTTCCCTAGATGTCAATGACCCAAACAAAGAAAAGTTCTCAAAAACACATGGAAAACTACTAAAATATATAATGGTCAATGATGTTGATTGTCCAAGGATTTATACCGACTATGTATTTACCACATTATTTGATGAATAAATTAAATTATCAAAGATGTCTCTTGGAAAAAACTAAACCAAAACATGGATTCTTACCCAATATCTAACTAACACAATGGAGATATTCAATGCCATAAATTAAATTACTTAAATGGATCTATTGGGATTACAGAAACGTAAATATTGTTATAGGTGAACTAAAGCAGTCCCAAATAGATATCTCAGGCTTCTTCTAGAGTCATGAATATTATAATATAGCATTTCAACAATTGTATATATTTCTCTCTCAATCTGGCCATCCATCTTCTGATGATATACCATGCTAAAAAATACATGAGGTCCCAGTTCTTCTTTGGGGACACTCCAATAGAGAAATGTAAAACAATGATCCTTATCAAAGAAAATTGCAAAATGTTCTCCATGTAAATTCGAAATATATTTAACATAGAGTCTTATAAAATCCTTAGTATTAGTTTTCTCTCAAATTCGAATAAATTGAATCAATTTTGTCATACTACTGGTCACCACCCCTATCAGATTCTTACCTACCAGGTATGTGAAAACATAACCACGATGTCCAAAAGTATCTTATCCAACATCCATGATTGAATTGGAAGTAGTGGAAGAAAACCCAAATATATCTGGTTCTCAAATATGACCTTCTCTATGATATAACAATGATTAAAAAATTATGTCATGTATTATCTCATAAATAGCCACCAGAATCAACACAAAATATCATAGAACATAATTATGGAAATGGGGTGAATCGCACATAATGAATTATTCCAATCCACCATAATATACTTTCTCATAGGAAAACGAAAAAAATACTATAAATTCAGAAGAATGCCTTTGAAGAGAACATCCACTCTCTGATAGTCTCCCCACTATAAAGAGAGTCCTTAAATCCACAGAATTTATCATCAATGAGCTTCTCCCAATGAATTATCATGAGAAGAGAGGATATTAGCTACAAGCATGAAAAAACACCATAGAATCATTCTCCTAGGATCCCAAATGAATCTAACTAAAGAGAGTTAATATAATTTACTCTTTGGATGATTATTCTAGGGACCATGTAACTATATTCCTACATAATTAATTTTCAATGACAATTCCACTACATGTAGTGTTGCAAATGTTGAATCCAAATCACTATCGGTACTCCAACCAATGTTTTTATTAGGGATTCATATATTTTTAGACATGATATAGAAAAAACTATTATGTTATTAAAAAAAGGTTAATCGTTAACAAAAGAGTTAATGATTCCAAATAATAAGTGTATAAATAATAGTTGAAAGCTCGAGATCAGGGGTTAGATAACTCTTCTCAAGTGGCCTAAGTTATTCAGAACTACAGGCTACCATGTGACCACCCTGCATAGGGAATGAACATAGAACTAAACATAATGCATCAAATAATGCCACATAGCCCTTCCCTACCTCATGATGAGGAATGAATATCATAAATGTCAACATATTTTAATTTATAAAAGTATAAAACGTACATTTCTAATCCCAACTGATCATCAATCCTTCTGTAGTGAGAGTAGTCATCCAAGAAGCTAGAATCATGAAATCATTGACAAACCTGGAGCAATAACACCTCCATACCACATGTCCACAAAGCTACACTTCCCAAATCCAAAAATTTCTTTTTAGAAATATACCACAATGTCAATGATCTCACAAATTTTAAAGTATTGATCTAAGTTGAAACAAATGGTCCTACTTGTTCATAGATGAATGTAGAATGTCATATGAAAATACTACTATGAAACAATAAATTTATTCATGAAATATCTTTTCTATCAATGGTATAGAAATTATACGAGCATTTGTTTGACTAAATGACATAACATGAATCTCAATGTTGTCAGACCTACTCTTAGAGGATGTATTTTAAATTTAAAAATCATTAATATCTAACTAGTGATACATATATGAAAATTAAATCCTACGTACCCATTTCACCCTTTTTAACAGGTCAAATTGGTCATCAATCTATTTTAATAGATATTTTTTATCTTCTAGATATTTATTTATTTTCTATTAATCATCACATAAATGAAGTGTTACATAATCATTCTTCACAATAAGAATAGGATCCATCCTTGGTGAAACACTTAGGAATACAAAAAAAATCTATTTCAAATCATCCAAACAAATTCCAACTCTTTCTACTCCACTAGATCCATATGGTAAATGGAAGAGACATTAGATGAGTAAAAGGTAAAAAATAAATATAAAACTCGATATTTCATACCAGGGGAAACCCGTAGAAATCAAGAAGAAAAAAACATTAGGAAAATCAATGAAAATGGAGGTAGATCATTAATCAAATATTCTTGAACAAATTCAAAATCATGCACTGATTTTACCTTGAATAACTCTTGAAAAACAACTCCACTCTACTCGACTTCAGTTCCCATTAACCAGAAAAGTTACATAACACCTCATTGGGAATAGTATAAGTGAAATGTTTACAATAATATTCATTCTATGCATCATAATATAGCAGTACATATATCATAAAGATGACATTATGAGGTTTCATGTTGAGAACCAGAAAAATCCAGGTTGGCTCAATTTCTGATAGTAATAAAACACAACAAGGATAAAATTGGCTCAAAATCCCTTCACTAGACACGCATCATCTTTATCTACAGGTGCTTATATGTAGGGAAGAAGCTTTATTCTGGACATATTTGGCTAAAAACCCTTCATTCATGAAGCGTTTAATTTCACCATAATTCTTTTTTGAGTTAAGGATCTCATGACAGTATTTGACGATGAAAATTTATAGGTGATATTATATATATACCCTGAGAGTACACAAGAAACATATATCATTGGTACCTAAAAACCAACCCATTACATATTTATGACTATTTAAAATTGAAATCTGGTCAAATTGTAACACACTGAGATTTTTGGAAATAATTTTTTTCCTTTATAAATTTATTCATATAAATATTTTGTGTCACACACAAGAAAGAGTTTAGGTTGCACTACACATAGCATTGATTATAGCTTTTAATTCTTGCAACACTAATTACATCATTCTTATCACCCAATTTGGAGTTTATATTATGTTATAGGAGCCATTGAGTTTAATCAAAACATAACATCCTATAAAAATATTATAATTTAATATGATATTTATCACATGGCTAGTGGAATCATTAATATGAATAAGATTAAGTAAATTATTAAAATATATTATTTACACATGAATGTTAATATAATTTATTGGTGAACAATTAATTATAAATAAAAATACAAACCATTTGAAAATAATGGAAATAATATTCTAAAAAAATTACATGTAGAATTATGTTTTACTTAAAGAAATTAGAACAAAAATATTTTTGTTAATTGAATTTATAAAATTTATATATTATTGATAAAATAAAAATTTTAACATTCATCTTATGTGTTTTCTAGGTAATATATTAGAATAATTCCACTTTTTCTTTTACAAACTATATTTTTCTAACAACATTTTTGTCCCATTTTTACAAACTTAATTTTTAAAAATAAATTTTTAGTTTTATAAATATTATATTTTAAAAATTAAAAAATATTTTTGAAATAATAATGTTGAAAGTTTCTTAATGTGAAATTTTGAAATTTTTTTGAAATGGTTATTTTTTGGTGAATAGTAATGAAATCTAAATTTTAATTCAAAACTGTATTTTAAATTTATATCATTGATATAGTTAAATTATACATTAATTTTTTCTAAAATTAAATATAGTTCAATAATATGGCTAATATTATAATTGTGGTCAATGGATTCATTTTCAAATTTCTTTTTAATATAAATCATTGTTAAATTTTGAACATGTTCTCTTTTTAGAACTTGCTTTCTCGTTGCTTTTGCAAGATTAATTTTAAATTATATTTTACCAAAAATTTATGTTAAATGTAGAAAATTTATTAAATCTTTTTTAATCATAATGATTTATGTTATCTAATTAGTTAATCTTAATTTTTGAAAAAATTGAATCGTGAAAATAATAAAAACTAATTACCATGATAAACGTAAAAATGGGTTTGTTGGTTGGTTAACCTAAATATTTGAGGTTTAAAATGACCTAAAACTTATTATATATATATATATATATCATGTACATATTTAGTCCCTTTAATTTATAATACTATATAATAATTTAATTTTGATCCACTTTTCATTGTGAAAACAAGGGTACAACATTTTGATTTCAAAAAATTACAAGTGTGACACTCACCTAACATATAAAAGGCCAGCCCCTCTCCTATAATCGTCAAACCATAAAATATTTTTGGTCATGAAAATAACTGACCAAATCACATACTATATTTCACCCTCTCATAATATACGACTTATTTTTTGTATAAATAAATCCTAGGAAGCCTTTTGGTTCAAACCTAAGGAGGATACCTGATGAATATGTAATGTACTACAACGAGCATCTTTATTATATTTTTACCTCAACTATAATCAATTATTATTAAGAAAAGGTGATATAATAACATAAATATCATAAAAATAATATTATGTTATTTTGTTAAGTTAATTACCAAGAAGCATATCTACGTCCAAAAAATTTATTATGAAATAATCATTCCTTTGTACGGTGGATTACCACCTCACAAACCAATATCATTCATTTCCCTATAACAACCACTCACAGTTCAGTATGATTATGGATATAATTTATATATATGATATTTATAATATATTTATACCATTGGATTTATTATTTCATATATACCTTTTTACATTTCATTTTTTAGTGGATATGATAACATCATTGGTATGTATATCATAAAACTTCCTCATAAAGCAATGTGATTCGTTTTCTCTAATGATTTACATAATAGAAAATAAAGATAATTTTAATTAACTCATGTCATATAAAATAAATTATTATAATATTTATAACATAATTAACATTATAAAATGTAAATATACCATCTTATTTCTTACCTTTTCACTCATTGAAATATGATAACGTCATTCTGGTACATGTGGAGTACTTCCTTCATGATGCGATATGACTCTAAATTTTCATTAACAAATCACATAGAAGATATATATATATATAAGTATATTTTAGTTAATAATATTCTATTAATGATATTATTATAATTATTAAATGATAAAATATTATTTACCTCATTTCCCTAGTGACTATTTTAAAATATAAATGTTAGCCATGCATATGTATGTCCTACCATTTCCATGATCGCAACATAAATCATTTCTTAAAAACAACATTTATGATTTATATTAAAAGTGTTATATATTTATCAATATTATAATTATTTGAGATTTATTATTCTGGATATGATGTATCCATGATCGAAGTTATAGGAATAAACAATTAAAAAAATCAAAACATACATAAAAAAATCAGTTGTTTCTCAAAACATGACCATAACATGGAATTATTAATAAAAAAGTAATAAAAGGTCACAAGAAAATAAAATATGATATGATTTTATATATATATATATATATAATAATAGATTAAAAAACATATATTAATTATATAAGAGGTTTGAATGTAAATGAAGAGAGTTTAGACTTATCATAAAGGTTTTCTCGGTGGACATTCATTTCTATGAGATATACATCATATTCACCGCTTATTTTTGTTTTTTGGTGTATATAATATCCATGAATTTATATTATTATTTATTTAACAAAAATTATAGATATTTAAAAATCTATATTATTCTCAATAATTAATGGTGTTTTACCCATAGATTAGAAAAGGCGAAAGGGGTTTCTATTTCAGTTTTATTTTCTATCATACACAAGTCATATTCACCACATGTTTTTTCTATATAGTGTATATAATACCCACTAATGTATTATATTACTCTTATCCTGAATATTTTTGGAGTTTAAATATAAATTTGAGTATTTCACTTTCATAGGGGTCAGTGTTCAATAGATAACATAGGAGTAAGAGACTTATGTCTAACATTTTACTTGTGTGGGACACATTCCATATTCACTACCAACTTCATTTTCTTTGTTTGTGTACTTCCCAATATTTTTTTATTATAATACCCTGAAAATGTATTTTAATTTTCAAATCAATTTTATGATATCCCTTTCACGGGGGTTACATTTCATAACATTCCAAGGTGGTAAGTTAATTTTGTCTGAATATTATTTCTTCCAAGGATATGTTCTATTATTCACATATCAACATCTATGAGTTGTATATAATACCTATTTGACATGTTATAATAGGATTTTTATGATTTTTGGTGATATTATAATTTTTTTAATTTTATTCTCTTATGGGGATTATGATTCAATGTTACAAAAGTGGTTACAGTTTAATCTTATAATCTCATCGTTTATCATAAGTGTTTTTTATTATGATTCAAATGTTGAGATATTTATATATATATATATATATATAATACCAATAATATTATTCTCAATTATTTATTTCCTGAAAATAATTTTTTCTCTCTATTTCCCTCTCTATATGTAAGAAATGTTTTAAGATAAAGTATTTAATAAAATTCATATTTTTGATCGAACCCCCTTTTCCCTATAAAACAATGTTCTCTAAAAATGTATTAAATTTTTTTATCATTCATAAAATTTTTATCCAATTGACTTTTACCCATTGTTGAATTTTTACAATATGTTTTTCAAAGGAATCAATATATAACATTTCAAAAATAACTCATGTTTGACTTTTTCAAAAAATATATAATGATTCTTTTTTAACATATACAACATGAAAGTAATTTCCCTCACTCATGACCATTATTTTATATGATGAATCATTTATATGTTTTAGGTTATTTAAAATGAAAATGATTTCAAAAATATTTATGATTTTGTTTTTGAAAGACTGATATTCATAAAAATGTTATTTTCCTTGAGAAATGGACCACGTGATCTTTCAAAATCATATTCAATATATGATCAAATCCTTTAATGCTACTAAATATTTATTTTCGATATGATCCAAGGATAACATTATTATTCTTTGTAACAATGGTTTATGTTTATGATGATAATATATTTATGAAACATATTTCTCTTCCATGTTATATTTCATGATCAATTTCTCATGAAACCCATATATATATTCAGAATCATTGATTTGATGAAATGATGAACTGATTATAAAACTTATTTATTTTACACAGGTTATGTTATGTTGAAGTGTTTATGAAACCCATTTCATTTAATTGGATATGATATGATGAATAATTAATGATCTTGTCGCACAAATATGATGGATATTAATTCTATGATGGTGGTTATGTTATAATCAAGGACGGTTGTTATGGTGTTACCAATGACTAGTGGGACCTATATATCCGTCCAATGCATTTTGTAATTATTTATATATCATAAGATATATAGGAATTGAATGGGAAGTGAACAAGATTCAGTAAGGAGATTTTTCTATTACGATTGACATGGGAGTAAATATTAACTACAATTATGGTTTTGGGAGTGAACCCATTACACAATGAGGAATGGGTTGCCACTAGGGATGGAGGTGTTTCCTTCCCAATAGTTGTATCTTCCCATGGAGTTCTCTAATATGTTTTAGAAATAATCCTTTATTGTTAAGAAAATTATATTCTATGCTTATTTGTATGACATAATTCTATTTCTTATTCCAATGTTATGCTCTCCTGAATCATGTTATTTGAGTTCCATCTGATTTATGCCCTATTAACTCGCATTCTTTATGTCCCATCATAGGATAATTATCTTTCTATATGTTAGGAATGGATTTTATATGTTAATCTCAAATTCACATACCCTCATTCTCACATTATGATTACATATTTCCCTTGTTTTCCAATATTATGATCCCCCACACACCTTTTTTTATGTTTCTTTTCATTGAGGTATGAAAAAATGTAATATATATGTTATGACTATGACGGGTGCTAGAAATTAAGGACTTAGCGGGAGATTAAGTAGTTCTATGATCAACATGTTTTTTATGTTTCCATGTTTCCAAATTAAATATAACTTTATGTTCATAAAGCATGTGTTTGAACAATTTATTGAACATTCATCTAAAAATATGTAATATCTATGATTTTAAATCGTGGGGTGCTATATATAGTACCTCTTTTAGTAAATTAATGTTGGTTGGGTGAAACCTATAATTTATGACCACCACGTGACTCATAATGCTTCCTATTTCCTTTAAAGTGACCCAGATAACCTCAATTTGGAGGAAAACAAACTCCCATCAATGATGAAATTCCATTAAGGACATGAACACCCATCAATGAGTTATCATGAACTTAATAATATGATGTGAGCTTAAATAAGAAAACCTATGATAATTAATGAGTTCAAATACCCATCTAAAATCTTAATGCCTTCAGATTATCAATAATCATTACTTTTATAGGAAACAGAACAAACTTTGTAATGCAGTTTGTACACCTTGTTATAGTTTTGTCACGCATCTAGATGTTTAGAAACTAAATGGATTTCAATATGAAATTAATTCTTGATTTAAATAATTTCTAAGAAGACCGGTAATTTATTTAAACACTAAACCCTTTTGACTCTTCACCATCACTATCGAATCCCACCATAACCTGCAAGGCCCATCAGGCTATAAGGTATCATATTTCACTATTACAAATTCTGACATTTCTAAGAACTCAAAAAGTATCTGAATAATTTTCAACCAATCCTTAATAACTTGAGTATTATTTTAACATTTGAAATATAGTGGTTTCTAGTAAATACACTCTTGATCATGATCTCTAAATTATTCTTTTTTATATTCCACTACAGAATCTTGAATGGGAAAGGGTTTGAATACCTATCCGAGAGTATGGACGGAATACACCACAATCACAATATGATTCTGATATATTGGAGGATACCCTGACTATGGTTCACCAGAATCTTCCTCTTATAGCCTATTCAAATGAAATCTAAATGAAATGATTCTAAACAACATCAATAGAATACATTGGAACATTAACAACGATAATCATATCATCAATTCAAACACTGAATACATAAATATTAATTCCATTAAGTGGAAATAATTATTGGGAATTAAATATATTGAAAAAAAAAGTATGGAAAATACTATAAATTAGATCAAATAAATCCTGAATGAAAATTTCCCCTTATACTCATGTTAACTTAAGGATTGTTATGATGAGATCTAGAAAGACACTCAGTCATAAATACCTCCTATTTCCCTTCATTGCTAACTCATATATACCAAGACATCCTATACTTCATAATTTAATCAAGGAATGTTGAAAAAAATGCAACTATGACATGATTTGTTTTCAGGAACCAGACTATATACCCTTGTACACTAATACCCGAACTTGCTCTGACAAATATTTAATTGTGTTCTTGAACGACACGGGTTAGTGAATAGAACATGGAATCATATAAATATCAAGTGGGAACAATGTTTCCATTTTAAAAAGGATTTTAAAGAGTTAATGTTTGTATGGGTAACACTCAAATGGGAGAATTTACTAGAATCAAACTGGTAAAATTTAACTAAAATTGTGCATCATCAAGGTACATCACTTCTAAAATTTAAAAACTCAAAACAAAAACATATAAAATGTGGATAACACATCAACTATCCACCTTCATCACCATGGGTCAGGATTATTGAGAACAACCACCCCCATAAGTGTAACATTCCATTTTCATGGATCTTTCATAAGATCATCTATATATTCCTAACAGGGAATGTAGTGTGTGAGTTAACGTCCATAGAGGGTATCACAAAGTGTTTCATAATCAATTGAACATAAATAAAAATTTTATACATTTAATTTATATAAAATAGTGAATGGAAATTGATTTACATATTTTCAAAAAAAAATATTTTATAACAATTATGAATGGAATAAATAATAGAATAGTCTCAAAAGTGAATATTATATAAAACTATTGTGTAATGTATTTTCCGTGATTAAAATATTTCAATAATCAATGGAATGATGTCATAAAATAAAAATTCATCAAATCTCCATGTACTATGCTATATGGTACAATAGTCTCTAGAAATAGGATACACACACTACTCAATAAGTGATCTCTACTCAATGTGTTCACACGACTGTTGCCTAGGGGTTCTGGGACACAACAAAAAATTGGGGAATTAATGCCATAGTTTGTTTATATGAGTGTTTTCATCTTCAATCCATTACATGGTGTAATATCTTATAATTATTTTCCTAATATCCAACTAATTATCTAGGTTCACATGTTCATCAATCAATAAATCAATCAATCATGGTAATATAAATCATTTATAATCAATTAAAAATAAAAAATTTATATTTTAGTTTTCAACATGCCTTTCCCATTTCAAAACCAAAACCTATATTCTCATCAATTCATGACTTTTGAATTAATATTTCAATTTATGCCATTTTCCTTAAGGTTAGTAATCAAATAATATCATTAAATAAATTTCTACATAAAGCAAAAAAAATTCTCAAATACACCCAACAAATTCTATTCCATTGATATTAGGGGTATTTCAAATTTTCCATTACATAATGAAAATTAAACATAATTAATATCAAATATATGTTTTCAAATTAAGTAAAAACAAATCTTAAAACAATAAATGAAATTATTTTTTCAATTATGTGTCAAAATCATACAAAACCACCTACCATTAATCATTGATCAAATATACACAAACCCTTAAAGGGCATAAAAATGAAGAATGAAGGTTTCTAAGATCAATAAAGACTTTTAGGTTGCAAACCATTAATAATAAACAATTACTCAATTGTAAATCAAGAGGTTATACCATTGTAAATGAATAATAGTGGGAGGAAGGATAAACCAAAAGCGTGGAAACTCACCAGTGACCAAATGAAAAAATTAGACATCTTAAAGAATTAAAGTTTCTCACTTCACATTAAAGGATGTGTATGGTTCTCGAGAGGATTTTGTAGAATTCCAAAAGAATCAAGTAGGATACAAACATAAACCTATTGAGAGTGGGGGGATTTATATCAAAAAAATTGATTTATGACAATAAAACCATTTTATGATGTAAAACATACCTCCTTACAAATACTCTGAAAAAGGTTTTGCCTCATGTTAAAAATAATTAATGATGAATTTACAGTTTTATATCACTCTATATGATGTCAACCATTTTACTCCATAAACAATCCCTGACCTATGGACAATAAATATTTAATCTCATAAACTAACGATTTGTGGTTTAAATTCCTTATGTAGTCTACCACAAATAGTTTCCCCTTGCAGATCCACACAAAAAGATTCCAACTCAACCTAGTCCAAGATAAGACACTCTAAAACCATTGACACATTTATACCTAAACTCTACTAATGAATACAACCATACATCCCCAATCAATAGATCATTTCCACTAATAAATACAGTTGATCCTCGATCAAACAATTATTTCTTGGGAATGATAAGAGGTAAAAACAATTAAAATAGAGTCTAATTGAATATGATATAACATTATTGGTGTACCTGTATCAATTTCTATTAATTATAAAATTATGAACCAAAATTCCAACATTTCTAAGTTCTAGATTAAGAAAAAATAATTTCATAATATTTCATAGGATCTAAAAAGATATGTATCATCTTTTGATTTTTCAAAAGTTCAAATCCATTTAGGTATACAATAAGTTACTATGTTATCTTCTCCTTCTTGTCAAAATTGATTAGACTCAAAAAATCTCATGATATTTTTCATGAATGAATTACCAAACAACTGAGAAGGTACCACCTCCTATACTAAATTATTTAGAGGTGTATAAATATCTTACTATCTCAAGATATAAAAAATAAAATTCATATATTTTTACACAAAGGGTTTCCCATCCATTAATTTATATCACGTCCTTCACCAAAGAGTCATGCTTTTAAAACAAAGATTTCTAAATCATTACTTCCATTATTGAAATTCATCATGATATGTAATTGGAGGAATCCATTCATCTTTATTCATATAAAGGAAGGATAAGATGAGAAAAAAATCAGATGGAGAGTATATAAAGGTTTGAGATGAATTTGTACATGAAAAGCTAGTGAAAATGAGATATCCCGTTGGTCCAATATTTTGGCATCATGAGATAGAAATTTAATCATCATTTAACAGGACTACAAAGAAATAATACATAATCAAGATAAATGGATGAAAAAAATAATTAAATTGAGAATACTTTATGAACTCTTTTTAGGGGTCCAATGCTTTTGTGTATCTGGTCATCAATTACTTGTTATAACTAGATGGGAACCACTCCATTATAGCCTCTTATTTTATTGCATTTACCCTATTTCAAAGAGGCTATTCATCATCTTTGATATTCCCTATCATCTTATGGAGTATCCAATCCTAAAGATCCCACGGTGGAATTTTCCTATTCAAAAGGTGTCCCCCAAGTGCTCTCTCTAATGGTGAAATTACTTATGGAAGCAACAAATCACCTCAATTGGAAGCAGGTCACAAGGTTTAGTCTGTAAAATTCATTGATTAACCTATTCAAGAATCATTTTAGATCCTTGGGATATTTTTACCTGCCCAAGTTGTTAGAATGGAATGGAATGGACTTTTTCATTTTCAAGGATACTAATGAATATTTATTGATGTCATGGTTTTCATTCCCTAGATCCATCATGAATTTGGGATTTCATCTGGTTTTTTTGTCATTAGATACCCATTTTAGACAAGATCCCTCAAGAGTGGCAATTTTTATCTCATTACATGGATTACCCTTCTTGCTTTTGAATGTTTCCTTCTCGTGAGGGATCTATAACTCTTTGAGAATATTCTTCTAAATTGGTGAATAAAAACTCTCACTCGAATAAGTAGTGGTGTCATGAATCTACTTCTATATGTACCATATAAATCCACTATTATGGATGATCCTTCTCTGAGTGGATGAAATACATGAATGGGCCCAATCTTTGATTTATCCCTCATTACCAAAGTTCTATTTAGTAAGTCAACTCTAAGTGAATTACTTCGGTATGTTCAATATGAATCGTATGAAATCCTTAAACCTATATGATGGAGATCATGTTTCATGATAGATATATGAGATTTTCGAATCCTAGCATTTCACATCTGATCTGATCATACGAGGGAGATTGTTAATAGAGATTTGTTTGGTCTTCTTCAAACTTTTACAAAGTGACTAGCTCGACCAGCATGGTTACTTTGAAACCTTATGATGGTAGACATATTTTCATGTATTTGATACTATATAGATAGAAAACCAATTTTTTTGTTTCCTCCTCCATCAAGACCCAGATCAGGATCCTCTTCAAGCTACCACTGGTAATAGTGAATTATCACATGTGTGGATGGTTCAAGCTAGAGTGCTTTTCTAATGGTTTTTCATGAGGTCCCATTAATAATTTAATCAGGTACATGGCCACCATATTATTCCATGGGAAATATCAATGTCTTCCTTACTACTTTTAAATGGTTATATCTAACTTCTTTAGTTCATTATAGCATGCTTTAGATGACTTATCATTTGAGTAATTTGTCATCTCCCCCCATTTAGTGGTGTCTGTACCAGGTCCCATGCTAAACATATCTAGAGATCCTCTTTAATTTAAACTGTAGGATCATCAATGCTTCAATCCAAAACCAAGCACTCTTTCCTCCAAGATATTTCTTTCCATTTGGAATACATGTTCATTGAGTGTATGGGTGAAGACATATACACTCTTATGTGAAATCCGATGTTCTAAATCAACTATAGTGGTTGTTCATGAACCTAAAAAACATTTTTCTATGATTAGTAATTTCCCCTGGAGACTTGGACTCCATGGGATTTTTCATGGTGAACCAATCAACCATTACATATGGGTATTTTAGAGAAGTGGTATTTTGGTATCATTATTAGGTGCATCTAATAAACATTTATATTAGAATATCTCATAAGGAAATATTGGGATTTCCTTCTCGATTTTCTATTCATAATTTAAGTATTGAGAAAGGGAAGATTAGTGTCATGGTTTGGATAGCTTTTTGATGAGGAATTATGCATAGATTGTTTTGTGATACTTTATTTTCATCATTGATCTATCATAGAATAAGTGTGGTGGGGTGTACCCCCCAATATATTGGTAGGATTTTTCATCTATCACTTTTTGTAAAGGTATTCAAGACTTGTGTTTTCTAGGAAAAATTTACACGGTGTAACTATGAAAAGGGTAATCATTGCACAAAGTATATATTATAACGATTCTTTGGTAATATTCAGTAAATTTAATCCTTTTCAAACACAAGGGTTGAGATTCTCATGTGATCTCTTTTAGGTATGGCCCCCAAATAATGAATCTATATAAATGATCAGTGGAGAATAACCATTTTTACTATTATAATCACTAGCTATCAGATTCTAGTTTTTTTATCACAGTTTTGGCATCCTGGAAGAATCCTAGGCCCATGAGAAGATTGATGGGTCTTGAAAATATGATATTGATACTCAAAGGTGATCTACATATAATGAATATTAACATGCCTAACCATTTTATCATCCTGAACGAAATTAATGGAAAAATAAAATTCATTTTTGGGTATTTGGGATATAATAGTGATGAAGTGAACATTTTTTAACTTTTATATAAGAAAAATAAGTTAGCTGAGTTGATTCTGGAATAAGAAAGAATCACCTGAGTGTGGTTTAGAGTGAATTATATCAGGAATGGGGATAATAATACAACATTCCTCCAATAGTGTTTCAATGAAAGAAAGTGATCCAGTTTCTCTAATATTTAACAAGAATATGGGTATTTGACTATGATTGTAGAGTTCATAAGAGGTATGGATAATGAATATTTTAAAATGTTTTCATCCAACCCGAATCCCCACATATAGGAAGGATTACCCTGTGCAAAAACTGACTCATTCGACGACAATCTATGCACGATTTCTAATGATATAAATAATATTTCTCAAAACATGCCTATGGAACCAAAGATATGGGAGGTATTTTGGTCTCTTAATTCAAGGATTTATTCTGAACATCATGGATTACTGGGAAATGTTTTCATGAATTTCTAGAAGATTGTGAAATTTCAGGTGATTATGGCCACTAAGGACTTCCTTAGTGGTGGGATCTTTCCTCGAGATGAATGTGTGTCTTCTTTGGTCCTCATTCTAAAGGTGAAGTATCGTTCCTCACATAATATTATATTCCAATAAACATGTGTAACATACCGTAAAAGGATCTTCAAATCATCATCACCATAAGACTCACATTTCATCTACCTTAATAGGTCATGGAGAATCATCAATGATTTATCAAGGGATGATCAACAATGATCGCCATAACCATGGTTCATGAAGTGGTTGGGGATATAAAAATATTCACATGGTCCAAAAAACGTGGATAGGGATTATATTCACATATACATTGATAAAATGCAGTTTATTTTCATCAACAATGTGTTTAATAGAATCAACATCCCCATATGTGTAGTTTGTCTATTCCTTAGATAATTTATCTCAACATGGCTAGAAGTTTCCTCCATAGGGATAATGTATGGGTTCTTTAAATACAATCGTGGACCAAGGACTGGAGATCCCATATTTCACTGTCTGATTATACTTGTTTATGACAATTAATTGACATATGGATAAAAAAATCTCAATACAAACATTCATCCATACCACAGTGATGAAGTGAAATTTTTTTGAACTTGTCTAGAATGTCTTGGGAGAGTTATTAGGCAGGGATATCGTGGCATCAATCAAGATAGTTTTCTTCAATCATGTTTTATCGATACAAATAATATTAATCATAAATGTAAGGTGAGAGTGTTACTCATGGGGGAGGGATATTGGAGAATCTGTAGTGTGAAAATTTAATACTTCCATAACGACATTCCTAGTTTGTTGCTGGGAATGGTGGTTAATTCAAGAATCCTACTGGAAGACCAAGTCACATGTTTCTTAGGATGGGAATGTTAATACACTTTGAGAATGATCATTGCTAAAAATTTCATATATGATCCTTCTCAAAATTATAGTAGGCACGTGATATGGGTGTGGTGGAGAGCCTCAACAAATGAGTATATAGTCAATGTGGATGGAATTTATATTGTTTTTTTCATGCGGGAGGGGGTTCATGGCTGTCAAATATTAGTGAATTTTTCTTTTAGTGATGTCTATAGTCATGGGGAATCTCGTATTTGGAGGCATGATCAAAGTTGAAGGGTATTAAGTTGTGTTATTCACCCAACATCAAGATGGAGTTAGTGTAAATGGTCTTGAATACTATCCATGGATCACTGTAAGAGAATATTTATATTATTTGGTCCATCACATACCTCATTCTCAAATGAAAATGTCTTCTTTATTCACAAATGGCGATATGGAAGTTGCAATCTTACCTAAGTGGTAAAGGTTCCCAATATACTTTTCATGAGAGAAGTATGTTTTTTGATTTCCATTCCTCTTGCGTGGATAATGAGGGTCATTATTTATTATTTTCCATCTTGATATCTCTTCCACATGTATCTAGTAGTCTTACTTGTGTGGATAAACTCCTTCATATCTATTTGATACCACCATTGCATTGTTCTTCCATGGGCTCTGGTCTCCATGATATAAAAATTTCAAATATGGATAGATGGATGGCTAGCCATAACATATAGTAAACTACTAATCATTCTTATAATTGTTATTACTTAACTAATTTTCTAGATTCATCAACATCAATGGATCTTCATGTTTTTATATGAGTATAATACTTCAATTATTGTTGTATAAAATTGACTAAAAAATCATTTATATTATTATGATGGGATAAAAATCATCCTATTGGTTTTTGAGAAAATTTAAATAAATGGAAAAAGTTTTATTCACCCATTATGAACAATTCAAAACAAGAAGGAATCATTAAGATATTTTATAGTTGATCCGAATATAATGCAATTGACATAAATTTAAAAAATTATGGTATCCTTAAAAACATCCCTAATGAAACCAGTTTGATCTGAAACAACATTAACAAATTTTCTTTTTAACAAAAATATGGTTAGTCCACTGAACCAGTGTTTACGTTTTTATTTATTTCCATAAAGTTCCTTAGTATAAAATATTGATCTATAGGTTTCTTTTTTTCAAAAATAGATTATTTTTTTAAGTAAAATTCATCTTGTACATATCCATTATGCTATGAATAATTCCAATCTATGTAATATAGGTTGAATTTAATATTATATGTAGTTTTTAGAAGTATATGAATACCTTTCACTCTATTTATGGGTGCATATTCATCTTCATATTATAACAATTTATGTTTATTATAATCCTATTCAATAAGTCAATAATTATTTTTATCAATAACTCTATTTTCCTTTCAATTATTTAGGAAAAACCATTTTACACACTTTATCAAAAAATATATAGGATGTTCAATAAATGTTTAAACATTATTCCTTTTAATATAATTTAGTTTATCCTTAATTTATTTTCTCCAAAAATTATCTCCTAAAGCCTCCATATGAGCCTTTTTTTGAAATGTGAAAAAAACAAAAAATGTTCAAATTTTTCTTTTAATGATCTTATAGATTTAAAATATTATACTACATCATAGATGATATTATCCCTAAAATGATTTATAAATATTTTCTGATTCCCTAGGTTAATAAAATTATATTCCTAAACAATAGTTTGATTCTATTCTTTAGATAAAATGTCAAAAATTATTTATTTGGATGTTTTCTCATAAGAATAATTTTCCAACATTGTTTGAAAAATAGTTTTAAAAATTACATTTGAAGATGTGATTTGATATTGTCTGAAAACAAAATAGAAAATTTCATCACATTTGACATGTATTATTTCCTTCATATTAATTATATACTTATTGAAAATACTATAACCTTACAAGTTGTATAATAGACTATATATATAATCCTTCACCATATTTTTTAACAAATTTTTAAAAATTAATAATTTTTTTTCAGAATGAATTACATAAATCTAAAAACGATGATGTAAGAATGTTTTGGATTTAATCAAATATATAACTCTTAAAGTTTTTATTAATAAAAGCTCTAAATAAAAAAATGTTTATACTGTGGAGGGAAATAGTAACTTTATTAGCCCAAGAAATTTTAACAATTCAGTACTCACTAAACATAGTTTCAGTAATCTTTTCAAGAACACTATTTTTCATTCCAATGCACCATTTTTCTGATGTGTTCAAGGAGTTTAAATGTTATGCATTATACATTTTTTACTAAAAAAAATTCAAATACAGAATCCAAAAAATTCTCACCATGGAATATATGAATAGTTAATAAAGGTATATTTAAATATTTTTAAACACATGAGAGATATTTGTTAAAATAGAAAAAGTATTCAAACTTCTTCTCTTGAAAATACAGTTGTGTTTACTGAGTGTAGTTATCAACTAAAATATATACATTGTATTTTCCACTAATAAATCCATTTATTTTAGGGAAAAATATATCCATGTTCACTAAAAGTAATGAATTTGAAGTGTAAAATTATCTAATTGATATAAAACATTACTCATTTTTCATTACAATTTGTTCAGGATCAAATAATTTGAAGATATTAAACCAAAACTATGATAGATCTCTAACAAGTAGATCATTATAATGTTATGATAATTTTCTAAAAATATAGTTTCTTAAACATCTATTCTATTCCCTGGATTGATCTTTCATAGTAATAATACGTGTTATATCTTGGCTTCTAATGTATTCTTTATTAAGTATGAGATCCTTCTCATAGAAATCAATAGTAATAATAATTTTTAGTTGAGAATTTTGAACATTAATTTTCTTATTGATAAATTTAACAAGGTATCTTGTATCACATAATTGAATTATTCCAATGACGATGTTATTAAAGAATATAATAAATAAAAAAATTTAATTTAGATATTTTTATGAAGAAAAAGGTCACATATTCATTAGATTCATAATTGAAAATAATCACCAAAAGTGACATTAATACTTTTCACCTTTATAATCATCTGGAAAAATTTCTTTT
The DNA here is from genome assembly GCA_963277665.1 of Viscum album. NCBI lineage: Eukaryota > Viridiplantae > Streptophyta > Magnoliopsida > Santalales > Viscaceae > Viscum > Viscum album. The sequence continues at coordinate 160,270,354 of OY728135.1, read as the reverse complement.
TTCCTAAATTTTAATGGGACAAAATCACTATCCATGTAACAAATATATTTTTTTTTCATAAACTTATTATTTTCTAAAAAAATAAACATTTATATTTTGGTACAAAAAAGATTGGATAAAAAAATTAATAAAAATAGAGGTTTTGGAATATAAATTTTTCTAATAATTTTTTATTAAACTAATACTAGTTCCCTATAGATACAGTCTCTATAAAATCCAAAATATTGAATTCTATTTTAGTAACATTTGATCTTTATGTTTCCATGACATTGACATTTCAAGAAAAAGGGGGGTGCTTTTAGGGAAAAAATAGTTTTCAAAATGTGATTATGTTTTAGTAAACCTAATACCAGATATAATTATTTGTGGTCTAATTTTTCTTTACATGTTATCAAAATTATCCATTCTAGATTTAATTTTTTATGGAAATTTTTTAAATTTATATATTTAAACATTTATGTTTTCATCTAGATCATTATCATCATTATTTGTTTTTAAATATTAATATTTTAAGATATCATAAATTATTATAGTGCATAGAAATTTTTTAATTTTATTTAATAATATTTTCTTTATAATCATTAATTTTTTTGAAATATTACAATTTTGATTTTCAAATAAATTATAAAAATGAGAAACTACGTCAAATATTGTGAAAATATCCACATCATCATATGATGTAGAATTTATTTAATTATATGAAGTATAAATTTCATTATCTGGGTCAATGTAATATTCATTTAAAGTAAAACATTTTAAGGAATTCATAAAAAAAAATCTAGGAATTATTCGTTTTTCATTAGAATTCAAATATAAAATCCCAAATATTCTTTGTTATTAGAATTTTAATTAAAAGATTTATCTGAGGAACTATATCCAAAAATAGTACTCATGGTGTTTGTATGTTTCTTATTTTTCATTCATTTACAGTTATAGTTCTTTTAATAACGTCTCTATTTTTTTCAATTCTCTTATGTCTTAGAAATCCTAGTTTCATATAACCATACATTAATCACTCATAACTAACCATTTAAAAATCATATTTCATATCAATTCTTTCCATATGATTTTTATTGTACCGATAACTAAAATATATATTTATTTATATTTTATTCATTTATTTGAATGATATGAGAGTTTTTTTAACTATATTATAATGAACATATTTCTACCCCAACCATAAATCTATTCTTTGTAGAATATATAGAAACATTATCAGATGAACAATTTTTGTCAGAAGCATTCGATGTAGAAGCAGTTGCTACACAGTTTTTCTTTTTCTCCTTCTCAGCATATCATTACAATCATCCTATACATTGCATAAGTATTCCAATTTGTTCATAACATTATGTGTAATGACCCATAATATTCAAGGAAATTTTTTTCTTAATTTTCGTTGGAATTTTACAAAAGCGCAGTTTCTGACGGCACCTGATTCCGAGACCCGGTGTGCCCGGAATCATTTTCTGAAGTTTGGCTCGGGTACGTTCAGTGAATGGACGAGCGGGTTTTTCTAACTTTTGAACCGGTGCCCGGAATCGAATTCTGAGGGCACCGGTGAAATCGCAGCGCCGGTATTTTCTTAGAAACGCCTCTTCCGGAGTTTCATTTGCTCGGATGTTGTTTTTAATTTTTGGGCTTAAAGTTTAAAAATAAAATAATTTATTCGACAACTTTATTTTATTTCACTTGAAGCCACTTAAAAGCCACTTAAACTGAGTTAAAACGGATAGGATGCTATCCAGAAATATCCTACCCCCTTGGTAGGATATTTTTGAGGTGGGGCCCGCACGAGCCCCGCCGTTTCTTTCCGCTAAGTAACGCACCCGTGAAAACCAGTCATTATGAAAGTCAACTAACGCGTTTTCTTAAATTCTTAACAGACCATTTAATTGGGTTGTTTATTTCGTAAATTAAATGAGTTGTTTCTTTCGTTGAATTAATTCAACGAATTGATGGGTCGTTACTTACCCTTTTTTGTTGGTTGGAATAATAATAAAATAAGACCAACCAGTCTTTTTTGGAGGATTACTCGTTGAGAGAGGATCCTTGAACCTTCATCCTTCTTCGCGAAGAACGCGAAGAACGCGAAGAACACTGAACCCGGAAAATCGACGACGCGACGCCGTGATCCGCGACGCCGACGTTCCCTTCCTGAAACGTTCTTCTGCGATGTCTCTTCCTCCGCGACGGATCTTCGATCGGCTGCTTGAGGTAAGAGTCTCGGATCTTCATTGTTTATCTCCTTTGTGGTTTTTACCAAAACAGGGATTTAATTAATTAAATTAAATCTGCTGTTTCATGGTCCGTTGAGTTCACCGACTCAACGTCGTGTTCCGTGACGACGCGACGCCCTTCCGCGACGACGCGACGATCTCCACCTTCCGCGACGAGCAATTCCACAAAGAACGCTCACGCACGACGACTACGAAGTAGGGGTTTTATTTCTTAGAAATGCCTCTTTTTCCCATGTCGTTTCCGTTCAAATTGAGAAACCCATTTTATAAAACAATTTTATTTCATTAAAAATTGTTTTCGGATATGCATTCATGTGTTGAACTTTACTCCTCCTGGTGTTTATCTCTAACGCGAAGGGTGTGGGCCAAACGAACACGGCCCGATGACCCCCCACCGTTCTTCGTTTTTATGCGGATTTGGCGGGCGACGACGGAACGTGCCGCAACGGAAGTTTGATGATCCGGCAGTGAAGAATGAGTCCCGGGAGGAGCATCGGCGCAAACGGGAACAAAATCGGACCACCGGAGCGATCCCTGTGGCCCGCGGAACCCGCCGGCGGTGCGGGTCGCTGGCGCGGCGGCGCCGGCAGCCGGGAGCGTCGGCGCCCCGGCGTGCCGCCGGACAGGCCGCCGCGGCTGAAGCCGCGGCGGCGGCGGCCCCCGCAGCCGTGCGGGTCCGGTGCACACGGACGCGACAAAGCCGCGTCCTTGACTCAGCGCGGCCCCACGTGGGGGGCCGCGGTACCATTAGGCCGCGGGGGCAGCGCCCCGCGGCGCCCCAGCCATTCGGCCGCTCGGCCAAACCGAACCAGGCCGCTCCGACCGGCCGGGCCGCGCACTGTCCGGACCGGACCGGGTCGGGTCGACCCAGTACGGCCGACCCCGGGGGGGAGGGGGGGTCGGCCGGGTCGGCCCGGGCCCGGACCCCCCGTCTTCGGGCGGTTTTCGTTCAAATGCTCATAACTTGAGCTTCGGGCCTCCGAACGACGCTCTGTCAGCGGCAACGCGATCCTTGGATCGAGAGGGTCGTTTTGGTATACTATACTCAAGGTGCACCTTCCTTTTCGAGAGCCTACGTGGTTAAAACTCTGTAGTTAAGCGTGCTTGGCCTAGAGCAGTGATCAGGATGGGTGACCTCCTAGAAAGTTTCCCAGGGTGGGTGTGAGACGGAAAGGCCAATAACTAACAGACCGCGCGTCCGATTGACGCATCATCTGTTTCGTTGAATTCCTCTTGATGAGACGGATCTTTTGGAATACTCCGTCCGAGGTTTGGATGCAGGTGGAGTACGGTCGGGTTGGTTTTGCCTTAAAAACCAACCGGGCGTCCGCTTGACGCGTCGTCTGTGACGTTGAGTTCCTGTTGACGATACGGAACTTTCGGATACATCAACTTCGGACTTTGTGACAGTTGATGTATCGGCCTCTCGGCTCATGGAGCGGACCCTCCCGAATGAGCTTGCTGTGTGTGGGAACCCTAGAGCTGGCTGCGACTGCTACTTCGACAGCGACGACTGTGCAGAGATCCTCAGTGGACTACAGCGAAGACTTTTCAGGAATCCTTAGTGGAATGCGACGATGAAGACAGCTGGTCTTGTATCCTATGTGGGTTCTAGCTGTGCTGATCTTGTATCCTATATGGGTCCCAACTTAGATGATTCAATACTGGTCTCGTATCCTATGTGGGTCCCAGTATAGATGAATCGATGAAGACAGCTGGTCTTGTATCTAATGTGGGTCCTAGCTGTGCTGGTCTTGTATCCTATGTGGGTCCCAGCTTAGATGATTCAATACTGGTCTTGTATCCTATGTGGTTCCCAGTATAGAAGAATCGATGAAGACAGCTAGTCTTGTATCCTATGTGGGTCCTAGCTGTGCTGGTCTTGTATCCTATCTGGGTCACAGCTTAGATGATTCAATACTGGTCTTGTATCCTATGTGGGTCCCAGTATAGATGAATCTATGAAGACCGCTGGTCTTGTATCCTATGTGGGTCCTAGCTGTACTGTTCTTGTATCCTATGTGGGTCCCAGCTTAGATGATTCAATACTGGTCTTGTATCCTATGTGGGTACCAGTATAGATGAATCAATGAAGACAGCTGGTCTTGTATCCTATGTGGGTCCTAGCTTTGATGATTCAGTGCTGGCCTTGTATCCTATGTGGGTCCCAGCTTAGATGATTCAGTATCTATATCTGATCATCTTTATCGTCATTTGAAGAAGTATACCTGCATGAGCTGAATGTTGTGTTACTCTCCTTTGTGGATTGTGTTGAGCTATCCTGTGTGGATTTACTGTTTACTCTCCTTTGTGGATTGTGTTGAGCTATCCTGTGTGGATTTACTGTTTACTCTCCTTTGTGGATTGTGTTGAGCTATCCTGTGTGGATTTACTGTTTACTCTCCTTTGTGGATTGTGTTGATCTATCCTGTGTGGATTTACTGTTTACTCTCCTTTGTGGATTGTGTTGAGCTATTCTGTGGGGATTTCCTGTTTACTCTCCTTTGTGGATTGTGTTGAGCTATCCTGTGTGGGTATGCGTTTGCTTTCTGGTGTGGACTGGGTTGTGCTTGGGCTCGGACGTTGGAGCCGAACGGGAATTGATGACTTAGGTATATGTATGGGCATATACCTAAGATGTTCCAGATGTTACTTCGTGATTGTATCTTTCCTTTTTGGTTTATCCTTTGTGTATTTCGGGAGACCTTCGGGGGTCTCGGGGTCCCTACTGAGTAGCTTATACTCACCCCTGCATGGGCTATGCCCGCACTACGTTGTGTTGGTTGCAGACGACGGACAGCGCTGATCGTGGTGGAGGATTACGGAGCTGGACGGTACCTGGAGGTGAACCACTGGGCAGGATGTACTCGGAGCGGTCAGGTGGACCCGAGGAGCAGTGGAGGCTATCTGTACCCACCCTTCAGGTGGGACTTCCAGAGGACGGCTCGACGCTGCGGCATTTCCTTTCAGTTGTTGTTTTTCCTTTCAGTTGTACTTTACAGTTGGGCTTGTATTTCCGACCCCTTTTACTTTCAGCACAGCTCGTACAGTTTTTACTTAGTGTTTACTTTTCCGCTTTTTTACTCTGTGGTGCTTGTTTACTTTTCAAAGGCAATGCCTTCCCTCTTTTGTTGGGATTTACGCCTTGGTACTAGTCGCCAGCCCCTGGCCTATGGAAGGCAGGCTTGGGGTAGTCACGACATGGGCCCGAGGATGGGTTGTGACATTATGATTTAAAAAGTGCATAGTATTTTCAAGAGATATCCTATTTGATCCCCTTTCACCAAGAATAATCTCAAAAAAACATGCAACTAAATTTTCATCTATCATATCCCTCTATCAAAATGAATTTAAGCTATTTAAAATTGTCACATTTCACTATTGAATCTATGAGACAGGTTCTCTAGGTGGAAAATAAAAAAATGATAAGAATCATTGGGAATATATATTGTAGTTAAATGATTTTATTTTCCCCAAGGTATGTAGATTATAACATTTTAAAAATTCTATTTGAATCTTCACAAGAACAAATTTGGCTACATATACTTTTTCCATTGGTCTTAAAATTGTTTCTAACATGATAATTAATTTGATATCATAGATTTTATATAATTATAATGTTTGACAAATCATTGTCAAAAATTTTATATTTACCAATTGACATAAATAAATTTGAACTCATGTACTAATAATAGATGTTTTAATATGTTATTTCTAATACTCATAATCAGCACAATAAATTAATATTGGTCTTCTTGGATTGAGTATTTATATATTACAAATGTTTAATCCTAAAATATTTATACAAAATAAATACTCTTTTATACTAAAAAATTATTTTAATATTATTACTGTAAATAGAACCATTGGTATAAAATGTATCAGTTTATAAAAAATATAAACTCTACAAATGCACTGAAACTTTCTATAATAAAAAATGTAGCATAGAAAGTGTATTTAATTATCTAGAAGTGGGGAGAATTGTATTTTATGAAAAAACATACAATTTAATTAACCACAAATTAAATTTCATCAAATAAACACTTGATCTGATTAGTAAATTTATAGTTAAGAAATTTCTTCATCCAATGTTTTCAATAAATGTTTGTCTAGAAAGCATCAATACCACCTCTAAATGATGTTCATTTGATGGTGTTAATATAACTTCATTTAATTGAATTAATTATACTTTAACTTCTGGACTTTTTTTAATCAATATATGATGAAATAAAAAAAATTATATCCAATATATCAAAACATATATATATGATTTTAGAAAATAATTTCATTTGATGTGAAAAATTACGCCATCCAGAAAAACTATTTTCATGTAAAAACATACCTATAACATCAGAACTAAAAAAATGACAAAATATAAAAATTTATGGAATTTTAATATGTTTTTAAAAAAGGTTATAAGGTGTTTAAATATAATCATTTGACTCAGTAGTTTTCAATCATTATTACCAAAATAAATTACAGAATTACATAAACTCTAAACAAAAATAAAATTAAATCATATGTTCTATAAATTTGAATTAAAAAATAGTCTACGAATATATTTAATAAAAAATTTATTGGTAATAATGTAAAAATAAATTATAAGTTATTTTATAATGAAGATAGAATGAATAAATAGTTTTAGATTTAGAAAAATAGATATATTAGAGTCTCAATTATTATATTTATCCAAGTCACTCCCAATAAAAATGATGACTCAAATTTTAGTCTGATATTTAGATACATGAACTAATAAAAATATATAGGATCATGGATTTATAATTATATTTATATTTTATATTGATAAACCATTATATTCTCTAATATTTTTACTTTATAATTTAATTAATTTATAGAGGAATATATTTTTATTATTCAAATGTATTTGGAAAATGATTATGCAGTTATAAATTACTCATGGTTCATATTGGGATTACCTAATGTATTTTTCTTATTTCTATGTAATTTAATTTATTTTTCTTCATTTCAATGATTTTAATGACCATTTAAGTAATATATAAATTAATATTGATTTAAATATGGATGTCATAATCATGATTCTTTCCCATTAAAGTGGATATGAATAATTGAATGATGATAGTTCTAGAGTAATAAGTATTAACAAAAGATTATGTAATTAAATTAATACTTAGTACCTATATTTCGAAGTTCATTTATTATATGTTATGAGTGTCCTTGTTAGATAATCTTTTTTAATTTGAAAGAGTGCATTTTGAAATTAGTAATTTTAATTAGCATCAGTACTATTACTAGATTCTATGAATTTCCACAGAATAATACATCATAATATTTATCTAAATTTCTTTCATAGTATAATATATTTAAATTGACTTTAATTCTATAATTTATTTTCTATTATTTCACTTCTTAATTGAAAAATAATCAAATTATTTTTCTTTATTTTAAATTAAATATAAAAATAATGTAAAATATTAATCGTTTCCCTAATAGAATTTTCCAAGAACATACTAATTTACTACTATTAAAGTTATATGGGTAATCATATGAATGATATCATAAATATTAAAAAATAAGTCTCAATACATTAACTTCAGTTCTAAACCCCATCCTAACAATATAAAAACCAAATTTTTAGGTTCAATATAAAATTTTCCGTTTTTCAACATCTAATTACTCTATCTCATTGAATTATTTTTAGCTAATGAGTATTGGTTATATTAGTTTTAATTTTTCTAGTATTAATAATGGTATGTCTTGTATATGAGGTCAAAAACTAACACTAAGGATATGCTTACTTCAAATGAATAGTTTTTTGAGGAAATATAATTAGAAAAATAAATAGAAATATAAGAGTTAATTCAACTAGGATGGTGATTAAAATCGTGTTTCTTATTCACTAAAAATATAAGGGATATGGTTAAAAGATAATTTTATAAATTAAATAAAAAAATAAATCATTTCCCATTAATACCCATTCCATTATGATAATATACCACTTCTCCCCTATAACTCTCCATATCCCCCCATAGAAAACCCCATTGTGAAAGAACATGTTATAACATTGTCATCATCCTAGGCTACATAGCTACTTCCTCATGATCTCGAGGCTCTTCATCACAACACCCAAACATTCAAATATCCCCATAATTATAACCCCATAATAGATATTTATATGTGGTCTTATATTAAATTCAATGTTGTTAGATCATTATTTTTATAGTGATGAACCGATGTATGGCCTGGATTGGGCTTGTAGGCAATAAGGATGTCATTTTTGAGTCACTAGTTTCAAATCTATTATCATAAACTAGATCATAAGTTGGGTTATCTTGACATGGAGTAGAGTAGGTTGTTATGGGTAGATTATTTTCAAATTATCCTCCATCTATCATAGAATTGGATGGTGTTTCTTATCATGGAGAAATGGAGGATCATGAGTCATAATTTATAAATCATGGTTGCAGATTGTAGATAAAATGGGGGTATTGTTTTCTATAATTTTCACTTCAATCAAATGATAATAATTTCTAAAATATTTATAATGGAATTCCACTTTCATCATATGAATGACTTATTGGTTTTTTGAAAACATGATTCTTATATACTAGACACAAAAAATGGGTGTTAATTTTACATATCTATATCCTAGTTATTTTTTCTCTTGAACCAAACATATCCTATGATAATTATGCTTTTTTCATGTGAGTTTACTATCATTGAGAAAAATATTACTTTATAATCTAATTAAATTTTTAAATTTTTAAAATACTTTAAATGGAATTAAATTTTTTACTAAACAAGTAATGAGTAATCGTTCATTTATGTTTCTGTTTTTTTTTGACTAATTATAAAAAACCTATCAATCCATTTTTCCCAGACCCCCACTACATATTTTATTAATATAATTAACGTAATCCACATTTTCATTATCACCCACATCACCAACTCATCCCCCATATACACTATAAATTTTTATTCCAAATTAACCACAATATCTATTTTTTATCTATATATATCAAAATATTAATTACCTTGTTGTATGTTTGAAGGGTATCATTTTAAAGGGATAAAAATATATATTTTTTCATTTATAATTAATATTTTTATAAAAAAAAATCTTCTCTAGTCTTTGAAAAAAAATTCCTAGATGAACCACCAAAAAACATAATATCATTTTCATTAAAATTATTTTATGGTTTCTAATTAAAGTATTAATACTTTATACTAGATTAATCATCTTTATTTATTGCAATAAAAATTTTATTTTTATTCAAGAATTAATTCAAATAGTTTCGAAGACATCAATTTATTTTCTATCTTGAGATTATAATAGAAAATCATTAAATATTTATATAATGTTTTAGGTTCAACTGATTTTTTATTAAATGATTCTTTTTAAGAAAACATTATCCTTAGTGAATATTATGACATTTATATTTTTTAAAAAATTTAGAATGTTTTTTGATAAAAATTATTTAATCGTATTTTATCTTCCAGCTATACCTAATCTATTTAGCTACTGAATATATGTTCATGGTCTACATTCAGAGGGTTGAATTTTTATTAGGAACATCCTATCATAGTACTGATCAAAAATGATAAATATAATTAGAATTAGGAGATATATAATAATTTTTTTAAGAAAAATTAACATGATATATGAATAAATTGATTGTATTTAATAATCTAATTAAAATGTACGGTGTGGCTAATAATTATATTATAAACTAAGATATATTTATTTAAAATATAATAATATTTTTAAATTATAGACAAATAATTTAAACATATTGGTAAATTTACCATTTAATTTTTTAAAAACACGGAAAAATTAAAATTATTAGGGCCTCTCACATGTCTTTATAGATTTTTTTATTTTTTTAAAAACGAATCTTACACAAAAAGTACCAATTACAGAAAAATATATTGTAGTGATAGAAAAGTAACTAAAATTCCGTTCAAAAATTAAAAAAATATATTAAAATTAAAATAAATTTACAAATTTAAATAAAAATTAATTTTTTTAGTTCTATGAAAAATATTAATTGATTATTATAACATTTTAATTCATATATACACAATAAAACAAAAGTTTATTCCACTATAAAATGAAAAATGCTCAAATAATCAATTTTTTAAAAAGAATATAAAGACTAACTTGAATTTTTTATACATGTATTTTTAAATTTAATAATACAAGATATAAAAATAAGACACAAGTTTTTTTAGAAGAACATTTAAAGCAAGGGACGTTATACATGTGTCATAACATGTATAACATGAAAAATTAAATAAATTTTATAACTTATCTTCTATTATGAAAAAATAGAAAAATAAAAAAATATCTAAAAACAATATTTTAAATACTAAAATAATTGAATAAATAAATAATGTAAAATAATTAAATATGTATGTATAAAATATATTATTTAATAGAACATTCTAATGGTTGATCATCAGTACTTTTGAAAACTAAAATAATTAAATAATGAGTAATAATGATCCCTGAGATGATTTGTTTTTGGGGGAATCACATTCATTTTATTATTGATTAAATTGAAATAATTACTTATACATAACAGCAGGTCATAGGGGTGATATTTTATAATTATAAAATGGGTTGTTCTCTTCATATTTTAAATATAATAAAAATATTTAAAAATATTCTTGAAAAAATGTCCATATTTTTTAATGTATGTTTATTTATATATTTTTTATATTATTATTTTACTCGGAAAAATTAAATTTTAATATATTGAATATTATCTTGTGATATTGTATATGAGAGGTAACTATAGAGAAATGTTCAAAATCATTAATTCTTTTTAAAAAATTCATCTTCAACAATTAGAAATCGAATTGAAAGAAAATAAAATAAAATTTATTATATATGTTTCATTAATTTAATTTTCCTGAATAAAAAGAAAATAGTGTTAATTAAATATATATATATAACTGATAGTGTAGATAATTAAATTTACCAATTTATACTTATATTTGAGGTGAATTATTAAATAAGGTATTCATAAAAAAAAGTATGGATAAAAATGTTCTCATTTATTAAATAATACTTAAATGCTAGAATAAATGTGTTTGAATAACTTCTACTAGTATTTTAATCATATTATGGTTTAAATTAGATATAATTTGATGTTATACAATTAGATTCTTTTGCACATCACAACAATAATAGCAATTAAAAAGTATTAAACTTAATCAAATGTTGTTAGCTCTTTGGATGAAACATCAACAATTAGATCTATTAAAGACCATATATTCATTGAAATGATCTATAACTAGATCTTCCATAGTGATTTGATAAATATTATTTTCCGTTCTACATTTAATTATTTTAAATAGTGAGTTTTTCTTTAAAATAACTATATTAAAATGTGCTTATATAAATTTTATTCTTGAATTTCTAAACTATCTTGATCTAGTCACAAACGCCTACTCATTATTCATTGACACTATAATATTCTCTAAAATAATACCATTTCATTTTTTTCCATATTACCATGTTAGAATATATATCATGACATTTCAAGTACAACTACAATTATCATTTATTCATTATTCATCATCAAAGTCCAACATTAACTACCATAAATAAAATCTAGTCAAATAAAAAACATAAAAATATATCCTTCAATTTCATAGTTGTTATATGATAAGAATACCCCCAAATTAAGTTCATTATTTTATCAATATTGATTTAATAATATGAAATATAGTTGTATTAATATATCTATCACGTTATAAAAGTGGTCATAAATATTGAACATCACCGTATTTTGAAATAACATGGACTCTCATTCTCATATCCATAATATTACTTTACATTCCATTACTAAATAGGCATCCTATAAATTTTTTTCATATCCCAACTAATAGAGAATCCTTTTGATTCTAAAGACTCTCTCCAAATATTTATCTTTAAATTGGGGTTTTCACTGACAAATATATTATTTTCAAAAATAATGAAAGAATATATCTAAACTGGAATATGATTTATAATCAAATATAAGTCCAATGAAAAAAGGTATGAGATTAAATCTAAACCTTGATAAAATCTTCTAAAGACAATTATTTCTGTAGGTTCACCCTCTAGAGTTGTAAATTTAGTCAAACTACCTTCATACATGTATTGTATGTGTTTAATATTCACTACAATCACCCTTTCTCATTGAAGAGTTATCTCTAAAACCTCTATTGGAACATTATAATTTTTGTTTTTCAAATAAAATAAAATGATATGATCGTCTCGGGATGTTAGGGGAATATACTCCATTATAAATCTAATTAAAAAAATTATTCTTTGGTTGAATATCTTGGAATATTTCCAATTTGATTATCTGAAACATTTTTCCCATTAGGCATTTTGTTCAATCATTCAAAATGTTTTTGGTATAAATCCCAAACATGATTACTCTATAACTACTTCATCATAAAATCTATACATTAATTTAATTCACATGTGTCGAAGAGATATTGTTAATTCACAACTCCCATGAATATTTTGGTACATAAATTTTTATTTATCTAGAAAGAAAACATTACCATTTTCCATCACTATTAACATGTTATTAACCTCAAGAGAATGTTCTTTGGATCATATTTGTAATTTATTTCCTCACATATAATAAATATAATGTCTTTGTATAGTCAATATTCCCTTTTTTTATTAAGTTTATTATTAATGTAGCACACCTAAAGTTTTTAAATTGATTCTTCATTAAAAATAGTGCTTCATTCTTAGTATATAATGAGCTGAACATCATATAAATCCCTATATTTTCCCCCTCTACCTCTAAATGTTTTATAGATCTTTATATCATAATCTGTATTATTTAATTTGTGGAACACTTCCTCACATGCATTATATTTATCCTCATTTACTTCATTCTTATCATCCATATGTGAAAAATGATATAAAGCCGAATAATTTTCATTAATATATGGATTTAACTATTTATTACACTCTGGGTTCACAATAATATATTGTTTGACATTGTCATTCCAACACACTGATTCGTTTCCTTTTGAAAATAAAAATTAATACTTTTAAAATAGATGTTTCAATATTTTTATCACTTTTTGCTAACTCACCCCACACGTGGTGTCCTTGAAACATTCAATCCACTTTATTGATATGATTAGTCATAAATTCCATTATAATTAATTACTTTTGGAAGAAAACTCTAATTATTATATTCTATAACTGTATCATATTTATCTTGTAATTCATAATAGATTTTTTAAAGACTATAAATTATTTTATGTGGTTAAAACTTCATAAGGATTAAACCAACTATATTTAACAAATATTCTATCAGACCTTTTGAATATGAAATTATCAAGATTATATTTCATTAATTTGATATTATAAGTATTAATATTTTATAATAATTTCTTAAATATAAAATTCTCTACCATAATCCGAAAAAATGAATATTCTATGATAAATGTTTCGTTCATCATTTCCCATAGCTCAACCAACCCCTCCATATAAATCTATGTGATGTCTTGGATCATTTTTCAACATCCCTATTGAGGTTAACACCTATAAAATTATTTATTTTTTATATAAAAATCTAAATTAATGATTTTAAATTATCCTAAAATTGTAGAATTATATTTTAGATACAAATATACTTGAGGTTTGGAAACCCTAAATTAATTTAAACTCTCATTTCTTAAAAATATATTAAATTAATTTTTATATCCCCTAATCTCAAATCATCAACCATGTTATCTCTGAAATTATTATTGACAATAATAAGGGAATAATGTTTAGTCCTATATATACCTAATTATAATATTATTAAACATATTTTATACAATTGTTTAACCATTTTCCAACCAATTTAGTCACTTATAAACTCATGAAAATAATACATCATCTACTGAATGTATCTAAAAATTACACATATTTTAAAATTAACGTACCAATATTAAAACTAGGTGTCCTAATATTATTGTTAAAGAATACTATCCATGACCACTTTATCATTCATAATATTTGTGAAGCTCATTTCATATTTAAGACTACATACATTCATTGATATAGAAACTCTAGATTATTTTAATCCACGATTTATCAAAGATGTATACATATTTTTATAAATAAAGCTGTATTTTTATATCGATACATTCAATACTTGTCATGAAAATATTTGATGAAGTATTATATAGGTTGTTGACTACCTATGAAAACTATCCTCCTTTATCCATGATTGGGACCAATAATATAGGATTTAAGACCATCATAAGAATAATTTTGCATGGTTATAATGTGTGAAATATTAAATTCTCCACATAGTGATGTATCCTATCATTGATAACACTATAATAATGACCTTGGAGGAAAATTACATAGAAAATTGACATTATCAATGAGAATCATGGGATTCACCATAATAAAATATTATCAAATGTTATTAAAATAATAGGAATGGGGATATAATTTGATATTGGATGGAATTAGTGAGGCCAACCATACCTAAATAATTTAGTATTTTTTTGTCTTATGGTAGTTACTCATATAATATTACTTTTTGATAGTGATAATTAATTCAATTTCGTATCTAAAAATAATAGTATCATTGAGGATAAAAATAATGTAATATTATTATTTAATATTCCATTATATTTTTCTCCATAATTTAAATATTTATTTTTAATTTTTTTCACATATTTTATACCTGAAAAAGATATATAGATTTTTTCTGAATATAATAAAACTTGAGAATTATGAATTACATTCATAATAAAAACTGTTAGATATAGATTTTAATTTACATTTTTATCCACAGGAAATATGTTAAAATATGATTTCATAAAAGCATTGGATATTTTTAGTACCTAATATGGGGTAAAAGTTAAGGTGTTTTCTAGATTATTTTAATTTTTTTCAAGTATAAAAATGTATTTTATTTAACAAGTTCAATTTTTTAAAATTTCCAACACAACAGAGAACCACCAGTATATATTGAAGAGATAAAACCAATATTTTTAGGATGGTATCTCATTGGGCCAGTCGTCACATAGCCATTCAAATTGATTTTTTACTGGATTCTTCCTATTTCTGCACATTGGCTAGAATAAAGAAAAATTAGGGTTTTGTGTTTTTATGATATTAAAAACATAAATGGGAATCCAATGTGGTTAAATAGTTAACTTATATATTTCATGTATTTCTTTTATTATGAATTTCAAGGCTTTAATCTATGATATCAATGAACTATATCCTAACATATATTCTTATGGGTATTTTTTGTTCCCTTAATAATTTTTTCTGATTAGCTTATCAATTTAGAAAATAATATATCCTAGGAGTGTCAAATTAGGTAAACATTAAGGCACATTGTTGTGTACCAGGTTATGCTAAGTCAGGACCGACAGACCTTATCAGAGTCTTTACTCCTACATATGTTTGTTCCAGAACCACTTCCAATTGTAGTACCTATATAGGGATGTTTTTTATTGATAAACCACTTAATCTATACTTATAAAAAGTTTCAGATTTTTTATATACTTATTCCTATCCCTAAGTACTTCTCTAGATTTTTCTAATCTGAATCCCTAAAATAACAAATATTTTCCTTTGATACCAACTACAAATTCCCAACTCTTTATTACAAATTAATTAATGATTTTATACATGAGATTACACTTATTAGAACATAAAATATTGATATGTCCAATGTCTTTTGTGAATTTAGGTATATTTTATAACAACATTAAATAGAAAAAATATCATATTTAGTAAAACCTCCCTTAACATGCTCATACTTAAAACTACATGGGATGACATGGGAACATACATTAGAAAGGGGTGAGCTATAAAGCCTATTAAGGAAAAAAATCATGGCATAACATGAAGAGAATAACACATGTTAGAAAATAATAATATCAATGGTAAATTAAAGAAGTATGAATCATAATCATGGATAATGATAAATGAAATAATGTGGTAATGATAACATGAGAAATAGGGTAATAACTTAAAACACTAAAACATAAACATATGTCAAGGATAACTACCAAGACATCATGATGGAGAAAGTCCCATAAACGAATTAGTATCACTAAATGTACCAATATAATATATCATAGGACAACACATTAACAAATGCATTGGATTTTTATATAATTTCAAGCGCACTCATCACTTTTATTTCGTTATCACGCTTAAGTATGCCACATAAATCATACAACACGGATTCATTCATCATCAGATTTTATTCCATGGTCAAAGAGTATGGAATATATACTTTTAATTCCCAATAAAAAAATTTATATGTGTGTAATGGTGAACACCCTTGATATAAAATGGGTATCGTATTCACTACACAATTTTTATGGAATTTAAAATCATAGAAGAATTTTGGAAGCATAACGCCATAATATAAAATTTCAAAAAAATGGATTTATTAGAGAGATAGGGGTATCTCATCATTTGTAAATAAAATTATAATTAATAGAGACATTGAATTTCATATCCAAATATTAGGAATTGTAAATATAAAACATATGGTAATAAACATGAATAAAGAATATAATGTGGGGATCTCTTAATGTAGTGTGTGTCATAAAATGCTTGGGAGGAGATTAATGAGATCATGGGAAAAATATGGGAGGACTATAGAGGGGGGTTAGATTAAGGAAGTTACACAATGATTTTTTGGGAGTATACATGTGATAATTGGTGGGTTTATATGGGATATGAGTGGATATTTCTTTATTATTTCTCAAACTTAATTTTGGACTCTATAAAATAAAATAACCAAAACCACATACTATACCATGATTTTTTCCAACGGTTTCTTAAATATGGGAGTGGTTTTACTTATTTTATAATTAATGTATCCTAAATTAATTAGTTAAAACCCTTTTTTATGTGTAGGTAAGTCATTTTCTTAATGAAATGACTTTAGAACCTTCAAATATATTAACAGTTTTTGAGGATTCATATTGGATTTATAAAATTTATCAAATAAGCTTAAAATAACCTTATAATAAACAGAAAACAAATATTTAGTCATGGATACATTTTATATAATTTATTATATCACCTTTGGGTCATTATGTTGATATAATACACAAAGTATATTTATACGGTAATTAATTTTTTACCCAAAAATTTCAACTATCTCTGAAAATAATTAAAAATTAACCATTGGATAACTTCAATGTTCTGATTCCAAAAATAATATTAATTTTATCTAAATAATTATATAAATATTTGAATTTTTAATTGTAAAAAAAATAGAAATTTATGAAGAAATAATGTGTATTTTGACAATAAAACTTTTTCAACCCTTATAAAAATTACATTTGACATAATAAAAATTATATGATCATTTATATATAATAAAAAAATTCATAATAAAATTTCATTACAATATATTTTAATTCAAAAATACATTAATTCATCAAAATATGTTTCTTAATTGAATTTGAATAGTATAATAATATACAATTTGTGTTGTATTGTATCAAAATAAAATCATTTATAAATTAACAATAATTGGATGAAAATATATTCACTAAGGTATAAAAAATAATTTACATAATCATTTTAATATGTTCTTGATAAATATCCCTTTAATACTCCGACAAACACCCTTGGATTAAGTTGTGCAGTGGTGAGACTTTCATGGGGTGGTTCGGCGTACAAAGTGTGGGTCTTGATCTCGATGAGCTTGAACTTCTCCCATAAATGGTTTTCTCATGCATACATTATTTAATATTAACTTGATCTTGGTCAAGGAAAAACCCTAATTATTCTATCTCCCTTAGAAGCTCTGATAAATGGTCTTTATAGGGTGAGATCCCCCTGGTTGAGTTCATCGCGTCCTCTTTTTGTGTCAATTGGATTTGTTAAAACCCTATATATAATCTAATTTGGTGATCACAATTCAACGAATATACTATCTATAGTAATGATTCTCAATATTATCTTAAATCATATAGAATATAATAAAACCCATGAATATTATGTGTATTCTATAACCATATTACAAAATAAGAAATTTAATTAAATCACAATGGAAATTTTATTTATAACAGTTTGGGTGATAACACTATGCCTATAGAACATTGAATTTTTGTGGGATTAATTAGATTAGGAGGTTGATGTTTATAAGTGTGATGAGTGGTATTTCATGGAAAAATGTAATGAATATTTAATATTTCCATTATTTTTTGTACTCAACTAGAAATTGTAGTTCACCATTATCTTAGTAAAGCTCTATTACAATGGTTAATGCCATAATTATTAAATAATTAACTCTTTGTTTTATTTTAGTGATAACTAGATATATATGATGTCATATTTACTATACTTCATTATTTCTCCTTATATTACTATTTTTACAAAAATTAACAAACATCACCCCTTATCATATTTTGATATCTATTCTCAAAATATAAATATAAATTATAAAATTTATCCTCTAATTATGTACATTCAAAATTTATATAAATAATATACAATTTAAATAAATGTGTTCTCGGAGTATATGCCATTTAATTTCAAAAAGAATTAAAAATTCAGTAATAATTAACACCAAGACACATAATCCTATATCAAGCATATATAATCCCTATGTGTCACATGTGAAATAGAGGAACATTAATAGGGTTGCTATCCAAAATAAATCTAATAGTGATTTATAGTGACATTAACTTCTCTTATAGATGATTCCCCTTGAAACACAATTATAGAAGTCATACTTCTTTAGGGTGTAGAGAGAATCCAAGGGATTTTCCCACATTTATAAGATTTGAAAAATTAAATTCTTAGTGGATTGTCTTATTGGTTGAGACTATGATTTCTCCCTTTTATGATAATGAAATATCATCATTACCAATAGTATACCATAATTATTAAAATTACATTATAAGTACTATATCACCAAATTCCAGAATTTCGAAAGGACTTAATTCCCATCTATCAAGTAATGACCACATTTACACTTACATCTTATAAATTCATTCAAAACAAACCCATATATATTGCATCTATTTTTTAGTTCTTTCACTATGTTGATTCCAGAACATTCATTAATATTATTTTATATAATTATTTTCCTAGCCTTAATTTTACTAAAGAATATGATCTAAAA
The DNA here is from genome assembly GCA_963277665.1 of Viscum album. Classification (NCBI taxonomy): domain Eukaryota; kingdom Viridiplantae; phylum Streptophyta; class Magnoliopsida; order Santalales; family Viscaceae; genus Viscum; species Viscum album. The sequence goes on along the minus strand of OY728135.1, from coordinate 160,251,003 downwards.
TATTTCTATATTATAAAATCATTATTTATTTATTTTATATTAACTAATATTAGTTTTATTTAAAAATAATAAATTCTTTTCAAATATTTCAAGTATGTCCTTTTTTAAAAAATATACTTATATGTGACTAAAATTTTGAATGTTTTAAATTATTCCACTTATAATAATATCATACTTGAAATTGTAAATCAATATATGATAATTATAGACAATACATTATCTTTATATACTCGTGTTCCGATGTTGGCTCCCCTAGCTGATGATTCCTCCAAATAACCTTCACCTATTTAGTTACCTATTTACATTTTACATGCATTATTATAAAAATGATATGAGTTAGTTTTTCATCATATAATAATTTAGACTCTAACTAAACTTGATAAATATTTGGATCATGGGAAGGGTCTGGAATATAATTATTTTGAAATGGAATATTAAAAAACTCTTAAACATGGTTATTTTTTATGGTCATGGGTAAAGAATATTACTCTTCTTCTATACACTATAATATATCAAGTAGACCAATGTACCTTTGAATTATCTTCCCTTTATCTTAATTCTCATAACCCATTTATGTGGATATATCATCTGGGAGTCATGGTCCCCAATTAAGAATTCAAGATCATTCCTTTCATTATCTACAAACCATTTATATATACTTTTTACATCATTAATATGTTTCTAGATATGTAAAACATTCATTAAAGTCTCTCAAAATATTTAAGATCCTAATAAATTCATTTCTCCAATTCACCCCAACATGTTGATTTTTGATGTCTCTTTCCATAAAAAAACTTCTATGGTTCTAATATTATTATACAATGGAAACACATACCCATAATCCCATAATTGGTGGTAAAAACACATTACTTTCACACCTACACAGATACCAAGTGAGATGGTCCCAGATTAATTAACAAATAATAAAACATTTAAACATTATATATCTCAATTGTTATACAACTCAAAATAACCAATAAGTTTATTGTATTTGAAGATCATCAGTACAAATATCATAGTCTATAAGACATGAATGTATTTATACATAATCTATCAATAATATCCCTTTTTATATGTGTCTCATAATCTCTGATCATCCACATAACCTATGTAATGTAATTTTAATAAATTATTGAGTTCTTACATTCAGCAAAGGAATCATATAAATTATAAATAAGTGTTATATCCTACACATTTGAGACAATGTGGATAAAAAAATCCCCAATAAAAAAGGTCATAAGTTCTAGAATTATAATCACAAGATATAAGTGAATATCAAAGAACATGAAATAAAAACATAAAAAAATAGAAAACATGGAAAATAATACCATAAATTCTAAATCATGAGGGTATAATCTAAATATTCATAACATGATTTAGATATGGAACCAATATAATCAGATAGAAAATTTATATTATGAAAAATTCAAGTATATTCATGTTATTTTTTCCTCTAAATCCATATTTTTGTACTTTTTTAAACACACTTTATAGGTATTTTATCCATTTCATATGTAGTGAAAAAATCCAAGTATATATTCTCTATTATTTGTAAACAACTGTTATCATTACCATGCTCTAAAATGTGAAGAATTCCATGTATGTCCATTTTAACATTTTTATACAAATTCAATCATGTCAGTGATATATGATTTTAATAAATAAAAGCATGTTTATACTATATATTTTGAGAAAATCCAATCATATCCACAATGTAGTTTTTTGATGAATACTAATATGAAAACCCTATAATTTTTGACCAAATCCAATCATTTTCATGTTACATGTTTTTTATCAAATCCAATAATGTCCATGATTCATTATATCATGTGATATAAATCCATGTATAATACATTAGAGGGAGATATAAGACCCCATACATCAATATACTTACATATTTACTCCAAATGATATAAATAACTTATCATATTATAAGATTCCATGAAATAAAGTTGGTTGTTTCATTCTTCCCAAAGCATATATAAAACAGGACTTATTGAATTACTTCAGTTGAAAATAAAAAATTAGTCATATCAAAGGAAGTATCTCATAATTTAATTTAGAGGATTCATCATCAATATCAACTGCATTACATAAATAACATTATATTTTATAGATGAAAATGGTATAAAAAATAAAATCGAGCTTATATAAAATATTTATAATCCTATGAATAAATTATTGATTATGTTTTTCATTTTCATATACATTTTAAAAAGAGTGAAGTAAAAGCAATTGAAAACTATTAATCATTAAAGAATTATCCAACACCGGAGAGTTGAAAATCTAAAAATTGTATATAAAGGAATGATTATTTGAATGATAAAACTCTTCACATTGCAAGTTAAACCCCATTTGATATATTAAAAGTACCTCGGTTGAAAACCAACACTGTAAAAAGGGTAATAAATATTTCTTTTGAAAAATTTTAATGAAAAATATATTTTTCACATGTTTCAAAACAAAATAGGGTTTCAAACAGTGATAATAAAACATTTTCCTTTTTTAAAATATTGATATGGAAAATAAAAAACAACTTATGGAGGATGAAAATAATTCAAAATATATTATCATTTTATGAAAAAAAGGAATTCATCATGGAATTGTATTATTAAATAAAATAACTATACCGAGTGATAAATTAGATATAATATCATATGAATATGAAATTTAATATCATATATAATTTAGATTAACTATGTTCATGAAGAATCATTTTAACCTAATGAAAAATGTTTTGGCTACCAAAAAACCCATATGAGCAACATAGTTCAAGAAGTAAGACACTTTTGAAGATATGTTGATTTAGTAAAAATACAATTCCTTGAAGTTCAAGATAAAAGAAAACTTAAATATTTAATCTAGAATAATTTAATAATGATGGATAAAAATTTTTTGGTATGAACTATCTTAACTCAATAAAAGAAAATTGATTTAATGAACCCTTGAAACTTTAAGAGTATTTAAATCAATGTCTCTTAGAAAATGGATATTTAGATTAACCAAAAATTATCATGAATAAAAGGAATTTCATTACATAATACATCAATTTGTAGTACACACACAACAGGAATGGAATTATGTACATAATAAAAAACATCCCTCAATGTGAGAAATTTGAGATGAAAACCCTTACATTGGTCCTAATTTATTTTGCACTTGCACCAAACATCTTGAATAATTAAATAAAATTTACTAAATACATAATGAAGAACCCTGAAGATAAATATAACATTTATGATCATAATAATAATTCTATAGACACACACCCATAGATATATATATATATATATATATATATATATTAGTCAGTATTGACTTATTTTCAAAATTATGTATGAGTAATCATATTGTTTTGAACTAGTTTCATAATATAATTTCCACTATTCATTCATATCTAAAATTTAACCATTATAATATAATTCAAGGTACACTAATTTTTCTTTATTTCTATTTTATAATTTTATAAATTCATTCTATTTTATTTTTAGTTATGATCCTTGAAGATAAAATCTGTGATTAGAATGTTTTCGTGATTTTTACCAAAAATGTGGTGGTACCATTAGTAATGTATTTAATATTAATGATACAATTATAATAAAAATAAAATATTAATTAAAAATATTAATATCACATTATACTAGTAGTTATATTTTTATACCCATTTTTCATGTGATTTTATAAAATTTCTAAAGTAGGTTGTTAAACTAACCCGAACATGAACACACCATGATTAATGAATCATTATGTGGCGGTTTATTTGTAATATAATAATATCAAAATATTAATTATATTATTTAGTGTTGAATTTTATTATATATAACAATTTAAAAGAAATATAAGAAATATATAATTCATACAAAGCTATAACATAAAACGAATTGATTGTTTTGCTCTTAATATGGTAGTTTTAGACGGTATATTTTATAATGACTGTTTATTTCGCAGAACATGAAACATTTATGAAAATTTAAATAAAATAAAATTATAGATTTTCTGATAAACCATAATTATCCTTCAAAAAAATATAGTAACTGTCTATAGAATGCAAGAATGAAATGAAAAAATGCACTCTACCATGGATGCAATGGTCTGCACATACGCATTTAAGATGTATACATTTTCTTTTGAATGATAGGGATGATTCATATGGTTTATCATTTAAGAATATTAAATAAGTTATAAATTTCTTAATTATAAACTAAATTCCCATTTTATCCATCTATTATTTGTGGTAAAGTAAAATAATGAAATTAACTTGTGGAGGTGAAATTACGAATGTACACACAATACCTGTTTTATTTTTTTCTTACTATAAAACATAATTTGGATAATTATTATAGCATCATTTTTTAGCATTAAATTAATGTAATAATTATTTTTTTTAATTTTTGAATATTTTAATAGAGATTTTGAAGAATAAGTTATCATAAAATAAATTAAATGGGAAATGAGTGGGTATAAATTTATACATCACATAATGGATTATCTTTATGGAAATAGTGGTTCATCCCTTGAGGGAGTAATATTTTTTGAATGTCAGGTCCTCTTAAATTTCTCTATGAACTAGGAGGATATTTGTTTAGAGTTTAGGAAAAACTAATTTGTTTTTTGATGAGGGAAGTGAGGAGATGAGACCACCTTTTACCAGTAAAAGGAATGATATTTTAGTAAATTCCAATAGATTATTAATAATGGATAGTCAATATTAATGAAACTAGATCCAATGTTGAGAAATAACAGAGAGGAGAAATTATAATTTTGATAAATTCCTTTACCAAATACTTGTATATATGTTTTATACATTTATTCAATTCTTCTCCATTACATTTTTTCCTTTTACCATTTTATCTTTCACCGCAATAACAAGTTCTTATTATAGGTAACACATTTTTAATGCCTAAAAATAAAATTATACTTATTATGTAATTTATATCTATTAATAAAAATGTTTAAATATGTTTTATTTTACTCAAATTATTTATTTTATAAAATATTAATTAAAATAGATATTATATTATTCATTAACATGTATTTTTTAGAAAAATTAATCTATGTTCTAAAATATAAAATACTATTTTATCATTTAAAAATAATATTTTAATACATATCAAGTTATATATAGAACACATATTTGGTTGAAAAAGATAACAAATAAAATCTATGTTAAATTTTTATACTAATAATGTCAAAACATTTGTGGTATCTGTAAAAATTGGCATTGTTCAGTATTCACATAAAAGTCAATTTTTTTAGAAAATGAAAAAATGAATCATAAGAATATATTTTTATGATGATTAAAATAATTAATTTAGTATTCAAGTTATATTTATGAAATTCTAAAATTCATTATTTAAATTAAATTGCAAAATATAGTGGAAAATTGTTCATATAAGAAAATAGTTTTTAAGAAAATGTTCACTATAATTTATTGTTATTTATTATCTATTGGTAGTTAATTTCTTGGTAATTTATTACTAATATTATCAATATAATCTATATTAGTATTTAATCATAATAAAATTTGTTTCAAGAAATATAATTTCAATTTTAGAAAGATATATAGTTTTGGCATAAAATTGTTTTCTTAGTTATTTTAGTTGTCCACATTCAATTTCACTATTTTAATAGTAGAATTAATTTTCAATATATTCATTTTTCATAATGTGGTTACACTTATTCATAACCAATAATTAAATGCAATTGTTTTAGGGATCATATTTAATACTTATAGTTTTATATTAATGTATTGTGGTTTTCATTAAATTTTGTTGCTTCATGTTAAGAAGGATATTAAAAAAATATTTATTTAAGGAACATATAAAGTGAAATAAATTATTATCAGATTTCACACATAAATAAATTATATCCTCAAAATATTAGTTATTCATTACTAATGAGGTTATCTAATGATAACTATAAGATAGGCATGACTCATGATTTATTTTCAAAATGAGCTATCAATCTTACTCACATGCATATGACTATGAAACACAAATTTTAACTTATAATAGGAATAATACAAATATATATCATGTTTTACTATTGGAATATATTTTATTGATTTCATAGACACTCTCGTATTGATTGATGATCATATATTTGACTGATATTTTATCAATATAGTCCCTATAGGAAGATATCCAATCGATCACTTAAAAATCATAATATAGTTTTTATGAAGTAAATATCTTACTAACATCAATAAGCAATATAATAATAATAAAACCTGAACATTACCTCAATAATGAAATCATTGAGGTGATTATTTTGTGTTCTTAGAAAACATCCTATGTAAAAAGTAGTGGGTATAATGATACACAAATACATCACTCACTATTCATGAGTGGATATTTAGTGTACCATACTCAACTTCATTTTTAAAACCTATTTTTGTAGTGGTTATTGCATTATAATTCCCTTATTTTGATCCCATGATTTATTAAAATGGTTTTTTTGTTAGGTGAGTTTGATGAATTGCTGAAGACAATATAATTTAAGGAGTTGGTATTCTTTTCAATAAGAAACTTTTATTGAACAAAAATGCAGATGATGAGTAAGATAGTTTCTAAGTGTATATGTATGATGGGAGCTGTTAATGATTCTATTTGAATTGAAAGATATTAAGAATTGGTTTAATATGGATAACCATAGTTTTGCACCATATATGTATTTTGGAGAAGGTTTCTTACTCCGTAACTAATGTCTATATTGTGTGCTTCTGAAATTGTGTTAGGATTTTTCATATAAAAGGTATCCATCCCATGGAGATAAAGGAATTAAAATTATGATAGAAAATGGTATATAGGATGTCATGTTGAATTGTGTATATCCATGCTATATATGAGACCCAAACTGTGTTATCCATGCCATAGTAATGGAAAACACCCTAGAGGAGGTTGGGTCAAATTTCAGTGGTTCTATAGCTTTTTGGAACTCCACAATATTTTTCATTAACCACATCATAGTTAAGATAATATTTTGAAGACAATGACATAGTGGATAAGCCATGTTATAGAGAGAATTAAGCTAGTTTAGGGTGTCAGTAGAAATTTCATGACCTCAATTCCTTATCTATTTTTCCACACTACACCAATAATTTAATGTTTTATAGAAAACATTGAAACTAATAGTCCATATGGTAATGTACTTCACCAATCCATAAAAACTATTATACAATGACAACAGGGAAGGTGAAGAGGGAATGTTATCATAGATTCAAATTTTAATTATATTTCATAATTATAACCTATTTTACCTATAAATTCATGTTAATGGTTGATATTAATAAGAGAGATTATCCAGGGATTCTGATTCAAGATGGTTATTTGAATATGAAATTCAAATTCAAATCTATTGTATTTTATGTAGTAACTACTATGTAAATTTGTCTACTGTGATTATTTATGATTAAAATAGTGTCAATATAATAAAAATAAGAAGGTAAGAGGAACAATAATTTTGGTTGTGAAAATTATCACATAGTAAAGAGATCATACCTGAGTTTCTACAAATAAAAGATGAAAAGGAAAAAAAACCTAACATCAAGTAATGAAGTCTATGTTTATAATGATTTATTTTTTTATATAAATTTATTTATTTTTATAATAGTTTGGTATGTTATGCCACATTATAGTAAATTATTATAATGTAAGTATAAAAACGCTCTAATAATTGTACAAACTATTTTAAATGAGCGACTCATATATTCAGGGGGATAACTGGATCATTCAATGGACATTCCCGCTCATTTTGAGAGGTAAACCATTTATCTCTTATTTTACCATCATTTTTATATATTTTATAATAATGAAGGATCACATTAACTTGTTATGTTATTCTTACTCCACAGAATAAAAAAAAGTGTAATTGAAACAATAAATCACCCTTCTTAGTGATTCTTCATGGATTCAGGTGTTTCTGTTTCAAGTGTTGTCAAAGAGGGGTTCACCTCATTATTAGTTTCATATTTTATTTTTAAGATGGTTATCCTCTCTTTATGAAGTGTTTGTCCCTGAATTTATGTTTAATTTCATGGAAAATCATAATTCATTCAATAAAAGTGGGATCCTACATTTTATGTGAAAAGATATCACATGTAGAATGATAAGATAATTCCATAAAAATTATTAATTAATTATTTTTTCATAGAATCAAAACTTATGGTTTTCTTCCTAGAGTCTATGGTCATATTATAGAAATAGTATATAAAAGGAATTTAGAGAATAATGGTAATGGAAATAATGTTACTCTATCATCTCTCATAAACTTTTTTTCCTCCAATTCAATCGACTCAAGACCACCGAAGACATCTTGGAAAAACATCATAATATATATGAAGGAATGACCAAAGTGAAGTGTGATAAATATCACTTTAAGAGAATTAATTTTTAATATCATTGAATACATGATGATAATACTATTGATAGATTCTTAAAAAGGATTAATGAAGTGGTGAGAATTATCGAAGGATATAGTGATAAATTGGATGATGTTGATATTGTTTCAAATATTTTTCATGTATTACCAGATCATTTTCTGAGTGATATAATTTATTTTGAAACAAGGAAACATTGTTCTATAAAGAGTATTGTGAAATAAAAACAAAAAATTATTTTACATCTACAAAGTATGAAATATTAATGATGAAGGTTACTATTGAAGAAGAATCATGGTGTTATGATTCCTATTATTATTATGATGATAAAAAGTATTATTGTATTATTTCTATAATCTCTATAAATGTTCAAAGATAAAATGGTTGTTTTAACGTATGATGTTTCTTAAATGATTCAAATTTTTTTTTTGAATATTTTTGGTAAATTATCTTATGTTAACGGAATATGGAGTTAGTGATGAAAAATAAGAAGTACCAATGAGATTCTTTAAGAAGGGGTCATTAACGTTTTAAAAATAATGGATTTTCTTTAAAGGTAATATAAATATTTCATCAAAATCTATGAAGGAAAATTTCTTTTATAATTTTTAATGTATTGATTGAATTGATATAGAAGATAAAATAGAGATTACAAGAGATATTGATGAAAAACATATCATTACTAATTTGAATGATGAATAATTCACTATTGAATATCATAGCGATGTTGAGGAAAATGATGAAATTGTCATCGGATTATTTCTGAAATATGAACACATGGAGTGTGTATTAATGATCTCTATGATATAATTGGAGACGAAAAGTCTCAAAATAGAAAATAAATCATCAAGGAGATATTAATCTATTTAAATTAAAGTTAAATTAAAGATAAAAAATAATTCTATTAATCAAAATAAATAATTGTTCAATATTATAATTTGAGAATCATTATGGCTAGAGTGAATGAAATGTTTACGGAGTTCATGATTTTATAACAAAAATCAGTGACTATAGAATTTGAAATTGATCAATTTAAGATTAATTTATATTTATATATATATATTCACAATGTTGGTGAAATATCAAGATAAGGCTCATTGATATCAATAATTACTAGTCACAAATTAATATTAAAACATTTCTAAAACATTTTCCATTTCAAAGAAACCGAAAAAAATCAGGAAACCCATGTTTATATCAAAATAATGTGATTTTTTTTTTGAAAATTCATTAAATTATTTTTTCATCTACTTTATTGGATTCACTGATACAAATGGTCAATTAAAAAAGGATTAAATTAATGTTTATTTAATGATGAAAGAGTCAACAGTTCAATAAGATTTTTTTATAATAATTGTGTCCAAATTAATTGAATAAAAGATGACATAATACTGGTTCACAATTAATGATAACATGGCGGATTAAAAGAATAATATGATATTTGTGGTTATTATTAGAACTATTGAGGTCTCAAGAAAATGTAAAGTATGTGTTGGCTTAAATTAAAATGTAATTATGATTTTATGTTCTTTCTAAGGTATATGTTTTGGGGGATTCAATTCCTTCAATGAAAATAAATTCAATGAATCCCTAGGAATATGGATTGAAAATTGAAAATATATTTTATCAATTTGAATATTTTTGTAAATTATCTAAGTAACTAGTCCATCTTAAAAATGAGAGCTTGGTTATACCACCATCCCAAATGTGATCAAAAGTTAGTACTGAAATGTCTTATAATTGAAATGATAAGTGTGATGAGAAATATCCAATTAGTGAAGATACCAACAAATAATCAAAAATAGAATGTTTATTCATTTTTGACAATCATTTTTCCTCACATATTATTAGATATTAAAATCTTATTAAGGATATTGAGAAAGGTAACTAAGGCTATACGACCATTGGATATAATGTGTCAGTGAAAACAAAATATATTGGGTCAATATTTATTTTTAATGATCAATTCATGTCCAGGAGAAAAATATATTTTTAATTACTAATACAAAATAATCTTATTGTGTCTAGGTTATGTTAAAAAATAAACAAATTAATCTTTCAAAATTATGGGTTTGATGTGAATATCTTGATGGATGCATGTATCTTGAAATTATGATAAAAATAAAGGGGAAATTTGAATCATATTTTTCCTGTTGAAATTTATTATTATTTGTAATTGATAGAAGAAAATAAACAGTGTCATTATATATTTTTTCATTATGAACAAAAGAATATGTGTAACCCTATTCATGGAGACAATGTTTGTGATTCTCCTAAGTTGAAATGATAAATTAATTTCATTTGATCCAATTTTAAAAAGGGAATTATTGTCAATAGTTCACAAAAATAAGTTGAAGTACAATATTACCATCATTTATAGTTAATTAACTCTAACATTTATAGGAATATGATGATTAAATCAACATATGAGGATAATATTTTTATTTCATTTATTTAGGAATTTATTCTCATTTCATGTAATATATTTATGAATAATAAATCAGAGGAACTGATAAGGTTTAAGTGCTTTAGGAAAAGTTTAGAGCATGAGTGTGGATACTCATTGATGAATTTATGAAGACCTAATGGTGATAAGAATATGGGGGAATATTTGAATCCAATCTTTTTTGACATGGAATATCTCATGAATTCAGTTCACCATATGCACCACAACTAAATTTTTTCGGTAGAAAGAAATTACATGATCTTTATGGAGATGTCTCAAACTCTACTGTTAGAGTATAATATATATCATTATTTTAGATAGAATATTTTGGAACTATAGTTGGTATTCGAAATCATTGTCTCTATAGGAGTAATTTTGATTTTCAATAATATGTGATGTATAACAAGAAATCTTTATGATCGCAGTATCTAGTAGTGTTTCATAGCTCATGCATTATCAACGTTGAATGCGAACATTGTGGGAAAATTTGAAAGAGGTGTTGTTGATCATATTTTACTTGTTTATCCACCATATGGGAGTGGATATAATTTTTAAAACAAATAGATATGAAATATTTTTTAGTTGAGTTTTTTTTATGTTATGTAATATAAAACTAAATTGAACTCATATGATGGAGAAATATCCCAAAGTTATTATGAAAAATATATTTTCATGAAATAATAAGGGGACAATTTAGAAAATGGTAACAAAAATATTAAGAAGTTCAACTTGAAGAAGTTGAGTTTTTATATTCATGTGATGAAGAACAATATTCATCACATTTAACAAGTTTGAAAAGGAATGTTCAGGTCTAAAAAATAATTGGAAACCGTTGAAATAAAAATCAAACATGAAAAATATTGAGGAAAAACTCTCATCCAAGGAAATTGTTTAATAGTTTTATTAATAAATGAGGATGATTTTTGAAAATTTTACATTTATTAAGATGAGAGACATACGTTGCTTCCAAATCACTCTAGTAAAAGATTATATTTTTCTATCACAGGATAACTTTTATAATAAAATGTTGAAGAATTTTGTAATGCAGGATTTGACTTCATTTTATTAATAATTTTTGTAGGACCTAATTTTTACAATGATAAACAAGTAATGTATGTGTACCTGATATAATTTTTGAAGATAATCGGAAATACACTTTATTTAAAAACATCCATACTAAATATTTTGTATATTGTTTAACTATTTGAATTATATCAAAGTGAACCAGATGAGGCTCATTTCAGTTTTGGAAATTGGATTGTCGAATATGTCAAAATACAAATAGATTTTTGTTTTAAAAAGGAAAAAATGGAAAGCATGATGTATTTGGTTACTCAAATATAAATTGTGTAGGATGTTTCAATTATAGGAGGACTATATGTAGTTGATATTTATATCATATAGAAAGGTTTTCTTTTGTCGTTTTGGGTGGAAACTTTATTCACCTTTATCACTAGAAATGCTAACTGTGAGGCTACCTTCCATGACTCAAAAAAATTATATAGATGGTGAAGAAATTATAAAATTTAAAAGTTTTTCTGAACTTTCAATTTTATTGGAGTTGTTATAATAAAAGTGATACAAATAATTCAATAAATCTATTTTTGTATTCAATATCCAAGCACATTGAAAAAAATATCAATTCATAAAAGATAATTTGGAGAAGAATGAGTTAAAATTCAAATGTGATCCCAAAATGAGTATATTACAGATGACATCAGTATGAAATTTATAAAATGAGAATTCCATAATCTATAGGTGAAGTTAGTTATTTCACCTCAAACATTAGAGTATTAACATATAGTGTTTTTCCCTCTCTTACCTTTCATTGGATATTGTTTTCAAAGGGGTAGAGAAATTTTCAATATTACTATTTCCATTATTATTTTATTCCACTTCTTTTTCAAATTGGGATAAATTATATGGTGAGATAATCCTCCGATATGCGCTACCTTTATTTTTTATTATTAAGTGTGTTTTTGAAATGGGTAAGTTATGATTTCAATATGTGTAAACATTTTAAATAATTTATTGCACATGGTTAAATATTTTATTTTTCATTTTAAATTATTAATGATCATTTTTATAAAACAATATGTTAGTGAAAACATGTTGTAAATTATTCAATGTCCATGTTTCCTACACTGATTTTTCTAAGATAGGATTAGACCTATTAGATGGTGATCCATTTCTATGTTTTTAGAGTATCACATTGATTTATATTCCTTGGTTGAAAAAAATAAAAACTGTGATATTGTCGATCCCAAGATGTTCCAAGATGGTCATCATGTTATATGCGGTGTAATAATTGGTGAATATGATATGATTATTATTTTTTTGATTTTTTTTTCATCATATAAATCATATAGAAAGAAAATTCAGATGATGCATAAACTATTTTACAAGTGTTTATATGTCACTATAAGTGTTAATGATATAGGAATATTAGAAATAGTAGAAGAAGGGGCTCTACACCACAAATAATGGTTTTCTGCCATAGATATTTATTGTAGAAGGAGTCCTTTGATGAAACTGTTGTCCATGTTGCAGCATATTGACATCAAGCTACGATACACCATAGAAGAGCTATCTATGCCACTAAGATGATGGAATTTGTAATAGGATAACTAATGGAATATTGGAAATCATTTCAAACTATATATATCCATAACATTATGGAGGCTCTAACTAAGCTAGCCACACTTTAGTAAATAATCACACCCCATAGAAGGATGGGTCAAATTTTAGTGGTTATAGTGTTTTTTTAAACTCTAATCCATAGTAATTTTAATACATTATTGGAATAGAATATATTTAAAACTAATACATAGTTGAAATACCACTCTATATAGAGTATTGTGATTGTTTTGTGTGTCATTGTAAATTTCATGACCTCCATGCATTAGATCATTTTCCATAATTTATCCTTGTGTGGAAGATTTATGAACACACTAAAACAAAATGAAAAATGTTGAATTTCATTAACCATGGAATATAATTTATTTTATTGGAATAATCTGGGAATTCAAGTTTTTGTATTGACTTCAATTCATTTTTAAATTTGGTTGGTAGTGATAAGCAATTTAAACTAAAAATTGATATTTAATTTTCATGATTATGATGGGAGATGATCCAAGGTTTGTGATTTAAGATGGGGATTTTCATTTGAAATAAGAATTAAAATATTATTTATTTGAATTATGTTTTTCCATGAATATTTGACTTGTTTCGATTATTGATAATAAATTAGTGTGTAGAGAAAAAGAAGAAGGCCAAATAAATAAAATGTAACGCCCCGACCCCAATTACCCATAGTCGGTGCATTATTACATGACATTGGAATGATCACAAGAAAGATCAAATCTCCAAATACCGATTGATTTAGTAGCCTTGGAAACCCTCGATATATTCATAAGGTGTACATTACATCATAAAATGAAAACTACAACAACATAGTCTCCATAGTCCACACTCTTATCCCCTCACACTATCCCTGTAGGTCATTCATAAATTACTTCTTCACATCCAGGGAAAAATAAAACATAGAAAAGCGGTGAGCTCAAATGCCTAGTAAGGATAACAATATAGCGGAAACTTTCATAAATAAGAATAAACATTTAAGGAAATGTATAACTAAAACAAAAGACTTTTAAACATGAACTTCAACATAGTATGGGAAAAGTAAAATGAAATAATGTCGTTTACTTATTCACATGGATATTCTACTAATAAAATAATCACATGAAATATCAATAACCACTTTCATAATGATGGAATACATAATGCCAGACTATCATAACCACATAGCCAAGGCCTCGTGCCAAGACTACAACTAATATTTTTTCAAGGCCTTGTGCCAAGACACTAGTTTGTCTCATGAGACCTACCGATGCATCGAGAAGCTATAGCGGGCTCCACCCGTCACATATTAAGTCCAATGCATTCCCATATGAAAAGGTTTAAACATAACATAAACATTCATATTAAAACTAGCATACTAAATGTAAATACTTCATCCATAAACCATGAATGGTATAAAAATAACACATCCACAGTAAAACATATCACAAAACCTTCAATACAATATATTAGATTTGTTTCATAATAAATCAACTTCAAATTAGCGTAAAATCCATCAAAGGATGTTGACATAGATGAAATCAAAACTCTTTTTAGAGAAATATCTCTTTTTTTTAAATGATTTAAGAGTCATATATTTCTAAAATAAAACATTTTATTTGAAAATATTCTTATAAGATTGTAAGGGAAACTTTGAAGATTTTATAACGGCGGAAAATAGCCACACCCGCCGTATAAGTTAAAAAAACATTCTTACCTTAATTCTGACAAAAGGTTAAGAAGCACCTTGTTTAGAAAATGACGGAAAGATTCCTTTATAAACCTCTTATAAAAGTCAAAAAAGGGTATAAATGACTTTAACCCATATTCTTGTAAATGGTAAAAATGTTTTGAAATACATTTTGGAGAAACATGGATGTGGATGATAAAGAAATCCCAGTAGATTATTACGTATAAACAACCTCAGATAATGAAGAGATTGCGAAATAAACCCTTACCTTGTACTTTTCCTTGGTTGAGGGTAGGTTAACCTTCTGTATAATGGTTAAATAATTGTTATTAAATTATACAAGAATCATATATATTAATATGATATCATATATGATCTTTTAACATTGCTTTGTTAATAATATCTTAGTATTATCGTCGTTTTGGGTGTTAACTTACTCGTTTTCTTTTATATGTTTTGTTACGTAAGCCATGTTTTTCATGGATAGGTTGTATCGTATTCATATCCAGATTTATATCAAGTCCTTAAACATTATTTTTAAATCATAAAATGATAATTATACCTAAATGGATACGATTGAGAATGATTCTCATCGCGTTCGTGGAGACGGTAGTCCGTAGGTACGCACGAGCGACAATATCATTCTTTTGATATTAAGATAATATATAATTGGATAGTATATAATATATACAGAATCATTATCATGTTATATTTATTATTTACATGAGTTACACATCATTATTATACCCATCCAAATAGTAATATATTGAATAACAATTACACCACGATGTGGAGATGGTAAGCCGTACGTACGCACGTATGGTGACATATTATTCAAAGGGTGGATAGAATAATGAATATGGTTGTACCATATTTATAATAACATCACAGTATATATAAGATACTATAGTTTTTATTTTAGAATGGTAATAACAAAGAAAGAAGAAGTGTAAGAAGAAATGAATTTGAAAAAGGGTGGTGAAAACATTACCTCTTCTCCGGGTTCTTCCTTTTGATTTGATCAAATGGGATCCTTAGGATGGCTTTCGGATCAAACTAAGGACTCTAGATTGTAGTGAGGGAATTTGAGAGAGTATTTGGGCAGCGTTTGGCCGAACAAAAAGGCCTTGAAGGTGTGAATTAATGAGAAGGGGGAGTTCCCTTTTATAAGAGGGGTGAGGGGCACCTTTGGAAAAGCTAGAAATATTAATTTATAATAAATTCATATTCGGTTTCTAATGGCTCCAAAGTTGATTATTCCAAGGTTAATGTGGGGATAGGTCAAAAACCATTCAACCAATATAATTTAGACAGGTTTGGGTTACTATATTAACCTTGTCTTTTAGTTTTAACTCTTAGTTAATTAGTTTGACATTTACCATGTAACTTTGTATTTTTAAATTATATAGTGAATAAACATACTATATACATCCAAGAGACCCCCAAATGGTCCATTAATGATACACCTATCATGATATAAGTCTCTTGGACAGACCTTATATTTTTAGGAATTTAATATCAATTAATAATATAATATTTGTTTTAAAAACTCTTTTATGTCAATTTTGACACTATTCAATAGTTGATTTTGGTGAAACTCATAACAGAATAATTACTTCAAAAAAAGTCAATTAAATCAATCCTAATATGTAATATTATCCTAGAAAATTAGTTTAATTCATAAAAAGTCTTAAATTATATTTATTTGGGTATTTATTATATCAATTATTTTAATTTTTCACTATTATGGTAATTACTGCATCATCATTGTGTAATAAATAAATTAAATTATTTAATGTCTAAAAATTATAAATAAAATATAATTATTTAGGAAATAGTTTTAGATTTCTAATTAATATTTATAGTCGAAACTCCAACATATATAAACCTATGTAAAAATTGTTTTTCTATAAGATATATTCTTGTGTCATTTTTGTATTCATTTTAACTTAATTAAAATAAAGTGTCCCTATCACTAACAAGTGGCACCATTGTAACAGCCCGAGATTTTATGAAAAATATTCTTTTTAATTTTATTAATGTCTTGTGTTGTACGCTACACCAAAAGGAGCTTGCACAACACACATCCTTGACTTTCCTTTCATTACACGCAATCGCGACCTTCCTCGATAGCATGTGTAGTACGCAATACCGAGTTTCACTAAACAACGATATGCTATTAAAATATTTTTATAACTAGCCGTTATGAATAGTAATAACCACCTTTTAAAATTTTAGAAATTTTAGCTCTCAAAATGGACTTCATTTTTGGATTCGGAGTATCGAATTTATCCTAAGGTGAAATTTTGGTACTTTTCGGATAACTTTCATAATCTGATGAATAGTGAAAATTACTAAATTATAATTAAAAACAACTTTTTTAATCAAAATAATTAATAGTGATAAATTATTAATTTGAGTGGTTTTAAAGTATATTTAGAATATATTTTTACAATTTAATACAATGTTGGTCATTGGATGTAATTTCACATTTAAACCAGACATAAACAAGTGTCAATCTTTTGATAGATATTGCTTCTTAAAAACACGCTATTTGTTTTAAAAGCGGGATTTAATTATAAAATTAATTAATGCAACTTCTATGTTATGAATTTGGTAAAATAGACTTCATTTTTGAATTCGGAATATGAAATATTGCTTAGGATGAAATTTTGGCATTGTTCTGAAAAACATCAATTTTTGATGAATAGTGAAACTACTAAGTGGTAGTTAAAAAACTGAATTTTTCATAAAACATAATTTTACCGCTTCTGTGAATGGAATTTCAAAAATCCGAGAGACACGGTTGATTTCAGTAAGTGAAATGTGGTTCAATGAGATGAAAATCATTTTTGGTGAATAGTAACTTTTTACTTTTATTTACCACGGTTAAAAGTAAATAGGGTAATTAAGGGTAAAAATGATGGTAATATTACCCTAAAACATGTCCTAATCCTATTGGACAAGTGTATCTAGACCAAAAACAACCTTAAGTGTAAAATATTATCATTTAGGCCCACTTGGATTAGATTAGAACATTTATTATTATTTAATTCAAAGAAGAGTTAAAAGAGTTAAAATCGATGTTTATTTACTAAAACATTTTTAATATAGAGTTATACATAAGATAAATTCGATTGTAAATATTCCTTAGAAATCTAAAAAGATTTCCTACATAATGGTATTTTATTTGTAAATTTTATACATCAAATAAGTTAATTTATTTATGACACAAAGATGATGCAGTAATTATCTTATTAATGAAATATTGACATAATTGATATTATAAATACCAAAATAAATGTAATTTAAGACTTTTTATGAATTCCACTAATTTTCTAGGTTACTATGATATATTATTGTTGATTTAACCAACTTGGTTCGAACATATAATTCTGTTATGACTTTCCAAAAAATCATATATAAAATAGTGTCAAAATTGACACAAAATAGTTTTTAAATAAAATATTATATTATTAATTGTTATTTTATTCATAAAAATCTAAGGATCGGCCAAATGACTTATATAAGGAAATATATATTAATAATAAACAATTTGGGGATCGTTTGGCATGTTATAGTAAGTGTATTAACCATATAGTGTAAGAAAACAAAAAGACACGGTAAAAGTTAAATTATTTAACTTAAAGTTAAATCTAATTGATAAGGTTAAAATAATAACCTAAACATGTCTAAATCCTATTGGTTGATAGGATTTCGACCCATTCCCACTTTAGATTTGAAATAAGACCCTTTGGAACCATTATAAACCGATTTTGACTTTAATATAAAATAATATTTTGAGATATTCCTAAGGTGCCCCTCTCCTCCCTTATAAAAGGGCACCTCCTCCCTCTCTTCCTCACACAACTTTGAGACTTAAAGCTCGGCCAACCCCTTCCAAAATCCCTTATCCACTTCCCTAGAATAATCCTAGATGTCCTGGTCTTCTTCAAAGGCCAATCTTAGTTCCCTAAGTGGAGGATTCAAAGAGGCGTTTCAAAGAAGAGGTAATATCCATTACCGATCTTTTCAATTTCTTTCTTCTTCAACTTCTTATTCTTTAGTTGTTTCATGATAAAGTAATAACATCAGTATTACTTACATACTAATATGTTATTATAAATATGAGACAACCCTAATTCACCTTCTATACATCCTACGGAAAAATGAAATCACCGCTCGTGCGTACGTACGGAATACCGTCTCCACGCCGTGGTGTAATCTATTTTCCACCATCACCTTACAAGGATGGGTATAATGGTGTAATGAGTAACTATATATGATTATTATAAAATGATATTATGATTATTATAAAATGATATTGATACTGAAATATTATAAATACACTTAAATACAATTCCACGATCATGGGAACGATATCCTCGCTCGTGCGTACGTACGGAATACCGTCTCCACGATGTGATGCGACTCGTTCTACATGATCATCATTACATAGTAATTATATAAATTAATTGAATGAATAAATATGATATATGTTACACTAATACCATTCTGGATATAAGTTATCTATAACCTTAAAAGAAGAATAAGACTTTATTCGGCAAAACACGCATAAGAACAATAGGCAATAAAGACCCGAGTAACAAGTAACAATGAAATATTACTAATAAGAAGCTAAGAATATGACCACATATGATATCATATAAATATGTATGATTATGGAATAAGTAAATAACATTATTTAAACCATTATACAGGAGCTTCAGACACGTACAAAGCAAATCGGACCTAAGGTAAGGAAAATATCACAATCTCATTTTTATTCGAGATTGTTTATACTTTGGTATTTACTGGGGTGTATTTTATCATCCACATCCATGTTTCCTCAATATGTAATATTGTTTCCATACACATACAACTGTTTTAATCCAATTTTACCCTTCGGTGAGTTTTTAGTAAAAGATATGAATGGAATCTTTTGCCATTTTTCGTACGAGGTACTTTTTGACTTTTCCGACAAAAGTACGAGAAGAATTTTTTTTTAACTTATACGGAAAGAATGGATTTTTAAAACATTATTTCCAAGAATATTCCTTTATAAGTTTTCAAGTTTATTTTTAATCAACTTCTTTTAGTTTATAATAGTATGACATGTTAATAAAAGAAAATTTTTTTGAAGTAGAAAGGATATTTTCCTCAAGAATGGAGTTCAAATGTTTTATCAAAATTATTTTCCATCTAAGATAATATAGGGTTCTGTTTTTATCCCTATTATTACATTGATTTGATCATGTTTTGAGGAAATTATTTTTATGAAGTCATTTACCTTATATGATTTGTTTTATGATGTCATGATGTTTCAAGAATCCCATTTTTGTTACATGTGTTATGTGATGATATATGATTTTTGATTATGTGGCACACATAAGAAAGGATTCATTATAAGATGGGTGGGACCTATATTTCTCTCCAATGCATTGGTTAAAGATTTTATATCTCATGATATAGACATGGCTGGAATGGTAGGTTATACCGGTTCAGTGAAACAGGACTGAAACGAGGGTGACTCGGTTCAGAAAGGGACTTTGTCCACTAAGATAGTCTTGGCAATGAGTCTTGACTAATAAGAAATGATTCTCTATGATTATGTGTGTGTTCTACAATGTTTCATGTTTTAAGTTATGATTATTGGGATTTCATTTCAGTACTATGATTTATCCCATGTTATGAAATTATGCTCTCTTTTGCAGGTTAAGATTTCCAAAAGTTATGTTCTTATGAATATGATGTGATTGATTTTTCTTTTTTTTACCCTTAATGAGCATTTGAGCTCACCCTTTTATGTTTTCTTTTCCCCAGGATATAAAGAAAGGTTTTAGGTAAAAAAAAAGGGAAGATCTTTATGGGAGATTTTGAAGATCTTTCACCACGATTAGAAGATTACGTTCCGAGTTTCCAAAGACACTAAACTATTACGATCCTTGTGTGTGTGTTTTTGTTATGTACTAAGTATTCCGCAAAAGTAATGTAATGTCCATGTACGTCTAGATTCGGGTCTCTACAGTTGGTATTAGAGGAAAGGTTTAGTCAACCTTTGGAAACTAGGATGCGAAAACGTTAGTGACATCCCTAGAGATATTTCTACGGTATGTCTAGGGATGTCTCTAAGGTTAAGTATACGTATAGGTTATAGTACTAGAACTACGCTAATGATCATAGAATTAAACCTAAGATGTTAGATATTGAAGGTACTCCCCCTTTATTATGTTGTTTTCCCTAGCATGATTTTTGCCTCTCACACTATTTTTTTGGGGTTTTAGACAATGGCTGGAACCCGAAGGAACCGTGTTGATCAGTGCAATGGACAATGCAATGATTGTCCTCCTGAACAAACAAATGTTATGGGAGACGGAGTGAAAAATCTTATTGCTATCCTTACACAAGCTATGAATCATTCTGGACTTCCAAATGAGCAGAGAAAGGAACAGTATTCTATTGAGTCCTTCATGATGCAACGTCCACCTTCTTTCAGGGGGACTTCCGATCCACTTGTTGCTGAACAATGGATCAGTACCACTGAAAATATATTTTCAGTTCTTCAATGTTCTGAATATGATAAATTCATCTTAGCAGTATATCGTTTGGAAGGTGAAGCTGATCAATGGTAGAATCTTATCAAGAATACGAGGCCAAGAGATGAAATTGAGTCCATGAATGGGACGAGTTCAAGAACTTGTTTTTCAGTAAGTACTTCCCTCATATTCTTTGAACAAGAATGGAGAAGGAGTTTCTTGAACTAAAGAAAAAGGATGATGAATCTGTTGGTATATACGAAGCGAATTTTACAAGACTTGCAAGGTATGCATCTGGCATTATCATCCAACCTGAAAGTAAAGTTGATCGATTTTTCAGTGGCTTAAAACCAAGTCTTCGAAGGGAATTAGCTATAAGAGACTTCAGTAGCTATGAAGAAATTGTGCGTTGTGCTATCAAGGTAGAAATGGAAGTTGGTGTTACATATCCATCTCATGGTTTTGACAAGAAACGAAAGATGGAGTTCAAGGAGAAATCTCAGAATAATGGTGAAAAGAAGATGAATGTTTCCTTATGCACAAAGTGTGGAAAGAAGCATGGTGGAGATTGTCTTAAAGGGACTAGAAAATGTTTTAAGTGTGGAAAAGAAGGTCATCGAGCAGCTGAGTGTCGAAGTAATGGAAAAAGGGTTTCTAATGATGTGAATAAAGCAAACACTGTAGAGAACTCACCACCAACACTTCATTGCTTCAAGTGCAAGGAAATGGGGCATTATGCTAATAAATTCCCTAATCCAAGGGTTAGTGATGATCAACCACTGAAGGAAAAGGACAAAGGGATGTCACATGCGATCACTATTGGTGATGTTGAATATGACAACGATGTGGTGGAATGATTAAGTGTTTATGTAATGGGATTCCAAAATAATATTGTATCATGGAGTATTGGAATATTTATGTATTGGTCTAATGTGGTATTCAAAGTAATTGAGATATTTTTGGAAATAAGATGATATGCGCATAATGAAGGGAAAACAAGAAAACGAAATGTTTAACAGTATTCATGAGCTCATGATTGATATAAGGACTAAGTGATATCATGGTTTGAGTATATAGAATTTTGAGGATTTTGGAATGTGAAAAGTGTTAACTTTTAACTGCATTCATGTTTTCACTAAGTTATTCAATAGAATACAAGATTAAGGACTTTGAATGTTTGGAATGTGACCAACAAAACATATCTTATGATATATGGGGATCGACGATGGTGTTAAATCTCTGGTAATCGTTTTCACTATGTTGTGAGAGTGGACTGAAGTATTATGGATAAGCCTAAAGATTGGAATGGATTATGTTGTACATAAGTTAGTATTATTTAAGGATTGAATTTTTTTTCGATGGGATGTTATAGTAATATAGTTTTAGAAAAAGGACAACCTGCAGAACGGGCGACAGCCCATCGCGTCGGAAAAGGATGTGGGAATCGAACCCACAGCTGAAGTGCGACTGGCCTTTATCACCTACTACTGGCCTACAGGATGTCCCTGTTTAGTAGAAACTAGTTTTATTATATTAAGCAGTATGATATATGAATTATAAGTCCATTTTAGGAACCATATATGATTAATCTCACTATAGATCGGCTTATGTATATAATTTTTGATAACCTTTTGTTTGAGACAGATGGAAGACCCGTCATTCTATCACATGATCTGCTAACACTTCACGAATAACAAATTCAACTTCATTTATTTAAGAGATGAAGTGGAAATTTTTCAAGGCACGAACAACAGTGAGATTTTACCAAAATAAAGTAAGTATTTATTCTAATTCAAATTTTCAACTTTAGGGAAATGATCTTGAAAACCAAAAATGTTGTTCTAGTGATCTTATACCTGATGAATCAGATGGTACCTTATATCATCACAAATCTATGGATTTGTGATTACTGGATTTTCCATAGCCATGTTCTCTACCACTCTCCATCAGAACATGATGGTTAGATTTCTCTTCCATATCCATATTTTCACCTATGTGGAAACCCAGTGATTAGTTTATTTGGGTAATCGTTACATTTCATACTTTAGTTTTTAAAGCCAAGTTTTGGTATTCTTTTTTACGATGTGGGTTTCTATTAAAGAAACTTTCGAATAGTAAACCATTTATAACCCCAACGAATTTCGAGGGCGAAATTCATTTTAAGGGGGGTAGAATGTAACAGCCCGAGATTTTATGAAAAATATTATTTTTAATTTTATTAATGTCTTGTGTTGTATGCTACACCAAAAGGAGATTTCACAACACACATCCTTGACTTGCCTTACATTACACGCAATCGCGACCTTCCTTGATAGCGTGTGTAGTACGCAATACCGAGTTTCACTAAACAACGATATGCTATTAAAATATTATTATAACTAGCCGTTATGAATATTAATAACTACCTTTTAAAATTTTAGAAATTTTAGCTCTCAAAATGGACTTCATTTTTGGATTCGGAGTATCGAATTTAGCCTAAGGTGAAATTTTGGTACTTTTCGGATAACTTTCATATTCTGATGAATAGTGAAAATTACTAAATTATAATTAAAAACAACTTTTTTAATAAAAATAATTAATAGTGATAAATTATTAATTTTAGTGGTTTTAAAGTATATTTAGAATATATTTTTACAATTTAATACAATTTTGGTCATTGGATTTAATTTTACATTTAAACCAGACATAAACAAGTGTCAATCTTTCGATAGATATTGTTTCTTAAAAACACGCTATTTGTTTTAACAGCGGGATATAATTATAAAATTAATTAATGAAACTTCTATTTTATGAATTTGGTAAAATAGACTTCATTTTTTAATTCGGAATATGAAATATTTCTTAGGATGAAATTTTGGCATTGTTCTGAAAAACATCAATTTTTTATGAATAGTGAAACTACTAAGTGGTAGTTAAAAAACTGAATTTTTCATAAAACATAATTTTACAGCTTCTGTGAATGGAATTTAAAAAATCAGAGAGACACGGTTGATGTCAGTAAGTAAAATGTGGTTCAATGAGATGAAAATAATTTTTGGTGAATAGTAACGTTTTACTTTTATTTACCACGGTTAAAAGTAAATAGGGTAATTAAGGGTAAAAATGATATTAATATTACCCTAACACATGTCCTAATCCTATTGGACAAGTGTATCTCGACCAAAAACAACCTTAAGTGTAAAATATTATCATTTAGGCCCACTTGGAATAGATTAGGACATTTATTATTATTTAATTCAAAGAAGAGTTAAAAGAGTTAAAATCAATGTTTATTTACTAAAACATTTTTAATATAGGGTTATACATAAGACAAATTCGATTGTAAATATTCATTAGAAAGCTAAAACGATTTACAACATAATGGTATTTTATTTGTAATTTTTAGACATCAAATAAGTTAATTTATTTATGACACAATGATGATGCAGTAATTATCTTATTAATGAAATATTGACATAATTGATATTATAAATACCAAAATAAATGTAATTTAAGACTTTTTATGAATTACACTAATTTTATAGGTTACTATGGTATATTAAGGTTTATTTAATCAACTTTGTTCGAACATATAATTCTGTTATGACTTTCACAAAAATCATATATCAAATAGTGTCAAAATTGACACAAAATAGTTTTAAATCAAATATTATATTATTAATTGTTATTTTATTAATAAAAATCTAAGGTTCGGCCAAATGACTTATATAAGGAAATATATATTAATAATAAACAATTTGGGGTTCGTTTGGCATGTTATAGTAAGTGTATTAACCATATAGTGTAAGAAAACAAAAAGACACGGTAAAAGTTAAATTATTTAACTTGAAGTTAAATCTAATTGATAAGGTTAAAATAATAACCTAAACTTGTCTAAATCCTATTGGTTGATAGTATTTCGACCCATACCCACTTTAGCTTCGAAATAAGACCCATTGGAACCATTATAAACCGATTTTGACTTTAATATAAAATAATATTTTGAGATATTCCTAAGGTGCCCCTCTCCTCCCTTATAAAAGGGCACCTCCTCCCTCTCTTCCTCACACAACTTTGAGCCTTCAAGCTCGGAAAACCCCTTCCAAAATCCCTTCTCCACTTCCCTAGAAAAATCATAGATGTCCTGGTCTTCTTCAAAGACCAATCTTAGTTCCCTAAGTGGAGGATTCAAAGAGGCGTTTCAAAGAAGAGGTAATATCCATTACCGATCTTTTCAATTTCTTTCTTCTTCAACTTCTTCTTCTTTAGTTGTTTCATGATAAAGTAATAACATCAGTATTACTTACATACTTATATGTTATTATAATTATGAAACAACACTAATTCACCTTCTATCCATCCTACGAAAAAATGAAATCACCGCGCGTGCGTACGTACGGAATACCGTCTCCACGCCGTGGTGTAATCTATTTTCCACCATCACCTTACAAGGATGGGTATAATGGTGTAATGAATAACTATATATGATTATTATAAAATGATATTATTATTATTATAAAATGATATTGATACTGAAATATTATAAATACACTTAAATACAATTCCACGATCATGGGAACGATATCCTCGCTCGTGCGTACGTACGGAATACCGTCTCCACGATGTGATGCGACTCGTTCTACATGATCATCATTACATAGTAATTATATAAATGAATTGAATTAATAAATATGATATATGTTACACTAATACCATTCTGGATATAATGTATCTGTAACCTTAAAAGAAGAATAAGAATTTATTCGGCAAAACACGCATAAGAACAAAAGGCAATAAAGACCCGAGTAACAAGTAACAATGAAATATTACTAATAAGAAGCTAAGAATATGACCATATATGATATCATATCAATATGTATGATTCTGGAATAAGTCAATAACATTATTTCAACCATTATACAGTAGCTTCGGACACGTACAAAGCAAATCGGACCTAAGGTAAGGAAAATATCACAATCTCATTTTTATTCGAGATTGTTTATACTTTGGTATTTACTGGGGTGTATTTTATCATCCACATCCATGTTTCCTCAATATGTAATATTGGTTCCATCCACCTACAACCGTTTTAATCCAATTTTACCCTTCGTTGAGTTTTTAGTAAAAGATATGAAAGGAATCTTTTGTCATTTTTCGTACGAGGTACTTTTTGACTTTTCTGACAAAAGTACGAGAAGAATGTTTTTTTTAACTTATACGGCAAGAATGGATTTTTAAAACATTATTTCCAATAATCTTCCTTTATAAGTTATCAATTTTATTTTTAATCAACTTCTTTTAGTTTATAATTGTATGACATGTTAAGAAAAGAAAAGTGTTTTTGAAGTAGAAAGGATATTTTCGTCAAGAATGGAGTTCAAATGTTTTATCAAAATTATTTTCCATCTAAGATAATATAGGGTTCTGTTTTTATCCCTATTATTACATTGATTTGATTATGTTTTGAGGAAATTATTTTTATGAAGTCATTTACCTTATATGATTTTTTTTATGATGTCATGATGTTTCAAGAATCCCATTTTTGTTACATGTGTTATGCGATGATGTATGATTTATGATTATGTGGCACAATTAAGAAAAGATTCATTATAAGATGGGTGGGACCTATATTTCCCTCCAATGCATTGGGTAAAGATTTTATATCTCATGAGATAGACATGGCTGGAATGGTAGGTTATACCGGTTCAGTGAAACAGGACTGAAACGAGGGTGACTCAGTTCAGAAAGGGACTTTGTCCACTAAGATAGTCTTGGCAATGAGTCTTGACTAATAAGAAATGATTCTCTATGATTATGTGTGTGTGCCACAATGTTTCATGTTTTAAGTTATGATTATTGGGACTTCATTTCACTACTATGATTTATCCCATGTTATGAAATTATGCTCTCTTTTGCAGGTTAAGAATTCCAAAAGTTATGTTCTTATGAATATGATGTGATTGATTTTTCTTTTGTTTACCCTTACTGAGCATTTGAGCTCGCCCTTTTATGTTTTCTTTTCCCCAGGATATAAAGAAAGGTTTTAGGTAAAAAAAAAGGGAAGATCTTTATGGGAGATATTGAAGATCTTTCCCCACGATTAGAAGATTACGTTCCAAGTTTCCAAAGACACTAAACTATTATGATCCTTGTGTGTGTGTTTTTGTTATATACTAAGTATTCCGCAAAAGTAATGTAATGTCCATGTACGTCTAGCTTTGGGTCTCTACAACCATGGAGTCCCAAAATCGACCCAAAGATGACTATGGTCGAACATGTATCAACCAATAAGGTTAGGACACTTTTTAGGGTAATTTTTTATTATAATGATATTATTTTTTAACCCTTATTTACCGGATTTACCCTTTAACCATGGTAAATAAAATATTTACAGAAGTAATTATTCAAAATGTCTAAAAATAAAAGTTACCTATTTAAAAAAATTTAACATCCTAATTCCAAATATTGAATCCATTTTTTCAAATTCAAAACACAGAAGTGGCAGAAATTAATTTAAAATTAATTCCCGCTGTCAAAACAAAATGCACGTTTTTAAGATATAATAACTATCAAAAGATTGATACTTGTTTATGTTCTGTTTAATTGTTAAATTATGTCCAATGACCAACATTGTATTAAATTTTAGAAATATATTCTAAATATACTTTAAAACCACTCAAATTCATGAATTATCAATATAAATGTTTTTGATTAAAAAGGTTGTTTTTAATTAAAATTTAGTAATTTTCACTATTCATCAAAATATTAAAGTTATCCGAAAAGTACCAAAATTTCACCTTAGGCTAAATTCGATATTCCGAATCCAAAAATGAGGTCCATTTTGAAATATAAAATATATATAATTTCAAAAAGTAGGTATTACTATTCATAATGGCTAGTTTGATTGGTTATGGTGTGTTAGAACTCGGTGTTGCATACAACACACGCTATCACATTATTCAAAGAGAAGCGTACCGTAGAAGATTGGGGTGTTACATAAAAGGTGTGGTTGTGAAACTTTCCATAGAGTAGGGGGATTTTACTTATGTTTCTACTAGTTAATAAAGAATATAAATAGAAAAAATGCATCAAAAAACAAAATCTATTTTTGGAATGATTTATTTTTATTAATTAAATTTATTTCTAATTAAAATAGTGCACGATATACTATAATATTTTTTAGACTTGTTATAATATAACTACACGGATACAACATGCACATTGAACCAATATATTAAAACTAGTGATTCATATGATCAGGGTGAAATCTTAATATTCACAATGACTTTCCATTTAATTTGGAGAGGTGAACCATGAAAATTATCTTTTACCATTGTTTGTGTTTGTTATATAATGATCAAGGTTCACTATATTCGGTGATGAGGGTTTTTTCACCAATTAAATTTAAAAGGGAATCAAATAATTGATTAAACTCAGCCTCAATTATTATTTATTTATCGAGGAGGTTCATAATAAGTTTATTACATTGTATTAGGTGGTCCTTAGTTCCTATTCACATCATTTGATCTTGGTCAATGAATTGTTTTTCAAAATTTTCAAACTCCTTACTTTTGAAGAATTGCAACATAAGTGGTGAATTAATTGTTGAATTCTTCTCCTCCAATACATCAACCATCTACTATATCCCACCTCATTAGTGATGAAATTAGTGTAAATGTTTTCCCTGGTTACAATATTCTTATATTCCATTAATGAAAATTACTTGAGTAAATATTCCCATATTTTTAGTAGACAAGTATTAAGACTTTCTATCCCAAATGTGACTTATTATTTGAGACCTCTTGATACTCTACACTCCTTTTAATATTTTTAAATGAATGATAATTCCTAGTTTCTTGCTCCATCATATGTGTTGATTAAAAAAAACATTAATTACATATATTCTATCTTATAGTTCATTATTTTTCAAGACATGGGTTTAGGATACCAATGAATCCTGAAATTAATTTCTCAACGATTCTGATAGAACACTAGTTGTACCATGTGAGTCATGTTATGACACACTCATATTTAACAATATATTTCTTTCCATCTTATTTTAGTTCATAAATTCAATCAACTTTATAGTGTGATGGGTTAAATTAATATACTTAGTGAATAACACATTCTTGAACTATTTTAATTCTATAGATTCTATATGTAATATTCCTTTTGCATTCATAATCACTCTATTCCATTGAGTATCCCCATCCTCAAAATGATAAAAAAAACTAGGAAAACCATTTCATGTTTTGTGCCCTATATAATGGAAAATATATATTCCATCACATTGATTTATTGTTCAATAATAAATGGGTTAGAATATATACTAAGGGAAGACAGAAATTGCGGTATGAAATAACGAATAGAAATCCTCTATTTCTATCGATCATTCAGGAGCTCAATAGGATTCAAATTATTATCTATATCTTTTTATGTTTCTTGAGCATTATAATATGGGTTTTTACTATAGATCTAATCCCATATGATTGATTGTTATGGAAATTATATCATTGTCCTTTTTATTTGCTGTTATCCCGACTTCTTCTAGTTCTAGTCATAAATAAATTGAAATGTGTTAACATACGTAATTACCATTAATATTATAAAAGAATTGTAATGAATGGAATTTAACCTTGAAATATACTAGTTTTTTATATAACCATGTTTTTATATTATTTCATTAACATATTCTATATAACTGTAAATTTAACATGTTTTAAATTATGTTGTATTTCTCATACCTATTAACCAAATCTCCCAATATATCACAGAAACATTTCTTCTATAGTGGTTTATATTTCTCAAAGGATTAATTAGATCATATGCCACTTAGAGTCTCTAGCTATGTGTGTAGTTTTATATCCATTAACTATGCACTAGAGTAATGGTTGAGTCAATGCTCAACCATCCCCTTTTTGGTGATTTTCCCTTCAAGAATCTGGGCCAATACTCAATCCACTATCAAGTATCTTGAAATGGATTTATTTCATTTAAAAACAACCAAAATTAGGCCAGACCAAAATTTCACGATGTTATCTTATTCTATGTCTCAACTCTATGGTTTTTCCTGATGGAATCTAACCCTGATATAAAAAACTAAACTAATCTCCAAAGATAACATAAACATTTATCTAATTACAACTGTGACACCCTGAAAAATAACTTGTGGATCTGTGGATAAAAACACATTCTGGTCATAATCATTTTGATACTAACATAGATAACCCAAGATAAAATAACATATAAAACAAAATATTAAATATTACATCTCACAGAAGTCACATAACTCTTAGGTACTATTAGGTTTAGTGACTTTGAAATTATTATACATAACCATCTTAGTCAACAATACTTGAAATAATTTCTCCATAATCAAAATATACTAGTCCTTTTTCTATATTTATCCTCACATACCATTAAACACATATACAATGGAATGTAAAAATAATAATTGGGTGAGATCAAACACTGATATATGGAAACATATTAATTAATCATAAGGGTTAAATCATTAGAATTTGAGACTACATAGAAAAGTAGAATCCACTAATCAAGAAGGGAATAAGATAATATGAGTAATAATAAGATATTAGTGAATATCAAAGAAAATTGTAATGAAATATAAAACCAAAAAAGGTACATATAGAAGAATAATATCATAATTCCTAAATCATGAGAGTATATGATAATATTTCACAACATCATTCAAATATAAGGAAATCATAATCATAAGGAAATGATATAGTATGAATAAATACATGCACATACCTATTTTAATTTTCAAAAAAATACAAGTATATCCATTGTATAAGATATGGAAAAAAACCATGTATGTCTAAGATCTACAATGTGAACACATCAAACTATGTCCACACTCTAAGTTGTAAACTACTTTATGCTTATCCATGCTATAAGTCATTAAAAATATATAAGGATTTATATAGTATAATTTCTGAACAATATCATTAATGACCACAATATATGTTTTAAAAAAATCAAGCATGTCGATGCTATAAGGTATGAATATATCCAATCCTGTTCAGGCTATAGGTTTGAAACAAATCAAGGAATGTCCTTGCTTCATTGTTTTATGAGATCCAAAAATTTAACCAATGAATTGGAGGGAGATATAAGGCCCCACTAATCATTATATTAATATACGTGTGATAAAAATATAAATCATTAATTATATAAATGAATGAAAGTATGAAAATGGGTTTCATAAATTTTCATAGACGGTATCAATAACATTACATTTAGAATTAATTCAGTTGATATTAAAAATTTAGTCAACCAATGTGAGGTATATCATAAATGAATTTAGGGGAAAAATTATCTAAATAAACCCCACTAGAGAAAAATATTTTTATTATATAGGTGATATGGATGAAATATATAAAAGTGATTCATTTTAAGTAATTTCTTAACATTAGCATGAAGTGATGAAGATGCTTTCCATTTTTAGAAAAGATTTTCAAATGTGTGAATAGAAAAAAGTTTAAATATATTAATCTATAAAATATTCTCCAATAATGTAGCCTTAATCAATACATAATGGAATCCAAAGGTAATATGGTTTAGAAGAAAAAACATTTATCCTGGAATATAAGATTCTTTTAGTATTATGAATGTACCATTTTTGAGAACCCATATCATAAAAAGAGTAATCAAACATTATTGTGGAAATTTTTTAAGGGAAATATATTTGTAACATGTGTTAATATATAATACAGTTTTAAAAATGGATATGAGAACATTTCCAAAATTTTCAATGATGGAATTTGAAGATAATTCAGTAAATAAGAAGGATGGTAATAATACAAAAAATATTATAATTTTTTAAAAGTAGAAATATTTCATGGAATGAGATTTGAATGAAAACTATTTTAAACCAGTTATTTATAATAAAGAATATCATATGAATTTTGAAATTGAATAATATAGGGAATGTAGAAAAAATAAGGTCGAGATGAAACCATACAAATCAATGAATGATATTTGTGTTACTAACAATCCCTTGTATAAAACAAAGTTCACGAATTAAAAACATTTGAAAATGGGTCAGTTAGGTTAAAATATAATTCTAAAGAATTCAAGGGAATATTAAAAATAATTCATTAATAGGGTAGAATTTTACCATCTTATGTGAAATAATTTATTATGAACAATCCTAACACAATTAATTTGAATTGAGTTAAAAAAACCTACACAACCTTGGGACCATTTAAATGTAATCCTCTCTAAAGTGAGAGAATTAAATTTAACTAAAATTGCCATGAATAATATTTAAATAATTATATAATATTCTAAATTGGTAGTATATACACCACAGAAATGGAATTATTTTCATAATACCTAACATGTCCCAAAGAGAGGAATTGGATATGAAAACACATACCTTGGTTCTGATTCATTCGACACCTACACCAAACTTCATGACTAATTTATTTTTTATTAATTTCAAACCCTATAAAGTAACTCATAAATATAAAAATATTTAATTTTTAATTATAGTCATTCATAAAATATTTTTATAAATATATTGGTTTGTATTAACCTATTTTCAACATCGATTGTGAGTATTCAGGATTATTTTGAACTTTTTTTATAATAGTATTATATTTACTCATTCAAAACACGTAGTTTACTGTTTATAGATAATTTAATGTAAATTAAGAAATTTAACATGATGTTTTATAATGTTACAATTTCATTCAATGAGTGTTTTAGATATGATCCTAGAGGTTGAAATTGGTGAAGAGAATCTTTTGGTGTTTTTTATAAAAAAAATTAGTTCCATAATTTTTTATATTAACATGTTTGAATCCATTCCAAAAAAACAATTATTTACATACTTATGTCATATTATATCTTATTTTATGTTCTCATATCCATCTAGAATATAATTTCATATCATTTTTCAAGTATGTCGTTAAACAGGACTAAACCAGAGTACACTATGACTAATAGATGATTATGAGGTGGTTTAGTTTTATTATAATTGATCTTTAACAATAAAAAAATTATTGATCCATAGTGTGATATATTAAAACTTTAATGAACATTAAGATGAATATAATTCAAATAATGCAATTACATAGATCAAATAGATCGTTTTCATTGTAGTATTCTTGTTGAAGATAGTTAGTTTTTTAATGATCATTTATTAATCTTATAATAAATAGGTTCTCTAATTTTATTGAAAAAAAATTATTTTTTCCAAAGAACAATATATACTTTAAAACCATTCAAAGAACTACTCATTAATGAATGTAATTAAGAGAGGAAATTAACTATTTCGTGGAGGTAGTAGTCCACATATACATATTCATTATGTTTTCATTTTCCTTCGAATAGGGTATAAGTGTAATTTATTTAATCAAATTAGAATATTAAAAAATTTAACGATATAATAATTATATATAAAATTCTATTTTATAACCACTCATTCTAGGTGGTCAATGAAAATTAACCCCTTAGTTTGTGGATACTGTACAATCTAAATTTTCATTGTTCTTAACATAAAAGTTCAGGGTGGATAATTCTTATAAAATTATTATTATAACATAATATTATAATAATGATACATAATTTATAATTTAATGATGCTAATATAATTTGAGGAATGATAAAGGAACATAATAGAATAGATATGAGAAAGGAGTGGTTATAAATTTATACCTCACATCAAAGATGATCTCATTTTTAATAGGGGTTAATACCATGATGGAATGTTATTTTGAGATGACATAAAGCTATTTATGGTGGTTAGGAATTTATAGGATAGATATGGGTATATTATTTGATGAACTAATAGGTTATAGTGTTATGGGGAGTGATGGTAGGAGAGAACCTTTTATAATTAAATGTTGGTGGAATGTATGTCAATTCCCAGGAAAATTTTATAATGTGAAGACACAATTAAGTAATATGGATTAAAAATTGGAAACCAATGGTGAGGTTAGAGGATAAGCTCGATATATACCTCAATATAATAATTTTAAACATGATTTTGTAATGATTTATACTCTTTACAATTATATTATTCACTTTCACCACATTGACATTAACTATATAAAATATTTTTTACCTAAGGTAAGGTAGAATTTATAGCTGAAATAAAATCTTCCCTATTACATGATTTATGCATAAAAATTCGAAACTGAAAAATAATTTGAATTTATTTAATTTCAAAAGGTGATACAAATTAATTTCAGAAATCAAATTGTATATTTAATTAACAAAATAATATATAAAAAGTAGCATTGTTTATAAAATATAAAATTTAGTTTTTAAAGACAAATAGAATATAATAAAAAATCTAATGTTACTTAAAAAACATATACTTAGTAAAATAAGTGGTTTCCTGATTTCCTAGGTAATAATTATAATCTAACAATATTTTGAAAATTATTGTGTTTTTGAAAAATGATTTTCCATTATTTACTATAGAATTTATATTTTCCAAAAAATCATAAAAAATTTATACAATGAATAAATATTTATAATAATTTCCGAAAACATTTAATTCATTAAATTTATACTTCTAAAATATAAGAATTAAATATTTATCTAAAGTGAAAAAATGTTGTGAAAATCTCAAATTGGAATTTTTTAAAAAATATTTAACGATAATTTATTTTATTTCTTATCAATTACTAATATTTTTTTTAGTAATCTATTAATAATATTA
Source organism: Viscum album (assembly GCA_963277665.1). Classification (NCBI taxonomy): domain Eukaryota; kingdom Viridiplantae; phylum Streptophyta; class Magnoliopsida; order Santalales; family Viscaceae; genus Viscum; species Viscum album. The sequence goes on along the minus strand of OY728135.1, from coordinate 160,215,660 downwards.
TCTATATATATTTTTATATTATTTACTCTTAATATACTTATTTTCTTGTAGTAAAATGTTAATTTTACAAAAAATATTATTTTAAAATAATTTTTTTTAATAATTGTTTTAGTTACCCAATTTAGTGTTATTACTATCTAAAGAATAATTTTCATTCAATATAAACATATTTTATAATATGGTTTCTCATATTTATTCACTTTAAATAAATAGACTCGTTTTATGGGTTACATTTAATATTTAAAATTTTATATAAATGTATCATGGTTTTTATTTTAATTTTGGGTTGAATGTCAAGAAGGATAACAAACACATTGTTTATTTATGATTTATATATAGTGTAATCCTGGGTTGTTACAACAGTAGTGGAAAAAATTAATTTTTATAAAATCTCCAAGTGTAAATTATTTATCCCATCTTCCTTGGATGTTATGGGAGAATGAACATATCAAGTCCTGTAACGTTTAAGTATTCTTTTCATAGTATCTATCCATTTGAGGGTGAAATTAAATTAAGATATTTATAACTATATTTGAATACTTCTAGAAACACTTCTAAAAGATTATTGTGAACCTTGGGTAATGATCAGATATGGTCGATAAGGGTGTTCCATGGATTCCGAAAATTATAGTTATTTATAACATAGTATGATAATATAGAGGATCCTCCTCCCCAATAACATGGAAATGGGATAAATTTGTAAGATGATATATAATGTCCCATATTTCATCATCACCCATATATCTATAAGGTATTCTTAGGATAAAATCCATTTTAATATTAACCCACATCTAGTGGGGTATAATTAAAGTTTTCATAAATATTTTTTGAAATTTTCTTTCTTTCTTCACTTGTTATCATACTAAAATTCGTATAGTGTAATATATAATCTCGCACTTCATATTTTTCCACCAAATATGATCCCATATATTTTTATATATCATTCTTACTTCTGGATATATATTGATGATTAACCTATGATCCACATTCAATAGATAATTTTTCACCATAATTTTTAGTGGAATATAAAACCCTCTTCCAACCATAAAATTACATTATCACCAATGATAATCATTGGTTGTTTTCCATTCCTAACATTTTCAATCTTTTTTATATGAATTATCATTATATTTATCCTTTTTAATCCACTATAAAAATAAGGATAGGTATATACATAAAATTAGAATGATTTTTATCCTTCTATTACTATCCCCAAGTCCATCATTACAGAATCTTTGAGAATTTAATTATTCCTTACCCTCATCATAGGTACAAAATAATGGAATTTTCTATTCAATACATATATTACCTTGTTTTATATCCATAGATAATAACGTATCGAACAACCACAATCTATTGGTAGTTCCATCCATCTCCATTACCTCAAAACTAAAACCTTTCGAGTAAATGTATATTTCAAACTGTTATAGCCTAGAAATATATCATAACCCTCTCCTTAAGATAATATGTCTATATATTTTATGAAAGAACGTTCATAATAAAACAAATCAAAGTTAGATTATTAATATCATGGGTTTTCAATATTAAATATGTATAATAAATACTTTATTATTTTTTATTATATTACTTCCTTTACCTAGTTCATTCTGAAAAGTAACCAGACCAAGTTTTGACATGACATAATTCATGAAATGTTATTTTATATAGGATTATAATTAGTAAATAGGGCCCGGAGTTTGACAATGAGGCGACTAAACCCTAATATAAAAATTATTAATAAAAAACTAAAAAATTCTTATAATTAATAATAAAATAGAGTACACAAAAGTTATAAATGCAGACCTTCAATAATAAAATGGAATGTTGTATACAGACTCATGGTCATGCCATCATGTAATAACTAATCCTATACTAGGAAAATCACATATAAAATATATAAATAAATTACTCAATGAACTACTACATCACTAATACATAACTCACCTATCTTTGGAATCCAACTGAGAAAATATAGTTTGATAATTATTCATGTTATTATGTCCTAACTATAACTATGACCATGTGAGGGATTCATGAGAACCTAAGTGAAATTAATGCCTGAGATGGTTGTGTATTAAAATATGTATGACAACACCAATTAAGTCTTATATAAAAATATAAAAATTAGTTTATGTTCATGTGACATGATCATATGAATAAATAAAACATTGTAAAAGAATAAATAACTAACTACCATCTATCATATAGTTCTAATGTGCCACCCGGTATCTATCATAATAACTTCAACTAGTGCTCGGTTTTATCTGATAATGTCATAAAACCATTCCAACTAACACCAAACCTAAAAGTTATATCATACCACATCTAAATTTTAAGAGTGTACTCATAATTTAAATCAAATAATAATTTCAAAGGATTGTATCCAAGGCCTTACAACTCAAAAACCAATGTGCTAAATCTATGGAGTGTGTCTTATAATTCCCAACCCCAGAAACATGAGACCCAAATATATGGAATGTTCCCAAGGAATTATAACTGGGATAACATATGAGATGAATCTGATTTGGGTATTGAAGACATTCCAAACTAGATAACCAATAGAATCCAAACATCATGTCCTTGGAATTTGAAACCATGCCAGAAGAAAAGATGGGAGCCATATATCCTCTATCCATAATTCCTAGAATCTTATTCTTGGAAATCCAATCCATGCTAAATGAAAATTAATTTTCACACAGGTAACCCAGATTTACATATGAAATGAACATGTCTGTAGTAAATTAATACCCTTGGAGGAAAACAAAAAGTTCATAGGATAGCAACACAACAATAAGAAATAGATAATCCCTTTGAAAAATAATACACCAATATTGAACCAACATACTGATAGGAAACCGATAAGTCCGCATGAACTAGAATATTCTTGTAGGAAACCAATCAAACCACATCTCAGTAGTTAGTAGATCACACTTCAATATCTCAGGGGAAATTCAACATTAAATAATCAGATCACAAAATGAATTTTGGATCTATGGTGAAACTAACTATAATTAGAAGCTAATCTCGTAAACAATCCAAGGTGTCTATCTATGATTAATTTAACTTTAAAATTCACATATTTTTCATCTAACTTGGATACAACATATGGGTCTAGCTATATCATTCCCATATCTATGTTAAACACATGATTGTTAGTTGGTATAAAGACTAACATCGACATGGTTATTATATTATTGTCTTGTTTTTCACACAGATCAAGCCTCACTAGCATAACACACCAGTGTTGGAAGAAGGGACATCTCAGTACCAAAACAATTCATAGGTAAATCTAATCTCCCAAAAAACTATTTTTGTGAGGGAGGAAAACTCACCATTTCCTCCCATTATATACCCCATAGACTGTGATCAATATCATTTTAATTATAAAATTAATTTTTAAATAAATGTGGTTGATTATAAATTGTTGATAGACCCCCCCCCCCCCATCACATTAATATAATATAAATTCATAAACCATAGTGTTAATGGTTTGGGACCATCGACCTCATTCATAATGATTACTCATTAAATTAGTCACTAAAAACTCATTCACGTATTTTTTTTATTATTGTTTCAAACCCCCATTAATAAGATCATAACCACTCACTAAATATTTTTCCAACTAGGTTTGAACCACTCTTAAAAAACCCCTAAAATCTCTTTAGGAAACATCCATCACCCAAACAATGTGAAAAGGTATATCGAAACTATCATGAAACATCCTCTAGATAATAAATATGAAATCTATAACATCTGAACCCGAATGGCTATCAAACTAATAGTTTGCCTTGTCAGCACAATGCTTTTGGCATGCCTCTCCACAAGCTATAGGTTTCCAAATAGCAGCGAGAGTCTAATGGTGGTATAGTGGGGAGACTATACTCTCATGATCATAGTGCAACAATGATATAATCAGGTGTAAATAAATAGGTAATTGTAGAAGCATTACAATAAATGACAAGTAGATGAAGATAAATATAATGAATGAATAATGTGGCCAACCCTAAGATATAACAATAAATTCATGTCCAAATGGTCCTATAGGTACCTGAAGAAGAAATAAAGGAAGAAAAAAATGGAATAAAGGAATAAAATCCAAAAAATAATGGCACTACGAGAATCATGATTATTAGACTGGTCATTTTCCCCTTACACCTAGGAACAAGAATGAAATCATAAGAAATAATATTAACATCCTAAACTAGTAACCAATAATGTCTATTTGGATACCCCAGTGTAATGGCACCATGAACAGGGTGCGAGATATACTCAATAGGCCACCACCAATGATGTTTTAAGTAAAAGTTGGGTTTTAAATATAAAATAATCATTTTGCAATTATTTCATAGTAAAAAGAAATATATAATATATAAATAACCAATATGGGATTAGGATCCACAAGGGAACATGGACCAACCATACCTGATTTGGCTAGATCTGAAAATATTTGAACCAATGGAAAAATGTACAAGTGATATAATGGAAATTTGAAAATGATGATCCAATAAATGGTAAAGTAAGATGAATAAACCCCATGAATATGTTCCATCTTGGAAGTCACTGAACATGGATGAAAATTATGAAACATTATCATTTTTAATAGAAATAACTACAAAATTTAAATAAGTTTCATCCTAGGCCTGTTCGAGTAGAACCATAATCTCGAACCCATGTGTTACATCAAGTCTTCCATAACACTCACAACCAACAGATCCCATATAATTAAATTTAGGAATGTCCATTAAAGTATCACTCCTAGAATAATTTAAGATAATGACTATGGAGCTTGTGCCCAGTATCTCATGTAGGGTTCCAAGTCTCACTCGTTTGCTGGTACAACCATCTCTCTAATGAGCTGTTCCAAGGTGCCTCCACTAGAGAACTGATTTCACTCATAAGAAGGTAAGGGGAACACATGGTGATCTCGTCATCTCGTACATATGTCACCCCTAAAATACACACAACCAATTATTAAAACCAATCACAAGCATGATTAGCCTATCTTTTTCATTCCATTAAATGAAATCCTTGTGTTGCTCAAAAAGTACATAATTAATTTATTCGATTAAATTGAAAAACACAAAATCCATTTCTATGAGTATTTTTTAAAGCAAACAATGATGCATATAGAGGTATATTAACACATACTAGAAAATTATTCAATATTAAATTCCATTTTCTCAAGCACGTCACACCACATCTCAAATAATTAATTAGGAAGTACATGGTAAAACAATCATGCTAAACTTTCATGAAAGGCATAATATGGATGTGACATTTTCAATTTGAAAATAGCACACCTCAAAAGAGGGGTGAAAATAGAAAATATGACATTAATATCAAAAAATTAATTTCTATTACATTAAAAAATTAAATTCCATTATAAGGACTGATGCATAAATCATTTGCATTAATAAAATATCTTACATCATAGAAAAATATGATAAGGGATTTCATTACTTTGGTTCAACTAATTTATACATATTATTCTAATTTTCGGATATATGTCCTGGTATGAAGCATAGATATAATGATTACGGGACTACTCATGATCAAAAATCCATATCAATTCTATTCATCAATGTTGGGAATTTATCAAAGGGGCAATATTCTCTCAAGCATTTTCAACAAACAATGATCTAGGTAAATAGGACTTGAAGGTGGATACAAACACATTATAATGGCTATATTCAATGATATCTCCCAACATGATGATTTTTAATCACTAGGGTCATGTCAGACATGGAAACATAATCAATTTAAATGATATGAAAAAACAGATGATCCTCCCTAAGAGTCTGGTATGCACAAAATGACATACCATATAAAAGACAATAACATTTATAAAAAGATATAGAACACCTACCTTATACCATGGAAGACTCTTACCTCTAATATGGAGATTTGATTCAGCCTAGTTTTTGAGAAATCATTGAAATTGAAAAACACCGAGAATATAGGGTGACATAGCTCGTGGCACAATATCATCCTCACGAGATTGGTAACCTAAAATAAAATCAAGAAAATCATAAATAATATTATGAGGAATCTATAGTAAAATCTATGATCAATTCAAAAAATTTATGGAGGGGATCCTTTCATGCCTACGTTTGCTATAGTAGTAGCTACATGACAGGAAGGAGGATGAGACACCTACTGAAATAGAAGGTGGAAAGGAAATGGAATAGTATTTAAGATCATTTAGGGTAAAATATACCATTCACCCTTAAAAATACGGTTTCATGGTTTGGCTACATTGGTGGACACACTATGTGCCAATCATGTGCCTCCAACTTCTCAAGAATCACACCCTCAAATGGTTGTCCCATAAAATTTGTCCAACTATGAACCAACAATGAGATGAACAATTCACACATACATCCCAAATGGAACAAATCATATTTGTAGTTTCATAGTTTGGGAAACCATTCAATGATCATGTGGATCACTTCTCCTCGCATCGGGAAGTTACAAGGTTTTCACTACTGGGTAGCACCAGTCTATCCCAAACAAGAGACTTCATGGAATAGTGATCTTGATGCTCAATGAAGCACATGTGGAGCCCCCTGAGACTCATACCAAGTCTTCAAACAAAAAATTGACTTGTTCCAACACTCAGAATTCAATTATGAATCTTTGATTACAAAATGGACCATCCACCAAATGAAAAAAATCCTGTACACGTAGATTTTCATCTAGTGAAAAAACATGGGACACTACAATCATCCCACCTTAAAATTTATCTACCACAAGAAGCCATAGAAAAATTATGAGAAAATCACATAACCTTCATGGGACATGATGTTTTCTTCAAGTATCCTTCTTTCATTTTAGAATGCTCAATGCACCTCCTAGTGCCACCTTCACAAACAGCCCATATTCCATAGAAGTTTAATCCAACACTTGTTTTTTCAAAATGTAACCCCATGATGGAGCCTTTTAGAGACATTCATACTCAATACATGGTAATATAAAAATCTCCTTCACCATAGGGTTTTCTCATTTGTATGGCCAAAACAAATCCCTCGTATTCCACCGATTGAGCTATTGATTTTGGAATTACCTTAGCACTCTGACGATGATCATTGCATGATTCACAACGTAAATGATTGGTAACATATAAATCATTCATAGAGGCTTGGTTGATACAATAATTCATAAAGGGTCTCATCTAATACTCTCTAAACATTCATCACCTAAAAAATTCCATTAGGAAGTTCCAGACTGACTGTATAAGGTAAGAAAGTGGGACAACCAGACTAATCATCTTTGGTTGACTACTCTCAAATATCCTGTCTTAAATGACCGGTGCATATCGTAACTGAACACGGTGCCTCTTTGACATATCACCTCAATATTTCTCTGAGAATTCTAACCTAATCATGTAACTAGATTCTGGTAAAGTCCATAACAAAAACATCCTTATTAAGATTTGTTCCCCAGCACACACATGGGTTAATTCTTAGTCCAATGCACTCAGATCACAATAATTTTAACCATCTCATCTGATCCCGAATATGGTTAGGTTTAACCTCAAGATCATCAAAACGATCCCAAGATTCTTATCTAGGTAAATCCATAAATGGATCTTACAAGAGAGACATTGAATCAAAGAAGAACCTCCACATAGCAAGAATACAGACTGAGATAATAGTGGTAATCTTCATTGTGATCATGTCAAAGGGAAAGAGATGAAGCCCATGAGTCTATCCATGAAATTCATACCTGGCATCCCATGTTTCACATAGTACCAAACATGCCTCTACACACAGGAATTCTTCTAGGTAACACTTTTATAGAGACCACTTATCATGGGAAATGACTTTTAAAATTAAGAAAGGTGTAAAAACAATGCCCTCTCAGTGTACCTAGATAATGTCGAGATATGGGACATGATCATCATTTAGCCAAAACTACACTAAGTGGATTTGAATGTTTTCCAAAACACAGTTGAGACACTCCTACTATATATAGGGAGAAGTACTCAGTATAGTTTCAAAAAAACCTTGCCAACTACAGTAAGGAAGAATAGTATCATTTTCATAGGGATATTTATTTTAGAGAAAGAACAACTTCACCTACCAAAGAATCAACAACCTAAACATGATACCTTCACCACTCAAGGAATCCCATGGACACTAAAGCATAACAATCATAGCCTAGTTTCGACTAACAGTTTCTTTAATGTTTTATTGTATAGGAAAACATAGCATCTCCATGATCTCTTAGAATCACAAACTTAAAACATTTGATTACTATCCACATGGAATTTTAAGCAATACCAACCATTTCCAATGGTCTTTCTATGGTGGTGCTCCCTATACTAAGAGGAAACACTAGGGAATTGCTGACACTTCGCTCTCTAATATAGGATTTTCCTTAATTTTCAATTCAAAAAGGAAGGGAACTCATCCCAGGGAACATAGTCTATTGGCCACTGATCGCGGGTCCTAGAGGTGACCAACCTTCAATTAGGAAGAATTATTTCAAAGTGGGAAGGAAACAATATAATGAAATGAATTCTAAACCAGGGTAATGATTATACATATGTTTGAAACTCCATTATAGATATGTACATATATTCCATAGAATTAGTCATAAAATACAAGACGACTAAACAGAATGTCGAACACCTAATCCCCTTATAATGTTATCTTGTATATTGGGACAAGTTTTATTTTTCTAACACCCATGTCACAGTAATCTATAGATAATATAAGAATGATGCATCACATCTCATGACTTGCACGATTACCAATGAACATAAATGATTCACTGTCTTATTTAACAACTCGATGGGTACTGTGTGTACCGTCACATAATAACCTATAATTGCCAGAGAAAATCACACATCCCCAATATTATCCATAGTCTTAAAATTAATATGCATCAAACTATCTGGTTCTCAACACAAAGAACTCACAAAGATTTTATATACACAGTATGACTGTAAAACAATCGGATGAACTCTTGATTCATACAATACTGAAAAAGAAGGAAAATAATGGGCATACAGCCCACTAAGAGACTAACCATGCCCTTGGATTGTCTAACAAACTAAAATCAAGAATTACATGATATCCACCCAAAAAATGGCGGTCAAAACACTACAAGACCACCATTCAAAACAAAGGTGTTGTTTTAGAAACTAATAGTCTTACACAGGACTATAGAACACAAATAGTACCAGACACCTGTAATGATTTAAATGATTTGAACAAGGGCTTGGAGATCTTAATGAGCGAACAAAAATTGTCTAGAACCATACTATAATGTAAATAATTGACTAGAAATGTGTTCCTGACTATGAAATGATACTAGGCTTAATGGATTATCATTTATATTCACACATAGGAAGGAAGAATCCTACAGAAGATGGTCACATTCATTTACAAATCAAACCATAAGAAAGTATTAAAATTTTCTTACATGTGGTTTAAGGCTAGGAAAACCTCTCATAGTTTCATTTTAATGCATTTATCCAAACTTGTTTTATCAATTGAAAATTTCAAAGAAAATATTTATTGAAAAACAACACATTAATAATGAAAATCATCTGGTACATTATTTATCTGAGGCTACAAAGAGAAATAAGACATTTATATTAATCATCCTTTTGAATATTTATTATTTATTTATATACATTCACAATTGGATTAGTTAATGAAAAACTAAATTATAATATATAGAGGGAAAACCCCTTAGGTTTTAATTGGCATTTTAATTAACCTAGGATTTATATAAAAAATAGCTCAAAGCATTTTAAAATGACTCTTATTAATTAAAGAGGGACTAGTCATGTAAGATGCCACCATACATCTGTATATGAAACTATATAGGTGGCTATGGACACCTAAAATTACTATCATAACATCGCATAAGAATATCCTGATGGTTTTAAGTGTTAAGGAATGTTAAGGAACAGAATACCTATTAGGGTATTATTTAGCCATTTTATGTTCAATTGAATGCATACCAGTCATTTTAAATTAATAAATTTTAAAAGACCCTTAGTAGTTCCCTTCAAAAACAACATGCCCCAACTAACCAACATGGTCCTACTTGTGCATCTATAAATGAAGCCACAAAGGGAATTTCACCTAAGCAATAGTGGTGGAATAATAAATATCAGATTCAAAACAATTAAGGTAAATGTTTAACAACAATTATATTATACAATAATTACCATGTATAAGTACCATAACAGATGTTTTATTTTTATGGGTTACCACCCATAAAATTATAAATCATCTATACACCTTAAAAGTTGTTAGGGTCTCCCATATAACTGCAACAATTTTATCAATGATTGTAAAAAAATTAATCATTATTAAAATTTATGAAATATAATTTAAGTGAAAAAGTTCATCTACAATGGTTTGATTATATGGGTCACCTTTTTCTATTTCATAAATTGCACATACACCTTAAAAATTGTAAATTGGATGGTATTTAACGACAAAAATAATGTTTCACCCCATGCTAAACACACATAGAAGCACGAAAATTGGAAACATGCACCTCAATTAGTAACCTAAACTTGATAAGAAACTAAAAATTCTAAGCAAATCAACAGTCATTATAAATAAGAATAGGCATGTAAAATAGGCCTGATAGTAAAAGTAAGGACACGTGTTTATTACACATGGAAGAAATATAATTTGAAATTTTAGACTAATCAAATCCCTAAATAGGTAAAACAAAACATGTTATTGAAATCACTATCATAGATTATAAAATCATGATAATAAAACATGTAAGGTAGAGCAACAAATTCAAACAACATAACAATGTGATCTGAATGGGTTGATATATCTATGGAATGTGAATCCATGTGTGCCTAAAATGATACCTATAAATCCACCACTTTATCATACTATTCTAAGGTAAAATCCACAATCTCATAAATCAGTAAGTGGAAGGATTTACACCTTTCACAAAAGGTGAAATCAAATGAACTATAATAGAAAACAGCAAGAAGAACAATCCCATCTTTGGAAAATGGACTTTTACATATACATGGGTTGATCAATCCTATGCATGTATATTTACCAATCACTAGAACATTTCTAGTATCATATCTACTATCCCAAAACAGAATGAAAACAGAAAAAAGAACTTGGATACCATCTTTTTAACATAATGACCAAACTGAATATCAAACCAGTAGCAAGGTCAATCACCACATGGCCTCAAGCATGCCTCCTCATACTCTAGAGTCTTACATATAATTTAGTGGGTCTAACAGTGCTACGGTGGGGAGGAAATAACATATATATTATAGTGTTACAATGGTATAATTAGGTGTAAATGAATTTTCAATAGTGAAATATGTATAACAATTGAAAATCAGTGGAACATAAATATAATGATTGATTAATGTTGAAAGAAGTGAAATAAAATAATTCGTGCATGTCCTGATGATGATACATGTATATGTATAAGAATTATAGGAAGAGTTAAAATGAAATAAAAGTATTAATTTCCCAATGATTGGATTTATGATCATCATGAGTGTGATATTAGTCCTATTCATCTATCTACTATGTATAATCATGAAAACACAAGCAATAAACCCTGGATAGTGATCCTATAACCAAGGAGGGTTGTTTGGGTTCCACAATGTAATTGTGGTTTGAACAGGGTGAGAGGTATACTCAGTAGGCCACCACCAATGATTTATAAATCATAATCCAGTTTGTGCATGTAAAATTGGTATTGTATAGGTATTTCATAGTAATGTTGTAATGTGGAATAAAAAAACAACCATGTCAGGGTCAGGTTCCACAAGGAAACCTACCCTACCCATAACTACTTTGGCTAGAGCCACAAATGAATGAGCCAAAGGGAAACTGTACAAGTGAGATAAGGGATATGTGATAATGAAAATCCATAAACAAGTAAGGTAAGATGGACTGACCCCAATCCTATGATTCGACATGGTGGGCACGTCACTTGGATTATAATTATTCATCATTATCCTTTTTCAAAAGAAGGAACTGCAAAAATTAAATAAGTAGAATCGTGGATCCTTATGTGGTGAAACTTAACTAGAAACCCATGTGTCACAACATTAGATCCATAATTCTCACTTCCATCTAAGTCCATCAAATTCGATCCAAAAATGGCCTAAAAATTACCACTCTTGACCAAATATGAGAAAATGGCCTCTCAGCCAATAATGGTATGTCACGTAAGGGACCAAGTCTCACTTGTGTCCTAGTACAACCCACCTAATGATGAACCTATCCATGGTGATTCCACTATGGGGCTAGTATTTCCCATAATGAGGTATTTGGAACACATGGTGATCCCTTCCTGGAATACATGTATCTCCCTTGGCATATAAAAAACCATCAGGGAAATTGATCACAGGAATGATGAGCCCGTCCTTGGAATTGATCGATATGAAACCCATGTATCTCTCGTAGGGTTCATAATTATTTTAATCAATTAAATTTAACAAAACAAATTCCATTTTATCAAGTATGCTATAAAACAAATAAGGATTCATATCGAGGGACATGCCTGTTTTCCATTTACTTATTTAGTAATAAATTCCATGTTCTTGATCATGTCACATAACATCTCAAACAATTAATTATGAAGGCCATGGTAATACACTCATGCTACTAGACAAAGCAAGTAATAACATGAAAGTGACATTTTCAATTTGGATACTGCACTCCTAATGTAGATCACCCTCAGATTGACCACTACACAAGCCAAGGATGTTCCATATAAAACACAAAAAAAAATTATTTCTAAATCTTTAACCCACCTACCAAATACCAAGGATAAATCATATTCCCAATATCAATTTTTTATTCTATCTTGTTTTAGAGAAATTAAAAAAAATGGATGAACACCCTAAAAATACGACAAATTAGATCATGTTGTGATATCATTTTTGAGAGAGAGGTAAAAATAAATAGATTCAAAAGGAATGTAAATCATAATAAGAGGAATATATATGGGTCAGTGGTTCGTGAATATGACAAAGAATAGAGGAGATCATGTCATCCCTGCATTAGTAATTCTAGGAGCTCTATGAGATGTAAAAGGGGGAGACACCTGCTATACTGGGAGGAGGAAAGGAGATAGTTTACTTTGTATCTTAATTAAGGGTATAATGGAATGTCCATATTTAAAAATAGATTAACATGGTTTTTCATCATGGTTGGAAAAACAATGTTGTATCCATGCTACTTCTGCTCCTCAAGAACTACACCCCCACATGGTTTTCCCGCACGATTTGACTATCCATTCACCAACCATTGAATGAATAGTTCACACAAACTACCAAAATGGAACTAAGCATACAAGATGGGTACATGGTTTGGGATACCATGTGTGGCCTATGTGGGTCCTTTCTACTCACTTACAGAAGATGCATGGTTAGTACTAGTGTGGGGCATGGTTACATAAAAATATTGTGCCCTTACTAGTCCATCCCAATTTTGAGATTTCAAGTCTTGGTGCTCCTGAAACTCAAAAAATAACATGTGGAACCACTCAGGATTTAATAAAATTCTAAAAGAAACCCAATGAAGTGTTACAAATCTTGGAGTTCCATTACAAAGCTTTCACTACAAAACTAACAGTCCACAAAATTATAATATTCAAATTTCCTTTGAATTTCATCCGATCTAAAAAATGGGGCACTACTAAATCCGAATAAATTTGGGATTATTCCACCATGCTTAAATTGAATCATCTATGTATCAATGACCAATTTTTAGACAAATTATAGAGTAAACCTAGACGAGGGAAAAAGTGTAAGGGGATTAAATTCACACATGAGATCCTTAAATAATGGATAAAAACTCACCCATAGTCAACAAGAAATCATAAAGAAGATAGGGTTATACAAGGTGGGTGCCTTAAATAGAGAGAGAAGGATAAATGAGGGATTACTCCCAAAAAAATCATGGGTGTCAAAATTTCCCATTAACAGTTTCAATGTTTTCTAAAATTTAACAAAACTTGTGAAAACCATGAAGTCATCAATATCCATATCCACATAGTTCATATGATTTGGACTCATTATTTTCCTAACCATGTTCAATCTATGACAATCATCTCTATAAATGTTCCAAAAATATTCATAGGATATTTTTATAATTGTGAGACAACCATGATCCATGATTCAGGTCCAAGAATCCACATACTATTTACCATTGATCTGTTATATTGTAGAGTACACATTTTGTGTGTAGTATTTGTTATCAAGGTATGAATGCCATGATTCTTGATTCTCAAGAAATTTATCAAGAAATAACTATGAAAGAATATTAATACCTTTATGAAGAAAAAGAAACATATATATTGAATTAAAATTATGATGGTAATGTATTGATTAAGAATATTCCAATATTTATTTATATAGTTCCAAATATGGTGTTTTTATGTTCTTTATATTCTATTATTAAATGATATACATGGATGATTATAATTGATTTTGTTTAAAGAAAAATCATTTGATTATTTAATTACTCCTTCATTATTGGAGGGATATGTTGGTTATATATCTATAGATTAATAGATATTTAGAATGGAGATATATTTCTTTCCCTATCATGGATATTTTTTTTATTTAAAAATTCATAATATGGTTTATAGTGATAAAATTTCATTGAAATATTTTATGATACAAAATATTGTATGATGGGTTCTCAATATATAATTCATGGTATTGAATCATGAAGTGCATTGAATAAGATTGGTTTATCTTTGATAGATGTGAAAAAAGCTCAGGTATTTTTCCATTATATCTCTACCATGATGCAAAGAGGGAGAAGTGATTCTTTATGTCACCATATTTATAAAGGACAATACGCATTGATTGTTATGCAATAAACTAAGGGATATTTTGATGATGTTCTTCTTTCATGGATGAAAAAATATGGAGAAATGAAAATTGGAGTAACATTTTGGTGGATCTTGAAATATTGAGACATCCCTGGAAAATAAATTATCCATGCCACAATAGTAACTGATCGTATGTCCCTGCATTTCCATATCACTAGAAAATTGAATACCTTCATTATCCAATGGGAAATAATGTTGTAACAGGTTCATGTAGTTGAAATTTAGCTATTTTTAATTACTATGTTATGTTAAAAATGATGAGACAACACTATATTTTTAAAAATCAAGGTTGTTTGTTTAATAGTAATAGCATTTCATCATCTCAATAAATTTTATGTTATTCCAACACAACAAAAATTCTAATTTTTATTCATGAATAACATCCATTTTGATAAAAATAAAAGTCAAAGGGTTCACTCGGAATATAGTTTATGATTTTAATTTGAATTTGAAATTCAAATTTAAACTAGTGGAATTGGAGGAGTAGTGTACATATATATTGAAATAAAATAGTGAGAATGTAGATGGTATAAGAATAAAGAAAAATTGAGAGACCTACAACTAAATTAAATTGAATATTAGTCGGTATTAAAGATAAAGGATAGTAGATCTTACCCCTAAATATTATTTATGTGATATTATGTGTTGAAGTCATTGAATAAAAAATATAGTGCATATTTTTTATACACTAATTTAGATAAAAATAAGAATAATATCTAATAAGTAATGGATTCAAATTCTCTACATAGACATAGAGAATAAGTGTCTTGAAATTAGTCTGATTAAAATAGGAATAATAAGTGGAATATATATTCAACTTTCCAACAACGGTGGGATGAAGAAAGACATTTTAACTATAGAAGTATTCATGTTGTAAAGGTGAAATTTTATAACTTGTCCAAGAATGTCGTCCATCACTTTTAGATATGAATAATAAGAGTTAAAGTATTGTAGATCATTTTATTCATATAAAAAGAATATGATATCCATCAATGCTACTGTATATGAGAAAGAATTTTACGATATAAGAATATAAGACAACACCTCCAATAATTTGAGGTGATTTGAATTGGTGAAAATAAAATTCAGTTGTTATAATTTTTATGTCATTATAAGGCATGGGGATACATAATGGTGTAGGAAACACCATACTTATTTGTATAAAATTCAGATTAATATCCTTTTGGGATATTATACTATAATGATTTAATGTCTATTTTCACAGAGGAATCTAGTTCACACAATGTTCAATACATCCCGCATTTAGAGGTGAACCATGTAATTCAATTATCACTTTATTTGAATGTTTTTTCATAGTGTTAAAAGTATGATCTAAATTAAAAAGTTAGAACTCAATAACTATTAACCCAAACATGTTAATAAAGGAAAGATATGGGACACAATTTAGCAATACTAATTCACCCCACTCTGAGTGTGGTTCACATCCCTAACCAGTCCTCTCATGTGGTTTCAAAGCCTCACCTCAGATTGAAATCCATGTCTAGAATATTTTTCTCATTTGAGGATATAAGTTTCATTAATTATTTATAATTAAGTATAGTATTTGGGACGATTCATTTTTCATATAAAAAAATTTAGTTTCTACAAATATAATTCTGAATTAGAAAAATAAATACAAGATAAATTTAAATTATTTATCCTTCCAAAGTAATGAATAGGAAGATCCTAAAATCCTTACTCTCCAATAATCTAGATCAATTAATATTTTAGAAAATGTAGTGGTTTATTCTACCATGTAGAAGTTGGAAAAAACATCTTCCGCAATTCGATCATTTTCTTCAAGCGACCATGAGGCATGTGTTAAATTTTATCAAAATTACCTTGAATAAGAACGAGGAATTAGTAGAAGTGATCTCATGTCAAAAAATATTCTTTATTTAAATATAGTAATATTATTTATATTTTTCTGAAATAATTATTTTATATTATTTTTTGGATTATTTAAATTAATTGGAATAGGTCACACAATAAGAATGTGAGTAGATAACAATTATTTATATTTTTTCCAATGATCACTGAATTTTATAATTACCTCTAAAAAGATAATTTCACAGAATCTATTTGTGAGGATTTTAAATATATATTATATGAATTCATCAAGAGTGGCTCAAAACAATTCATGGAGAAGAAAACTTTACTAATGACTATGAGATAATGATCCATGCATTAGACGATGAAAAAATATCTTCCATTAATGACATGAATGAATAAATGTAACTGAAATCTATGAAGTCCCATGTAATTAGAATATTTATATTGGAAAATTTTATGATGAAATGGGAGGATGTTGAAAGAACTAATCAGGGATATTTTTTCCAACTGAACAATGATTTAAATAAGAAATACATTCTCAATATGAGATGCCTTGATTTTTATCCTAAACATGCACACATGAATACAACATTAGTTATATCTGTACAAGACATTGATTGAATAAATACAAATACTATAGATTTTTATAGAAGATAGATTTTGGAAAAACATTTATATGAGAAAAATATGATCATTGCATCAACCTATAATATTTTTCGAGAATCTGGGAAGAGAGATAGATATTATCTATATCAAATTATAAAAATATTACTAAATATTTTTACATCAACAATTTATTCTTAAAGAAAACTTTCTACAAGTACGATTGAGAAATAGTTATAAATACACTAATAGAATGTCTATAGTAAATAGAAGAATTATTATGATAGATATATCCCCCATTGAATCAATACCATGATTATCAAGGATGAGAAAATATCATTCTACAAAATCTAGAGAAATAAGAAAAACATCAGTCACGAAGAGAAGAACAAGGTTTATTAGGATATAATTATGGTTTAATTGATTTGGAAAATATGTGTCAAATTGTTGATGAATTCCACTCATTATCAAAGAAAAAAATAAATCTATTTCTATGGGGATCATGTCTCAGAAAAAGAAACATCCATTCAAATTATATGTAATTTTCATCCTCAAATAGTTTTGAGGAGATTGGAGATATCCTTTATGTGTTCAATGGTTGTATCAAATGATGTTGATCTTGTTTATGTCGACATGTTTCTAATATAAATAAAAATAGACGAGCATAAATGTTGGGTTTTAAATAAGTGGAATATTTGGGACTAAAAAAGAAGAATTGTTTATGTCTAATTTATAAAAAACGTTTTAAATGAATGATCTGTCAACCATGGACATAAAAACAAGAAAGATATTATTCAAAATTACAACAATAAGTTGAATAATAGTGTAATATATAAAGGTAATTTTATATAAATAATCACTCTTAAAGATCCATTTTTATTCTATTATAAGACTCATATTATGTCTAAAGAATGTTGAATTTTGTGTCTAGTAAATTTGGTGAAATCAAGGATATTGAAAGAAGAATTAGAAAATTTTATTAGTAGACTGAAGAAAGAAAATCCACAGAAATAATGATAATTTACTGAGTATTTTTAATCAAAATATAGCCCAAGAATGAATTAATTCATGTGTAGGAGATATAATAATGTTGGACATGCTATAAGTGGTTTTTTACTGTATTGAAAGCATAAGTGGTAGCCCGGAAGAAATTTTAATCTACATTCAGAATATAGTTTTATATATAAGAAAAAAATAAAAGGGATCTACTAATATATCCATTGTATTAAAGTCATAATTATACATGATAATCATCTGTTGATTCATGAACAATTGAGTAGAATAGTTGATAACGTCTTATTTATCCTGTCGTTCACATCAAGTAGAATTGGGATCTGCCTTTTTCCCTCATATAAATATGTATAATTTATTTTTAAAGTGTTATGTATGAATTTTTTATCTTATTCTTAGGGGAAATAAAATATTAAGTGTCTATTATCAATTTTGGATACCAAAGATGAAGAAGATTCCATATTAGGGTGATTTCTCAATTGATATATTATATCTTATGAAATAATGATATTTTATGATGATAGATTATATGTTATTAACACTTTATAGAAATAAAAGGATTATTCTATCCAGGATTGATCTAATAATGTCTTATTCCAAATAGTATCCATTAAAGTGATCATCCTTAGTGAAGAAGTAGAAGTTGTCAAAATCTGGACAAATATTATATGAAGTGATCATCCTTAGTCTTATATGAAGTGTTTTGTCCAGGATTGATCTAATAAAGTCTTTTCTCAATTGAAGTGTATTAACACATTATAACGATATTAAAGTATTATTCCATTATAGGGTGATTTCTCAATTGATATAAGAATTTCTTATTCCAAATAGTTTCGATTTTTTTCGTGAATTATCATCATGAAATTCCTTAAATATATATATAGAAGTGTTTTATTATTTTCATGATTCCGAGAAGTGTATCCTTGAGGTTGAGAAAAATAAAAAATATGATGAATTCACCATCTGTATATATAATTTCGAAATGTGTTCGAAGAAGTTGTCAATGAAAAACATATATTTTCTAAATATCTCAACCTTGATTACAATAATAATAATAATAATAAAATAATATTATCAGGTGGATAATTTATAATCATTTAAATAATGATTGAATTTTTTGAATAATATTTAGTGATATTTCTATCATGCTACATTGAACAAGGATGTTTTTAAACAATGTATTGAATTGAGTATAGGAAATTCATGTCAATTTGATGAAATGTGTATGTTAATTAGTATTGAAAATTGATTCTTCCTATAATTATCGTAATTTCACCTGGAATGTTTAGAGTATCTAACACCAATTGTTTTTATTTTCATTTACTAATTCAAATTATTATTTTTTTAATGTTAACTTGATTGTTTTCTATAGAAAACAAGGTTCTTGTAGACTTAGAGTTGAATAGATTATGGTGAATTAAATTGGTATTAAATTATACCATCATCTCTTGATGCACTATGAATTTATATTTAATAAATGTTATAAAAATGAATAATTATATTTTGATAATAAAAAGGGAGATAAGTGAAATTGTGAGATATGTAAAGATGAATGAATTTGAGTTACACTTATTAATATATCATTTTAAAAAAATTATTTCCAAAAATTATAAAGGGGGATAATATTGTGTCCATATTCTGTTCATTTCTTTTTTTCTAGGGGTGAATGTCAATAATATTGACTTTTTGGCTGTCATCATTAAATGATATTATGTAATGTTAATTTTTTTACTAATAATATGTTTATTGGATTTTATTGGAGATGGTGTTAACGAAGTATTTATTATGAAGAATCTATTCTTGATTAATGAAGTTCCCAAGAAGGTGTATTCATGTTCTATGTGTTTGAATATTTAATGTTATATCATTGGGGATTGGTCATAAATTTGTTTGAATATAATGATTTTCATAAATTATAGATTAATTTATTATTTATGGAAAATCTCATTTATGATTTATATTTCTCTAGAGATTTAGAATGATGATTTTTTTGTTGTGATAAAGATGTTTTAATTCAGATGATTTGTATTCTAGTTCATAGTGATTAAATTTAATAGAAAAATTTCAAGATACAAGTTGTTGAATAAATAGTTCTTGAGTTTCAATTCAAGGTATTTCAGTATGATTTCATTCGAAAAAGAATATTTTTGCCATGAAATATGTTAAGGATTTTTATGTATTTTAATATTCCATGAAGGACCATGTTGTAAAGAAGAATGTGTTTTTTTTGTTATACCTGGAATTTTGAAGTAGCCTATGTTTTGGTCCATATACCATGCCATAATGGATTTTTATATTAGATGATCATTTCATGGAAGAAGAAAAATGTCACAATAGCATTTGAGTGTGTGTTTTTTTTGCTCTACAGATTTTGAATCTTATAGGCCCCAATGTTGTAGCCACGTTATAAATGTGACTATATGCATGTCATTGGATTTCCATGTAACCATATTTTGGAATAACAACCCTCTATAGTGGGAAATGTAGTCATAATTAGTCATTGTTATTGTAATATAAATGGTTTTAACCACTAGTGTTTTTCATAATGGTGGAGGCCACACCATGGTTTCATACATTGATCTTTTCTAGGTGATGTTATCTCATATCATTATATATTTTATTTGGGAGTTGTTCCAAATAAATATAAATAATAATTTGAAATGGATGATGATGATATATTGTAATAAAGATCTTAATACATAGTTTGAATTAGAATGATGTTAATAGATTTAATTTTGATATATAAATAAATATAAGGTAGATGAAATGAATAACTATTGTGTATTTATATTATCAAACAGTAGTGATATGGTATATTTTGTATGAATAATGAAATTTTAAGATACATGATACTAAATTTAATTGAAAATCATTCAATATTGAAGATAAAATATATGAGATATGACACTGAAATATTGTTGATGGTAAATTATGTGTTGAAGACAGTAAAGAAGAAATCTAGAACATATTTTTTATTTATTAAAGAAATATAAAGTGAAAAGGAATTTGTAATAAGTAGTTAATGTGAATTATAGATGTTAAAAATGTGAATAAATATCATTCAACTAGTATAAGAGAAGATAAAGTGGAGGAGGAGGAAAAATATTCAACCATGCTCCAATAAAGGCTATAAGAAAGAGAATTTTTTAGAGGTTTTTCTGCGGTGATGAATAAATATTTTAACATATGTAAAAATGGTTTCTGTCAATTTTTTTATGAGATGAAAATTTGGAAGAGGTGTGTGCTCCAAAATTATCATAAAAACAAAATAAGAAATCCTTATGTGTAGTCTTTAATGTAATGAATTGGAAGAAGTAGAATGTCAAGGCAACACTCCAATATAGATAAGAGATCTAAATTTTGTACATGTAACATCAGTTATTATCATTTATATATAATTGTAATGTTTGGGATATACTAGAGTGTGTGAATAATAAAACTAAGTAGTTGGGGATGAACACCCATTAGCTATTGAGAAAATATATTGTAAATCTCACATGGTAATTTTAGTGGATTGTTTGATCATGGATGAATCTAATTCCAAGAAAGGGATAGAATTTCAAATTTAGTGGTAAAATGTGTATGTAAAAATAAAATTTGTGTGTTTCTGTCATTTTTTCAAGAGTTATGGGAAAATTGAATGTGAGGTTATAGAACATGAGAACCGTTCACCTTTAAAAGTGACAGAGGTGGATATGAAATAGGAAAAAAGTTATATGTTGGATTAAAACTCATCATCAATGATTCACTCCCTCTAACTCTATATAAGTTTTATAGAAAAAAATGATCCCTTACTATGGTTAGCCCATACATATTAACAAACTATGTTATCTGGAAACCAGGAAACAGAATAAAAAAATACTCACTATGTATGGTTCATCACATAATTTCCCCTAAATTATGTTACCCAATTTTGTTCCAGGAAAAACTCCTCTCCATAAATACCATCTCTTAACCAAGGATCAAAATCTCTTATAGGGACATGAGACACCTCTCAGGCCTAAAACCACATCTAAAAACACTAATTTATGATTTTCAAACACTAATATTTACAATCCAATTCCCAATTTTCAAAACTAGCCTTTAACAACATGAAAAATTAAATATACTAATGAATTTCACCAACTGTATAGAGAAGGGTATTTACAACCCCCCAACCATTACAATAATAATCCTATAGATGTTTTATTAATCATAATACAATCAATCTAGACATATAATGGTCATTAATTCACATCAATATAATTGAACTCAACTCTAAAACAATAGTTTGGATTTTACTACATAACTCCCAACAAGAGGTGAAATCTCTGACAAAATTTGACCCACTTATCATTTATACCCTGTAAAAACTAACACAATGCTCCATATAATCAATCTATCCCAATCCACTATAACATTGTTAATCAGTTCATCATTATTTTCATGGTGTTCCCTACAATAGGTCTCATGTCATACTCGCTAATTCCAATCCATGGTTCTCACAACTAGATTTACCTACTAAAATGCTTTATGAGTAGTCTAACTACCCACATAGTGTCGTATCCACATCAAACCACCCAAAGTACATATGGAAACCCCAATTAAGATTTATCACCCATAATAATCTCAAAAAAAATCAGACATGTATCTATCACCAATGAAAAACCTATACATATCATACATTCCTTGAAAATCCAATATCAATCCATGAAACACCATAATCATATTCAAAATGATATACTATGCATTTTTATTTTCTTCCACTATTAATTTTCCACAATAAAAATAGTGAATCATCCTTTGGAAAAAAATTCAAAATATAACAAAGACTTATCCACAGATGCATTATCAAATCATTTGATTAAGATGGTTTAAACCTTGGAGGCATCCCAGTTTCATCTAACATCCATAATGATGACCAAACTAGATGTACAATGTAATTACATGGTTAAATGTCCCCCACCTGAAAGAGAGGACATGCTCTCATCTGATCACGAACACACCATCGATGTAATTAACACTCAAATCACATAAATATTTCTCCAAGAAAACTGACAATGCCCAAAATTTATCCATAAATGATACTAAATCAAAACTATATTATATAATAATGGACTAGAAAAATTATATTTAGGAGTTCACTGACATCTAATGCCGCAATTATTGTACAAAATCTAGTTGCACTACGTCAATGATAATTCCAACATGAGGGTTATTCCTACCACAATCGATCAAATGCACCTAAAATTCAAGTATCCTTATCATCGCCCCATCGAATTCGATAACACAAAAGACAACAGTCAGACAATCAGTTGGAAAATGGTGTAATTACTACAATATATATTTCTTTATATTGTACTATAAGAGTAACCTAAAATTGATAAACTATATTAATGTCCCACTACTTCTATTCCATAGTCATTAATTCTCAATATTACCTCTCCCTGTAGAGGAATATCACTCATTTATGTTTAAGAGTTGAAATTTCATGACCATATGAATTTTTTACATCATCAATTTTAAATCGGGTCAGCTTCTCATCTATTCATATTTTAGTAGTAACTTCACATTACCATTAAATAGTGCATTAATTTTAGAAAAAACAATTGGAATACACTCTCATACAATTGTATCGGACAAACCAATAGACATTCGCATGAGTTGTGCATCATTAAAACTCGGCTGACATGCCAAACTCACTAACTATGCTCACCAAAAACATGTTAGTCCCATATAACTATGATAACCCTTGAAAAAACTATTAGAAATAGATGATTTTAACAATTATAATGACAAAATATGGTTTTCCACCAGTCTAGTGTCATTCACAAATGGGAGCATCTACCAGCGCTCTCACTACACTCCTGAAAGAAATCCCTAATAATTTTGAAGCACTCAAACAGTCCTTTCCTCAAGATCTTAACCTTTATTCCCAATCAATTGAAATTTATCCCTTTATAAGGCAGAAAGAATCTTTATGAATTTTTTATACACACAATATCACCTCATAAGAACCGATCACATAACTTGAAGCACTCTTCTGCATTTCTCTTCTCTAAGAAAACTCACAGTCCCTAGCTAACCACTCTCTTAGGTTTCCCTTGCACATAACAACTAATTTAAATAATATAATGTAAAAATAAATTTTCGAATTATGACGCCACTATATTAAGTCAGTTAACTAGGTCCTCTCATTCTTCATATAACAATATCTCATGGGAAAACACCACAAGGTTTCCACATTAATGTCTCATGGAATCTCACTTGCTAACACACCCATCATGAGGTTTACCATATAAAAAACTTGCATCACAAAGAAAATAATAATCCTTTCATAGGTAGTGGTTCTCATATAGAATTTATATATCAGACTACCCCCTCAAGAATCTCAATACAATAATAATACCTACCAGGCCTCCACATATGGGATTCAAAAGGTTCGGTTATATAGAAGGATAATAAAACAATTCATAGGAATACACAATATAATTGGTTGTTAATTGTTGAAACAACCAAACCTATTATATAATCACTAAAAAAAGATTCAAGAAAAACAAATCAGTGCAAACCCCATCCAAGAAATGGTTTATCATTGAATTATCAACTCCCCATAACAATCCCCATGTTTAATTGTTCTTTATATCCAATGGGTGACTGCACCATCATTATAATGGATCACCCCTCTATAGATCCACATGACATTACATCATATTTAATACTTCATGGTTCATCTGACAATAATTTTTCCATGAGCTTTTATATGAAATCTCCATTTAGGTTGATCTCAAATTAAATATATTTAATCTCATCATCAATAAATCCATTCTCAAACTAGTGCATGACATGTAATTCCATCTTAAAAAAATATGAAACATGTGATGAAACCTTCTAATTTGAGTTAAGATCCAAATTATATAATAAATCATTAACTAAAAATACCATGTGTGTCGTATGAGGTGAAATCATGCATGTATAATAAAAAAATCGATTATCATTAGTCCCATATCCCTGGTAAATAGGCCTTTCATTAGAAAAGGTCTTCACAATGAACCTATTTCTGTCCCATCACAAGCTTCAACACAATCTTATATCTTTATTATACAATATACCCAAATAAGAAGCTCAAAAACACTCTAATATACTATTTCATATTTGTCATATAGGTTATAATACCTCATTGTGACATTGTGGCCCCAATATTCTTTAAATAAACACTGAACATTATCATAACATGACCTCTGGAACACCTCCACATACACTAGAGGCCCCAAAGTTATAGTGATGTTCTAGGTGAATGTATCTGGAAACAATACCCCCATACATTATACCCAATAATTAATGATATAATGAATCATCATACATAATAATAAAACAGATCACATATTAGTATTAAATATAGATCATAAATATTAAAATTGAATGAAAACTGCAGAATCATAGTCATGACACTATACAATGACTAATATCCCTCCAAGAGAATCACATATAAAATAAATTAATAATATAAAAGTGGTTGTTGAATATCCCTACAGCATACCTTACTTGTCTCCTAACTCTACGAGATTAGCACCAGTGCTATAATGCAACATCAGAATCTACCCAACCTCCACATCATAACATGTAAGGGAATCTGGGTGACCAAGTACCATGGCCACCCATCTCATGTGTGAGAACAACATAGTATACCACCAGCAATATATTCCCTTACATATTTAGTTAATGCAGTGTATGCACATGTGACATTCTCATCTGTATAAATAATATGATTTAGAAAGAAAAAATAAATAACTTTCATTGATCATAAAGTTCTAAAGACACACCTTCGATTGACCATACCCACTTCATCCCATTCAAAATAATCATTGAGCATGCCTCATAACCATTCCAACCAATAAAAGGATAAAAACAGATATCCTATCACATATGGATCCTAGGAGTTCTTCTAGGGCATCCAAATCTATGGTAGATTTCAAGAAGCATATAAATTGAATTACAACTTGTAATACTTGAATTCCAAATCTA
Organism: Viscum album; assembly: GCA_963277665.1. Classification (NCBI taxonomy): domain Eukaryota; kingdom Viridiplantae; phylum Streptophyta; class Magnoliopsida; order Santalales; family Viscaceae; genus Viscum; species Viscum album. The sequence continues at coordinate 160,189,338 of OY728135.1, read as the reverse complement.
AGAGTTTATCCCTAGAATCCTATTATAGAAAACCAATGTTCCACATCCTGTAGTTTTCAGGAATAGAAAAAGCATGGTAGGGGTGGTACCCAACTTTTCTTTTTTCCATTATCAATTATCAATCCATGATCTATGTGATGACTAACACCATGATCAGTGGAATTGAATCATAGAACTAGACATAGGATAGAAAATCCATAACTAGGAGAGCAAGGATCAACACATATTTTTTATAACTAATTTAATTAAATAATAATTTCATCTAGGGAATTATTTCCTTGTTGATGCATCCAACCACAAATCTATAGTTCACCATCTTTTTTGTAGAAATAAAGGGTAGATTTCCTCTAGCGGTGATCCACACATGTTCCACAAATCTCCAGATTTCATCGAATCTGTCTATGGGTGCTAGCATGGATGATCCTTATGCTTTTATTGTCCACCATTGATACCTTGAGAACCATTTACCAAGTGTTCTTCCTAATATAGGGTTGGAGGATCAATCTCTGTTCATGAGGAAGTTCTTGAAGAGTGAAGAACTCTCTAGGCTTGAGACGGTTTTTCCAATCCGTTGTGCACAATAATTTGTCTTTGCTTTCTTTGAATAATGAGGAAATAATCATAATTGGGGATTTATTTCACTAGGGTTAAAATTAAATAAATGCACATGTGACCGTATTTTTTAAATAATACTAGAGATACCACATGTCAATAAATAATAGTTTTATTATTATTATTTCTTAACATGTTCCAAACATGTTAATTATTATTAAATATTATTTAATCAAATAATATTCAATATTGTTATTTCTCACCAGAAGCTTATACTCAGTCTTCCATTCCTCCACAATATTTATCGAAACATGAATAATGACTATTTATTTATTAAATAAATATCACTTCATTATTCTCTCATAAATATATAAATATTATGTTCACTATATATTAAATAAATATTTATTGAACATTCCCACCATAATATATTCTCTAGAATAAATAGTAATGAAATAAATGCTACCAGGAACACATGAATAATTATTAATCCATGACAGAGAATAGTTTATCTTCAACTTGTTAAATAATAAATAATATATCTTTTAACTAGGATTTGAGATACACTATGTGTGTGACCCTCTAGGCCTCTTTCTTAGTGGCATTTGGCGTAATAGCCTAATGTCCAAAGTTAGTGTCAAGAAACACATGAAGTTACCCATAGAGAAAGAAGATATGTTAAAATGACATGTCATATCATAAGAACACCTAATCTGTAATATAATCCATTTTTCTCGATATCTATAATTTAGGGGGTTGCATAATAGTGCCATCAACACAAGTTCTCGATTTATCTATATTTGACTTCCCAAAAATTGAACATTTCTATAGAACACCAAGGACATGGACTTATATAGGATATATCATTCCCATAAAATATCCAAAGATGTCAAATTCTATCATGGACATAATAGATATATCATTTATCAAATTATTCAGTAATGCAGTATTACTCATGACACGCCCAACATTTCCTACCTGTCACGAACCGAATCTGGTCGCCACCATTAACGGAAACAAACCTAGCTCGTGGCAAGTCCCGAAGGGTTTTCCCTATCCCCACGGGCTGGCACAAGTGCCCAGGTATCAAAAAATATGGTTTGGGAATGATTTCCTCGAGTATGAAAGCATAAAACATAAAAAAACAATCAATAATTAGAATCTAAAATTTTCATGCTAAACAATTCTTAACAAAACCATATCTGAATAAATTTGTTTAAAGACACTACTAGTGGTCCAAATACAAATAATGACAATATCAAGACATCCCCATGGACTCCACACAACAAGGGGGTCATCACCCGCAAGCCTTCTCCACAACTCCGCCCCAGCGATGGGGACTAACACCCTGAACCGCCATCACCTATAGTCGTCCCTTTACCTGAGTGAAGTATAATAAGGTCTAATTAGACCCAATGGTTGTAAGTAGGGTGTGAGACTAATCCCAATAGGATACCACTAGATGATTCCCAAGATCATGCAATACAATGTGAACAAAACAAGCAATTTTAATACACAAGGTGAAACAGTTTTAAAATTCCATGAAATGCAACTTTCAATTGAAAATAGTTTTCAATCCGAGAATTTCAGAATGTTAACACATTAAAATAAAAATTTCATCTACTGTAATTTACATCAAAACAAACCCTAGTACATGGGTAAATTCCACAAATCCAATGAGCAACAAAATCGAAACACCCCTAGGCACTAGGTTGTCTCGGGCCCAAGGTACCTCGTACCTTGGTGTAAAGTAACCATAGAAAAATCTGTTCTCATGAACAAGCCACTATTAGGGAACATAAACATAACCTAGAGGTCCCAAATCATCATCCACATAGTTTAGTTATATTTGTCGTTATCCAAATGCTAAGTGAAACAGCGACAAAACCCATCCGGTCCACTAGTCGTACTAGTACAAATCTGCCACACCTAGGTACCCGGGATTCCCCGTTTGTGCTCAATTAATTTCATCATGCAACATAAATCTATTTTCATATAACACACCAATAATGTTCAAACACAAATAATAAAGTAGTTATCACATTTTATACCACTTAAAACACACAACAAAACACATAGATTTTTAATAAAACAATTCCCCCAAATCCCGTAATGTTTCACAAATCAAACTCCTTAAAAACAAAACTTGCACACTATTTGCACACCATAAGGTTACCAAAACAGAAAATTCAGACCAATACATTTCTATTAAAACAACAAATCATTTTTTAAGGCATCCCCTTGTGAACCAAGAAATGATAACTTTGAAAAACCTCCATTTTTACACAAACATGGGACTTAAAGTTCACTTGTTCCACAAACACTACTAAAACCCATTTTCACAGAAAAAAACAAAGGGGATAAAATTAAAAACATTATTTTAAGCCCTATTATAGTTCAATAAAATCAACTAAGTATTAATAGGGAATTCCCTAATAAAACAATAAAACATTCCCATGAAATCCCCACCATTTTCACTGGAAGTTTTCATTTAAAAATTCATTTAAAAAAACACCAATAAAACTGATTTTTATAGAAATAATAAAATGAGATAAACCTGAAAGTATGATATATACAGAATGTTAAGACACAAATATTTCATAAAAATGGAATCACCTGCAAGAAGAGTCAAGAACCTCAAATCCTAGTGCGGAACTTCAACCGCACCACCACCACACCACAAGGGAGTGATATCAAACCTAAAACCAGAGGATTGGACAAAAACACTCAAAATGAAACCCTAGGTAAAAATCCCTAGCTTCTGGACATTTGTAGATTCAAGAAAAAATATAAAGCTTAAGGAAAGGGAAGGAACTTAGAAGGATAGTCACTTACTTGAAAAATATGGACGATTTTAGAAACCTGAGAGGCTTAGCCCTAATTCCTGGCTGATACGATCTCCGAAGAGGGGAAACAAAAGCTGGGGGTGAGGCCAGGTACATTAGAAGCAGTTGAGAGGTGGAATCACCGAAAAAGGATAAAAAATGAATATTTTATGAAATAATTATGAAACAATTTTAAAACTGGAAATGCGCTTTCGGGTTGGCCCAATACCTAATTTGATCACCCAAATCCAAGATGCTAATGAATTTTTAAGGGGGAAAAATTTATTTTTTGGTTTTAATAGTTAAATGATGTTCATTTTTGAAGTTTAATGGGTGAAATTTTTTGAAAAATGAAGGAGTTATTAAAGAAAAAAAATATACATTCAAAACATGAAATGGGCTCTCGGGTTGGCCAAAATTTTAGGAACCCACCATTTCTTTCAAAAATGAATGGAAACCCCCAAAAACAAATCAAAAATGTAATTGAAATAAAAAATAACTTTAAAATATGACATTTATGTGATAATTCTCCCCACCATGAAGGACATTCTACCCCAGAAAGTCAACATGAAGCTTGATTGGAAAACAAGAACGCGTACTCTACCTCGACCCATGACTTTCGCTCCCATGTCTCATGTGTATCATTGCCATGGTGCCATAGAACCCAGACTAATGGAATAGACTTCCCTCAAAGTATCTTTTCTTGGTAGTCAACTATTTTTACTGGCCTCTCAACAATAGACAATTCAGGCTCTATCTCCAGTTCTTGCCAACTCAACACATGGGATGGATTCGTGTTGTATTTCTTCAACTGAGAGACGTGGAAGACATCATGGATGGATTTCAATTGAGATGGTAAGGCCAACCTGTATTCCACCTTTCCAATATTCTTGGTGATCTCAAAGGTCCCGACATGCCGTGCCATCAGCTTACCTTGCTTCCCCAATCGATGATGGCCCAGACGAGGAGCCACTTTTAAGAATACCTTATCACCCATAGAAAACTCTAGGTCTCGACGCCTCCGATCAGCATAAGATTTATGACGACTCTGAGTTGTCAATAAGTGTTTCCTGATCAACTTGACCTTCTTAGAAGTCTCCTGTACAAGTCTCGGTCCCAATAGTGAAGTATCTTCTACCTCATCCCAACATAGGGGGGACCTACATGGCCGACCATAGAGCGCCTCAAAAGGGGCCATTCGAATCAAGGATTGGTAACTATTATTATAAGAAAACTCAACCAATCCCAAATGGCTATCACAAGAACCTCTAAAGTCCAAGACACATGCATGAAGCATGTCCTCCAAAATCTGATTCGCCCGGTCTGTTTGACCATCCGTCTGAGGGTGGTATGTCGTGCTCATCTTAATCTGAGACCCCAAGGCCTTCTGAAGGCCTTCCCAAAATCGAGAAGTGAAGTGGGGGTCTCTATCTGAGACAACAGCTGATGGTATTCCATGTATTATCACCACTTCCTGGAGATACAAATGGCCCAACTCATCCACTTTAGTTGTATCTTTTATCGAATGAAGTGGGCTGATTTGGTCAGACGATCGATCAACACCCAAATGGAATTCTTTCCCCAAGGTGTATGAGGTAAGACAAAAATGAAGTCCATGGCGACCTTGTCCCACTTCTAGGTAGGAATGGGTAGTGGATGGAGAAAACTAGAAGGCCTTTGGTGCTATTCTTTCACCTGCCGGCATGTGTAGTATCTCGAAACAAAGTCCGCTATGTCTCGTCTCATACCAGGCCACCAAAACTGCCAACGGACATCATAATACATCTTAGTGGCACCCAGATGGACATCCCGCTGAGACTGGTGGCTATCCCGCATCACCACCTTCCGTAGAGATAATGGCACTACTGAACGGCCCTTGAAGCACAAGATTCCCTTGGAATATGATGACCAATAAGAGGTTGTATCCCCACCATGAAGAAACTGCTTCGACCGCTGACATAGCTCATCACTGGGCTGTTCCAGTAGAATCAACTCCAATAGAGAAGGAGTCAATTGGACGCTCGCCAAGAATGCCCCTCCACTGTGTTCCCTGGTCTCCATATGCATCTGATAAAAGAGCCCCATAAAAACCCACTTCTCACTAGACTCCCTCCAAGACTGCACTGGAACCCTTCTTCTCAAGACGTCGACCACTACATTACCCTTACCTGGGGTATAGACAACTTCAAATTCAAACCCCTGCAAGTACTCGATCCAGCGACACTGCCTCAAGTTGAGGTCCTTCTGCAAGAAGATATAAGCCAAGATTTTTTTATCAGAGTATAGCACAAACTTCTCCCCAAAGAGGTAGTGATGCCATGTCTTCAAAGCATGCATCACCACTGCCAACTCCAAGTCATGGGTCGGGTAGTTATTTTCATGTGGTCGAAGTTGGAGAGAGCCATACACGACCACATGATCATCCTGCATAAGCAGTCACCCATGACCCATACCTGAAGCATCACAATAGAACACATATCCCTTTCCTGACTCTGGTAAAATCATCACGGGGGTAGTAGTCAACTACCTCTTTAGCTCCTCGAATGATGGCTTTCATTCTGCACCCCATACAAACTTCACCCCTTTCCGGGTGAGGGCAGTCATCAGTGAAGCAAGCCAAGAGAAATCCCGAACGAATCTCCTATAATAACCATCCAGGCCAAGGAAACTTCTGATCTCGAACACATTCTTCGGCTTCTCCAATAAAATAACCACACTAATCTTCTCGGGTTCCACTGAAACTCCCTTCTCAGAGATCACATGCCCCAGAAATCTCACATCCCTAATCCAAAAAGTGCACTTTGAAAGCTTTGCATAGAGGCGGTGATCTCATAATGTACCCAAAATGATCCTCAAGTGATGTTCGTGTTCCTCATCATAGCTAGAGTATACCAGAATGTCATCTATGAACAGCACAACAAAGGAATCGAGATACTGATGGAACAACATGTTCATGAGTTCCATAAAGACCACTGGAGCATTGGTCAATCCAAATGGGATAACCAAATACTCAAAGTGGACGTACCTGCTTCGAAAGGTTGTCTTTGGGAAATCTGACTCTTTCACCTGAAGTTGATGACACCCCAAACATAGGTATATCTTTGAGAACCACTTTGCCCCCTTCAACTGATCAAACAAATCATCTATTATGGTCAAAGGTTATTTATTCTTAATTGTTACCTTATTCAGCATCTGGTAGTCAATGCACAACTGGAGGGATCCATCAGCCTTTTTTGAAAACAACACAAGAGCAGCCTAAGGAGAGATGCTCGGGCGAATGAATCCTTTATATTCTAAGTCGTCTAGCTGTATCTTTAATTCCATCAGCTCGGTGGGGGCCATGCAATAAGTGGGGAGAGATATCGGTTGTGTTCCTGGCACCAGATCAATCAAAAACTCCACATCCAACTCCGGGGGTAAACCTGAAAAATCATCCTGGAATACCTCCAGTAATTCGTTAACTACATGAGGTAATGAACATTCAGGGGAAAGATCATCCTATAGCATGAGCAAAGATAACTGAAATATAAAACTTCCCAAATCTGAGAGTGGAGGCCCTGCACAACCTAACTGAGGATCCCATTCTCCATGGAATACTTGACGACTCCCATCATGTGCCGTGAAACTCACACACCATCTGTTGCAATCGATATGTTCCTGGAAGTGTACTAGCCAATCCATCTTGAGTATGACATCAAAAGAGTCCATATCTAAGACCATGAGGTCCCACTCCATCTTGACCCCTAACACAGAAAGAGCACACGATGGGCACCTGAGACCCTGCTCCTTCTTTCCCAGCAGTGTCACCAACTCCATCGCGAAAGACATCAACTGAGTTGGAAAATTCAGAATGTCCACAAAATGGGCCAAAATGAATGAAATAGAGGCACCAGTATGAAAAATAGCAGTAGCTATAGAAGATGCTATTAGAATGGTACCTAGAACTGTCGACGGTCCCGCCACTGATCCTGCTGGTCCCTGATCCACTACATGGAAATGTCCAGTATCTTCCTGAGGACGACCGCTAGTCTGTGGTTGTGCCCTGAACTGGCTCTATCCAGAAGATGACCCAGCCCTACCACCATAGCTTCCAAATAGATATCCCCCAGTCCTCGATGTCTCAGACTGTGTTGGTACTCCTCTTGAATCCACTGACCCAACCCCACTCGGAAGTGGACGTGCCACACCAAAGAAACGCTGCAAATGCCTCATACCTACACACTGGTAACAAGACTTCAGAGGATGTGGACATACTGGTCGGATGTTCCTGGGCTTCCCACACTGGTGGAACTTGACCGATATCACATCAGAAGCTGGAGAAGAAAACTACCTGGAAGAGTGGCCTAAACTACCACCTCCTTTCTTCACAAGATCATCCCCCTTCCTTTTCTTCTATGAGGAGCTTCCACTTCCCATTGCTGATACTGAACCATAGAAACCAGCCATGCCTTTCTCATCAATATCCACCATGCATGCCTAATCAACGACCTCAGCATAGGTCCTCAGCTTAAACAAGAACACCTGGGAGTATATCTCTGGTTTCAAGCCTTTCTCAAACCTCTGGGCCTTCGCCTGCTCATTAGAGACAATTTCTGGAGCATACCGAACCAACTCAGTGAAATGGTTGGCATACTCCATCACAGATAGATTCCCCTAAATAAGTTCCATGAACTCTCTAGACCTATAATAAGCCAACACCTCAGGGCAGTACTGTTCCTTAAAGATAGCCTTGAAATCTCCCCAACACATCTGCTCATTCTTCCCAGCCTGAAGCACTAACTCCCACCACTTACAGCTTGGACCCTCCAACAGAAAAGAGGAACACTTCACCCTGATCTCCTTAGGTGTTTCTAGGAACTCAAACATACAATCGATCTTCTCATTCCATTCTTCTTATTCTTGGTGTTCTGAGCTACCTTGGAAGGTAGGAGGCTTGTTTTTCAGAAAATCTTGTTCTTTATCTTGTCTAGGACCTGTCTCTTCTGCCCTAATAAGATTAGGAGTAGGAGATGGTCCCTATCCTAAATCTTGGATAGCCCAAACCACAGCCTCCACAAGCCTCTAATCAATTGGTGTGGGAGAAATCTCTCCATATTCCTCCTGTGGGCACGTGGGAGCTTTTCGGGGAGGCATGTTGCTACAAAATGCAACAGTCACAAAACAATTTTCAATACCACAATTCTGAAAATTGTACTCAAATACATCAAATATAAAAAAATAAAAACACATTCTAGTAATAAAAGAAACAACTACTCCACATCCTCCAAATTCCCACATGTGGTCTGCAGCCGACACGTCTCACCTGGAAGTGAAGTCAATCCGTAAATTCCAACAACCCCTGGTGACTCAAGGTCTTCCATGAGAGGTGTGGGCCAAGAACCCTAATCACAATCAAAACCCCAAGCCCCGACAGTTCAAGCTCCTGTATATCTCGACTAATCCCAAAATTACAATATAACCCATAAAATTTAACCTGATCTAATACCATTTTGTCACGAACCGAATCTGGTCGCCACCATTAATGGCGCCAAACCCGGCCCGTGGCAAGGCCCGAAGGGAGTTCCATATCCCCACGAGCTGACACAAGGGCCTGGGTATCAGAAAATCGGATTTGGTAACGATTTACCTGAGTATGAAATCATAAAACATAAAAAACCAAACAATAATTAGAATCTGAAATTTTCATGCTAAACAATTCTTAACAAAACCATATCTGAATACATTTGTTTAAAGACACTACTAGTGGTCCAAATACAAATAATTACAACAGCAAGACATCCCCATGGACTCCACACGACAAGGGGGTCATCACCCACAAGCCTTCTCCACAACTCCTCCCCAGCGATGGGGACTGACACCCTGAACCAAAGATGTCAACTTCTCTCATGGAAATAATAGATAGATCATTTATCACATTATTCACTAATGCAGTATTACTCATGACACGCCCAACATATCCTACCTCACCACGAACATATTTCTTCACGGTTTTCTTAAATACATCTAATTAAGTGAGTGATAATACGAATTAAAAATAATCTTAAAACCAAATGACAAGTACTCACATCTTTATATAGGAACATCCAATGAAACATATATATGTGGATTTCCTAATGACGGGTCTCATTCTCATAATATCATGCAAGATATTACCAAGGGTGTACACCATAAAAAGGTGCCTCAAAGATCTAGAGTTTCCACTACTAATATACTATATCATTTATTTCCATCAAAAGATATAATCTGACTATATAACATATATTATCGAAAACATTCATAGCCTTTCATGATTCTCATGATAGAAGGGATTCACTATAACCTTTTAGTGTGACTGCTACTCTTAAAACATTATCACATAATATTTCATACAGAAGAACAATTATGATGTGATATGGAATATATTAATATTCAAATCTATTAATATATGTTATCATAAAGTATAAAAGGTTTTTGTTCTAGGGAACTAACTCCAACTGACTCCCAATTGCACTAGATTCAACTATTAACAACCTTAAGTTCACTAGGTATCACATGATATTCAAGCTTATGCTGAGATAGGCCTCTAGTCATGGGGTCTCTCATGTTCTCTTATGTCGGTACTCTACACAATGAAACATCACTCTTCTGAATGAAATCCCCCAAAAGGTGATACTTTCAGAGTATGCTCTTTTTTCTTTGATGTGGTATTGGATCTTTTGCAAGAGACACCACTATAGTGTTATCATAATATAATGTGATAGGATCTTTCCAGGTAAGTACCAAATCAAGATCCTGGACAATGATCTGAATACAATCATCTTTCATGGTTGCATCAGAATCCTCTATATACTCGGACATTGTTGTAGAATCAGCTAATATTGGATACATTTTAATCTTCTATCTCACATATCCTCCATTAAGATATAAAAAAAATCCTTATTGTGACATCATACCATTTTCATCAGTCTGAAAACTAGAATCAACATACCCCCAGATGACCAGCTCATTGTCTCATCCATACACTAGGAACATATCCTTAGTTCTTCTCACATTCTTAAGGTTATCCTTAAGTGTATTCAAATGGAATTATTTTGGATCTGCTTAATATGAACCTTTAATTTTCAATGATAGGAAACATGAAGTCTAGTAGATGACTTTTCCTTCATTATTGATCATATCATCGGAGATTTTGGGATCTTACTCATTCTATTATTCTCCTATTGTGTATGGGGACACATTTTCCTATAAATATGTATACCATGAGACACTAGAACCAATCCCCTATTTTATTTTTCCTTATAAAATATATTTAGTATCTATTCAATCTATGTACATTGACAGAGTCCAACAAGCCTCTTGAATCTATCACGAATGATCTTGATCCCTAGAATTTAGATGCCTCATTTAAGTCCTTCATAAAGAATCACTTGTTCAATCAATACTTAACTGAATATATGACTTGTATGTCATTTACAATAAGTAATATGAAATCAGAATATACTAATAAGATAATGGTTTCATTTCCATTAAACCATTTTTAAACACATGGTTTACATTTTTTCTTAATGAAACCAAATTCTCTTATGGCTTCATCAATTAAAATGCTCTATAAATTGGATTCTTGCTTCAATCCATAAGGAGATATCTGCAACATGAAAATTCTTTTCACATCACATGGTATCATAAAACCTTCTGGTTGTGACATATAGGCATCATTCTGAAGTTTCCCATTATGGAATGTGGTTTTGACATCCATCATCCAAATCTCAAAGTCATTGTATACAGCTATAGAAAGTATGATTCTGATGGATCTAAACATGGAAAATGTATAAAATGTTTCATCTTAGTCAAATTCATGATGTTCTTTGACTCCATTATCCACTAACCTTAATTTATAGGTACTAAATTTACCTTCCATGTCCAGTTTCCTCTTGAATACCCATTTGCACCCAACATGCTTTCAATCAACTCGAGCATCAACCAGAACCCGAACATGGCTCTAATACATGGAATTCATATTAGAATTCATAGATTCGAGTCATCATCTAGCTTCTAAACTATATACTAACTCCTTGTAGGATATATTTTCATCAATTTCCAACAATATTGAGTCACCATCCTCAGCGACTAGAAAACCATATCTCTCTTTCTTTCCTACCTCTCTTACACTCCTACACAATACATGTGATTTAGGAACTACATCTTCCATGAAGACCTATGGAACTTGTTCCCATACCAAATATGATATATCATAAGCATCAAATTCATTGATTTAAATGTTTCTCTCACAATCCTTTTTTAGGATATGCTCCCTCCCATGAAAGATAGCTTATTTGGAAGGAGTCACAATATTGTCTGAGGGTTTGTATAGGTAGAATCCCTTGTTTCCTTGGGATATCCTACAAAGATGCATATTGTTCCCTAGGGTGATAGATTTATTCCTGAGAATGCCTTAACAAATTTTTTACAACCCCATACTAATTTTTGTGAAAAAGGGGTTTATTTTCACTCTATATCATGAAGGGAATTCTATTTTCCACATTACATGGTACTCGATTTAATGTGTATGCCACGGTTTTTAATGAATATCCCCAAAAGGATAAGGGAATATCTTTATGACTCATCATCATCCTTAACATGTCCAAAAGGGTATATTTTCCTCTTTCACTAACACCATTCCACTATGGTGTATAAAGAGGATTATGTTGAGATAGAATCCCAAAATCCCATAAAAAGTTGACGAAATCATGGTTAAGATAATCTACACCTTGATCCAATTGAAGCATCTTTATCTTCATACCAAGTTGATTCTCTATGTCATTCTGGAACTCATTAAATTTCTCAAAGGACTTGGACTTGTACCTCATTAATTATATATAGCCACATCTACTTAATTCATCAGGAAAAGTTATGAAGTAAGAATGTCTACATCTAGCTTCAACTGTAAATGGTCAGTGTGTCCCAATCCTAGAAGCTATATGTCCCTTTCAATTTTCAACCAGATGGTGGTTTGGGCATTTTTACTTGTAAATAAGTATGAAAAATATCAAGTGGTTTTATATTATATGAGTCTAAAAAACCATTTTGATAGATCGTTGTTGAGTGCTTCTTGTTTACATGTAAAATTTGGTGACACCAAAGACGGTTGATATTTGATTCATGGGAACATGATTTGTTATAAATTTCCAACACATATTTTATGTAATTTAATACATAGAGACCATTATTTAAATGTTTAATACTATAACATATATTTTCCTTATAAAAGAAACCAATTTTATATTTGAACTTGAAAATAATCCCCTCTTTATCTATACATGATACAAGAATTTATATTTTTGTTAACTGTAGGTATATAATAACTATTTTATAAAACCAAAATCATTCTTGTTAGAAATGAAAGGTGGTAGTCATCAATGGTAATAGTATCCCGCATCGCACCATAGGTAGATCACAGATCCACCTCTCCTCTGGAAATTTTTAAAAATCTACTTTATTCATGTGTTTGGATATAGATGTGATCACCGAAGGCTATATCTAATACCCAATGTGTAGAAATGGAAAAATTTCAGTCGATAATGAACATAACACTAGATTCCACTTTCTTTTGTGTGTGGTTCCTCTTCCTATGGCGTGTCATGCCACATGAAAAAAATACTTTCTCATTTTCCCTTCCCTACCTATGGATATTCTACATCTTAGAAGGATGGTGCTCGGGAGCATTAGATTATTTATTGGACATGGTCCCCTTTCCCATGTACTTCATTTTATTATTCACTATAAGGATTTTGGGTTTCTCAATCCACATATCCTTATCCACTTGGAAAATCCAGGTCAGATGTATTGATAGACTCTTATCATTATTTCTCATATTATATATCATAGTAAAACTATAGATAGTCTTGTACAGGGATGAAAGTATGAGATCTGTATGAAACTCATCTAGTAATTTAATCCCTATGATGTTCAGGTGTTCAATGTATCCAATAATCATGACTACATGAGGTCCAGCTGGCACTGACTCTCTAAGAATAGTGGTAAACAAAGAATTGCAGAGCTCGTACCTCTTTTCTCCCACATTATCTTGATATATATCATCAAGGTGAGACATCATGCAATATGCATCCATTTCATCATTCAAGAGAGCATTGGACATGGACAATAGCATGAAGCACTAATAATCCATAGCATCATTTAGATGTTTCTCATAGAGAGACAGTTCTTCCTCACTATCCTCATTACCAAGCACAAGTGGAATAGGTTCTTCCACCACATCCAATTTTCTTTTAATGGAGAAGAATGACATGTAAACATATCTTCCATTATTAGAAATTTATGCAGGAGAGAAGGTTTTCCTTCTCCAGTATGGATCATAGTGATATGTTTTATTTAATTTTTATTAACAATTCTACTATTAATATGCGAAAATATTTAGTTCTTTATCTGTTAAAATTTAGTCAAATAAATAAATATTTATTAGTGTCCCTCAATTTTATCAAAACCCAATATCCCTCACCGTTATCTTTGTAATATCATATAGCATGGATATTCTAGTGGTAAGAAACCATATTGCCATCTCATTACCCCAAATTTGATTGGTTAAGAAACATGAAAGGTTTTATGTAGGCATTCCAAATTCCAAATGCATTAACTCATAGTTCCTTGATCCGTTGAGTGGACTCCCCAGTCCTGAAATCCTTTAATTTGATTTTGTAAACATTTTCCTCTTATTTACACTAAGTCCTTATTTTTTATTCAACCATTGATGTCAACTATGTTATGTCAAACCAGAAACATAAATTAGAATTCACACCTAATTTAATGTACCCCAACTTTGGTTGGAAAAGAACATGAATCTATGGTTTTATTCTAACCAAAGTAATGGGAGGATACACCACCTTAAGATTTTATTGATGGATTATATCCATTATACGTAAATTTTCCATTGATTATCTTTATCAAATGCTTTATAATATTAATAATTATTTACATAAGTGATTAACCATGTCATAGATAATATTTACGCATAATAAAATTTATTTTAGTTCCATCAAGAATGGTTGTTAATTAATTAATTACGTGATTGTAAAAAAACATCCATAATGAAATAACCATGGAACGGAACGAAATAAAACAAATTGTATGATCATAAACTTGTTATTATGGTTAATTTATCTAGAATTTGATAACCTAACCATTAAACAATGGGTAAAACTACATGAACCAATCTGAGGTTCTTGTTTATAGGTTTCCACCAATCTACATTTTTATCATGCTTAGATTGGTTTCACCTCAACCCCTAACTCGAACCACCTCCAATATATTCGGAGATTAATCCATTTCATATACTTTTACTCACACACAAGTGAGGGGTAAAAAGGGGTTTACATAAAAGAAACCATGTGCATAATGGCCCAACATATTAATGAGGGGATAAGGCACGCAGACTAATAAAATAATTTAAAAATAAATAAAATAAAACCAATTAGATACAAAGGTTTTGTCTAGATCAAGATCATCCACATGCAGGAAATAAATTTACATATTTAATAAAACTATAATTCCATTCTTAATCATTATTATATTCGATAAATCAAGCTCAGATTGATTAATTATTATCTTTAATTAATCAATACTTTTTAAAAAATCCTTATCTGCTTTTTGTTGATATTATCATCTATTATAATTTCAAACAAATTATTAAATACATTTAAAATTAACTGTGTGCAGTTGGGGTTCAGCCTAGTGGAATAGGCATCTCGTAATACTGCATGAAGCCCAGGTTATATTCTTGGTGGTACCCTATTTATTGGGGAAGGGTATTTATTTCCCATTTTTAAGAAGGAACTAGACTGGAAATAGGGTGGACTGGACACTTCCCGCAGGGGCGTTAGTGAAGGTAGATCGGTAGTTCGTCGGACCAAACGGAGCTGGTGTTCATCAGCAGCAGGATCGGTGGCGGTAGGATTTTCGGGCGATAGGTCAGTGAAAAAGGATCTGTATTTCTCTCGGGATGAGCGTTGTCGGTGTTTTCCAGTGGTGGTGGTGTAAGGCGTGCGACATGTGGCGGGGTCGTCAGCTACAGGACCAGTTGCGGTGGGATTTTAGGGTGACAGTCGATGCATGAGGTGGGGATACAGTCTTACGGCGGGGTCATCGTGGTGGCGTGAGTTGTGAAACATGTGGTAGGGTCATTGGTTGTAGGACCGGTGGCAGGGGGATGCGGGCAGGTGGCGCGATGGCGACTCTTGAGGTGGGGTTGTGAGCTGCAGGACTGGCAGTGACAGATTTGCGGGCTTGGGTCACAGGAAGGTAGAGAGCATGGTGGCATCAGTGTACAGGTCAAGACTATTATGGTTAATAAAACTAGGTCTATATCCATGGAATAGTTTCTCACCTCTCATAGATCAAAAGAGTTGGTTTCTATTTTAATAAATAACAAATTAGGGGATTCACCGCTACCTTTTAAAAAAATTAAAATTAACTGTGTAACTAAAATCTACCAAGAGGAAACACGGTGAATACCTGTCTGACTCTACCCACCATGTATTATACTCGTATACATACTTTACTCTTGTGATACATGGAATACATGACTTCAAACCTACTTTCATAAAGTGTAATACCAATTTAATGATTACATGAATTACATTATTTTTCAGTCATGTGTTATGCTTCAATGTAGATAAAGTAAAAACTTTTATATGATTTAAACATGACATGTAGTTCTGAAAATTACATAGATTTTAACTAAACATATATATTTATATAACCTATAACATGGATTGTCCTATCAAATTAATGACCACACGCAAAAACTTGTCTCATGGGTTACATGATATTATAAATAAATTTTAAATCTTAGTAACTGATAAAAATACATGGTGTGTAGATCTGATCTACACGGCTTATTCACCCTTCACCGTATATCTGAAGGATGTGCTTGGGGACTCGGTGTGTAAAGCGTACTTTGGAATTCTTGGTGTACACAATGTGTCCAATAGGACACATGTCATGTTGAAACTGTGTTACATGGTCATTAGTTAGGTAGGCTATGTATGGAATACACAGCTCGAGATTGACCTAATGATACTACATTACATATCCAATGGGTCACATAGTGTGTAGTCCATTTGACCATGCACCATTTAATCCTAGTCAACACGTGGCACATTAATGGTGTCATTATTTCCCTAATCAATTAAATATCTTGAACTGATCTCTAATTCAATCTTGGTTTGTTGAATGTGACTACACGTCATGTAATTCTGATAACAAGGTGTGTAGTCTAGTGTGGTGCAACTTGGAACCTAGGAACCTGTATATGATTTTCTCACTTTTATTTTAATCATAAAATTAATCATTCTTGTTGGATCTTTGAGAAATGAATGTGGAGGAAATATATCTCACAATAAAAGTTAAATGAATGATTAAACTTGAATCAAGAAAATAAATTATGAATGTATAAAATCCCAATTAATGTAAATCATTATTAAAAATCGTGTCCTTCCTTTGATACCACTTGTAGGTTCCGAGCATAGTGAAGGTGCCGGAGGGGCGCTTCCCAGCAATTAATTTTTCCATTATTAATGATCAATACAAGATCAATGCGAGGATGAATTTTGTGATCATCAGAATTGAAACAAAGAACTTGAAAATGGTTAGAAAACCTGAAACCAAGAGATAGGATAAAAACACATGTTATTTATAATTATATTAATTATATAGGAATTACCTCCAACAAATTATTTATTCATTGATGTGTTTGACCATAGATATGTTGGGAACTATTATTGTGTTGTAGAAATCAAGGGTATACTTATTGTAGAGGTGATCCACACATGTTTGATGAGTTTCCGTACATCGCTGAAGGAGTCTCTGAGTGCTATCATTAAAGATACTTGTGCTTGTGTTATCCACCTTCGATCACCTTGAGAATCGATTCAAAAAAATTATCCTTGTTCTGGTTGAGGAGGATCACTATGAGTTCTTGAGAGATTTCTACGATAAGAAATAACTCTCTAGGCATAAGGTATTTTCTCCAATCCATTTTTTAAAACAATTTCGATTGGTTTTCCTTGGATAAAGGGAAAATAATCACAATTGGTTATTTGTATCAATAGGGTTGAAATAAAATAATTTCCCAATTGCCCTTATTTATTTTATTATCCCTAGTGAAACCCTAGGTCAAATAATAATAGTATTATCATTATTAATTCATGGCACGCACCTAACTTGGGAATTATAATTAAATATTATATAATCAAATATTATTAAATATTATTATTTCTTAACAAACACTTAAAATTGGTCTTCCATTAATCCACAATATTTATCTGACCTTGAATAATGACTCATTATTTATTAAATAAATATCACCGCATTATTCTCCAATAAATATATAAATATTATATTCGCTAAATACCATATAAATATTTTTTAAATATTTAACCCACAATATATTCTCTCAAATAACTAGTGAAGAAATAAATGTGATCAGTCAAACATGCATAATTATTAAACCATGACCAAGAATAATGTTTATTAAACTTGTTAAACAATAAATAATATATTATTTAGCTGAGATTCTAGATACACTTTACATGTGACACACTTGGCCTCTTTCTGAGTGGCATTAGGCAAAGCAGCCTAATGTCCAAGGTTATCATTTAGCACAATTCCAAGGCACCCATGGATGAATAAGCTAATGAAAAATCAACATGTCACCTCCTATGAACAAATACCATGAAATATAATCTCATTGCCTTAATATCTCTAATCAAATGGGTTTCATGCTAGTGCCATCATCCAATGTGCTCAATTTATCTTTATTTGACTTCCTAGAAATTGAACTTTCCTATGAAACACCATGGCCATTGATTTATTAAGCCTATATCATTTCTATAAAAGGGAAAGAGATATCTACCTCTCTCAGGGGTGGAGGGGACAAATCCTTTCTCACATTATTCATTAATGCAGTATTACTCATGATGCACCCAACATATCATAACTCTCTGCACACATATGTCTTCAATGTTTTCTTCAATATATCTATCTTCGTGAGTCATAATACTCATTAATAATAATCTTATAGTCTATGGACCAATACATTCAACCACATATATGAACATCCAATTACACATGTAAATGTGGATTCATACTGGAGGGTCTCGTTCTCATAATATCCTCCTATATATTAATTAGGGAATACAACATGAGAACGTTTTTCGATTTCATATGAGTATCCACCCATGATAGCCTATATCATTCATGTCCATAAAAATATATCATTGAACTATTTAATATATATTCAAGAATAGTGTCATAGCATTTCTGGGTTCTCATTATATCCATTGAATTCCAATAGGAATAATGAATGTGTTGTAGTGACACGTCATATTGGTTATTATTTAAAGATGATTTTATAGTCTAAGGAATACCCTATGTATTCTCTCATGGAGCTTTGATAGTTTTAGAACATGTAATTTTAATAATAAGTTCTCAAAGAGGTGGTTGTTTTTAAAATAGATTTAATATAATTACTTAATTAAAGAGTTAAATAGTTGCTAAATGAAGGTGGTGTGTTAATAATTATGAGAGAAAAAGATCTTTTCAAGTTTACTACACATCTTGGATAGTGCATTGTTCTGAAAATTTAACATGGTTTTGTTTAATTATCTAGTTTAAGGTTGTCAATATCATGACTCCCCACATTCCTTTTAAAACGATGCTGAAAGAACCACCCCTTGAAACAACAATAGTGTTGTTATGATTTGGTTATCAAATATACAATAAAAGGTCTACCAAATCATACATAAATCATATGTATGAGTGAGATAAATAGGATTCCTGTGTTTTCCAATCGGAAAAATTCAATATTCCCACTTGAAATCTCAACCCAATCAATGTTGAAATAAAAAGAGTTTCACTTAATTATATCAGAATAAATGTAATAAGAGGAGAAACATGTCAAGATAAAAAATAACTAAAATATTCAACACAATAATTATACATAAAAAATAGACAAAAATGTGTTGAAACTCCCTCCCAAGTGTGTGTAGCTCCCTCAAAATGATCATCCACCATTTAGCTCGACATCGGGAGGAGGAGGAGGCTAGTGGGGAACATCGCCTTCATCCTCGATCAACCTATGATAATAGGGGCCTCCAGAACATCTAGGATGAGGAGGTGACTCATCTAGGACTCCAAAATGGTACAATTTGTCTTCTGCTTCAAACTCCAAATGAGGTACCCATGGTTTTCTTTTATAGGAAAAATGGGGAGTGGTTTTGGGCACCTAGACTGTGTAAAACCACATCTCCCATTTTTTCATCCTTCAGACAGTCTTCAATCACTTTTGACAAAACCAAAAAGTTTTTTCCAGACATATTGTCTATTTCCAATGAAAGTGTGTCTTGATTCATAAACTTATATCTTGATATATGGACAACACACATCACACAACTTTTGACTCCATGAATATTCGGTGGTCTAGATAGATCACTTCATTTGGGGCCCTTAATGGCTGAATGGGGCTTAGATGTCTTCTTCAGAGTTGTATAAAATTGAATTTTTACCATTCCAAAAACTATCAGCCCACTAGAATGCACAAATATTTCATACTCTACCCCAAAGTGGATAAGAGTTCATGGAGCCCATGCAGTTTTGGCCTATTTTCCTTCTGTATCATCTCTGAGGCCTCCAAATCACCTCCTCATACAATAGAATCATCAAAACAAGTATCATTCCCCTTTTTAACATTGATAAAAACAAAATAAATGATTCAAACATGGAATGAAATCTGTTATTGTTTTTATAATTATCAATATAAAACATGTTTAGCATGGTGGTTTAAGAGTGTAAATGAAATCGTAAATCATGGTGCGTTCACACCCTCATAACTAAACATTTGCACTCCTGGGGAAAGTCATATATACTAACCATGTTTAATTCCTAAATAAATGGTGAGAAAACTTCCAATATTCTTCTGAAATGAAAATTCATCCTGTCTCATTTAGGAAATCATTTTTCCCATCATTTTTATTTTCTCACATTCATGTAATTTCAAATTCATTTGTTCACCCATGAAACATTTCACATCCTACCTCACATGGAATTTTTTTCTCTCCACAATCAAGTAATATATGAAAGTGGAGTTGATCTATTTTCCCATTGTTCATGTGATATTTATATATGCATGCCACGTTTTTATGTTCTCTACTGGTAGAAACTAGTGTTCTACTCAAGAGGACTTCCAATAGGTTGTTATGAGGTTCAAGGTTGGTATAATTTAATGTATAGAAAATCTAAGGTATAAGAGGAGTGATTAACCTCTTAATTAAAAAACTTGTCAAAATTCAACAAGTTTTCACAATTAATGTACACACTCATCCCCTCACAAAGTGTATAACTTCCAAGTCGCTATCCCAATAGTTCATTTCTGTGGGTCACAGCTGATCAGTGAATAATAATGAATAAACATTCACTTTTCTCCATTAGTTTTTTTC
The DNA here is from genome assembly GCA_963277665.1 of Viscum album. NCBI lineage: Eukaryota > Viridiplantae > Streptophyta > Magnoliopsida > Santalales > Viscaceae > Viscum > Viscum album. Next base: position 160,168,475 of record OY728135.1, on the reverse strand, counting down.
TTTTTGTTTTATTTTTTTCAATGTACAGAACTATAAATTGTTTAACAATATTCGTTGGAGATAAAGAGGAAACATTTGAAAAATAAATGATACAAAATGGGTTGTCAACGCACATCCCAAGGAAAATATAGGCACCCCATAACAATGATTTATTCCCAATATTTCCCTTGGAAACACTCTCTCCCCACACTTTTTGAAATTAAAACAAGAACATACTCAAGATATGGGAAGGTAGGGATAAATTAGATTGTAATGTGGCTACTTAAGAGGAATTCCATGGGATCTATGTCTTAATAAGGGTAAAATGTAATGCTGGCCAAAAATAGAGGTTAATTGTATAAGGGGATTTCCAATCAATGATGGCCTCTATCATGAATTTAGCACACTGGAATCTTATTACTTCAAAGAGAATCAGGTAATGTTCTAGTTTCTTCACATGAACCAAAACTCTCAAGAAAGTTATTAAAAGTAAGAATATGCAATAAAGGGCGTAGAATATCTCTTGGGCAAGGGATTAAAATATTGGTTAGTGCTAATGAGGAATGGGTTTCAAAAATCCATTAAACACCTAAGAATGATGTGAAATTATAAATTCTATAAAATGAAAACATATCAACATTCATTTGAAAAACAAATCCAAAAAAATGGAATTTTCAACATAATTGACTCAAGAATGAAAATTTATTTGGAATTGTTTTAATGGGGACATCTTTTTCAATGATAAAATTAACATTCTGGCACAAAGTTTAGGGGTGGAACGAGGGAAGGCGGTAAGTGACAATACCATTCATCAAGCCAAAAAAAATAACAAACAATGAAAATTCATAACTAATCTAGGAATGTACAAATCCCCACAAACCTAGAACTAGAGTAATAAAAAATAAAGTATGAAGGAAGGATAAAACCATGTGGGTTTCATTCATAGATAGATTCCTGAAAATGGAGTGACTCCATTGGGGACTCTGGAATGGCTTGGTGGAAGTGCTTCATCCGTTTTCCGTTGATAGAAAAGGTTTTCTTGGTTTCTTTATTTAGAACTTCAACAAAACCAAATGGAGGTACATTAGTAACAGTGTATGGTCAAAACCAGCAAGAACAAAGCTTACATGGATGCAATTTCATCCTTGCAATGTAAAGGATGAACTTCTTTCCAATTTGGAAATCAAGATGAAGGACAAGGTGGTCATCAGAATCCTTGGTTCAGTCCTTATAAATCCTAGAGTTCTCATATGAATCTCTTCACATCTCCTCCAACTCCAGTATATGTAACCTCTTCTTAGCACCTGCACCAAAAATGTTAGAACTAAATTTTTTAATAGCTCAGTAGGTCTGGTGCACAATCTCAACAGGGAGATGACAAATCTTTTCAAAAAAACAAGCCTATATGTTGACATTCGAATGGGAGTTTAAAAGGCAGTACAGTAAGCCCATAATGAATCATCGAGTCTAAGACTCCAATCTTTTTTGTTAGGTTCAAACATTTTTTTAAGGATTTGTTTTACCTCTCTAATTGACACCTTGGCTTGACCACTGGTTTTTAGGTGATATGATGTAGACACTCGATGACCAAACCCATACTGATACAAAAGTGATTGCATTGTTCGGTTGCAGAAATGAGAACATAGGTCACTAATGATGAACATAGGTAATCAAAACCTACAAAATATCTTAGTTGTAAAAAATTCCACCACAACTTTGGAATCATCTATCCTTGTGGCTCCTTCCTCTACCCATTTTGACACATAATCAGCCTCCAGAAGAATGTACAAGTTTCCAAAATAATTGGTAAATGGACCCATAAATATAATTCTCCAAAAAACAATAATTTCCTGAATGATAAGTGGTTTTTGTGGCATTTCATTTTTTTAGATAAATTCCTAATTCATTTAAAATGAGGAAAATATTAACAGAAAACACAGGCATCCCAAAAAAGTGTTGTCCAAAATAAACCAGAATCAAGGACATTGCGAGCAGTCCATTGGGGACTAAAACACCCCCACAAGCAAGAGTGTGGAAGAATCTAAGGACCGGCATAAACTTACTATCGCGAACACAACACCTAAGGACCTGATTGCTACATGTGCTCCATAGGTAGGGGTCATCCCAAATGCTCCAACGAGACTCATGTTTTAGACAACTTGCTTTGTTTTGGTTGAAATCGGTAGGAACGCAAGATGCTACAAAATAATTTTCAAGTTCATCGTAACAAGGAATAACATCATACACTCAGTACAATTGCTCATCATGAAACATGTCATTAATGGGAATAGAGTAGGATGATTCAATGTCTGAGGATGGGGGAATCCTACTTATATGGTCAGCCACCACATTATCTGCTCTTTTTATCTCTAATTTCTATATTGAATTTCTGGAAGAGGGGCATCCAGCTAATGAGACATGTTTTGGTGTCCGATTTATTTAGGAGATTCAAGAGGGCTTCATGGTCTGAGAATACAATGACTCTGGACCCTAAAAGGTATAACCTAAATTTATCCCAGGAAAACACTATGGAAAGGAATTCATTCTCAGTTTTGGTGTAGGTTTCTTGGGTTGAGTTCAGTGTCTAAGAGTCATAGCCTATGACATGTGGGTCACAGTCCACCTTTTGTTACAAGACTGCCCAAACTGCATAGTTAGAGGCATCATACATGAGCACAAATGGTAAAACCCAATGAGGAGGTTGGATTATCGGTGGTGACATGAGAATAATTTTTAATTTATTAAAATCTTCTTCACATTATTTATCAAATACAAAAATATTTTTATTTTTTGATTAAGCGGGAGAGGGGGAGTGAAATGTTACACAAGTCATGAATGAAACAATAGTAAATTTTGGAACCGAGCATGCAGCGGAAGCCCCAAACATGTGGGTTTTTTAAAAAATTTCCACTGTCGTTCGACGTAAACTTGCCAACGTCAATGAAGAGCAGCCCGGTCAAAGCTGAGGACCACACGTGGATGATTTTAAGCACAAAATTAAACCGCAAAATACCTGGTTTAAATCCAAAGCCGCGCACGACGTCTTCTCGTCATTGGCGATCGTTGCTCGAAGAATCCGAAGCCGAATTTCTCTAGATCGTCCACACACACTTCAAGGAATCCGTGGGACCACCATTCGTCATAATCCGGGTGCTAGCATAGATTTGTGATGATGCCTTCGACACTCCAACGACCACCGCATCGCCTCGCTAGCGATGCCCGAGAGAGAGCTTCATCCGAGCTCCTTAGATCCAGAGCATCTCTCTCTAGAATGTGGGAAAGAGGGGAGGAGAGATAAACTCCATGAATAGTCTTTGGAAAAGTCCCCTCCTCTTATATTTATAGTGCTCAATTAAAATACCCAGTATCGCCTCGCCAACCCCGAATACTTAACGCACTATTAACGATGTTTTATGACTACTAAACTGAGCCATAACTATTATTACCATTTACTTTTAATATATTAAAATATATTACATGATAATAATTAATTCATTAACCCGACTCGTCGCTCCCATAAATATTAATTGAACCTTGAATAATTTAATATTCGTCAATTAATATTTTTTCCTTGTATATACTTAAAACTCGTAAATACATTTAATAAATAAATTCAATACTCATTATTCTAAACTCGAATAATATGAATTTATTCATCGCATTGGTGATCAATTAACTTTGGACAATTCCTGAACCCTTGTGGCGGGGCCCACTATGTCCAATACTCTTATTCAACTGAATAGGGAAGATTCTTGAATATGCTATTGTGTGTGACCCTCTAGGACCTTATTTCGATAGCCGTGAATAGTATTCACAGACCAAGAGCGGGATCTAGCAACCCATCATGGCCCCTGAAGAAATAAGGATTGTCACAGTAGCGACAACCAACCTATGAACATGCACTGTGTAATATAATCTCTTTGTCTATAATATCTCATAATGCAGGACGCACTCACGTGTCATTGCCCTTTTCTTGCTTTATTGTTTGTTGATGTAACTGGATGAATTTACCCTCGACTGCCATGGACATGGTCTAATAAAGGTACTACCATCCATATCAACATGGCCTGAGATATATTACTTCCATAACCCAGAAGCGACAAATCCTTTCTTGACCATTCAACCAATGACATGCCACCAATGACGCACCCGACACAAACTACCTCGCCATGACTTCATTGCCATGGTTTTCGTCTTGCATCAAAGTACGCGATCAAATGACATACATTGGTAATGATATAAAGTTAGGAGACCATTACACATGATCGTAGATAGGAACATCCAATGACACCTAAAACATGTGGTGTTCCTATTGGCAGGTCAGTCCTCATGATCTCACTACTAGAGATCACCAAGTGTGAACTTCATGTGAAGAAGTCTCAATGCTTATGAGCCCCCAGCACCTGATGGTTAGACATCTACTATGTCCAATTAGTAAGATGTATCTAGACCATAGAACATATATATTTAAGATTAATGTCATAGTATCTAGAGGTTCTCATTATAGCATGGGAACTGGTATAACCATTTGATACGATAATTAATCTTTTGACATTACCATTTCAATAGTGGATGAAGAAAAGTCTACACTATAATGATAAGATGAAATCATGCATACCTTACTGTATACACGATATGGTAATCAAAAGCACATAATAGTTGGGTCTAGGAAACCCACTATTTCAACACTCTCACTTGCACTAGAGCCAACTTTCTAACCAAACTTGTTAGCTACTCACATGATAAGCATCATGTTTCTACTGAGTAAAGGCATTAGATATTGGGTCTACCACAGTTCCGCCGCATGGCTATTCTGCTATAACGACCTCATATCTCTGATTAAAACTTCTTTAGAGATGGTATCCCGAGTATATACATTTTGTCCACTATCATAACTTGACATCATGGCTAGTAAGAATATCATAATCTAATACTTTTCTCACCAGGTGTGATTCCAAGAATTGGAACAAATCATTGCATTTAACAGCTTCTTAGATATCTTAGAAGCTGCAATGTACTCGTTCTTGTAGATATGGCCACCACAAGCTTATATGAGCTTGACTCTCTCATCGCCTTTAGCCTAACTGCAATACTAGATCACATTGATCTATGGAAGACTAGTTTTTATCCCCAAAAACTAGTATCCTTTCCTCTCTACTTACCAGGTACATATCTTTTGTACTTTCCAAAGTACAATTAGATTGTTCTGACTGCATCCCTTGTAGTGCTCCTAGATATAACTGATATTTGCCTATTTTAAAATATAACTTGGAAATATCGGTTTTTGTACATATCATGGCATACGTGATTAATCCATCGCTCCGACGTATGGATTTAAACTCACCACATTTTTCTCTTCCCATGTCACGGACAGGTCAACATGGAGAGATTATGCCCTGTGACATAGGCAACAATTCATCTCTTGAATTGTTCCAACATGTATTTTTCAATATAATGTCACTATATGTACGATTGAATAGAACCAAGCAACCTTTAGATCTACCTTAGTAGATCATGTTCCCTAGAAATTAGGTTGCTACTTTAAGTCAATCATTGGAGAGTAAATTTCATTTTGGTCTTAACTAACTGTCAGAACAATGTTTGTTTTCCATATGTTACCGAACACATTTCTTATTGGAAAACCTTAGCGCTCCCACTAACCTCTAGTAGACACATGGAAAACATTTGTTTTAAATGTATATACTATGATCATGTTTCTTACTTTAATCCTAAACCGGATTTTAGTAACTTGAAACCTTTATGAGCATTTTGTGATGTGACCATCCCTTTCTGGTTGTGTCATATAGACACCATCCAAGATTGGTGGTCATGACATCTAATGCCAAATAAATTGATCATAGATATTAGCTATGATAAGTAAAATTATAACGGATTTAGGTCTAACAACATGGTGAAACCAATTGAGCCTTATTGGTACTAAGCTCGTACCATCCATGTACCAACTCACTTGAATACCCATCACAGTATTCAAAATAATAGCCCCTTTCATACTTTGATACATGGAATCCATTAATTGAATTTCAGTTGGTGTTATCAATTTTAGAAAATTTCCATATACTGCTTACTTGTAGGAAATATTATTCACATTGAGTAATAGATCACCGACCGTGGTGAATATAAAAATAATCACCATGGTTTTATCCTTCCTACACAGTATGTGTCTCTGGAAAATACTTTGTTCCACATGTGCTTGTGGAACTAGTTCCTATGCCAGCTATTTTTTGCATCTTGAGAATTTACTAAACACAAGTCAATATAGCTCCCACTATCTCTAATAGAGATGTGCACCCTTATATAGAAGTGTTGTCTATTGCTTGAATACCTATTCTTATATATTGTATCATCTTAAACAACTGTTAGGATTTTTACACTAAATGCACAATGTGTTTGTCTTGACGCTAGTTTGTTTATGTCCTAACAAACTCTTTGCATCCAAACACATGTTCTTATGACATAATGGGTTTACATAATACTATGACTCGTATGATATCCATTTTTCATTATAGTTGGCATATGGTTGTGGGATGTTGCTGTTATTTGCAAAGCATTTCATGAAATATAGTGGAAGTTTCTGCTAGTTCCAACATTGATATTACTTACATCAATACTTTGATGTATAAAATGTGTGTTTAGGAATTACTCCACGCTATATTTTGTTGATCAATGTTGATATGTAAGACTTCATCATCAATACTCCCCATTAACATCAATGTCGTGATGTCGATAAGGTAATGTGTGTTTAGGAATTGCTCCATGCTACATTATCATGATTGATGAATGCTTGGTCGAGATATTCTTCGGTATCCCAACCCGAAGTAACTCATATCTCCTGACCATGAAAATACTTCACTTTGATATTCCTTAATTACTTAAAAGAATCTTATGAAGTATATATACCTCTAGATTATACTTGGAATTGTTCATACTATCATGTTGAACTATTTCCAAAAGCTTTGTGACGTACCATTATTTTGGAAGGCTCCTTTGTCCAAACTAAATACATCAATAATATCAAAAGTATTTAGTTGTGCCGAGCCTAAATACCATAATTTTTATATTCATGACATCCATTTTAAGTATTACTTGACAATGAATTATCCTGTCACAACTGGGTATAAGTCTTACATTTATATTCCTCACTAATTGCCTATGATTCATGTATCACTAAACTAGTGATTGAGTTTACCAAAAACACCATTCATTTCAGAAACTGAAAGAATGTCTCCTTGCATCCAAGGAAACATGAGATTAATGTTTGTGGTTATACTCAACAATAGTTCAACATGAATCTTTCACTTCACAATTAAAGAAGTCGTGTACTTCTCACCACTGGCCTAGGTATCACCCTTTCACAGCCACTTGGAGAATACACCTGACTTCTAGTAAGTTTTCTATACTAACTTGTTTATCGTATTAAAATACACATATGTTGCCAACATATTGTATTTAATACCCAAGTAGTAAAAGAGAAACATTATAATGATGAATATACCTGATGTAGAAGCGGAAACTTTGTTCTTTAAATCAGTTTATTACTCTTAAAATTCCGTAGCGTTATTTAATATTATGCAATGCTTATAACCATTGTTAATACATCATTAATTGAAGGACGTCGCGAATGTGTCATTGGCATTAAATGCCTTTGACCATTTCACATTGTCTTTCAATTTATCCGCCATAAGAATTAAAGCTTAATTGTATTTTATTCTTATTCACTTGGCAAACCTTACCAAGATGGGTAATGAAGCATTTACTCAATACTTGTTCATTTTGTAACTTAAAACGAGACTTGAGTAATGTGGTGAAAATTATATTTAAATATCATGATCAATCTTTAAATTTACACATGCCGGTGTAAACTTCGCCTTATTCATATCATTGCTTCACTTTCACCTTGCAAACATCTCGGAGATTAGACTTTATGTTATATCATCTATGTCCTGGTGTATCGACAGCAACTGACACCAGACGTTGATGAAATCATAATGATATAACTATCATAGGCTTTTTATATTAGTCTCTTGTAAGAAATTTTCACCCTCGCTTCTTGAGGTAGTTTAACAGTGTTGGGGACACTGACACCTTGAGTTTCCTATATCATAGTACTATGCGCACGCACCTATACTATTCATGGATACTCGTGTCACTGTGGACATTTACATTGTCCATTATAATATCGCATTTTTAATCTTGTGGTATAACATTCCATTTTTCTACAAAAATAAATTTTAGCATATAAGTGCCTTTTATCTGGATTACCAATTTAGACATTTTGATTAATTACTTAAATCATTTTATGTCTCCCACTATTTTATCAGATTCTAGGAACCCTCTGTGCTAGAATCGGAATACTCTATCACTTGAGTATTCTAGTGGAAAGGTTCCTGGAACCACCCATCATAGTCTACAAGCTAAGGCTACACCACTACTTGGAGGGTTCTAGGTAGGCTTTTGGATGGCCAACCTCTTTAACATGCGGTTCCTTGATCTGTTGAGTGAAGTCTCAACTTCTTAAAATCAAAATTTGATTTACTCAACACTTGCCTCTAAAATGATAGCAAGTTAGCTAGGGCTAATCCTTACTAGCACTTTAGTTAATTCGACCCATCATTCTTATAAGGACTCCCCAGTAGTAAGAGGCACCCTCAACTAAGGCATGAACCGACACCTCAAACAGCTGGTTTTGTCTAAATTTGAATGACGGAAGGCTGTTTAGACTTAATATATTTTTGAGGGTTTTAGTATTTTTAGTGTGACAAATGAAATCATTTTCTAATTTTTTAAGCACGTACTATGTGATCGCACTCACAACTGACCGTGCAAGAAATAGAAATTTCATCACGTCACATGTTCATTTTATCTTGCATGCTTGTTTATTATTATGCTATATGATCGTGCAATAAATTACACATGCACAAAAATAATAAACCATGCAGAAATAAAACGAACACCTGATCATGAGCCGGTACTATGGGTTGATCCGTTGAGTGAATAACAGACCAACCGAAACCGTAGGGGTAAATACCTTTAGTCGCGTGGCTTGCAACTTGAATAGCAGTGTCTGCTCATCAATGCATCCAACTCATATCTGGTGCGTCGTCATCACTTGGCGCGAAATGCGTCACCGGTCGTCTCGTCATTACACAATTATACTCGCACACAGGCGCGGGGGTCTCGGGGTATAAATATACAACTCTGAGAATGGGCACGCAGGCCCTTATACATATAACGATACTTGAGACGACACACTGATCGCCTTTTATTTAATTAAAAAAATTATTACAAAACCACATGTAATAATTTAATAAATAATTAAATAAATAAACAAACACCAGACATGCATTGGTCGGTCTCAACTCATGATCAGTTATATACGCATTAAACTTGCGTATATTAAATAAGTTCATAATAAAAATTAAACTTGCATTAAAATTAAACTTGAGGGCATTTTAATTGAATTAAAATTTTCACTCTAATTTTTAATCCAATATTTACGTCGTTCAGTCCCATTTAATTAATTTAATTTTAAAAACTAAAAATTAAATTAATTAATTAATTTAATTAATATCCCAATTAATTACGCCACTGTAACCAAAAATTAATATCTAATTAATTTAATTATCAAATGTAATTAAATTAATTGTTTTAAATAATTTTTGATTAAAATAAAATACCTGATCCCCTTCAACCACGGGCAGGGCCTACGCGGGTCGGGGCGAACCTGCGCAGGCGCATCCTAGGTAGTTTCGACCTCGTGCGGGGTTGTTCTAGACCGAGCAGGGCCTCCCATGCTCATTTCTGGCTGGGCAGACCTGCCCGGTCACTTAACAAGGCATATCCAAGAAGTGCACACCAAAAAGAACCCGGAAAAGGGTACCTCACGGTGGTGCGCGGGTCTCTGCTGGAGAGTGCGGACGAGGTGGCCAGGGCGGCTCATGCCAGGTGGTCGGGCGGCCTAGGGGCTCGAACAGGGAGGCGTCGGGATGGCGGCGCCTGCTGCGCATCCGAGATGAAGCCAGAGGGCAGTCCGGTGCGCTGCGACCAGGAGGGGGGCTTCGGCCTGGTCTCGGTGCACCTGCAGGGAGGCGCTGGTGCGCGCGGCCTGGCGAGAGGCCAGGTGCAGGTGCTGCGGGAGGCAGCGCCGCCGTTGCATGGGGTCTCCGTGAGGGAACCGTCAGGGTGCCCTACGGGTGGTGCATGCGCACTACAGGAGGCGAGTACACCCGAGGTGTAGGCTTGTACCTTGTCTGGGGAAGCGGCCTTGGGCACCTACTGCATGGCGGAGGATGGATTTTGTCTGGGGCAGGAGGCCTGCACTGCTTCGGGATCGAGGAAGAGAAGGCCTCGATAGGGCTGGACATCGGAAGGGAGTAGGAAGGGGGACCGGGGCTCCGGTGCGGTGCAACGCTTGGCAGAGGAGCTGAAGCAGCACGCCTATTCGTGGGAGGAAGGTGGCGTAGCATGGGAGAGTCGGGGCGCACCGACTCGGCGGGAGAGGGAGGCTGTCCTGGCGGTGGCCTGGTGCAGCGCGGCGGAGCTGGAGCTGCGGCCTGGGTGAGGTGATGCAGCACACTGATGCGGGAAGAGGACCGCGGGTTGCTGCTGTTGCATGCTACGGTGCGCCAGTAGGGGATGTGCAAAAATAATTCCACGGCCTGCACATGCAGCCCGTCGACCTCCTGTTTTTTTTATTTTTAATGACCTGCAAAAGCAGGTCCTCCTCTTTTTTTGTTTTTTTTTTGCTTAGACCTTCTTTGTAGTCTTTCCCCTTTCCCCTTTCCAATTTTTTTAAATAAGTATTTCAAACTAAGTATTTTAAAATTTTATTTTTATTTCTTAAGTCTATATTTTGACTAGAAATTATAAAAACTTATAATAATAAAATATTATTATAATCAAACTATTATTATTATAATTAAATTATTATAATAATAATTATTAAACATCACCAGAAAACACTATTCTGGTAATCGGATGTCCACCCAGTGATCATCAAATAACTGGGTTAACTCCGATTTTAAACTTCGAATGACCGCAGATGGGTCATCCGATATTGGATTCAAACGCGGTCTGCAGCGTTGGGACCATAACGATGACATCTTTATATTTTAATGCAAATTTAATTATTTTGTCTTAAAATCGACACATGTTCCCTCTGATACCACTTGTTGGAACCAGGCGTGCAGCGGAAGCCCCAAACAGGTGGGTTTTTTAAAACATTTCCACTGTTGTTCGACGTAAACTTGCCGACGTCGATGAAGAGAAGCCCGATCAAAGCCGAGGACCACACATGGAGGATTTTAAGCACAAAATTAAACCGTAAAATACATGGTTTCAATCCAAAGCCGCGCACGAAGTCTGCTCGTCGTTGGTGATCGCTGCTCAAAGAATCCGAAGCTGAATTCCTCTAGATCATCCACACACGCATCAAGGAATCCGCGGGAGCGCCATTAGTCATAATCCGGGTGCTAGCACGGATTTTCGATGATGCCTTCGACACTCCAACTACCACCGCATCGCCTCGCTAGCGATGCCCGAGAGAGAGCTTCATCCGAGCTCCTTGGATCCAGAGCATCTCTCTCTAGAATGTGGGAGAGAGGAGAGGAGAGATAAACTCCATGAATAGTCATTGGCAAAGTCCCCTCCTCTTATATTTATAGTGCTCAATTAAAATACCCGGTATCACCTCACCATCCCTGAATACTTAACGCACTATTAACGACATTTTATGACTACTAAACTGAGCCATAAATATTATTATCATTTACTTGTAATATATTAAAATATATTAAATGATAATAATTAAGTCATTAACCTGACTTGTCGCTCCCATAAATATTAATTAAACCTTAAATAATTTAATATTCGTCAATTAATATTTTTTCCTGTATTTACTTAAAACTCGTAAATACATTTAATAAATAAATTCAATACTCATTATTCTAAACTCGAATAATATGAATTTATTCATCGCATTGGTGATTGTTTAACTTTGGAAAATTCCCGAACCCCTGTGGCGGGGCCCACTATGTCCAATACTCTTATTCAACTGAATAGGGAAGATTCTTGAATACGCTATTTTGTGTGACCCTCTAGGCCATTATTTTGACAGCCGTGAATAGTATTCACAGACCAAGAGCAGGATCTAGCAACCCATCATGGACCCTGAAGAAATAAAGATTCTCACAGCAACGACAACCAACCTATGAACATGCACTGTGTAATATAACCTCTTTGTCTATAATATCTCATAAAGAAGGACGCACTCACGTGTCATCGCCCTTTTCTTGCTTTATTGTTTGTTGATGTAACTGGATGAATTTACCCTCGACTGCCATGGCCATGGTCTTATAAAGGTACTACCATCCGTATCAACATGGCCTGAGATATATTACTTCCATAACCCAGAAGCGACAAATCCTTTCTTGACCATTCAACCAATGACATGCCACCAATGACGCACCCGACACAAACTACCTCGCCACGACTTCATTGCCATGGTTTTCGTCTTGCATCAAAGTATGCGATCAAATGACATACATTGGTAATGATCTCAAGTCAGGAGACCATTACACATGATCGTAGATAGGAACATCCAATGACACCTGAAACATGTGGTGTTCCTATTGGCGGGTCAGTCCTCATGATCTCTATACTAGAGATCACCAAGTGAGAACTTCATGAGAAGAAGTCTCAATGCTTATGAGCCCCCAGCACCTGATGGTCAGACATCTACTATGTCCAATTAGTAAGATGTATCTAGACCATAGAATATATATATTTAATATTAATGTCATAATATCTGGAGGTTCTCATTATAGCCTGGGAACTGTTATAACCTTTCGATACAACAATTAATCTTCTGACATTACCATTTCAATAGTGGATGCAGAAAAGTATACACTATAATGATAAGATGACATCATTCATACCTTACTGTATACACGATATGGTAATCAAAAGCACATAATAGTTGGGTCTAGGGCACCCACTATTTCAACAGTAAAATACAGCATGACCTAGGAAATACCGCACATACCGTACATTTTTAGGTAATGGTAAGGAATAAATGACATCTTCTTTTGATTTATATACTTGGATACCATACCTAGAAATGAAATTTCCCAAAACTATACCTTTTCACACCATGAAATGGCATTTTTTATAATTTAATAAAAGATTATTTTCCATGAAGTGAGGTAGGAATGAACCAAGACTACTTAAACATTCATCAAAAGAGGTTCCATAAACTGTGAAATCATCCTTAAAAACTTCCATGTAATTCCATAGGTTACCTGAAAAAATACTAACCATACATCACTGAAAACTAACTGGATAATTTCATAGACCAGATGGCATCCTTCTATAAGAAAATGTGCCAATGGGGCTAGTTAAGGTTGTCTTTTCTTGATTCATGGGGGAAATATAGATCTGAAAGTATCCATAATACCAATAAATAAAATAGTATTGGGAAATCCCCACTAGCCTCTCTACCATTTGGTCAATGAATGGAAATGGGAAATGTTCCTTCCAAGAGTGTTGGTTTAGTTGGTGATAGTCTATGCAGGAACGCCAACTATTCTGTAGATGAGTTGGAACCAATTCATTATTTATATTTTTGATTAATATAAGACCATTATTTTTAGGAACTACATGAATGTGACTAACCCATTGGCTATCGGAGAAGGTGAAAATGATTCCATCATCCAATAATTTTGTTACTTCCATTTTAAATACTTCTAACAGTTTTGGGTTTAGTCGATGTTGTTCTTGTCTCCCTGGTTTAGACTCATCATTTAACAACATATTATGTGTAAATGTTGATGGGATAATACTAGGAATCTCTGCAAGTTTCCATCCAAATGCTTGTTTATTCTCCCTCATATTTTCAAGCTGATGCAATTCATGCTCAGGAAGGAGTGAACTAGAAATGATGATGGTTATCTTGTTTCCATTATCGAGATATGAATATTTTAAATCTTGTGGTAGTTGTTTCAGTTCCAATTTACTGGGGTTTTGAATTGATGGGAGTGTGCATGAATGTGATAGGTCACTAATCTCATCTAACTGCTCAATGTTATCATCCTCAGAAAATTAATGTGCTTTTTCAAGCTTACCAGTATCATCGATGGACATGTGATACTCTGTGTTCAAGAAATCATCAATTAATAAAAATGTGTGAACATTCTCCAAACCATTACAAAAATCAACACATGAGTCATTACCTAGAATTTAAATCAAGTAGGAAAACTCTGAAAGGGGATCGAGGGAAACAAATGAAGTGTTTTTAGGGGAAGGGAGTACAATAATTTAATTCACTAAGATAGAGGAATGTTCTTCTGATGGGTGCTTCATGGCATCAAGGATGTTTAAATGGACTATATCACCACCAAATTCCATATATAATTTACCATTATGGACATTAATTATGAATTTGGAGTTTTTCAAGAAAGGTCTCCCTAATATAATTGTGGTGTTTCCATTCATCCTATCATCGTCAATTTTTATCTCATAAAAATCAGTAGGAAATAATACAATTTTCCCCCTCACAAGAACATCCCCTAACACAGCAGAAGGGTGTTTTGTACTCTGATTTCCAATTTGAATGACTATTCAAGATGGATTTAGTTCACTGACCTACCAATAAGAGTAAATAGAGTGAGGTATCACATTAATTGATGTTCCCAAATTTAGAATAGAATTAGAAAAATAATAATCCTCTATGGTGCACAGAATCGAGAATATCCAGGGATCATTGCATATGGTAGGAAGTGATGGATCTATCAATTCTACGTCACCCCCCCCCCCCAATCTCACCTTCTCATCAATTCAAAGTCGCCTTCGGTGTGTACACATCTCAATCAGAAACATGGAATATCTCTGAATATTCTTGATGGCATCAATCAAGGTTATGTTAACCTAAAATTTCTTCAAAGTCTCTATGAATTCATTTTCAATTTCAGTTTATTTTTTTCATGGCTGGGTGGCACTTTCGGGAAATGGAACAGTAATGGATGGGCTGGTGGTTCATCAATATAAATACACTTTCCTTTATTTGGGCTTCTCTCTAGACAAGGGTTTTCTCCATATGGACCTTTTTCAATGGTTAGATGGTGGTCTTCTCAAGAAGTGATGGCTCTAATGGAGGGGTTATTTGGATTTTAATTTGAGTTCCACTACTAAGGTAGATGGAACTAACATTTCCCTTATTCATAGGGTTGACAAGTGGTTGAGAGGGTAGTTTACCAGACCCTTGTCTTTGGATTTCACCGACCAAGTTATCTACTTGGCCTAATTAGGTTCTGAGGTATTTAATGGCAACTTGGGTAGTTTGTTGGAATTGAATATTGTTGAAAGCCATTTGTTTAATCATATATTCTAGGCTAGGCCCAGGTTTTGGAGGGGGTTGTTGGAAAAGCCTTTGGGGTAGTTGAGGATTTCTAGATGGTAGTTATGGATGACCACTCTAACCTTATTGGTTCCATTGCTATTGAGGTTGGTTTGAATACCCCACTTTCCCATAGGCTTGGTTGTCTTTCCACCAAGGGTTGGATGGATAGAAAGTTTCTTGCCTTATGGGTTGGTTATAGGGGCGACCAGGAATATTTTCCTCACAATTATCAGAAGATTATCTTAGTTGGGGGAATTGGTTAGCATAGTGGGTATCATAAGAGCATATACCACAATGGATGGGAGGAGGATATTGAGATTTTCCTTGGGAAAGAGAAATTTGATGAAGAAGGGTACATACCTCTTCCAACTTCTTATCCACCTTCTTCAAGAATTTAGTACTTTCACACCATGGACACCTCGAATGGGTATAGTGGACCTTAAACCAAATTATTGATTTTTCTATGCCATGTTTTCAATTGGGGTCCATGCATTGATTGGGGTTTTATCCACTAGTGCACCACCTACAGCAGTATCAATCATGTTTCTATCAATAGGGATTAAACCTTTATAAAAATATTGTATTAAAAGTTGGTTGCATATTTTGTGGTGTGGAAAACTTGAACATAATCATTTAAATCTATACCAATATTCATGATGTATTTACCCTAGAGGTTTTATTATCCCACAAATTTCATTCCTTATTATTTTAGTTTGAGTGGCTAGGAAATATCTTTCATGAAAAATGTATTTCATGTCCACACAGCCTCTTATTGGTGAATACACACAGTAAATCCAATCCTTTATAGTGTCTTATAATGAAAAGGGAAATTCTATATGTTTTACTTATTCCTCGTCAAAAGTTTCAGGTTTTAATGGTGAACACACAATATGAAATTCTTTTAAAGGTTTATGTGGGTCTTGTACTATGAGCCAATGACATCTAGGAAACAAGTGAATTAAAATAGATTTTAATTCAAAATTTGGTTCCTCGCCTTGCATTTAAATATATGTGGGTTGGATATCAACATCTGGTGAGGTTAATTTTATTAGTTTTATATTGTTTTAAGCCATGTTATATAAGTTTATTTCAGTTTTATTTTTGATTCCAGAAGAAGAAAATGAAGGATGTGGAAGGGGTTCTGTGTGTGGTGTGTCCTACTTCAAATTGTTGTCTTTTGTGCCTTGGTGTTGTTGACATAGGATCCTTTCCATTTTGGGTTCTAAAGGATGTAATTTTCCTATATTAGAATGTTTCATTCACCAAAAATACACAATAAATAAATAGAAACACAAAATTATTGAAAAGGTTGAAGATAAGACAAATATATATTCACAAAATTTACAAATAGGTTATAAAATACATGGACTAAAAACCAAAGCACTCCCCAGCAACGATGCCAAAATTTGAACGTGTTGTGATGAAATGTCCAATCAGATATGATTTAAATATTATTTTATAGTCTATGTAATACCCTAGGTCTTCTTTCAAGGAGTACTGATAGTGTTAGAGCATTTATTTTTTATTATAAGTGCTAAAAGTGGGGTGTGGTTTTGAAAACATATTTAATAAAATTACTTAATTAAAGTGTTAAATATTTGATAAATAAAGGTGGTCTATTAATAATTAGGAGAGGAGAAGATCATTTCATGTTCACTATACATCTTGGATAGTTCATTTTTCTGAAAATTTAACATGGTTTTGTTTAATTCTTTTCTTTAAGGTTGTCAAGATCTTAACTCCCCTCTTGTGTCTTAAAATGATGCTTAAAGAACCACCACTTAGCACAAAAATATTGTTGTCAATATTTGGTTATAAATCGAAAAATTAAATGGATACCAAATCATACATAAATCTTATGTATTTGTGAGATAAATAGGAATCTTTTGTTGTCCAATCAGAACAACCAAATATTCCCCCTTGGAATCTCATCCCAATCGGTGTTGAAATAAAAATCATTTCACAAAATTATATCAAAATAATTTTAAACCGGGGAGAATAATGTCAAGGTAAAAAGTAAATAAAATATTCAGCACACATTTTATACAAAAACAGTTGAAGTAATTTTTCTGTATCTCCCTCCCAAGTGTGTGTAGCTCTCTAGAAAAGATCATCCATCGTTTAGCTCGTCATCAGGAGGAGGTGGTGGCTCGTGTGGAACTTCAAATTCATCCTTGATACCCCTATGAGGATAAAGGCCTCCAAAACATCTAGGATGAGGAGGAGACTCCAATAGGACTCCAAAATGGTAGACTTTGGCTTTTGGTTCGAACTCAAAATGAGGTACCCATGGTTCCCTTTTAAAGAAAGAATGTGAAGTGGTTTTGGGCACACAGATCATGTAAAACAAGTTGTACCATTGTTTTTTGCCTCCAAAAATCCTTCAATAAATTTTTAAAAAATTAGAAAAAAATTTCCACACATATTTTATATCTCCCCAGAATGTTTGGATTTATTCTTACTCAAATAGCTTGAGATATAGAAGGAACACAATACACAACTTTTTACTCCATACAGATTCGGTGTCCGGGACATATCACTTAGGTTGGGCCCCATTATGGCCGAATGGGGCTTTGGTGTCTTCTTACTAGTTGTGGAAACTTTAATTTAGAACCCTCCCACAAAATTTCATCCCATTGGGATGCATGGACTTCTTATACACTTCCCATCATTGGATAGGTGTTCATGGAACTCATGTAGTTTTGGCCCATTTTCCTTCCGGATCATCTCCGGGGCCTCCAAATCACCTCCTCCTAAAATTGAATCATCATAACATGTAATATTTCCCTTTTTAAAATTTATAAACATAAAATAAATGGGTCAAAAATGGAATAAAATTTGTTATTATTTTTATAATTTTCAATATAAACCAAGTTTAGCACAGTGGGGTAATGGTGAAAATGAAACAGGGAATCGTGGTACGATCAAATACCCATCTGAATACATATTGCATTTCCTTGTCTTTCCATACCACATCCATTAGTATACTAGGAGGGTCACATATCCTATCCCTTATTTCCAAAAACTTTTCTTGGTCAATCAAAACCATGCCTTTAGAAAACGGATATTATTTTAGGTGACCTAGAAAGTCAAAGGAAACCAATATGCATCTGGGAAACTAATACTCCCATAGTAAACAAATTCTCATAGGAAACAAGAATACCTATAATATAATTATATTTTCATAACAATACAATATCTCTATATAAATCCAACATAATAATAGTAAACCAATAAAAACATATGTAACTAATATTCTTAAAATAATCTAGTATACCAATATGTAACTAATAATAGTGCAACACAGTGGGAAGCCAATCCAACCCATGATATCTCATATCATAGTCACAATAACCATATCATCTCACAGTATTGATTTAAGATCTACAGTGACACCTCCAATCATTTATACCCAATCTCATATCCATACCAAGGGTTATATCCATCACGGGGGAACTCACCAGTGTCCCCATGGTTTTATAAAGAATAAATACCACACAAGGGTCCCATAACACCATTTATGTATCTCTTGTCCACACCAATCACTCTAGGAAAAAATGAACCATAGAAAAAAGAAGATCACATCACGGACTCAATGGTTATATGATTTACAAATCATGGGTATCATTTTCCATAAAAGGAAATATGACCATCTCAATAACAAAGTAATCACTAGGTCAATCTGCCCCCCAAACTCTCAACTTTATTAGGGGATAAAAAATGTTTTATCATCCCATAACACATCCCATAGGTTATCAATAATCTTATTTTAATTAAAAAATTTATCAAACCAATAACAATTTTGTCCAATAGTTTCCAGTACTCATTTAACTTGTATATAATGAAATGAATAACCCATAGGGTAAATGTTATGGGACTATCTGAATCATTAATGAAGAATTCCCATTTAATTAACTATCTATTAGATTTTTCTAGGATCATCCAATATCTTATTTACATATTAATAATTATGTTATAAAATCTCACTAAAACCTTAATCAATGGGGTGAAAACAATTCTTAAAAGACCCCCTAGCATACCAGAAGGAAAATTTCGTAAAATAAATCAATGTCAGATGGAATACGATAACCATCTTGAGATTTTCTATATCTAAGTATCATGAAATACCCATTATTTTGGGATAAATCCATTACTATCAAATGGAATCATACATGATACATAAATCTACGAATGAACAAATCAGATAGGAAAAAATGGGGAGGGGTAAAAAGTAAGAGGATAAGGATTATCACATGAAATTACTGAAACTAATAACCCAAATTTCATTCAATCCACGGGGACACAAATTGAATATATGGGGAGACTAGTTGGGTTCAAAATATATAGAGATATATATTAGGAAATGTATGGTATTCCTCTTTACAAATTCACTAGAAAAAATAGTCACATTCTTCTTTTAATGAGTTTTATGATTTGGTTACACAATTTACTACACCTTGAGTCATAATAGTTTCATTAGGACTAGCTTAGGCCACCCTATTATATGGTTTGGCTACATTGTCCACCTATCTTTATACCGACCATTCAAAAGACCACTATTACAGTTCTATATCTATTCCCATGGTTTTTCTGGAATAATGTACCAATTGTACCCTATGCTCTAGGTCCTAGCCTGCCAATATAGTTTACTTAGGGTTCCATATGGGAAACACATAACCTAGAACTATCCATGTGATATAACCAATAATGTCAAAAACAATTAACTAAAATCCTCCTAGTATATTGTCCATCACATGGTTTCCTATAAACGGTGTGACCAAAACTATGTTCCAAGGAAAAAACCTTTCTAGAAATTAAAACTCTCGACAAAAACTAACATAACTCTCTTATGCACCTGATGAACCTCCCAAACAATAAATCGTAACTAGAAACCCCAATATATGATGTTATTACTCTAAAATTTATACTCAAAATCCTAATTCTCAAAATGTACCTCTCACATAATGAAAAATTCAAATTCATTAAAAGTTTCAAAACCCATACAGACAATGTTCTACATATATTTGTATACATTCAATACCTTTTTTGGTGTATCGGTATAAATACAAAACCTTCTTAATCATGTGAATTATATAATTAATATTAATTTACGAATATTCTCTCAAATGTTTTCATGTAATCAATATATTCTATGATCCATGTGAATTTTATTCCCTTATAGGTTAATTGTGTTAATGGGTTAGTTAATCAGTTAAATTTTAAAAAACTAATAATATACTAGTCTTTAATTTTAATAAATATTTGTTGTTAATGAAACATGGTATTTTTTCTAAATTAGTGGGTCTTAAATATTCCTTCAATAATTTTATTTTAAGGGGTTTATAGATATACTACCTATAGATATAGAATTTCTATGTGAACAATGTTGCTGAATACAAAATTTTCATTTATTGAATTACCCATATAACTCCTTTTCCCTTGGAACATTAATCACAATTCAAAAAAATCATTTAATTCTTAAATATTTTAATATACAAATATATCATTAATATATACAACTAATAACTAATTGTTTTAATCATTCAAGAACCAGATCATCAAAACCATAAATGAAAATGGTCTATTTTTCAAAACAAAGAAGAAATTATAAGAAAACATAATAACAATATGTTGTATGAAAATAATTCTTTTGAATATCTTTATTAAAATTGAACTAATAAATCCATAATAATATTCAACATTAATGAAGTATTGATCTTCATAATGCAAATAACATAAGTCACTAATAGTTTAAAATGGATACTTTTTTATATTAATTCCATTATTTTACCTATTATTAAGGGATATTGTCATGAACTAACCCAGATTTCCATTATGAATGGTACTCATAATTGTTGGAATCATCAGTGAGTATGTTCCCTCCACATGTTGGCTAGTTACATTGGGAAGAATTCCTAGATTTCTGGAAGTTATATCAAATTTTATAGGGGATTCCACCAGTTCGTCAATGGGTTCATAGGAATACAAGACACACTAACAATATGCTGACTGAATGGGGGATTTCTAATATGAATTTTCTACTTCATACCTCCACCATAGGTTGGTGTCCATCATTTACTAATTGGTAGACCTCTTGTAGCCATATAGTCTATGATATATTTTCCAAACCCATGATAAAGCCCATCATCCATCTCATGGATTCTTTATCACATTATCAATCCCATATATGGCTCAACCCATGTAAAAACAATCAATAAAAATAGTTATATAAAAATTAATGTGAATGAAATGAGAGATAAACAAGCAATATGAAGAAAAAAACAAAAACATGAGGATTCATATCAAAAATATGATAATGATATGATTCAATATCCCCATAATAACATCTTTATTCCCCCTGAAAAAACCTCAAGAAGTCTCCACCACATATATGGGTGGACACTACCATATAATCAAAGCCTCTGACTCCCATGTCATTGGTGAATTAGAACCATGTTTCCATAATACTGAAATAGAGGGTATGCACATTCCAGGGAGTCCCTTTACCTGAGAGTCAAAAACAAAAAGTGGTTGCTTAGACATAGATAAATCATTCCCCGTGTCTAGGTCCTCCCAGCTCTAGACATTAGATTATTCATAGCTATACATTCTTATATGAGAATCATGGAAATGTTTTGGATTGATTTCATGTGAGGTGGTAAATCCATGAAGTAAGACACCTTACTAGCCCCTTCGATAATATCATACCATTCCACATATCCTAGAGCTAACATACCTGCACTCCTAGTCTTTAGTGATGTAATTTTATTGAAACTCTATAAAACATTATGTCTTTGGAAATGAACTCCAAAGGGAATTGATGACTAACAACATACAATTTTTATCATTTTTGTGACATTTCAATTTTCTGATCAATTAACTACTTATCTTCTATAATCTATTAAACCAAACTCTTTCCAACTATGGAAGCATAACTAAACCATGAAGAAAAATGTAGATATCTAAAATGTCAGCCTTGAAAGGCCTCAAAGGGTTCCATCTTGATAGATGTCTAATAACTATTTTTATAATAAAACTCAACCAGTCCCTTGCGGCTATCCAAATTTCCATCAATGTTAAAGAAATAAACCCAAAAAATTCCCCATGAATCGTTATATCACATTAAATATGACCATCTATTTAGGGAATGAATGTTGTTCTTGAGATTACCTAGTATCACACCACCTCATAGAGTCCTATTAGAAAACAAGAATTGAACAGGGGATACCTATCATAAACGATAACATATGGAACACCATGAAAACTATTAATATCCTAAATTTATAGTGGTTTCAAATCCTAAGTCATGGTGTAATATATATTGGGAATAAATTTATCAGATTTGTTTTGTATGTTAATCACATCCCATGTAATATTTTTACCACATGGTGCAAATGGAACCCCATCTACAAAGCCATAAATATTGCATACCATATATATTTAAGTATAAGATATGATTGAATAATACCTTAAGGCTCTATATGATAAAAATGAATCTATGGACATGTATTACAATATAATATAAGACCATTAATATATTGTCTTATACTTGGACACTAAAAATGATTCCTCATATCATTAAACAAATTATTGGTGTTGGGGTGTATCTTTTACTACAAATTATTGATTTCCCCCATTTATTCTTCATTTATGAAAATTAAATGACATAAATGATCAGAAACAAAATTATACCCTTGTAAGATATAGTCCATTATCACATGGTCATTCTAAAACATAATGAGTCCATAATTCCATAGAACTCATTTTTAACCTACTATTCCTGTAGAATCATCCTAATAAGTGAGAATATCAACTAGAATCTAAAAAACCTCAGTCTCATTCTTCCAGACCCCAAAATTTATATAAGCGAAGAGTGTCATAGTATTCTATTCTACAAAAAATTATTTCATGAAATGGGATAGGTGATTCTTGATCAAAGAATCAACAATTAAATTCACCTTACTAAAAGAATAGGCAATGTCGAGATCAGATGATAGTAGGTACACCACCCATCTTCTCTACCAAATATTTAAAGTTTTTTATGATATCACATAAGTAACTATATTGTGATTTTATTAGATGTTAAACCATTCAATAATGGGTAATGTGATTAATAATTTAGGTCACGAATTAATGTTGTGAGTTCAAGATCATGAGTTTGATAGTACATCTCATGAGGCAAAAGATTACTAGAACTATAATCCACACCATGATCATCTTGTATAAGTTAACCATGAATACCTAAACTAAAATCTTCACATATATATTTCATTCATAAATATATAATCACTTAAGTTGAATATTTGTTACATAAAATAAATTTTCATGCCATAATCATAATGTATTAGTGTCATTGTAAAAATATATATCAATATATTATCTAGGAACATTCTTCAGCATATCTCATGGACTTCATCTCACTTTTTACCCTTTTTAAAAAAACTTACTTAAAATCACTCATTATAAGGTAGGGAAATTAAATATAATAAAGGGTGATCTAATGTTCTCAGTAATGGTAATCATATGGGATATCAATTGAGGATCATAAGTAATAAAAATGAAATAATATGGGTATGAGTTCATGATCATGACTTAAAATGCTCATACCCAATCTATCATGGATCAAAATCATGTGTCCTGGCCTGAAAAATTGACATTTAAAAAGTAATTAATCATAACAATAATAAATAATATTAAATAAATCATGGATTTTATTCTAAAATAATGATCATGTTGTAAATTTTAGACCCCTCATAATTATAGAATCAATTTGTATCTCATGTTTAACTATTTATTGAATAAAATCATAGTGGATCAGGATTCAACAACTTATTGGAATATCATAACGTATCAAATGTTTTCAAATGTTTAGCATAATACACCAGGCATCAACACATATTTTCTATAATGGAACAACATCCCAAAATTTTTTCCATAGTTTATTAAGAAAATTAATAATCATCCTATAATTATGTCATGAGATTTAAACATTGCACACTGTAATTAAGGGTTTTACAATTCCAGGCCCACCATTAACAATGAAAATAATATATATGAGTGGGAAAAGATCAAAAACCATTTCTCATATCCCCATATCATGACCCATGAAAATAAAATGGGTTTCATAAACACATCATAAATTTATCATAGCAAAACAAAATGTAAATAAATAGGTTTCATAAAAATATCTTCATTATACTAATAAACCATATATAGAAAAAATTATGGATGGTATCATTGGATCATTTTATTAATATATAATAATTATCATCATTGGATGTTTTCATAAATGGGAATTCAATTAAAAATATCACCATAATATTTCATGAGAAATATATCATTTTCATTTTGAAATTAATTATTCATAAACAAAAAAAACTAAATCATTAAGGGCAAAATTATCTTTGAAAGGAACCATGGGATCAGAAAATGAATGATTGAAATCATTAAGAGGTCATGATGTTGGTAAATTGTTTTCATTCCATGCATGATAAAAAAAAATATTTTCATATTTTTTGTAAAATGATAGAAGTACCTTATTTGGAAAACAATAATAAGATTCCATTGAAACATTTCCATTGAAATATTAACATGGATAAAAGTGAGTTTAAATAATAATTGGATATTATCTAAATACATTATATATATTTTCTTAAATAAAAAATAAGCATAGAAGAAAAATATCCTTGATCAAATAGAAAAACATAATCCATTTTCTTTAAATAAATTATTTTAGTCTCTTAAGTACATAAACTGAGGGAAATAAATGAAAAACAAGTATTTCCTAGAAATAGCTAG
The DNA here is from genome assembly GCA_963277665.1 of Viscum album. Lineage (NCBI taxonomy): Eukaryota > Viridiplantae > Streptophyta > Magnoliopsida > Santalales > Viscaceae > Viscum > Viscum album. The sequence continues at coordinate 160,143,286 of OY728135.1, read as the reverse complement.
AGGGGAATAAAAATAATTATTATTCTTTAGATAAGTATCCTTTAATTTCCTCAAATTAAATTCATGAATATACAGTCCTAGATAAAATGGGATTGAGATGTAAATCCATTACCTCAAGTCTCATCTCACATGATAAATGTTCAAACATCATCTTCATTGGTAACCCTCCTTTATATTTTTAATTAAGGACCCTTGGATGGGTATATTAAGAAGATAAAAACCACTAATTAGTGTTTGTGGATTTTGAGATGATAATTGGCCTATGGTTGGTCAAAATAGGTTTCTCAAAGTTGTTTTAGAAGTATTGGAGCTTTTTGACCTTTTATATGTGAGGGGATGGTCAATATTGAATTACATGAATTAATAATGTAAAATAAATTAATTTTTCAATATAATTGTATATATATTGAAATAATTATAATATAAGAAGTGGTTGAGAGTAAATCCTCTCATCTAATTATTTTTCACAATATTTTGTTATAATTTCGCCCTTACCTATTTTTTGTAAACCCACTTTATCAATTTTTAAAATTACAGGGATATAAATTATTTTTACTATTTAGGTGTCGATAAAATTACTATAAAATAAAAGCTAACCCATATATGGAACATGGTTGATATTTTCAACAATATCAAATTCATTTTTCTGAAGAAATGTTTTTTATGTATTTTTAATCTTTAATAAAATATTATTTAATATAAATTTTAATTAATTAAATTCTTGTAAATATATTAAATATTATCTATAATATGTGCCTATTTTTTGTCAGATAGATTCAAAATTACATAGATTAAAATATAAGGAATATATGGTCTTAATATATTAATACAATCAAATTTTGATAAGTTTAAATATCATTTTAGACCTTATCATTAGGTTTAACCCCATAATTTACAAATTATAACATTAAAAATGGTAATGCCTATTTAAATAATTAAGGGTCATAATTTTACTTATAAGGGGAAAAATTTTCTCATAAATGGAAAATTGATAACATCTTAGACCATTTATCATCATAATATTCAGCTTTTATGTATTTAATAATTTTTAAATAATTTGTAACAATATTTGTTAACATAAAAAGGTATTAATGTAATTTTAAGAACTATTCACATAATTTGATATTAGAAATATCATAATAAAATTTTTATTAGAATATAAAACAAAAACACACTCCTAATTTTTTATATAGATCTAAAAAAATATGGAATCAAAATGTCGCCAAATAAATATTACTTCTTGAGTTTTAAAAATAATATTGATGATTTTTCTAGAGATTGAAAAAGCTCTATAAAAACATTGTATCATAATTTAATTTAATTATTTAAACACAAATAATTAAAAAAATAACATAATAGAAGAATCAATCGCATTTAAAATAATCATTTATAATATAATAGAAGTTGTTTTGATCCTTATAAAAAATATTATAGATATTAAAATTAGGGAAGTGAAAAATTTTACATAATGTTATACTATAATATTATAAAGGTAAAAACAATGTTAAATGGAAAATAGGTAATATTTGGGAATTATGGATTATTATGGGTGAAATAAAATCATATGATAGAATCAAAGAATATGTTTGATTGAATTTGAAGGAAAACTAAATAATTTTAAACCCTAAATAATGCAATATACCTTTACCAGGATATGAAAGATTTATTATGATTACTATTCATATTTACCACAAATAAAAGTGTTAAATTAAAAAATATATATACATATTGATTCCAAATATGGAGTCCATTTTTTATGATTTAATTTATAGAATATGATAAAATTAATTAATGATTAAAACACAAACCATAATATGAAATAGTTTTTCTAGAAAATGTATTCTATGTATACTAATTTTTATACTAAATTCAACCATAAAATTGATTCCATGGACAATAACTAAATTACTAATAATATAAGAAAACAAATTTCTGTATCGAACCATTTTATAACTAAGTGATGCCTTGTAAATGCATGATTCAAAATTAGAGTTTCTCATAAAAATTTTAATTTTTACTAATCATTAAACGATAACACTTATTTGAGAATTCATAATAATTCATTCTAAGGTTGTTTGTAAATTATTATTATAAAATGGATATCCTTTTATCATTTCAAATTTAAATAATTTCCATAAATTAACTTCAATATTCACACACAAAATGTAATAAAATTCACTTTTGTAGAAAATGTATTTTAGAAGAATAATATTATTTTGCTAAATATTGTGTGCATATTTTATAATAATTAATCATTAAATTAATATCACTGACGGATCATGTTTCTATTTATTAATCTCAAAATATAACTCCCATATGAAGATGGATCCTCCATCTATAGTGAATTAGGTTTGTTTTTCAGAACATCCACTACCTTCCCAAAGTCCATCCTTCCTTCCAATACTCCAAAATCTGGTTGGTTGTTTCATATGTCTTTAAAATAGGTCCAAATAGAAGGGATATCATATTTCTTCATGAATATCAATTGAAGTGGATGTGTCAAAGACCCTTGATGTGGATATCTAAATTATATTTGGAGAGGGGTTCTAACAACATCAATTGGTGGTGTTTGAATGACGAACTATCCCTTATTTGGATTACTTCTGGTTTAGGAATCTAGAATAGGATTTTCACAAATAGAAAATAGAAGGTCCTCCTACTTCATTGGTTGATCACATGGATGATATTTCTGAGAATTATTCTTTGTAGTCTCTATCTAAAGCAGTCAAATCCTAGGATCATCATTTTCAAAACATTTAAACTCCTTGGAAGAACCCATTTGACACCTTTGGCCCTCTATTCTCATTTTAACTTAGTCTCCCCAAACCACTCTTTAGTATAGAGGATAATTCAGCTATCCAAACCCCTCCCATGAAGGGAATTTATGTTTTGGAAGGTATGGTCTTTTATCAATTCCAATACATTGAAAATCATTATAAAAAGTCTTTTGAATACATTGTCAATTTAGGACTGGCCTCTCAATAGGATCTATCAAACCCGACATTGTGTTTGGGTATCAAGATTAATTTTGTAGGAGTAAAGGTGGATACAAGTTTTTCAATTATTTAAGTTATATATGCAGTCCCTAAGGTGGATCAAAATGTCCCTCCTTCATTAGTGTATGTTGACTACATTCATTAAGAATATCATCTAGAAACATCAAATACTGAACTAGAGGTACATGCCTTAGTGTTCTTTCGAGATGTCAATTAGAATAATATGAAGGGTAAAATTGATTCAGGTATACCAAATAATGAAATATAAGTGATGTAGGGAAATGAAATACTAAACTAGGTTTCCAAATCTTTAGGTCACCAGTTTAATAATGAAAAATAAATAAATAGTCTAAGGTAAATTGGATGAAATTCACTGTGACAATCCCCCAAAAAAGGTGGATGTATTCTCTAAATCCATAGAGTGGTCAGGTAACCCCGATTAAAAAATTCTAGAAATTTAGTTCAATTGGAGTTAGGGATTTTTATGGTAGTATCATTTCAATGAGAGGAATAAATCCTCATATGATAAATTTGGAATTGTTATTTCAAAATAATGTAGAGATAAATGGATCTTTGATCCACATTGTTCACAGCATGATTTGGATAAAATAAGAAATTAAAGGGGTCATCAATGCCTTAATGGGGATCTATTGAAATGGTATCATGAAAAAAATGATGTTTTATTGACATAAAAAATATTTATTGAATGTTTAGGTACCCTTCTAGCCTAAATAGATAGTGAATGATTTGTGTGTTTTTTTGATATTGTGAACCTAAATATGGTTTACGCCTAAATAAATTAAAGATTTTATTCTCAATTCAAATAAAAAAGTAAATTAGTATTAATGAGTTGTGAAAAATACATATGATTCATTAGAAATAAATGTAATTCGGTAATATATTTTTTTATAATCTATTAGATAGAGTTTAATAATTATTTTACTATATGAAGTAAGAATATAATTAAACATACTTATTTAAACTACAGAATTTCATCCATTATTAAACATCCACCACAATATCATCTATTCTCAAAACAATGAGTAAGCTATATGAATTATTCTTTCATAATGAAATAAAATCATCATCATAACCAACAAAATCATATGAGTATATTCCTCATATACTTAAATAATAATCAAAATGATTTTTTATCACAAGGAAAGATATTCTCAAAAATTTATAGACCATTATATGATAAATAATATACTTACCTCCAAGATTTCATTCATAATAATAATGTTTTTACATAGAAATTTCCATAAATAACATTTTATCACAAATAACATAAAAACCTCAAAATTAATAATGCTTTCTCCATAAAGGTTTTATCATAAATTTCATCTTAAATCCCCAAAATTTTAATTCTATTATTCACAAAAAAAATCATTTATGTTAAATCACATGTTAAATATAAGGGCATTATATGCATGAACCCAATGAAGCCACTCCAGAAATATCCCTAATCATTATGATAATCCACTATATAATTTTATATTGTAGTGTTATATACCAAAATATTCAGAATTATATTTAGATACTAACATGAATGTAAGTCCTTATTTTGTTCATAAACGTCTCTAAAATATATCCTTTTAAATGAATAAATTTTAGGCCACCAAGATTTTTTATACCCCACTATATATTAGACCATAATTATCGTAACGTTAAATAATATTCAAACACAAATTACTATTTAATCCTATATATTGTATTCTTCCAAAAACCAATTTAATGTTTCAAATAATCTAATAATACTATCACCTAAGATCTAAAAAGTTTTATCTATTCCATTGAACTAATGATTAAACTTATATTTATAAACCCATAATGGTATCCATAAATAGTATGATAACAACACATAAAACCATAAATGCTTCCAAAACCCAACACAATCCTTATTTCTCTAAAAATTCGTAGACATTTTCCATAAATCCAAAAATACAAAAAAAATTATTAATTATGACCTAAATAAATTTTAAATCAAATGACTAAAAAATTTAGGGTAAAAATACAATACAATCTACTATATAAATTTGAATCATCTCATTATCCAAACAAAAAATTATCTCTATACCACTGTATCTCATTTATCATTTATTGATATAATTCAACTTGTGTTTTCATATCCATAATAAATAAATACACTATAACAATCCTTATATGGTCATGAAACATCATTTCTATTCCTTATATTTTATTTTAAATATTCATTTAATCATATCATCCAAATCTTTAATGCATTGTAAAATTTAATTTACAATTCAATAATAATTGTGAAACTATTTTCTTAAAATTAGGAAACATTTTTGACATGTTTTTATGTGTGTAGTAGTCCCAAAAAAAGATATTTCCAATTGTGAGTATTTAAATTGAGCTTCGATACTTCATTAGTTGTTTGGAAAAACCAAAACACCATAATGTTTCTTAACATTTATTGTTAATTCTTCCCAATATAAATTAGTTATGAACCATTTTACATCATCACATGTTCAACATTTTCTTCAATATTATTAGAAGAGACAGAAGAAATTTTTTCATTATTATTATATCCAAAATACCATAATTATAATATGTTTACATCATAATTACCAAACAAGTTCAATCCTTTCACGTTAATGATTGGAATATAATAGGACATTTCAGGGTTAATGAGTTATCCCATCGATTAGGGAATTGTCTTGGATAATTCCTATATTCCCCACACATTAGAAATTAAACAACAAAATATACCTTAAGATGAAAATCATTTCATTTCATTTATGATTTTACCTTTCCTCTAAAATTACTTGATCTACGTCATTCTATTCAACACCTAAAGCATCTTCTCATTCCTTTGAGACAGTTCTCAAATGGATTAATCCAATATACCTTAAAGATAGGAAAACATAATACTCTTACCTCCATGACCTTCATAAAACTCCATTTTTACCTTATTAATTGTATCTGTAAACTCACCCTAGTTGATATTGTTAATCATATAATAAGACAGGGGATTGGGCAGAATCATATGGTTTCACCTTCCATCACCTATTTTATTTGGTTTCTCATGAGGAAAAACGTTCAATTATACTTTAAATTATGTGTTAAAACAAATACTCCCACTTCTATCCATTAACTAAAAAAATATTAGTGTGAAGAACAATTATTGTATTGTTAAAAAACATAATCATACAAAATCATTTATAGGATTTATACAAAATGAATGATTTTTAATTTATGATAAATTAGGTTTAAAAAAATACCTCTATGATCATTATCTATTCAAATCTTGTATAATGGTACATAAATAAAATATGAATTAACCCATGAATATCCCTAGCATATGTCTAACTATATTCATAGTAATTTCAATCTCACCATGCAATAGAATGATGGTTGAGATATTAATTGAAAAAATATTTTTGGGATTATGACACCTAGTTTAATCTATTCCAAATTCACATGCACTAGTATTTTTTAAATACAGATTCATTGTGATGACTTCAAAATCTTTATCTTACCATATATTAATGATTTTATGGTATACAAAGTATTATCTGCATGTTTTCACCAAATATATCTAATACCATCCTCTAAAGATCATGTAAACCTACTTTGATACCTAAAATAGTGACCAATAACATTAATAAAAAATACTACTCTAATTTAGAATAATATTCATTAAATAACAGTATGATTTATTCCATAACCATAACATTTAAGTATATTAGGGTCCTAGATACAGAAACATCTTATTTAGTTTCATTCTTCAACATATATCATAATGCTATTATCAATTTTTATACCTTTTTAAAGCCATTCATTATTAAATCCTAAATGTAATCCTAAGAAAGAGTGGTATTAAGGTATTTTTAAGGGTAAACATAGGAGATATCAATCACTAATCGTAGGATTGGATAAGATAATTATAAGGGTGTGAGTTCATTATAATGGAATATAAATTTCATACCCAATCTATCATGGTTAAAAATACTGAGTTAAGGTATAATAATTTATCATTTATAAACACATGAATTATAACAGTGAGAAATAATCATAAATAAATAAGGAATCATGTTTTTAGATCATAAAATATTAAAAAAATTAAAACACCATTATAGATATATAAAATATTTCATATGTCTTTTTTTATCTACCAAGACCATCATATCACAGTTTATTAGGCCTCAACACCTATTGCCCATATAATAAGGGATCAATAATTATCAAAAGTTTTCCATAGTGGAAAAGGAATCACCATTTATTTCTCATAATTGATTAAGTATCCCTACATGTTTCCTATGTCATATCCAGAAGATCAGCTTGCAACTAATAATTATCTCATGAGATATTAAACATTTTCTAGTGTATTATAGGGATATATAATTTTATACACACTCATCATATCATGAATAACCTACATATGTTTTCCACAAGATCAAATAAAATTTATCACATAATCATATCATATCTAATAAAAGGATAATGGGTTTCACAAATATTTCAGAAATTGATAATAATATAACCCATGGAAAATAAATGGGTTTCATAAAAATCCCTTTATTGTAGTCATGAACCATTTAAATAAAAACAATTATTGTATTATTTTATCATATCCCTTGTCTTTCATAATTAATTTGAAATGATGTTATCATATATTAAAATTCCATTTAAATTTTACTAGAAAATTTCTTGAGGAAAATTCCATTTGTAATTGGATATAAAATATTTAAAATCATAATATCTCTAAAAAATTAATGATAAAATATACTTTGGAATGAAATATTGAATAGTTTAGGGGAATATAAAAATCAGTATGTATTCTTGAAAAAATTATAATTAATTTATTTCATGTAAGATAAACCACATTTTCCTTTATCAATTTCGGTAAAGAGTAAAAAGTACATTGTTCTAAAATGATAGGTATAACCCATTGAATTGTTTTTATAGAAATTAAAAAAATTATAAAATTTTATTTGAAAAATAATTTCATAATATTCAAAAATATTCTTGAGAGTAGTTTGTAGAAAATAATTACTATGAAGAAAAATATCACTGACTGAATTGTATAACATAGTCAGTTTTTGTAAAAAATATTCACATGTTCTCTAGAGCACATGAAGTGTAGGAAATGAATAAATAACCTCTGTTCTATAGAAATAACCATAATAGCATAAAAAAGTAATGTATTTATTATATAAATAACATATAAGTTCCTAAATGGAAATTTAATCATAAGTATTCTTAAATAAAATAGAATTTACACATAAATCCTTACACCAAGTATCTTATAGCTTTGTATGAATTCGTCCCACCTATTATTCTATATGCATCCTTTATATTCCTTCATAAGGACACAAGAAGTGTTCTTTTTAGATGACATGAACCATAAATCATTGTTATTGATGTTAAGAAATTATTGGGTGGGTTTTGGCGATGATACATGACTCAAAGTGGTATGAGGAAGAAAGGAGAGGGGGTCTGCATATATAAGTTTGGGGATGGACACTCCATGAATTACATAAAGTATTAAATTAATATAAATTATTTTTATTTGAATAATGGAACCAAATTGATATAATTCTTATTTAATATGAGAATTATTTGAAATATTTTTATTCAAAAAGAATAAAAGTTTATTTCCCCTTTCAACCTTATCACATAGTTTTAATGATATATTAATCTGTTTGACAATTACAATGAAATCATTGTTCGTTAGGATTTTGGTGTCAAGAAAGTCGCTAATAATTATGAAATTACCCATAAATGGACCGTGGTGTATATTTTAACCATATATCATTCCATTTTATTATCATAGGATTTTTATGAATTTTGCATCATTTAAAAAAATATTGGTTATTATAAAATTTTTTAATTTTCATTATATGAAATAAAAAAAAATATTATAATATAATATGTGTCAAACAAAGGTAAAATTGTTGAATAATGATATATATTGGTAGATAAGGATGATATGGTAATAATATAATCATAAAAGTAAATTTTTATAGTTTTAAATATTATTTAACATCTAATAATTGGTTTAACACCTAAATTAACCAATTTTAACATTATCTATAGTAATAGATTTTTTAATATTAAAGGGATATAATTTTTCTTCTAAAAAACATATTGGAACATATATAGATAATTTATGTCATTTTAGTTCATTTCTAATCCTTACTATACTCTTTTAATATTTTTATACTTTTATAATAATTTAATAAATTATTATTTAACAAAATATACTATTAATGTCCTTTTATGACCTATTCAAGCATTTTGACATTGAAAAAAACATGAAAATAATTAAATCAAAATTTAAAACTTTTAAAAATCCATAATATGTTATATGTATTTATTAAATTCATGGTAAACTATAAATGAACAATCTACATTACATATAGTGTTCTTAAAATATATTACATGTTTTTTCTAATGCTTCATAAGTACTGTTACAATGTTCCTTAATAATTTAAGGTAAATATTTATTCCCCAAAAAGTAAAAAATAAATAACCATAATAATGTTTTCTTTCCTTATCTAATTATTTTTATTAAAAATATGTTGTTTTTATTCATGTCAAAAAATATTAATGATATTAATATAATGAAAGTAGAATCTTTGATGTTATCATTTACATAAATATTATAAAGTTAAAAATTATAATTAAACATTAAAAAGGTCATATTTTATATGGTTTGAGGATTATTGATGAAATACAATAATATAAATTAATAAATTAATATGTTTAAATTAATTTATTTTTTGTCTCATTAGTTTTTACCCTTATTAACTCATTTTACCTTTTCAGAGGTGATAAAATTTTATTATGATTACTATTCTTCTGGAAAAAGTAAAATTTTTTTATTTAATAAATTGGGACATATCGATTCCAAGTATAAAATCCATTTTCTATGATTCTATTTATAAGTGAGTATGAAACTTATTTAAGATAATATTTCAAAATGAAATGAAAAAAATGTTTTCAGACAAATACCTATTTAAGTATAAAAATGATTTTATACCAAATTTAACAATAATATTTACTATAACGAACATAGTTCGACTATTAATATTATTAAAAAAAAATTAAAATATTTTTAGTAAAAAATAAATTTCTAAACTCTTGAAAGTAATATATTCATTTTAATAAAAAAACATTTTCATTATTCATTAAACAATCAAATGTTTAGAAAAATTTACAAAAATTATCTGCACAAAACTTTTGACATGATAATTTATCAATTGATATCATTTTTTCAAAATATGAATTCTAAATGTTTCATAAATTAATTAAACAACTCACTCATAAAAAGAAATAAAACCCATTTTTTACGAAAACACATTTTTGTAGCTTAAAATAATTTTAGAAAAAATTGAGTACATATTTTAAATGAATTAATGAAAAAATATTATTGAGTTAGAAAATTATATAACTTACATTATGTATTTATACCAAGTCATAACTATCAATTTAAATTCTTTGTTAAAATGGTCTTTATAGTATTTCATTATTCATTTAAGCTCAGGTTTGCATTGTGTTTACACTATAAAACATAGTGTAATTTAAAAATATCAGTGTTCTATAATATAGCCCTCCCAGACATCTTGATGAGTCAACATAGGAGCTGAATTCATGTGATTACTTATCTCTTTAAAGAATTCATGGAACATTGAATCCCATTAAAAATTTCATCCCTTCTATGCAAGGGGGTCAGTAGAGATGCCATCATTGAGAAATAATTCCCATAACTATGATAATACCATTCAAATAATGAGAGGCTCTCTATCTCAAAATCATTAAATGGATCTTCCAAGGTTATAAATTTTTTTACATTCTCAAGATAAAATAAAATAGAATTTTCTGAAAACCTGTTTTCCATGAATTGTAACACCTAAATCAGAAAGATTCATTAAAATGTCATGAGATAAATTTTTAGATTTCTTATAATGATTAGCATTACTCGCGGATGATGCATATGTTCCTCCTCAATCTAGGATTAGGCCAAGAACTCATAAAAAATTCCATTTCAAATAAATCAAGTTACTAATGGAACATCATGGTCCTCAATTTCATGAACACAATAGGATCATTGGTTAGACCAAAAGGAATAATAAGTCACCCATAGTGTCCATGCAAGCTCCTGAAGGTTATCCTATAAGATATCAGAATTCATGATCATATGCTACTGATAACCTGAATGATATCCAATATTTTAGAAACACATATCCAATTTTAGATGACAAACCAAATAATCAATTAAGGGAAATAGATATTTGTTATTAACCTTAACCAGATTGTGTTTTTGGTAATCAAAATAAAGGATAAGGGAACCATCTAATTTCATAAAAAAAATAGTTTTTCCAAAGATTAATCAATAGCTGGAATAATGGTTTTCAAAATCATGTCATCCAACTGATTAATTAACTTCTTCAGTTCATATGGTGGAATATAGTAAGAGGGAATATAAACTGGTTGGACACATGGTACCAATTCAATAAAGAAATCCACCTCCCTCAATGTTGGAAAGCCATAATAGTCATATGGAAACATGTCAAAAAAATAAATATCTATTGGGAAATTATCGGCATATGAGGAATATTTTTTTAGCCCAAAGGAAAAAAATAGATATCACCTGACCAAACCCTAGAATAAGAGGCTTGTCTTATCTAAGCCTCGAGTGCCATTTTCCCTGAAATACAGAACACAACCTGTTAGATGTAGTAAATTTTATCTATTAGAGATAAATGTCCGTATAGAAACTATAGTAATTAAGAAAATACATCCTGATAAATCATTAAATATTTTTTATGTCTATAATAAAATTTCTATGAAACCTCTACAAATGATAAATAAAAAGTGCATGAGGGGAGTAGAAAACTATATTCTTTATTTATCATGATATGAATAAAACCCTCCATTATATAAGGAATGAGATCCATATAATGGTCCATAAATTAAATAATAAGAGTATATATTAACGAATGAGAGGAAGAAATTACAAATAAAGAATTTACTAAAGATGAATCAATGGTTACGGTACCTCTGACTCTCGTAAGACTCGTATCAGATAACCTTGGAGACTCATCAACTATGTAAAGCTACTTCATTCCTTTTACTTTTGATTGGAACCCATTCCTTAATGAATTATTTTATACCACCATATATAATCCCTATAATATCGATGACATACCACTTCAATGTGAGGATAATAAGTGGAAAAATATCTTCAGGTGGCTCGAGGATCTGTAAGAGCTACAGATCTTTGGTACCTCCATATATGCAATCCATCAATTCCAAGTACTAACACACTAGAAATAAGTGAGTGATCCTTTACAATACACTAATATATATTTAAAAATCCCACAACCCCAACTTCAACTATGGGATACCTCTCACGTTATCTTCCCTATAGTGGGACCACTTGAGCAACCACTAGGAGTAGAATGAACTCCAATCAAACATAACCTTCTAGCCATGACACGTTTCTCCATGAAGGATACATCATCAATTCTAGCATTCAAAACGATCCTTAATTGAAAAACTATTGATTGAATATATAGTTTTAGACCCTTCTCAAACCTATAAGCGTATATATTCTCATTTGATACAACCTCTAGTGGATAATGAAGAGTCTTAAGAAATCGGTCGGCATACTCAATAGTTTTTTAACAACCTTAATCATGTTTATGAATCTCTATTGAGTTAGTAAATACCATCAATTCTAGATACATATAATCCATGAATATATCCATAAAGTCATTAAACTCTCATCTCGCTCTATTCTCAGTATGAACTATCGAGTCCCACTATATTTTCCAAGGTCCTTCAAGTATGAATACAATGGTTTTCCCCTTGACTGAATTTGGAATATCTAAAAAATCAAGGAGTTGATAACCCTTAATCAAACAATACTATGAATTCTAAGATCATATGTACCCTGGAAATATAGTGTTCTCAGATAAATAAGCTCCTAGGAATAATCTATTTTATCATCTTTCCATGGTATAACCTCTATAACCTGAACAACTACTAGTGTAGCTGCCTGACCCATGGTTTGGATCCTACAAACAACAACATTCGATGATGTTCAAGTTCAATATAGGGATTTCATACCATGTGTTACTGATAACACCCTCTTATTGTTTTTTATATGTATTACTAGGGGTATGGTTCCACACAACCTTAATGAATAACAAGGTAAAATTCCGTCAATATGCATGATATCATCAACTATATCAAATAGAATCCAATTGGTAAACATAAACCTCATCTCAATATTTGTAAAAATTGCAAGATTCTATCATTGAATTTACATGCATGAAACTTTTTCATATAAAAAACATTAATATAATTCCTCTTATGATTGTAAATAGATAGGAACTCGCTCGTAACTTGAAACTTGTGTCCCGGTAACCCTACCTCTTGTCTACCAAGACACCCCAAACTATTTGCTGACATTAAGAATGATACACCACTATACATTCATAAATTTTTATTATGAACTGGCTCAGATAACCCCCTTAAACAATACCAAAATTAGTATTGACATGGACATAAGGGCCATCATGATCCCAATGGGTTGGTGATTTTCATATGGTCATCAAAAAAATCATGTGGGAATTATTTCACCACATGATTAATACATCAAGATAATATAGATGGTACATGATAAATATTCAATATCTTAAATATTATACAAGTTTAAATTTATAACAATTAGAAATATATTTTTCTAAAACTGGTTTATCCACCCATACATCAAGGTAGACCATGAAGACATCATTGTACAATCTCTATTCAATGATTGGTCACATGATCCATTGGTAACAACCAATCAAGAACACCCACCAACTTACAATAGCTATTTACCATTCCCTAGACCACGAAAAATATAATTTATAAATTTTTAATGTTAAAGGTAGGATATTTGAAACTAATACTCATAGAATCTCACCAATAATTTCATAACCAATGTATAATAATTTGGCCAACTTTTCTCAATTTTAGATAAAACATGGAATGAAAATATTTTAAAAATTAATTTTAAAGTAATATTTTCCAATGGATTAAAATTCTTATAATAATACATGTTTCAATGTGTATTTATGTGAAATCAAGAAAATATAAACATCATTATCAATACATGAATGAATTTGAATTTTTACCAATATAGGTATGAGTAATTCATTTCTGTCAAACACTGGCATGTGTAAACATTTTCAATCACAACAACCTGGTTAAGAGACCAATAAAATAGACTATTATAGGCATTATCTCATATCTAAGGGAATTATGGATCTTGATGAACACAAATTTCTATTTATAAGCCTAGGTAAAAAATTTAATGATCCAAGTGACTAATCTAACATCCCTCAAGATTGTTCAGCCGGCATCCTCATCATTGATCATCCCTTTATAGGTTAGGTAATACATTATCAAGGTGTGTTCTTCCATATAATCTACCTATGATCTAATTTTATTCATGGTAAGTAATACATTGATGATTTTTTCATTAAATTATATCAATCTAAGTAATCTCAAATAATCAGTTCATTCATCCCCAAAATAAATTTGTGAAAACATTTCATATCAATTCAAAAACCAATATATAAAGGATATTATAATAATCCTATGTATTTCAAATAAATTCATTTCATATAAAATCATAAATCATTTCACATATTTTCATTCACAAATATAATACCTCAAATCCTAATTATTATTCTATAACATTTTTTCAGAAATCCCACTTTATTTTTTTGAATCCATTTTCAGCAAAAATTCATCCCACGTACACACACCATAATATTTAAAATCATTCCTGATGAATATAAAATCATGATTTATAAAACAATTGGGTAACTAATTTAAATCAAACAAACATCAATTTATTTTTTATAATGATTTCCAAATGAATCCACCTAACTCATACAAGATTGATAAATACCCTCATGGTATACATAAATAGATAATCAAGAGAAATAATGCTTGTAAGAGAATCCAAGAATCATAAATCCAAAATAAAAATAGTATTACATAAAGTAAAAAAAATTATAAATCACTCTAAAATGAATATATGAAGCATAAAAGAAGGATCAATGATAAAACCAAGGATACAGTTACCAGATAGAATACAATGCTTCAGTTTCAACATCAATCTCTAATATAATGAGGTTAGAAGATCCAAATTCTTCCCAATAGTTTATCCAAATGGTTTTGGATTAAATGATATTTTAGGCAATCAATTTATAATTAAATAGGGAATTATAAAAGTTAAAAAGACAAAATTTCCCTTTTATTTCCTGAATCCTTTAGCATTATTGGGGAGACTATGGCCCCAACAAGTTAGGTTGTAACCCTATGTTGAATGCATAGATTTATGGATTTCTCACCAATTGGCTACTGGGTTGAGTATAATTCCCCCACACACTATCTTATCATTAAGTTAGCTGGTATAGTTCTTGTAAGGAATCCCCTACTTTCATCCCTCCATCTGCTGATGGATATACATCACATGCATATTGGTGGACCTCATGTAGACTCTTTGCATAAAGCAACTTGTACAACAATGATATAAATCCATTATCCCATATCATGCCCGTTGTAACACATATCAAAACAATTTCCCAACCCCTCACAAAGTACAATTTTTGAAAACAAAACTAGAAAAAAAAACATGGGTAACATAAAATTAACGTGAAAATAACTAGATATCAGCAATAAATTAAATGAAGAAATAATAAAAATAAAATTCCTACGTGAAATATGTTAATGAGATATTATAGACAACACTATTAATCTGTACTTCTTCATCAATAATATAATTTGTTCTCCCCTGGGAAAAATACTTTCATGAGTGAATTTATTATCATAGAACATATTTAATTTCTTCTTTGACCAAACGAAATCAATAGGATACAATCTATATTATATCATAAATATAGTGTTTTCACTAAGGTTAATATCAATTGAGACCTCAACCTCTTGATTAGGGGGAAATCTATGAAATTCCTCAATAATTACAACAATGTATACTTACTTAATGTCGATATCTTCTGTTCTAATTACCTTCTTAAGGTCCATATATTAAATATCATCCATTAATTCTAGAAGAATTTTTTATAATGTGCTACTAGGTTTGGTTTTAGAAATGATTTAGTTATTGAGATCCCCCCTTCAAAGAAATGTAATTACATTCTTACATCACTAGTTATAACATTTTTCTCTCTATAATAAATTAATTATTTAAAATTCCTTATGTTATCAATAAATAAGATTAAATTAAAACCCACCCCAGTTATAAGGATTTGATTTTTAATTAGGATACACACAAGAATTTTAATCTATTTTATGCAGTATATCTATATTTTAATCAAAGTACCACATTGTGTCATTGTCAATATAATATATCAAAGGAATTAGGGATGAATGAATATTATTTTTAGACATAAATGAAATAAAATATATATACTTTTATTGTCAAAAAAATTTATTATCTCACTCTGATTGTATAATCAATGTACCTACTATCACATCAATTAGGGATTCAACAACATCTATTATTATTTAAAATTCCCATTATTTATATGAAATCGTCTTCTGGTATATATTGAATTGATGTTTGGGTCTTGATTAGTGTAATGTACCATATAAGTTCAATTGAAAAACAATAAATTGAATTATTTTCTATTTACATTACATTCATGATATTGATGACCCTTTTCCAAACATTTAAAGTATACAACATTTCCCATTATTCCTGCCCCAGTAAATTTTTTCATATATTTATTATATAAATGGAACTCCACTCTATCTTTATTTTCATTTCCAGTAGTTCATTCCATATAATATTAATATATCCTTTTATTCTCATGTTTTCAACATTAAATGATTGATTTGTAAATCATATACTTAGTATTGAGAGAACTTGTTACTACCTCTTTATATTGTTGTTTCCTCTGGAATTGGGGATAACCTCATTGATTGAAGGTTCAAACATTCCAATCAGTTTCTAACGGGTTTGTTCGTAGAACCGGAAACATCCAATGATTCCATATCCTTTTGGACATACTTTCCAAAGGTAGGTGCTAATTAGTTGTGGACTGATGAGGCTTAGGAATTTGAATTGGTCGAGAGGATGGGAGGTCGGACTCATCATACCTTTTTTAGGGGAATTACATTCTACCACGGGCCTCTCTTTATAGATTTAAGTTATGTTCTTGAATCCTTATTACATTACCAAGTATAAAATGAGATTTCCTTTAAATCTGATAATCAATGATTTATATGTAGGAAATTTAGAGAATCTTTTAAATGTATTCGAGGTTCTTCATCGATAGAGAATCATCTATATTTGTTAGAGGTTCTTCGTCAATGGTATCTGTTAGTACATAAAAGTCTCTTGGTCATTATGATAACCATACTGGTTTTATAGCCACATAGTGGGGCACATGAAGTATATTTTCATTCAGAATGACATGGATTATTTCATAGTTGGGATCGTACCCGCTGATGGGCTACCTACATATCCTTTTTTTTGGAAAAATAATCAGAACCCACGTAGTTCGAGTAAGGTAGTATGATGTTTATGCATGATTGATGGATCAAAGAAAGATTTCATGATTACTTTTACACTCTAAGCTCATGTGAGTCATTCTCGGTGTGAGAAACAAGAGTTATTGGTGAGACCAGACAACTGTTCCACAAAAGATGCAATGATGTGGGGCTTATGTATTTATGACTACCCAAAATAGATGAGTATTAAGATTTACTTCAGGGACGAAATCTAAGAACAAGGTCCATAAAGGTATATGTACTTCATGGATATTTGGGTACTCTAACTTGGGGCTTACTCCTGAGGAAGATTCCCAAATTAGGAGGGGACTCATGATTGGGTTTTACTCTTGAGAAGGAATCTTCGATCAAAAGTAAATTATGACTGGTTAAGAGTAATTAAGACTGGGGATTACTCCTAAAAAGGAGGCCCAGGTTGAAGGGATTTGAAAATTAAGATACTTGGGGCATACTCCTAAAGAGGATGCCCAAATTTGGAAAATTTAATACTGGGGATTACTCCTGAGAAGGAAGCCCAAGTTAAGAGAATTATGATTGGGGCTTACTCCTGAAAAGGAGGCCCAAATTAATGAGGACTTGGGGCTTACTCCTGAAAAAGAGGCCCATATTTTGAGACTGGGGCTTACTCCTGAAAAGGAGGCCCAGGTTAAGGGAAATTATAACTGGGGATTACTCTTGAAAAGGAAGCCCAAATCAATGATTCTCTCATCTTATAGGATGGGTTTGAATGAATGAACTCTCTAACTTTTAGTGATATAAAGATGTGTAAATCACTTGGTTTTTAGAGATATTCCACGAAACTCCTTTTGAATAAGGAAGTCAATCAAAAAAACATGCCATAATTGTCTTGGAAGAGTATCTTGAAGACTGAATCTTGAATAGGAGAGATGGAATGGCATAAGAAAGGTGAAATGGGCAGGAAGGGCACCCAAAAGTATAAGGGCGCGCAAGTCCTCGGGGGCGCGCAGGTACTGCGTGGGCGCACAAGTCCTGGTCGTGCAGGTATGCATGTGCGGCACATGGGTACTTGTTCGACTGTTAACCAGTAGGGAAATACTTGGGAGATTCTTGACCAAAGCCTTTAGAATCATCCTGAGGTACTTCCAGAAGAGTAGCGTGCAAGTTTCAATGAGTAGGTAAGGAGGCGTGCAAGTGTGTCCATTTCCCTTAAGGGTAAAACACTCAGGCACACAAGTGTTAGTGAATTCTAACACTTACACTACATTCCTCTTGTTTAGACCTTCCATTATAGGTAAAAAATTACCTTAGAAGTGTTTGGAAGACTTAAAGAAGAGACTTGGGCATTCAGATCTTTGTATCTGAATTCTGGAAAAATTCCTCTTGAAATGGGGGGCCCACCGGGGGTATTTATAGGCTAGAGAGGACCCCGGGTGGTTTTCAAAGAAGGCGTGCAAGTCACTTGTGCAACATTTAGGCGGCGCACAAGTATACTTGCGTGACAGTGAGGGAACTTGCGTAGTGCATGTGAATTTGAATCCTTGTTCATGCCATTGTCGATTTTTTATGTTTTCCTCAAAGGCTGAATCAATTTGTGCTAAGTCGTTTCCCTTTCCATTCCTTTCAAAAATGTGACAAAAAGGATCATAAACAGTTGTTTAAATGATTCAAATACTGATATTCGTAAAAGGTGAGGTATTAAAAACTATTTTAAATGATCTATATTTAATTTTGGGCTATGTAAATAAACCAAAACATTCCTTGTTATCATTGTGAAATTACCCTCATAATTAGCCACCATATCTTCATCATATTTTAATAAATAAAAGACATTCCTTTTCATCTCAGTACATTTATCCATAGGAAATATCTTCCTAGTTATGTAAACATAAACTATTGGTATTTTGATTCTAGGAATAATATATATCATTATATCCCATTAAATAATACATACTAATTATAACTTTTTTCCTTCTCAGTACACCCTAAGGACAAAATGTTTTTTTTAAATGTTGAGGCCGAATCCTCATTTTTTATACGGGGAAGGGGCTATAGTACAAAGAAAAGAATGCAACAGGCAGTATAAGTATGTACTCAGTGAGGCTCAAACTCGATACCTTTCCGAGACCCATAGGGGAAACTACCACTAAGTTGCACCCTAGGGGAAAAAGTACACTGGGTTTTCAGGCCTAAGGGGTTACAAGGTATAGGTGGGCTATCACCCACCACCAAGTGCCTTTAAGTACTTCCCTAGCCACAGGACCTAGTGTAACGGAACTATGGATTTCATGCCTGTTCCGCATGGGGTATAGTGGACCATGAGAGGTTATAATGGCATATAGTGCGCGTTGCCTTGCAAGGAATCGAACCCAAAACCTTGGGGTCAGTTCGCCACCACCAGTAACCAACTCACCCATGCCCCGTGGGCAAAAGTACCCTGGGTTTTCAGTCCCAAGGGGTTACAAGTTATAGGCGGGCCATCACCCACCACCATGTTCCTTTATGTACTTCCACAACTGCAGGACCAGGTGTAATAGCACTCAGGATTTCAGGCTAGTTATGTACTAGGTAGAGGGTCCCATGAGAGGTTATAATGGAATATAGTGTGTATTTCGTTGCATGGACTTGAACCCAGAAACTTGGGGTCAGGTCTCCACTTCTAGTAACCAACTCACCCTTGCCTTGCGGGTGAAATTACACTGGGTTTTATGGCCTAATGGGTTACAAGGTATAGGCGGGCTGTCACTGACCACCAAGAACCTTTATGTACTTCCCCAACCACAGGACCAAGTGTAACGGTACATGGGCTTTCAGGCCAGTTCCGCATGGGGTAGAGGGGCCCATGAAAGGTTATAATGGCATATAGTGTGTGTTTCCTTGCAAGGACTCAAACTCATAACCTTGGGTTCAGGTGGCCACTACCAGTAACAAACTCACCCATGCCCCATGGGTAAAAGTACACTAGATTTTTAGGACCAAGGGGTTACAAGGTATAGGCAGGCAGTCATCCACCACCAAGCAGCTTTATGTACTTCCCCAACTGCATGCCCATGTGTAATGGCACTCGGGCTTTTAAGCCATTTCTTCACAGGGTAGAGGGGCCCATGATAGGTTATAATGGCATATAGTGTGTGTTTCCTTGCAAGGACTCGAACCCAGAACCATGGGGTTAGGTCACCATCGACAGAAACCAACTCACCCATGCCCCGCGAGAAAAAGTACACTGGGTTTTCAGATCCAAGGAGTTACAAGGTATAGGTGGCCCATTACCCACCACCAGGTGACTTTATGTACTTACCCAACCCCAGGACCAAGTGTAATGGCACTCAGGCTTTCATCCTAGTTTTGCACGGGATAGAGGGGCCCATGTGAGGTTATAATGGCATATAGTGCATGTTGCCTTTCAAGGACTCGAACCTAAAACCTTGGGGTCAGGTCGCCCCCGCCAGTAACCAACTCAACCATGCCCTACGGGCAAAAATGTACACTGGGTTTTCAGGCCCAAGGGATTAAAAGGTATATGTGGGCCGTCACCCACCACAAAGTTCCTTTATGTACTTCCCCAACCGCAGGCCCAAGTGTACCGACACTCAGGCTTTCAGGCCAGTTCTGCATAGGGTAGAGGGTCCCATGAGAGGTTATAATGGCATATTGCGTGCATTTTCTTATAAGTACTCAATCCCGGAACCTTGGGGACAGGTTACCACCACCAGTAACCAACTCACCGATAAATTTACACTGGGTTTTAAGGCCCAAGGGGTTACAGTGTATAGGAGGGCCGTCACCCACCACCAAGCACCTTTATGTACTTCCCCAACTGTAGGCCCAAGTGTAACGACACTTGGGCTTTCATTCCAGTTACGCACGAGGTAGAGGGGACATGATAGGTTATAATGGCATATAGTGTGTGTTTCCTTGTAAGGACCCGAACCAGGAACCATGGGGTCAGGTCACCACTGCCAATAACCAACTCACCCATGCCTCGTGGGCCCAAAATCATCTTCTCTAGTGAAATTATTATACTCTCTATCACCATGAGATTAGTGTACCCACTAAATGGTGGTGTATTTTACCTCATTTATATATTATAATGTGGTCGATCAGTTTTAAGGGATAATAGTTTTTTCCAAGGGGGTAGGGTTGTTTTTTATAATCTATTTCAATTAACCCAATATAATTATAATTTTTTCATTAATAAAATTAACTTCATTATAATGATTATTCAAAAATTACTCACATTCTCATATATTTTTTCTATGGTTTTTACATCATCTAGGTGGAACCAATATCTACCAAATTTTTCAACATAAATAGTAATATTATAAATAATTAAGTTATAAATCCTAACATAAATATCATGTTTTCCTAAATTATAGTTGTATTCATAGGATTACTATAAAACAAATTGTAGAATAATCTCTATTATACTAATGCGGTAAAATCTATGTTCTTTTCCCATATATTTTTCATAAATATTTTTTCTCTGTTTTATAAAAAACATTTGTAAAATAACAGTTTTACATCCCTTGAACCTAGTCATCCATAGTGGTTGGGTTATTTCTATCATGGTAATAATAATACCAGATATTACATTCCAAAGATCATGGTTCAACAGTCCTCAAGAGACTAGATATATAAACATTTCATTGCAACCTAAAATGTTAAAACATAATATTAGAAGTCATTATTCATTAATTATATCCCTATAGTGGATCAAAAAAAAAATAGTCAACATCATTAACAATAGAAATGGGAAACATAAATAATGGGTGAGCTTTGATGCTTTGTATGTTATAACATTTGGTGGAATCTATCATTGGATATGTAATATAGTGGGAATAGATTAAAAATGATATCATATAAATTAATTCTTAAGAATAACATAATAGATGGATGAAAATATAAATAAATAATCCAAAGGATACAACTAAATAACCACATGACGCTAAAAATGATGGTTATTCATACTTCTAGATATTATAAACAAAACTTCATGTCCTTGGGAAAATGAATAATACATAAATGTTAAGTATTCATTAATTACATTATCATAGTTGTCTTATCATAACATCATGTGGAAAATGGGTGAATATAATTTTACACACCACCCATCATATTAAATATTAATTAATTCAATAACATACTAATATATAATATGAATTTTGAGGAAAACATTTCAACTTCAAAATACATAGCATGACTTCTCAATGAAGCTATTAAGGGTACTAAATTTAAATAATTATCAGCCTCCAAGTCAGCAGGAATTGATGAAAAACATGACATTCTTCCAAAATCATGTTTAATCCTCTTGGGGCCAGATAAAGGCTCTAACAGTTATATATCCTCCATCATTCTTAAGAAAATGTCTACTGCATAAAAAATACAACCATAACACCCTAAAAACATATAATATTTAGGGATTTTTGTTATATATTCTATGATTATGTGATATTTTAATCATAGTAACCACATTTGAATAGATTATAATATAAGTGTAATTGGGTCTTTCATGGTTGAATATCATAAAAACACTTAAAATATTATTGAAACAATATTATTATAGTAAAATTATAAATTTAAAATGATACTACCTTGAATGTTTAAATAATATTATAAAAGGAAGAAAAAAATTTCCCACACATCTCTAAACATTATTATCCTTTATTTAGACCATAGAACAGACCAAACTATTTTTGATTAAAGAGAGAGATAATGGAGACACTCCGTGAGAGAGATTTGAAGAGTGGAATTTTAATTTGGTTTGTAATAATGAGAATGGGTATGTGTTAATATGTGTGATCAGAAGAATTTAATATAATAATATATTGAATATTTTTTCTAATATACCAATTCTTCCATTACACTTGATAGTGCCCAATTACCCCCTTAATGATCCAATATAATATTCGGTAGAGAATTTTGATAAATAGAATAGTTATTGGTATGATTATTTATTAATTTTAATATATGTTTTATTATTTAGCGTATTTCAATATTTTTCTATATTTAACTATTTACCAAAATATTAAAAATTTAAAGACTTATATAATTTCAATATACCAATTCAAAATATCAAATCCATTTTAAAAAATTAATCAATTAATTGTGTACATTTTAAAGTTTCTAAGGGTAATAATTTTTTTTAAATGAGGCATTAGAATAAAAAACATTTCATTTTTATATGAATATCCACATTATAAAACATAACCCTAAGATACAGGACCCCATATCACACCTGATTAATATTCAATTGTATGGTGTGAAATGGTGTTACATTTATGAATAAATTAAACTAATATTTATCTAGAAATGATTTCCTCAACCATGGAATTTTTCCATAGATAATTGTAATCAAACCATAATTGGTAAAGTTATAATTTTTCATGGTAAATTAAGATCCCCAATGATGGAATGATATTCCAAGGATATGATAAATGAGCAGTTTAAATGTCATTAATAAAAGTTAAGTCTATTATTTCTCCATTTTGTTCCACATAACTCTCTCTATTACAATGAATATATGTTAATTCCAAAAATTAAATTATATCAATTATTTCACTAATGGTAATAATACTCAATGGTTATGTAATTACTATATTTACTCTCAATTCAATGAAATTAATTCAAAAAAACAAGCTAAATAATTCATCTAATATTTACATTATTCAATATATCAATTTTTAGTCTTGTATTATTTTTATTTTATACTATTATTGTTATTTCCATGATGATTATTAGATAAAATTAGATAACAAACTTTTAAATTTAACATTGATCATTTATATTTATATTTTGTAAATTATGATCAATATTTGGATTAAAAATTCATTTAGTGATGAATTGTACTATGGAACTAATAATTAAATTATTTTTTTCTATTTCAAAAATTCCATTAGTAATAATTATCATGATTCCTCAACGTTCATTATAATTCATCATTGAATGTTTAGTCATATACCATTTACCATATCAACGTAAAACAACCTGAACAATCCCATGATAACTAATTCGTTAATTATTACTACCCATTATTCAAGACACTAAAACAAAACTATTCATACATTAAAGAAGCTTATACATGAAATGTAATGAATAATAAACCATAATAAATAAGAATAAAATAATAAAACTAGGTTCCCAATATATTCTAACATTCCCTAAATAATTCCCTTCTTTTTTCCATACCATCCACATTATCTTACCATCATCAAGATCATGAATCATCCACAATATTATAAAAAAAATTCCTCTCCATATCATCCAACCATACCAAGAGTAAAATTAAATCATGTACAGCGACATATATCCTAAAATACATATATAAAAACAAGTAAATATATAAAAACCCATTAAATATTAATGATAAAATAGTAGTTCTTCAATAAATTCATGCAATCTAAAATAATCATTGTTTAAACACACTCAACAACTAGTATTAATCCATTAATATATCTTATATCATCAATATCATAATTAATCAATTCATTTTGATTAGGATTGAGTATGAAATAAAACATACTAAATAGAATGTAATATTTATCATAATTATTTATATTAAATTCTCTATGAAAATATCTATCATGTTAATTAGTTTTAATGAATATTAATAACTACGATGAGCATTGTATTCATTATCATCCTTGTCTTGTTGTTTTATTGTGTTTATTCAATTTTAGACCTATAAAATTTTTAAATATGCATCAATAATCACAAAAATTGATAATTTAACTATGAAAATAAGATCACGAAGAAAAATAGTACTAATAGATTATCTATAAGAGATACAACACTACAATTCAATTCAATTCATTAAATCTCATTAATTATATTCCCCATTTAAATATCATAAACATAATTATTACATATGAAATCTAGATAATCCCATATATAAACAAAAACAGTGGATGTTTTAAATCCCCTAATTTGGTATAAAGCATCACAATTAATAGAATTTCAATTGAATGATGGATAAATAACACTATTATGAAATATCATGAGGAAACTAAAAACACTAAATACATCAACCCACCAAAAATTCCCCTTCATTTAGAAATATGAATTCTAAATAAATTAAAGGAATAAATATTATTGTGTTGTGGGAAGAATCAGTGAGAGAATAATAAAAAGGGGAAGTGGTGTGGTGTAATACCTTATATTCAGGTTATATTAAACAAATAAATGGAATAATGTCCAATCAAATAAAGTGGTTACTAATGATGAATCATTGATAATGGTACCTCTCACGGTTGTAGGGCCCATATCAGATTACCTTAGAAACTCATCCACTTTGTGAAGTTACATCATTCCTTTTATGTATGGTTGGAACTCATTAATTATTAACAAATTTTATATAAGCACATATGATCCCTATAAAATCAATCACATACCAATCAAATGTGTGGTAATGATGTGGAAAAATATTTGCTGGTGACTTGTGTATCCAAAAGTGTTATAGATCCTCTATCCCTCCTTATATTCAATCATTGAATAACCAAAACTAAAAAACTAGAAACAACTGAGTGGTATTAACAATACACTAATATATATTTATAATACCCACCACCCCAGTTTCAACAATGGGATACCTCTCACATTCTCTTCCCTTTAGAGGGACCGCTTGAGCTACCACCGAGAGTAGGATAAACTCCAATAAAACATGACATTCCAGCGAAGTCATGTTTCTTCATGAAAGATATATATATAATTCTATCATACATGGTGAGTTGCACTATGAAAACTGTGTTCAAATATCTAGTTGAAGACACATCTCAGTCAACTGACCTTTTAGATTCTCATTTGATACTACCTCAGGTGAGGAATGAACAGTATTGACAAAGTGGTCGTCATACTTAGTCATTGTTTGAAAGCGTTAATTGACTTTAGTAAACAATATTAATTTAGTCAACCTCATCTATTCTATATAGATATGATCCATAAAATATTCATGAACTATGTTCAATATAGTCTCACATTCTTTATATTATGAACTATTAAATCCCACTAAATTCTTCAAGGTGCTTCATGATTGAATATAACGCTTCCCTCTGATACTGAAATTTGAATCTCTAAAAAAAATAAAAGAGTTGGTGAATCTTATTCAGCCAATAATATGCCTCAAAAGATCATCTTTACCTGAAAAAGATAGTTTTTCTAATTAGTTAACTACTAGGAATAATCTATGTTATAATCTCTCTACTGTATAACCTCTATGGCCTAGACTGGTATAGGTTCCGCTAGCTGACCCATGGCATGGATCATGCATACAACAACATCTGAAGGTGTTCAAATCAAATATATGTTTTCCATACCCTGTTTTATAGATATCCCCCCATGTGGTTTTTTAAGTGTGTTACTGGGGTCATGGTAATGCAAAACCATAATTAATAACTAGGGAAAATGAGATAATATGCAAGATATAATCAACTCCGTCTAACCAAATTCAATTGTTAAACACAAGTCTATATTCAATATTTGGAAAAATCTCAGAATCATATCATTTATTTCCCTTTAAGTAATACATTTCAAATATTTAATGGTAACATAATTCTAATTTTGATGAGAACTATCCAATAACATGCTCGTAACCTACCACATAAGTCTCGACAACCCTATCTCTTATCTACTAAGACATCCCAAACTATATTTTGACATCAAAGAAGAGACACAACTGGACTTTAAAACTTTTCACATGAATTAGACCAGATAACACACCTAAACTATACCTGAATCAATCTTTACATGGCCAAAAGGTCCTTCCTGATTCTTATGGGATGGAAAATTACATATAGTAAGAAAAACAACCATGTCAGAATTATTTCACCGCCTGATTAATACATCAAGATAGTGTAGTTGATATAATATTACATAAGGTTAATATTTAAAACATTTTACATGATTAAAAATTTAACAATTAGAAATTTATATTTTTAAAAATTGTACATCAACGAAGACATCAAGTATGACCATCAAGTCATCATCATAAAAACTTTATTCAATGATTTTCCACATGAGACACTAGTCCCCACCAATCAAGAACACCAACCAATATTCAATTGTGATTTACCTTTCCCTAGAACATAGGAATGAAAATATATAAATTACTAATTGTAAAGGTAGCATGTGAGAAAAAAATCCCTGTAAGATCTCACCAAGCATTTTATATCAAATTTATAATAATTTAACAAATTTTTATCAATTTTAGATAAAACATGGCATGGAATTATTTTAAAAAATAACAATAAAATAATATTTTTCAAAACATTTCAATGCCTATAATGAATCTTATATCAATGTTTATTTCTATCAAATCAAGAAGATATAAAAATCTATATCAACATATGAATTACTAGCCATTTTTACTAATACAAACATGAGTATGTCATTTTAGTCAAATACTGGAATGTGTAAGCATTTTCAATCATAATACCATGGATAAGAGACCAAACAAATAGATTATTATTGGGATTATATCACATTTTAGTAATTTATGGATCCTGATGTGCACACATTTCTATGTATATGAATATAGTAAAACATTAATGATCAAAATAACTAATCAAACTTACCTCAAGATAGTTTATTCAGTGTCTTCATCATAAATTATTCATTTCCAACTATAGGTAAAATAATCCCAGTGTCTATTATTCCCTCATGACTACCTTGGATTACTTTTTATTCATTGAAAATCAAACATTTCTTGGGTCTACCATTCAATTGTATTAATCTAATTTATCTTGAGTAAGCAATTATTTCATCTCTAAAACAATTTTTCAAAACATTCCATATCATTTAAAAAAATATCTAATGGTTTTTATCAAATTCACCCATCTTTAAAATCAATTCATTTCATATAAAATCATAAATCATTTCATGTAATTTCATTCATCAAAATTATACCTCAAATCCTCGTTATTATTCAAGAACACTTTTCTATAAATCCTACATTATAATTAAAACCCTTTTTAGAGGATATTCATCCAATGTACACACATTGTACCATTTAAAATCATTCATAAAAATTATCAAATCATGATTTAGAATACAATTGGGAAACCAAATTAAATCAAAAAAACAATGTTTCTATTTGGATGTGATTGCTTATTTGACCACCTAACTCAATAAAGATTGAAAAATAGCCTCATAGGATACAAATATTTTGAATCATGGGATATTATTCTCAAAAGAGAATCAAATATTCATAAATCACAAATAAGAACTCAATTCCATCAAGGAAACAAATTACAAATCACTAGAAAAGAAATAGAGAAAGGGGAGAGGAGGGATCTATGATCAAATCAATGAAATACATAAAAGATAGAATACATTGTTTCAACTAGAACCTCAATCCCTGAACTAATGAGGACCAAAGAAACAAATTCATCCTCTACTATCTCCAATTGGGGTAAGATTGAATTAAATTTTAGTTGGGTGATGTATAATGAAATAAGGGATTAGAAAAGTGAAAAATACTAAACCTTCCTTTTATTTCTCAGATCGGTTAGCATCACTGGTGGGATGTTTACCCCAATAGAATGGTATGTTTCCTTGGGTAGAATGTGTAAATTTTTAGAAGTCTACCTATATGGATGGTGGGTTGAGTATTATTCCACCAAACACTAGAATATCCATCGGTTAGCTGGTGGTGTTCTGATATGGAATTCAATACTTTCATTCCTACATCGACTTTCTAATAGACATTAGTGAATTGATATTGGAAATACTATATCCTTCTTGGATAATGGAAATTTACGAACATTGATATAAATCCATTTTTACATATCATGGCCTCTACAACACACATTAACACAATTTTCCAACCCCTTAGTAAGCTAATATATGGTTAAAAAATTAGTAAAAGTCATATATAATATATAATCAAAAAGAAAATAACTAGAGATGAGGAATAAAACAAATGAACTAGTAACAAAAATAAGATACCTACCTGAAAGATGCTAATGGGATATTACAGATGACACCATTAATCCAACGATCTTCTTCAAAAATGTAATATGTCTCCCCATGGTGAAACACATTCATGAACTAATCATTTTTCATATAAGACATTCAATTTCTTTATTAACCCAACTATATAAAGTCGAACCAATATATATGATAGCTTATGTAAGGGTTTTTTATTAAGGATAATATCAGAAGACAACTCAACCTCTTTATTAATGAGAAATCCATGAAATTCTTCAAGAAATATACAATATATACATTAATAATTACTATATCGTCTATTCTCAATACCTCCTTACTCTTCATAGATTAAATTTCATCCTTTCAATCCAAAAGAACTTTTTAGAATGAGTTACTAGGGTTGGATTTGGATATGATATAGGAAATGAGATCCCCGCTCTATAGATATGTAATTGTATGCTTATATCTCTAGTTATAACATCTTTTTCTCAATATTAATCTGATTCTTTATAATTCATGAAGAAATTCATAACTAAGATTAAATTAGAACCCACCATAGGTATGATGATTATATTATTAAGTAGGATACACCCATGTATTCTAATTTTTAATGTGTAATATATCATTATTGATATTAATTTACCACTTTGTGTTCAAATTGATAAAACATTCCTTAAAGAATTAGGAAAGATTGAATATTATTTGTAGACCTAAATTATATAAAAATTATGTAGTTCTATAATAAAAAAATTTTATATCCCACTTCGAGTGTATAGTTAATATACCTACTATCACATCATTTATGGCTTCAACATCAGCAATTTTAATTGAAAATGACAATTATTCATATCCAATCTTCCTTTGGATAGATTTACTTGGTGTTTTGGGTCTTGAATTGAGTAATTTTCAATATTATTTTAATTTAATCACTATAAATTGATTTATTTTCTATTTCCATCCCATTGATGAGATTGTGGACATTTTCCAACCAATTAAATTATAAAAACATTCCCATTAAGCATTCCCTAGATATTTTTTTTTTATATTTTTTATATAAATGGAACTCCACTCATACTTTATTTTCTTTTCCAATATTTAATTCTATAAATTTTTAATGTATCCTTTTATTCTTAGGTTTAAACTTTTAAATGATTGATTTATAAACCTTATTCCTAGTCTTGAAAACACTTATTACTACCTGTTCATTTGGAGGACAAGATAAAAATAATGATAATATTCAATGATATGGAATTAAACCCTCATTGAAATGATCAATATTTATTTTTTTCATATGTAGATAATCCACAATATACCTTGTTAAAGTTTTGAATTTATCCTCATACGCATGCACTATATCATAATCACATGTTAATAAATCCTTGACATTTCATTTCATCTCAGCACATTTCTCAATAAGAAATATTTTTGAAAATAAATAAACATAAATTCTTTGTATTTTAATTCAATTTAATGTATTATACAATATCTCTAATTAAATAATTCACATAAATTATATATTTTTTACTTCATAGTATACCCCAATTCCAAAAGGATCTTCTCAAGTGAATTTATATTTTTCTTTATCACCTTAGGATTAGTGGACCCACTAAATGATGTTGTCTATTACCTCAATAAATATTACAATTTTGTCAATTCATGTAAAGGGGTAATTGTTTTCTCCAAGGGGGTATGTTAATTTGTCATAATACATTTCAATTAACCCATGATATTAATAATTTCATCACCAATAACATTAACATCATTTTAATGATTATTCAAAAAATCCAATCATTGCATTATATTTTTTCCTTGGTTTATTATTCTTCTAGGATATATAATTATCTAAAAAATTACATAGAATAATTTTTAATATTATAAACAATTAATGTATAAAGCATGACATATATATCATGTTTTTCTAAAACAGAGTTTTATTAATCGGATACCTATAAAAACAATTATAGAAAAATCACTAGAATTGTAGTGCTTTGAAACCTATGTTATCTATATATATTTTCTATTTCAAATCTAGTTTTTATGGTTTCTATTAAATATTTATCTAATAATAATTATACTCCCCAAACCCAGGTTATCTATGGTTGGTGGGTTATTTATATCATGGTATCAAGTATACTTATAATTTCCTTCCAAATATCATTGTTTAGTAGTCCAAAAGATGATAGATATGTAAACATTATATTAAAACCAAAAATATTAAAACATATTATTAGAAGTGATTATTCCTTAATTTTATCCCTATAGTAGATTAAAATAAGGTAACCCACTTTATTAACTAGGGAAATGGTAATCATAAATACTGGGTTGTCTTAGATGATTAATATATTATAAAAAACAATGGATTTTATCAAGGTATATGTAATAAAGTGGGAATGGATAAAAAATGATGTCACATAAATTAATCCATAATTATAACATAGCCCATTGGTGAAAACTGAAGTACATAATCACAGGGATAAAACTAGATGATCACATAAGGATAGAAATTATGGGTATTCATACATCTATATAACATAA
The DNA here is from genome assembly GCA_963277665.1 of Viscum album. Classification (NCBI taxonomy): domain Eukaryota; kingdom Viridiplantae; phylum Streptophyta; class Magnoliopsida; order Santalales; family Viscaceae; genus Viscum; species Viscum album. The sequence goes on along the minus strand of OY728135.1, from coordinate 160,111,316 downwards.
ATAAAACATCCAGACCCTCTGCAAAGGTATAATACATAAATGGTAAGGATTCATTAATTACATTTTCAATGTTGTCTTATGAAACCACCCAATGGACTATGGGGGAATAAAATTTCGCACCCCACCCATCACATAAAATAAATAATCATTTCATAATACATTAAATGTGTATAGGAATTATGGGAAAATTCAAATTCAAAATAAATAGAATTATTCTCCAATGAATCTATTAATGGTACTAAATTTAAATAAGGAGAGGTTTCTAAGTCAGCATGCATTGACGAAAAAGGGGAAATTCTTACAAAATCAAGTTTATTCCTCTTGGGACTTGATTGAGTCTCTACCAGTCATATATCCACCCTAATTTTTAAGAAAAGTCCCCTCTCATAGAAATAATAAATCCATAATACCACAAATACATAGAATATGCAGGGATTTGTATTATATAGTTTATGGTTATCTAATAGTTTAATCATAGTAAATGCTTCTAAATTGACTATAATGTGAGTAAAATTGGGTCTTAAAAGTGTTGGATATCATAAATAATGCAATAAATTATATTAAAACAATATCATTATAGGAAATTGGAAATTTAAAATTATACTATATTTAAAATCTAAATAATAATTTAAAATCAAGAAAAAAATTAGCCTTACATTCCTAGAGATTTTTATCCTTGATTCGAACCATAGAAATAAAAAAAATTATTCTACATTATAGAGGGTGATAATGGAGAAACATCTAGGAGATATTTGAAGACTAGAATTTGAATTCTATATGTAATAATTGAGAAGGGTTGGGTAATTATATGTGTGGTCAGCTGAATATAATGAAAATTAATTATTGAATATTTTTTCCAATATCTTAATTATTTCACTACCCTTGATGGAGCCTAGTTACCTCCCTCAATGATACAATATAATATTAAGTAGAGAAATCTGGTAAATAGAACTATAATGGGTATGATTATTTATTTATGTATATATATGATTTCTTATTTATCATATGTAACCATTTTTCTATATTTTTATATTTTTACAAAATCATTAAAATTTAAACACATATATAATTTCAATATACTGATTCAAAATAAGAAATCCATTTCACAAAATTAATCAATTAATTTATTACATTTTTTATTTGTTTGATGGATAATACATTTTTATAAAATCTGGCATCAGTATAAAATTTTTTCATTTTTAAAAGAATATACACTTTATAAAACATCACCCCTATATACATGACCTGATATCATGCCTAATTAATCATCAAGGGTAATGTGTCCAATGGTGGTACTTTCATTGGAAATTCAAATAATATTTATCTATAAATGATCTCCCCTAACATATTCTTTTATATATAATATTCTATTTAAACCTCAATTGCTAACGTTATAAATTTTCCAGTTAAATGGTGATCTCTAATGATGAAACCATAGTCCAATGATATGATAAATGAACAATTTAAATGATATTTATAATAGTTGAGGATATTGTTTATCCCAAATCTTCCTAATAACTCCAACCATTACAATAAATATATATTAATTCCAATCAACACATTATATCAATAATTTCACCAATGGTAATAATGCTCAGTGGTGATGTAATAACCATATTTACTCTAAATTCCATGAAATTAATTCAAAACAGACAACTAAATAATTTATACCATTATTAATTCATTCAATATATCAATTTTAAATCCTTTAGTATTATTCTTGTCATTTCCAAGAAAATTATTAAGGAATATGAGCTAACAGTCTTCTATATTTAGCATTCATAATTTAGTTTTATTTTTTGAAATTGTTTATCATTATCAATATTTATAATTTCTTTAGAATTGATTTTTAGTATGGAATTATTAATAAAATAAATATTATTCTTTTCAAGAATTTATTTTGTAATAACTATCATTATTTTTTAACATTCATCAGTAAAAAATATTGAATGTTTAGTCATATTCCATTTACCATATCAACATAAAACTTCACAAAACATCTCATTTTAACTAAATAATTAAATATTAACTTCCATAATTCAGGAATCTAAAAAAAGTATTCATACTTAAAGGAAATTTATACCAGAAATAACTGAAAAATCAACCAAAATAAAAAGTCATAAAAGAATCAAACATGGATCCCAACCAATAAAAACCATCCCAAAATCATTCCCTTATGGTCTCCATACCATCCACACCCCCCAGCACCCAAATCAGGAATCTCCCACAACAATATTAACACAAATTTTTCCCCACCACATCATCCAACTATACCGAGATTCCAATTAAATCGTGTATCATGAAATATATTCTAAAATACATATAAAGAAACATATATATATATATCAATAAATATTAATGAAAAAATATATTCTCTTTAATAAAATCATTAAATCTACCACAATCATTGTTGGATCATATTCAACCATCAGTATTAATTAATAAATATTTTTTTATTATTTACTATCTTGATTACTATTCATTATGATTTGGATTCATTATGCAATAAAACTTATTAAATAAAAAATAATATATATATTACTTATATTATAATATTCTTTAAGAAAATATCTATCGTATTAATCATTTTTAATGAATATTGATCACTATGATGAAAACATGTTAATTATCATCATTTTCTTATAATTTTTATCTAGATTAATTGAATTTAGACCTGTAAAAATTGAAAGGATGCATCAATAATCACACAAAGAAGGATTTTCACTATAAAAATAAGATCAATCAAAAAACGTTGAAGTTTAGATTAATGATATGAGAAAAAACACTACAATAAATTTCAATTAATTAAATATAGTAAATTATATTCCCTATTTGAATATCATAAATTTAATTATTATATATGAAATCATGATAATCCATGATTAAAATAGAAATAGTGGATATTTTTATTCCCCTAACTTTATATAACTCTTCAAAAATTAGTATAATGTTGATGTAATGATGGAAAAAGAACACATGTATGATATATCAAGTGGAAACTAAAAACACTAAATACATCAACCCATAAAAAATAATCCTTAAATTAGAAATAAGAATACCAAAAAAAGATATTGGAATAAATATTATAATGTTGTGGTAAGAATTAATGAAAGGAGAATAAAAAGAGGGAGATCATTAGTGTAATACCTTAAATTTAAGTGCCATTACACAAATAAATTGACTATGGTCCAATCACACAGGCCTATGATCACATAACATGACCCCATAGTTCCCTAGGTATTATGAAGAAAAACTGAAAAATAAAATGACTGAGAAATTTATTGATAATCCTAAAAAATACTGTCAAATGGTGTGACAAAGATTAATAACACCATGAAAATAATAGATCTAATGATCATTGTGTGATATCCATATTTTACCCACCTGTTCATCTTGAATAATGAAAATTTATTTTATAAGAAAAAGCTGGCTCATGAACTTCATAAGGATTTCATGTTATAGAATTTTATCCATCAGACATAACAAAATGTCCCCCAACCTTTTTATTCATCTTGATCGACATTAGGATAAGTATGTGATATTTAAATTTCATCAAGGCATAATAACTCTAAAAGATATGTAACTTGAACTCTATAGATTCATGGTGTAACAGTCATCTCACCTTGATAATAAAATTACAGTAGAAAATATGTAAGAGTATTAGTATACATATAAGGGTTTCTTTAAATATTTAAGTGTTTCCCATATTCCAAAAATCATTTTGAGAAACATCATGGGATAGAACCTATAATCATGCTGGGATGAACACCTCCCACATTGTAACCCAAAAAATCTAGAAATAACATATAAAATCCCACTTAAAATGAAAATCTCTTAACTAATATGGAATACACCCATTAATCAATATATCAATATGAAACAACATAAACAATATCACTGTAAGGAATCCTAAAAATGAGATTCCCATGAAATGTATCCAAATTCCATACTTATCATAATATCTACCATCAATCTCCCCAATCCTCCCTTAGTACTTATGGAATTGAAATGTATGGTTTAATAAAAATCAAGGTCCTTAAATCAGATACCTCTAAACTAATTATCATCCTCTAGAATCAAAACAAATCATAACAAATAAATAGAAATATGAAGAAAAAGAAAACACCCCATTAGAACCACATAGAAAAAGATCAAGCAATACGAAGAGAACACAAACCACATCATAAGTGAAATGAAATAAATAAAACATTTGTTGAGCCTAGGTTTCTTTTATTGTTAATAAGTCAATATCTGTTAGTGAAACAATTGGGGATTTCTGGATAATTACAATGGATTTATATTATAAAATTTGATGTCATTCTTATAAAATTATCCATGTCTACATTGAATATTGTTAGAGTTATCATATGTTCCAACACATTTTTCAATATTGACACTTTTTTAGTACAATATGATGAATATGAAGTTAGTGTGAAAGTAATTTAATATTTTATGTGGATTTAATATTGCATTGTCAACTAAAAAGGAATATACAAGAAGGATTTGAAAATATGTATTTCCATGATTAATTGAATAAGAATGATATTTTAATAAAATTATGATTTGATGGATTCAAAACAAAAATATAATACATAACATAATTTCTTGAATAAATGGATAATTATATAGACTCAAATCAGTTTTATTATTTTTGGATACATTTTCAATGGTTTTTTTACTGATATATTTTTATGATGTGGTCTATTGTAAAAATTGGTAGAATTTCCAAGGAAACTGACAAACTCTGGTTAAACCATTGTTGAGGTGGGAAATAGATTAAACCCTACCCATCGACAGAAATTGCATAGAGGATAGAGTATTGTGAATGTGGGCCCATGTATAAGGACCATATGACAGTTCCACATGAATCACATAAGAGTAGTGATGGTGAAACCATTCAGGGGAAGAATCGATAAAGGGGGAGCCTACACGGGGAGGTTCTAGTAGGGTCTGAGACTTCTTCAGAATAGTTGGTGCATTGATATTTATAAAGGTGAAGAAATATCAATGAGACTATGAAAGATATTCCCCCTACATAATATTCTCCCACCTTAAAAGTATGAGTATAATGTGGGCCATATAATCATTATGATATGGACCATCCAATCAGGTGAGAGGATATCTTCTTGGTCCTTTGTTTGAAGTGTCTTCTCAAGTGAATTATACTCCATTGATGAGACATGGTTGATGTATCTAACCATTTGGGAAATGAAAAGCTCGTATTTTAATTTATAGAATTTATCATAATGTTAATGAACAAGTCTTCTCATTTAATGCATGATAATCAAATAAAAAATATCATGATAAAGGGATACATGAATTTTAAATATCTCGTATGATGAAGATTGAGGTGCAGTTTCATGAATCCTAGAACATAGTGAATGATATATTCATGAAAATGTTTTTTCATAGAGTCCTAAGACTATGGGAATTTTTATGAGGCTTAAAAATGAAATGTGGGGAATTTAATTTAAACAGAGAATGATCCCATGAGATTAATAAATTCTTTGATTCTCTAGAAATTTTCTGTGTAAAAATAAGAAGATGGTGATGAAGGGGTGTTCTTCTTGCTGAGTGTAGAAGATGATTCCCAAGCCCTTGGGTATATCTTTTGAGATATAATATTATCCAAATTGGAATTTTCCTTGTTTTATGATGAATGTGTATACACATAGGAAGGGGAAGCCATGAATGATGACAAATCCATTTGATAGGAAGAGGATACGGCTCTCTAGTATTAATTAGTTTGATATACAGTTCAACCCTCTTGGATAATTTTTGCAACATAAAGAGAAAGGAAATAACCATGTTAAAGGGGTATTCAAAAGGAAGAAATTAAATACCAATGGTTCAATGGGATATTTCATAATCACTATAAAATAATAACACTACTGGATATTAAGGTGCATATATTTGAGGAAGGAAATAAAATATGTTTACTTATTAACACATTTAATAGGATAATATAAATTAAGGAATTTAAATTATGGAATAATTGATATTTCATGTACCACATATGTGTATAAATATGATCATTCTTTGGAAAATAATTTGTGTACAACTATTTACATATCCAATGAGACAATTTGAATCCATTATGAATGAATAATTATAATAGTGTCCCAAATGAAATAAATTATTGAAAGAGCTAATCATATAAGACTATGAATTTGATAATAAGATTCAGTACCATCATCACAAAATCTCTTTATGATTTTCCAAAAGAAATAGAAAACATAATTATTTTGGAGTAAGATTCTCTTGATGAACTAGATGGATTTCATTATAAACAACTAGATATTTTTATAGATAAATAAATTGGAGGATGTAAGTATAATGACCACTGTTGGGATGATAGTATAAAGATATCATCATGAGATAGTCCGCAGTAAAAAAAATTGATCAGAAATTGCGGGATTTTGTATGTTAGTAATTTCGTGAGATTTACTATACCTGTAATCACATTACTCTACAAGTGGATAATCCATTTTGGTAAATCTTACCAACATGGAAATGATATGGTTACAGATTCCATTCGGGGAGAACCTTGTAAAAAACACACTTGAAATTTTGTGCTTTCAGTTTTTTATACAAAATAAGTTAATCTTTTATGAATGAAGAATCAAGATCATAACTGATCAATGACTATGAATTATAAAGTTTAAATTATAAAATGTACATCACAAAATTACCCCCCCCCCTCCAATTAGTGATATATAAGAACCTGGTCTCTTAAATATAATGGTTAATATCTTAGTATCAATCAGACTAGGGTCATTCATTTCTTCTCAAAAAGTCAACTACTAATGATGCGGGTTATTGAGTGTACACTTAGAAATGATGATCCAAAGAAATCTCTTTAAATCTGTCATTCAACTATATTTCATTAACTAATGGAATATTATGCATGTCCATCACTTTCACTAGGTAGTCTACAATATCAATAGGCAACTCTAGAAATTTGGTATCATCTTTAATATCCACTTCACCCTTGTTAATTCAATGGTATTCATCATGAAAATATAGATAATTTTTTGACACATGGATAATTTCTTGAATACGTTTTATATTTTGTGGAAGTTTTAGATGATATAACCTTTGAAGGATATGATTTAACTCAAGAAAATGTATAATAAATAATTTATAAAACATACTCTAATGAACAAATATTTTCTACCCACAATAAGCAGATAAATTGAAAAATAATTATATCTAATTTAAAACTCTAAATTACTAATTATATTATCAAGATAACATTTCTTAAAATAATGAGTTTCTTTTATCCACTCTTGAATCTCTTTTTCATACTCTATCCTTCTCTTCAATAAATTTGATCAAATAATTAACAACTTTTTGTTGTGAACACTATGAAATAGTAATCCAAAAAGATAACAAAATAACACTTAGAACATAACCATAAAAATTTTAATGTGGTTTTTATTACTTTAGGAATATTCAACTAAAGTTAAGAGTTTTAATCATGACCTTACAATTATTAGAACACAATCCTGAAACATGTCATCTAAATTAAGGATAGTCTTCCCTCTCTAACTATCCATTCATGTATAAAATGATATATTAAGGAAAAACATGGATAAAAAGCATGTTGGGAACTTCTTAATACCAAGGAATGAAAATGAGGATTTTGATATGATATTATCATCCTAAAAACTCCATGGATTCTCAAAATCATCACAAAATTCATCATTAATAGCACATGCAGAAATCTAAACCCCTTAATATTCATATAGTGAATTAACTTTATCAAATTCCCCACAATATCTTAGATACCAATATATCCACCTTAATCCCCCAGTAAAATGGTAAATAACACATTGATACATACTTCTATTTCCATTGGTTAACATTTAGTGGATAATGTAAATCAAAAATAATGCCATGTTTGATGTCCTCTATAATGAAAAACCAACACATTAAGAACAACATTGTGACTAACCTCTTTATAAATAGCCACCAAAACTAACACATCATGGCATAATAAATCTTTACCTCACAATGATACACTATCAATTATGGGATATGAAACTCATGAAGAACGACCACAAACATCAATGATGGAACAAGGATCATATTTTAGGAAAACAAATAAATTTAATCATCCACATTCCATCAATAAAAAACAACACCACAAAAATGTCCCCATCAATCATACACCTCAAAATCTCACATTTTTTATTATTCCAACTAGTTAACCTAGGATTAATATATTGTAATGTATAATAGACACCCTATATCATCAATATCCACCATATTAGGGAGAATAAAGATGTGATCCATTATTACTTCACATACATCTCTTGACTCGCAAAAATCATTATGTGGCTACCTAACTAGTGTGTCAAAAAAAATACACATTCTAAATTAGATATAAAATCTTAAAGTAATATTATGTTATGAATTCAACACACCACTATTATAATATGTCTCAATAAAATAGGATAAATTCATATCTCAAAATCTTGTTATATATAAATTTAAAAATGATCTCATTGATGAGATGATGTCACTATAACTTCAAGTAAAACAAAAATACATCAATCTCATGATCATGGGTATTATAATAATTTCCTTGGCAAGATAACTATTAAAATGTAGGGTAGATGACTTAACTTTTTTAAATTATAATAGAACTCAATATAAGTAATAAATCATAAGAAAATAGCATATAAAATATTTATTCTTCAAGAAAATAGATAATTGGATCACTACCAGCCTCTCCTTTAAATACTAAAATGTATATTGAAACTGGTTGGTTTATATGAAAGCCTAATCCTTCTGGGTCAATGATTTTATTGGGATAAAATTCTAGATAAAATCATGTTCAATATGGTTATATTAACATTTTAGACCAAGGAAACATTTCACCTCTATAATAATATTTGGCACAAATAAAACAATAACCACCTGGATCATTAAAGATTCTAAACATACTCCCCATTGTGGAACAACATGCCAAAATAAATGACACTCATAGTACAAATACATAAACATATAATGGATCCCAAACAACAGATGGTGCCTATAAACCTCAGAAATTCTACAAGGATACTCCAAATTGGCTTTCATAGATTTAGAATACACAAGTGTTTCATCTATGAAAACCAATAGAAACTGATTATGAGCTCACAAAATGTGGAGTTCATTAGTCCTATAAAGACTAAAGATTTACATACAAGGAAATTAATTTACTTTTCCTGAATAAATAATAAATTACACAAACAAATTCCCAAATACTATATTATTTTAGTGTGTTTGGAAACTTCGAACACATTAATCTAACTTGTTAAAAGATCTTCACCATCTCCCATAAATATAATCCCCATTAGTTTTCCTACCTAAAACCTTTCTTTATATCCAGGGGGAAAGAAAACATATGAAAATGGTGAGATCAGATGCTCATTAAGGATAAGTATTGAAAATATCTTACAAAACATAAACAAAAGAATGTAAAAACATGAACATAACTTTTTAAAACCACCCAAAATTTAACATAAATCAAAATCTTGAGTCATAAAATAAATCATGGAAATTCATAAGGTATAAATCATATTGGAATCATGAACCGTCATAAAATATCATTGGCATAAAATATGAAATTGTGAAAAACAAATAAGCATACGAAATTATTTCCATAATAGCAAAGGAACATTTCCAAGACCATCATAGTGGAAAAATACAATTAATGAACTGGATTTACATGATAATACATCCCAGTATTACTAAACCTGATTTACTTATCATTCCAGACCGATATTACTAAACCAGATTTACTTTTTGTTCAATCCATGTATTACTAAACCATATTTACTTGTTGTTCAAGTCCTATATGTATCATTGGATATAAATATTTATCCAATGCATTGGAGGGAGATATAGGTCCCATAAATCTCATAATTAAATCATTCTTACGTGTTCCTCAAAACCAGAAATCATTTATCATGGAATAACCCATAAAATAAAATGGTGTTCTTAAACAACATTCCATCATAATAGAATCCATATAAAAAATGGATTTCATAAATATAATTCCATCATAAACACAATCAATATATAGGGATACAACCCTATAAATGAATTTAATCTTAGATGGAATATAATTTTGGTAGAACACTTGAAATTAATTCTTGAGGAAAATATCTTTTTTTATTCAAAAACGTTTTCATTTCTCAAAATGCCAAACCATTTTAAAAAAATAATTTATTTGAAAATTTTCCTTGAAATATTGTAATGGAAACATTGTGTCAATAAGGAATTATGAAAAAGTAAAAATATTTTCATGTCATACAAGATAGAATAAAATATTCTCGTTATTCATTTTTTAAAAAACATAACCTCGTAATGAAAACCATAAAAAATCCAATCGTACCATTTTTTTAAAGTCACCAACGTGTCAAAATGACATTAAACCATAGTATAAGAATAAGAAGAATTTTTTATAATACATACATAGAAAACATGGACATGGATAATAAATATACCCCATTAAATACTTATGTATAAATAATCTCGGATAAAAATAAGATAGAGAAATTATCCATTACTAATTTATAATTAGTCAAATCGTATACCTCATAAAATAATTACAATTATATACATATGTAAATATAATAAACATCATAATAAGAATCATAAAAACATTCATGTGAAACAGAAACACCACACAAAAGAAATAGGTGTTTTATAAGGCATATGTACCAGGAAAATAAAAGTGAAACAAAATAATCCATTACCTTAGGTTTGATATCCTTTGTATGTATTCGAACCTCCTCCTCTTCGGCGTGCTCTCTCTAGATCTTCTGCTTAATGGCACTAGAGTTGGTCTTTTGAGAAGACCAAAACCTTTAGAATGTAACTAATAAAGTTGAGCAGGGAAATGGGTATGGGATTTCTATGCTAGAAGGATCAATGTAATGTGGAGAGGTGAGGGAGGATGTTCCTTTTAATAAATGAGGTGAAGGGGACTTTTGGAAACTCCAAAAAATATTAATTCAGAATAAATTTAAAACCTATCCAAAAGCCACCAAAATGTACTAATTTTTGAATATGAGATGAGATAAGGTGGTAGTATCATCAACAAATAATTTTGGGACCAGTTTATATGTCAATATAAACCTTATCATTTTAATTAAAACTTAGTTATTATATTTAACATTAATAAAGGTATCAAATATAGAACAGTTAAAAAAGTAAAATAATTACCAATTTGATGTCAATTAGAAATTAAATTAATAACTTATAATATTTTAGACCATATCATAATTATTCTATATTTTTAAACATGTTTAATTATTTCTATAAAATTTAATAAAACACTAATTTTACAAAACAACTATAGTGTCAATTTGAAAATATTAAATTATTGGATTTATTTAAAATATCAATATATGGTTTTATTTTAAAAAAAATATTTTATTATATCCCTAAGTGATTGAGGTAAACAATAAATATAATTGGAAATATTAATTATCCAAAACTTTATTTATTTTAATATATTTAATAGTATTTATTTGATATGTCCTTTAATAAAATAATTACAACAACAGTTTTGTGTAATTATTTAATATAACTATTTATTGAATAAAAATTAATAAATAAAATAATATGGTGAAGAAACATATTCTAGATTTCATATGAATACTTTTTGTTGAATATATATTCTGGAAAATTCATTATTAAAAATTCAATTCTTATTAAAACATGAAAGCAATAACATTAACATCACTTTAAAAAAAATAGTAGTCATAATTTTTTCGATATGGCTCTATATAGTCAATAACTCATCTCTTGGCTGATTATGGTCGAGATATACTTGAAAAATGTGATTTTTTAAAGTGTTTTGGCATTTTAATGGTTATTATCATTTTAATAAAAATTATTTTATTGGTTTTTCATCAATTAAATAATTTATGCATCATCAATGTATAATCCTTTATGTTAATAATTTTCTTCTAAAAATTATAAATGAATTACCATGATGTAGGTAATAATTTTAGATTTATAAAGAATATTTATAGTCAAAGATATTACTCATATAACCCCATATTAAAAATAACTTACTTGTTAAAATTAAAAGTGTAAGAAAAATGACTTTTCATTAAATATAATATTATAAATACATAAAAGTAATCAAATGGGATACATGTGGTCCTAAAATAGACCCAATGATACTCTAGGTCAAAATATACTTATCCAATTAAAATAATACTAATTTTAGTATACTTTTTATATTTTTATAATATAATTTTACCTTTAGTTACCCGATTTTCCCACAATCACTGTAACAAAATTTATACTAAAGATACTTTTCATAATGTTTAACAATAAAAGGGACCTATTTATATAATTTGGACCTTATAATTCCATATATGGAATCCAGTTTTTTCAAATTCAAAACAAAAAATTTGTAGAAATTAATTAATAATTAATCCCGTTGACGGATTAATAAAATGGGTTTTTAAAGTAAAACATTTACAATTTCACATCGATTTTATATCAAATTTCAATGTGAAATTGATTACAACGAACTAGATAATGTAAAATGATAAAAATATAATATAATAATACTTAAAATACATTTAAAATAATAATCTAGCAATATAAATAATTTAGATGAAACAGTGGTTTTGAATTAAAATGTAGTATTATTCACTATTAATTAAAATATGATATTTATCAAAAAAAATACCAAAAAATCATCCAAAGTAAATTTTTATTCTATACATTCAAAAAAGAATTTCATTTTGACAAATAGAATATATAAAAGTGTCAAAAAATAGATTTAAAATGGGTTCTCAATCAAATGGTGACAAAACTTTGTTTTTTTTAAATACTTCTTTTAACCAAACAAATTGAATTTTTCCTTATATCATGTCTAAAAAAATATATAAGTTTAATTTTATAAATTTTGTTGAAAAAATTATATATATATATTATAGTAATAAAATCCATCAAGGGTGATTTTCTTATTTTATAAACTCACTTATTTAAATTTATATTTTTTTCCATCGGATAGTTAATACTATTAATAAGTACATGGTTATAAGGAAATATATTAAATATTAGTTGTTCATTTAATCTTGGTCTTTTGTGAAATGAATTTTATCAAAATAACATGAAATTGTGTGTAACAGAATCCAAGAAATGTGTTGAATATATGTAAACTTACCTTGGTGTACCATACAACATAAGACATCGAAGAAATTAAATAAAAGAATATATATCTCATAAAAACTAGGGGTGTTGCATTATACCCCCATTAAAATAAATTTCACCCTCCAACTTTTTTCGGTAATAAAAGGTTTAATACTTCAATGATTCTTTCATAGAAACCCAGTTCATAAAAATAGAGACTCAAACATCATTTTAAAAAGGAATATTTAGAAAATAACAATTACCCATAGTAAATCATAATAAGGTCTCTACAAAGGGGAACATAGGTGAAGATTTGAGCACGGAGGAAAAGCATAAGTAATTATAGAGATTGATAAGGATCACTGATCCCACTAAATTTGGTGATCTAGTGAAAGTTAACCATTACAAAACCATAATCTAATGAATTATAGATGTGGTCATTGATATCATCAAAAGGATGAAAATAAGACACCCCTTTACATCACTATCCCTTTTACAAATATTGAAGAATTTTCATGAGAATATATACTTACTTATTTTCAGTACAATCTCACTAATGGTCATTCCTTGACCAATTTCCCCTTCATCTCTTATTAAATTAAATAGTGTTGAATTTTTCATTCCTGAAGTGTTAGTAGATCATATAATCCATAAATATAATGATATGTCATTCCATATTCCATTACCACAAGTTATCATATATTCATAAGTCCTTCTATGGGGAGATAAGTCTTTATTCTAATAAACTTCATTGGAAGTTTAAATTTTCCATAAATTGATAATCATACTATCATTCTGAAAGCTGAAAATCCAAAACATTTGAAAATGGTTCACTAATTCGGCTTAATATTTATCCCCCATATACAATAAGGTATATATTCTATGTCACATTCTCAAAATGTGGAAATATTAATCATATATTCTTTTGATTCATGGTAATAACTAAAATTACCATATATCCTTTTTGAATACATGCATGATTCCTTTTTCAGAAAAACTATAAACTTCCTCCTTAATAGCATAAACCACTTTTAAAAAATATTTAATCAGCTCTAAAGAAATCATTACCATCCAATTTACTTATTCAGATCCAACAGATCATTATCCAAACATCGTTATCTTTACATAAGATACATATTAAAGGTTCTATTTTCTTTAATCATGTGTTCTACAAATATATCACGTTATCTATAATTTACATTCTAGGTCCATATAACTATTAAACATATCCTTTACAATCCTTAATGAAAAAATAATATTGAAACACATATATAATTCATTATTCATATAAAATAATCATTTAATTCTGAAACATATACACGTCAATCATTCTACAATTTTTATAAACCATTACTCAAGATCAATCATCTTAGTCATTACAAAAATAGAAATCATTTTTTATGGTTACTTAGTCATAATCTAATCATGATACTTATGTTTAAGGTAAAAAATAAAGGAAAAACATCACATACCTTTCACATGTCATGTTCAATCACTTTATCCACAACAGTATAACCAATACTTGTACTGCCTTCATGATTCCCTTCATGATATTTCCACTTAAGATATCAATTTTCATAATTTACATACTTTCCACATAAAAAACATTCAATGTTAAAATTGTTTTATCTAGTTCTAGATATTACTCTGAATGGCCCGAAGGCCTTCTTTTTTTATTTTATTATGGATAATTCCCCTTTTAAGGGTTTAAGGAGAACCCGTACATGACCCGTAGGCCCAGGGCAGAAGGCCCGACAAACTCGTAATACATGACCCGAAGGCCCAGAGGCATACCATGCCAAATACATGACCCGTAGGCCCAGCCCACTTGAACTACCCCTCCCCAGCTTTCTGCATCATTGATCACTTAGCTCCCCACCTTGAATTACTGATTGTCTAGCATTGCCACGTACAAAGCTGCACGGTGCCTGGTCCCGATGGCGGCTGCCATACCCTCTCATTCTTCCAATCCGGTTAGCTCTGCATCTGGTGGCTGCTACTCTTTTTGCTCTGATCCTCTTCTGGGGCCTGTTCTATGTGAACTGGGTTACTCCATGGTCTACGTGACCCAAAGGCCCTGAGGCCCGAAGGCCTTTGATGACCCGAAGGCACTAGAGACCCGTAGGCACAAACCGGTGGCCCAAAAGCCCAAATCGGGTGAATAGTTCTTACTGCTATAGTATCAAATAGTAACTGCTACAATGACTAATACAGTACTACTACAGTACTGCTACAGTAACCCGAAAATTCACCTCTTCCCGGTTTTGAACCCGGGTCTCTTGGATTCCAAGCAGGAGCCCTTAACACTCGGGTACGGGCTTGTTTGGCAAAACGTGTGTTGCTATCACCGACTCCTAGAGGGGGGGGCCACCAGCCCAAGTGCGCGCCACATTCCCCAGCTAAGAAATGTCTTTGAATCGCCATGTTCCTAAAAATATCTCTCAGGACCTCACTAAAAATTTCATATTATAGTTTCCAAAGGATGATAAAACCTTAACTCTTATACATAATGTAATGAACCAATCTAAACGTATGTGGAAATTAAATTACTTTCTCCGAATAATTAATACATTACACTATAAAATTAATAAAGACCATATTAGTTTACTTCCTTTGGAAACATGGAACATATTCACTTAACTTGGTGAATAATCTTCAAAATCTCCCATAATGATCTTCCCCTTTAGTTTTCTTACTTAAAACCATTATTTATATACTGGGGAAAACAAAACATATGAAAAGGTTGAGATCAGTTGCTCAGTAAGCGTATGTGAGGAAAATATCATACAAAACATATACATCAGAATGTAATAACATGAACTTAAATTTTTAAAACGACACCACAATTGACATAAATCACAATCTTGAGTCATGAAATAAATCTTGGCAGTTCATACGGAATAAATCAGAATAGAATCCTAAATCATGATAAAATACCATTGGTATAAAACATGGAATTTTGGTAAACACATAAGCCTTAGAAATTATTTCCATATTATCCAAGGAAATTTTCTAAGACTATCATAGTGGAAAAATTCCATTATTGAACCAAATTTACTTGTCATTCTAGCATTGCATTATTAAACAGGATTTACTTTTCATTCAAGCCCTGTATTACTGAACAATATTTACATTCCATTCCAGCCATATATTACTAAACTAGATTTAAATTTCATTCCAGTATATCATTTCTCATGAGATATAAATCTTTACCCAATGCATTGGTGGGAGATATAGGTCCCACCCATCTCATAATGAAACCATTCATACGTGTTCCACATAAACAAATAACATTCATCATAGCATAACCCATGAAATAAAATGGTATTCTTAATCATCATTCTATCATAACATAATCCATGTAAAACAAATAGATGTCATAAATATAATTCCATCATAAACATAATCAAAATGTAGGTATATAACACTATTAATGAAATTAATCTTAGATGGAAGATAATTTTGATAGAAAACTTGAAATTAATTCTTGAGGAATATATACTTTCATATTCAAAAACAATTTCTTTTCTAAAAATGCCACTCAATTTTAAAAGAAAATAATTTCTTTTAAAAAACATGAAATATTATAATTGAAGTTTGGTGGAAATAAGGTGTTATGAAGACATAAAAATCGGTTCATGTTGTATAAGATAAATTGAATATTATCCTTAATCTTTTACTACATAAGTCAAAATAACCTCATAAAGAAAATAACAAAATATTCATTTCATACCGTTTTGTAAAAAGACTTCAACGGGTTAAAATGGCATTAAACCATAGCATAAGAATAAGAAGAATATTTTATAACACATATTTAGAAAACATGGAGATGGATAATAAATATACCCTAATATATACTTATGTATAAACAATCTCAGATAAAAATTAGATAGCGAAATTATCCCTTACCAATTTATAATTATTCTAGTCATATGCCTCATTAAATAATAAAAATTATATGCATATGTTAATATCATAAAATTAATAATATGAATCATAACAACATTCATGAGAAACATAAATACCAAAAAAAATAGGTGTCTTAAAAAGAATATTTCCCATGGAAATAAAAGTGTGAAAAAATAATCCTTAACTATAGGTCCAATATCCTTTGTAAGTATCTGAACTGCCTCTTCTTTTATGTGTTCTCTTTAGATCTTCCATTTAAAGTCACTATAGTTGGTTGTTTGAGAATACCAAAACATCTAGAATATAAATAAGAATGTTGAGAAGGGAAATTTTTAGTGGATGGCCAAGCATGATGGCTCAAGGTGAAGTGAAGAGGGGAGGAAGAATGTGCCCTTTTAAAATTGAGGTGAAAGGATCGATTGTAAATACTATAAATATTAATTTAAAATAAAATTAAACCCCATCCAAAAGCTGCCAAAATGCCCAAGTTTTGAATATGAGATGAGATAAGGTTGTAATATCATCAACCAATACTTTTCGGACATGTTTTTATGTCAATTTAATCCTTATCATTTTAATTAACACTTAGTTATTCTATTTAATTTTAATAGATCTAAAAACATCTACAAGGTTAAAAAGGTAAAGTATTTACTAATATGATGTCCATTAAGCCATAAATTATTAATTTAAAAAAATTAGTATATATAACAATTATTATATATTTTTAAACAATTTTTATTATTTTAAAATATTTTAATAAAATATAATTTTGAGAAAACAACAATTGTTTCAATTAGACAATATTTAATTATTTGATTTTTAAAAATATCAATATAGTGTTTTTCCTAAAAATAAATATTTTATTATATCCCTAAAGGGTCGTGGTCATATATTAAATAAATTGGTCATATTAATTATCCTATATTATATTAATTTTAATATTTTTAATAACATTCATTTGATATTTCCCTTAATAAAATAATTACTACAACAGTTTTCTATAATTATTTAATATAACAATTTATTGAATTAGAATTATAAGTAAAATAATAGAGAGAATAAAAATATAATATATTTACTAATAATACTTCTAGATGAATATTTCTTTTGTAAAATGCATCATTAAAAATTTTACACTTATTAAAACATGAATATGACATGTTTAACATCTCTTTAAATAAAATAAAATAAATCTCATAATCTTTTACATATGACTCCAAATAGAAACTACCTCATACTTTGGGTGATTATGGTCTATATATACTTGTAAAATAATATTTGTTCATTTTTTGTTTCATCTTAATGGTTATTATCATTTTAATGAAAATTATTTTATTGATTTTCGATCAATTAAATATTTTTTGTATCATCGATGTATAAGAATTTAGGTTAATTATTTAATTATTAAAAATAGTCTACCATGATGTAGGTAATATCATTATATTTCTAAATAATATTTATAGTTGAATATATTACTTATATAAACCCATACTAAAAATTATTTACTTGTTAAATCTAAAGGTATAACAAAAATGACATTTCATTGAATATAATATTATAAAATCATAATAGTCATCCAAGTGGCTCCATGTGGTCCTAAAATCGAGCCATGGATACTTTTGGTCAGAATATACTAATAAAATTAAATTAATACAAGTTTTAGGGTAATTATATAAATTTTATATAACATAATGTTTACCTTAAATTACGCGATTTACCCATAACCAAGGAAATAAATATTTTACTAATGTTACTATTCATAATGATTAAAAATAAAAGGGATCTATTTACATAATTTGGACCTTATGATTCCAAATATGGAATCCATTTTATCTAATTCATAACACAAAATTTTCTGAAATTAATTAAAAATGTATCACATTGATGGATTAATAAAACAGGTTTTTAATGGAAAAACATTGAAAAGTTCACATCATTTTTATATCAAATTTCAATGAGCATTTGATTCTAATGAACTAAATTAGGTTAAATTATAAAAACATAATATAATTATACTTTAAAACCAATTCAAATAATAATATAACAATATAACTAAACTAGATGAAAAATATGTCTTGAATTAAAATGTAGTATTTTTCACTATTCTTTAAAATATGAAATTTATCAAAAAAATACCAAAAATTCAACCAAAATAAATTTTTATTCTCTTAATTTAAATAAGAAATTTATTTTGAAAAATAAATTATATAAAAGTTTTAAAAACTAGATTTAAAATGGGTTTTCCATCAAAATGTGGCAAAACTGCATTTTTTGAAAAATACCACTTTTATCCGAAAAAATTGAATTTGTTATTATATCATGTCTAGAAAACAAATAAGGAGAATTTTAAAAATTTTATTTAATATATTAAATATATATATCACATTAATAAAATCCATCAGGAGTTATTTTATTATTTTATAAACTCACTTATTTTAATTTATATAGTTTTTCAAAGGAATGTTATTACTGTTCATAATGACTAAGTTTTAAGATTATATAATAATAATTAGTTGTTCATTTAGAATCAGTCTTGTGTGAAATTGTTTTATAAAAATAACATGAACATGTGTTTCAAACAATCCAATCATAGTGTTGAATACACCACAAGCTTATCTTGGTGTAGCATACAACATAAGACCTCGATGAAATTAAAAAAATATATATTTAACTCAAAAAACTCTCATGGTTTTACAAGTCCTATGAACATGGTTAGAGAATTTATAAAAATTAATCGAAATACCACAAACTAATACTGACTATATTGATTTTTGGTGATAGTATTCAGAATATATTCATACTTCACCAAAATGTGATGATACCCTAAACATAAATAAATTGTTAATAACTAGTTATCTCACATCATCTAGTAGGATAAGTTATCATTCTGTGGAAGGGGATACCAATTATTTACATGTAACATGATTCTAGTGATAATAATCAATATAGAGTCATATATTTCCATTCACATTATTTTTCAATGATACTGGAGAAACTAAAATAATACAGAGGGTTTAATAAAATCTCTATTTAGAACACCATAAATATAAATCCATAACTCTTGTAACATGAAAGATGTCATCCTTTATGGATTCATAAAAACATGAGATAAAATTTACAATAATTTTACTCAAAACATTTTTTCACATTGATGGGGTAATATAAAAAAATACTCAGGAATAACATTATCTAGATATTCAACAACCCTCGAAAAAATAACATGTTGAACCACTACTAAACTAAACATCATCTCAATCAATATAGAATATAATTTTTTTAAATGTAGCTGACCTTTTTTATGGTCCTTATGACTAGAAAAGTTCATTATCTCTATAAAAAAAATGTATTCCAAAATTTATCATTTATATCTTGAGGAATAAACAAGAATCCAATGATGAGGATAAAACCGTAGGTTGAATCAACAAAAAATTAATTTTTATGAAGATAAATGTAACCTAATATTCAGCTCATCATCTCTTCACACTTCATGTAAGAAAACAAAATTGACAATGGGATTAGTTAAAAAAGTAATTAGAAGACTCACTACCTCATTTATTATAAAATAAACTATGGAAATCTCATGGAATATATGACATAACACCTTTTTATTTCATAAAATTTTCATTACATTATATAAAACAGATGATATTTAAGGCTTAGTGTCTTGGAAACAAGGAAGATAATACATGATAACATAAAACATTATTCTTAAATAGTTTAAAGGCTTCTCCATATATTCACCTAAAGTACATTACTTCATATCATAACTAGGGGACATACATCAAAGAAAAGGGTCAGCAGAATCCCTGTAAGGGGACACAAGGGAAACAGTTTAAATGTACCGAAATCTTTTTTTCTTCATTTTCTGAATGAACCACTTTATGGTAGTGGAAACCTCACAATCCGGGATACCACATTTCCAACACCACAAACATTAACATCTTACAGGCATCAAACATTCATCGCAAAACATAAAAATTCAAATTAAAAATTCAAATTCAATAGTCAGGACACATCATCATCACCTCGGGCCATGATACGGCTTAAGCCACGCCCCCTGATTCTCAATCACGCATCTTCATCATCACGTCACCGGAAATCAGCACCCGCTGGATCAGAACTTTGTCGCCATTGTTGATATCCGAAGACCTTCAAAATGGTATGGGCATCACCCAAGCTCCTCTGTTTGTTGTTAACAAATTCTCTACTTGATGTCCAGGACACATTAAATCCATAAACGTTTTCAAGTTCCATTGTAATTCAGTTTTTCTTTCCCGCAGATAAACTCTTCGGGTAAGAGCCATTGGCTTCATCTAAGCTCGGGTATTCAAGAACCACGTTACAATCTTCCAAAAACGCATACTAACCGGAGCAGTAAACGTAGATGCACAAAAACGATTCAACCAAAATGAAATCACGAACAGAACAGGCTCAAGGAAAGCATAATCAAAAAATAAGAGTCTCGCATCGCACTGCAAGACTCATAGCAAATCGAATCCAAAACCTTAACTCGATTCAAGATCCCATGGGTTGGAATCCATCACCTTAACCAGCCAACCAAACGCCAACACACCGGAAAGACGGTCCCGCCGCATTCCAGACCTCCAATCCATCGTCGCCTCCAAAACCGCACTCAAAGCCCACGATGAATCTCCCAACGTGCCCTCAGAAGACACCAAAACGATGCTGCAACCCACATAAATGGATCTCGACCACAAACCTTCACCGCGTCTCCGATAAAAGCCCTGTCAGATTTGGGGATAGAGCAAGGAGGCAAGGCAACAATGAAATCGTCGGTATGATCGAGTTCATAATGATGTGAGTCGCACGTCACAATCCGCCGAGCAAGCTGAGGGGAGAACATCGCCGACCTGGAATGGAGAAGATGAAGGTGGTGACGGGGGTAAACCCTAGCATCGCGGAGCCCCTTACGGGCTCATCCCTTGAGTAATATCAATAAGAACATGATAAATATATTTAAGGCATGAGAAAGAGATCATGAGAAATAACATAATTAATTTAACATGAATAATATCATGAGAATTTGTCTTCAACATTTAATTTATACATTCATGAAAATATCACCAAGGTTCATCCCTAATGTGTTGTAAAATTACAAATGTTATTCACCAAGGTATCGTAAAACGTTTCATCTCTAGAGATTAATTTTTTATCCAATGCATTGGAGAACTATCTAGGCACACCCTTAATAGGTATTTAATTTCATGTGATCCAAATATATCATCATAAAACATTTCATAAATATCCCATAGAGAATAAAATAAATCGGTTTCATATCATAATCACGACATTTACAAAAGTGCATTTAAAACAAGATCTTGAAGTCATTTTAAACTGATAGAAAAGGAACGCGGGTTTCATGTATTTAAATCCCAGAACTAAAATAGATAATTTTGATATATATTTGAATAAACTAGGATATGAAATTGGTTTGGTTATTCACTTACTACAATAAAAGAATTTCTTGAGAAAAAGAGAGAGACATTTTGAGACGAACATTCTGCAGCATAACGGCTATGTAACATGGTTTTAGAAAACATTAAAAACAGAGGGGAAAAGGGTCACCCATTCATAAAAGATCAATAAAACATTATAGGGACATAATATCATGGATTTAAGAATATGTTATGGAAATTATAAATTCATACCACATGAAAAGGAAACATGAAAGTAAAACATAAGATGAGAATTCTTTTATAGAAATTCATCAGCCAAAAGATGTCACATAAAACTTTAGAAGATGAATTGATGAGAGAAAAAAGGGTCTCTCATCATATTAAAATAAAAGGTATAATATGATGGGTATAGAAGGTCATACACCAACATATGAAAATGAAACATAAAAGATATGACATGAAAGTAGGAATTGAAAATGAGAAGGGTGGTATATTACCTTACCTTGTTGACTAACTTCTAAAATTCTATGATTGGGACCATGGGGGCTTGAGGGTACCTTGGGAGGACTCCTTGGGAGTAAAATGACCATAAATTAATTTATAGATAACTGGGAATTAATATTAGTGGAGGAATGGGAGGGTATTTATAAGAAAAGAGAGGAATGGGTGGGTATTTGTAAGAAAAGAGAGGTAATATTTTATTAATTTCTAAGGACACCTCATTAGTGGTTTTTTCCAAAACCATGGGATTTCCCATGGTATATTCCCATTTTATTAGCCACATGGGTCCCCTCATGTCATATTTTACTATACAGAAGTCTACCAAAAATTTATATTAATTATTATATCATTAAAATGTCATTAAACATACTGAAAACCTAAAACAATATTTATACTATTCATGAAAAATTCAAGTATTTTAGAAAAAACCCAAAACATTACCCTGGACATTTTTTGATGTGTAGAATTCAAAATTGAACTTCATTTTTCTAAAATAATTTCCTAAATATTATTAATTTAATTTTTAAATAAAATCATAATTTGTTCAAAAATTTCAATTTAAAATCTATAACTCATATTATAACACCTTGAAAAATTTGACAACATATTATTAAATTATAACAATATGAAAATAAAATAATAATATTATTTAATATTTATAAGGTTCATATAAATATTCATAAGGGTGTGTTACTATTCATCAGGAATACAAGTTGGTTCCCTCGGACAGCAAATTACTTACTGGTCACAACCGTAGAGAACCATTTTTTGAAATTCAAAAGACAGAGGTGGGAAGTTTATGTTTATTGGATTGTTTATAACTAAATAAGAAATTATTGTTTCATACTAACTCTCTATGTAATAGAAACCTCTAAAAATAACAATTTTTAATTCTAAAATCAAATTATAAAAATTTTCTCAATAAACATATATTTTATTAAGAAAAGCTATTCTTAAAACAGAAGTGATGAAACAACAATTTTATTAAAACAAAGGGATTACATATTAAGTAGCTAGGGACTTGAAACATAAACCCTTAAAACACCCACATATAACCTAAGGGTAAGGTGTGTGATAATGATAAACTCTTGGGGTGGCTCAGATAACATTGCTCGAGTGGTAATCTCTACTAACTTGGACTTCTCTCGTATGTGATTTCATTCCAGCTTCACTTGTTGAATCTCAGATTGGGATTGGTCTAGAACCAAGCCTAGTGATGTCACCAATTTCCTAAGCTATTACAAATGGGCTTTATATGGCTCAATTCTACTAGATGAGGCCATCAACTCTTCTTTCTTCATTACTTTACCATTATCATCTCTCTTTATAATCACTAATTATAATGTTAAGAGCATAGTTTCCAATGGTCATAATTGAAAAACAGACATCTAACGATCCAAAATCGATGTTTTCATTTCAATTATATTAACATCATTAATAAGGGATATATTTTTGTTGATAACAAAATTATATAAAATATTATCAAAAAAAATTTGGGTTGTCACATTCTTCCCCCCTTATGAAATTTCATCCCCAAAATTTCAACTCAAAATCTAAGTCAAAAAGGCATGGGTACTTCTACCACATTGTTTCCTTATCTTCCCATGTGGATTCTTCATATTTTTGGTTCCTCTACAACACTTTCATGAGGTGGGTAGTCCTGTTGTATAGAACCTTGTCTCTATGGTCAAGATGTCCACCAACTACACCTCAAAAGAGTGGTCATGTTTCAGTTGAACCACCTCTAGATTCAGTACTTGTGACGGGTCAGGTATGTACTTCCTCAATAGAAATATGTAGAAAACATCATAAACATGAGATAGGTATGGTGGAAGTGCTAGAGGATATGCCACTGCTCCTATGAAATCAAGGATTTCATAGGGGCTAATGTACATGGGGCTGAGCTTTCCTTCCTTTCCAAAACTCATGACTCTTCAATATTGAAATTTTAAGGAAGACTTTGTCACCAACACAAAACTCCATGTCCCTCTGATAGTTGTCAGCATAGATTTTCTGCCAACTCGAAGCTACCTTAATGTGTTATTTGATGGCATGAACCTTTTCTTTCATCTCTTGCATGAGCATAGGCCCAAAAGGATTTCTCTCACCTACTTTATCCCAACAAGTCAGAGTTCTTCATCACTTTCTATACAGAGCTTCATATGGTTCCATTTTAATTCTCAAATGGAATCTATTGTTTTATGATAACTCAACTAATGGGAGGTGTTGATCCCATCAACCTTTAAATTCTATTGAGCATGTTCTCGGCATTTCCTTAGGCTTCTGAATAGTCCTTTCAGATTGGCCATCAGTTTTTGGATTATAGGTCGTACTGAAATTCAATTCAGTATCTAGATCATGTTGAATACTTCTCCAGAATTTTGATGTGGAGATCATATATGATGGAGAGTGGTACCCCATTCATCTATACCACTTCCTTTATGTATATCATGGAAAGTTGTTCTAGAGATAAATCTTCACGAATAAAGATAAAATGGGACGTCTTTGTGAGACGGTTCACTATAACCCATATCGCATTGTTCCCATTGGAAGTTTCCGGGAGACTAGTGACAAAGTCCATAGTGATATTGTCCCCCTTCCATGCTGATATGGGTAGTGGTTGTAATACCCCTTTAGGAAGTTGTCATTATTCCTTCACTTGTTGACACACTAGGCACCTTATAGTGTAGTCAGTAATCTCCCTCTTCATGTTATCCCATCAATAATGATCTCAAACTTCCCTATACATATTAGTGCTTCTTAGATGTATAGAGAATGTAGAGATATGAGATTCATCCATCTGTTCTTTCCTTATCTCCAGAATAGAAGGAACTCATAGTCTTGTACGAAATTTCAGTACATCTTCTTGATCAATATTGAACTTGGGAAAATTCCCATCCTTTATAGCCTCAAACTTCTCTTGCAACAAAGGATCTTCTTTTTGAGCCTTCTTGATCTTCTCTAGTAATGAAGTTTGAGAAATAATTTGGAATAGGGTTGATTCTGTCCCTTTCCTTACAATTCTTATGTCTGGTTTTACTAGATCTTTAATCAAGGGATCCCCTTGAATCCTCATCAATTCCAGAACAACAGGGTCTTTCCTGCTTAATGCATCATCAAATTTGTTTTCTCTTCTAGGGTGAAAATGAATTGAAAAATCATAGTCTTTAATAACATCCATCCATCTCATTTGTCTCATGATCAATTCCTTCTGCGTGAGAATATACTTCAAACTTTGGTTGTCTATGTATATATACAATTTCCCCCCATAACGATAGTTCATCCATATCTTCAGAGAAAAAACAACTACCACCATCTCCAGATCATGCATAGGATAATTCTTCTCATGAGGATTCAACTGTCGAGATTCATAAGTAATTAATTTTCATTTTTCATGAGGATTCACTCAATCCCTTTCAGATATGAATCACTAAAAAAATAGAATCCTTCTCTGATAGAGGGTAGTGTTAACACATGTACAATAACCAATCTCTTCTTCAACTCTGGGAATCATTCCTCGCATTCCTCTATCCAGATGAACATAACCCCTTTTCGAGTTATCTTGGTTAGTGGATTAGAAATCCATGAAAAGTTTTTCACAAACCTCCTATGAAATCCTAATAAACAAACAAAACTAAAATTCATAGTTACTATTGTAGGTTGAGGCCACTCCTCTATAACCTTTTTCATTACAGGTCCATCTGAGATTCCTGTATTGGTTATTATGTACAGCAAGAATCTAACTTGTTATAACCAAAATTCACATTTGCTAAACATTCCAAAAAGCCTCTCCTTCCATAGAGTTTGAAAAATAACCCCCATATAATCATCATGATCCTCGTGAAAATTTGAATATATAAAATATAACGACCCAGACTTTTATTACATTACTATTACATCATTTTAAAGATAAACAACACAATAGTATTACACATGGAGGATCTAGAGGCTTATTGTCTTGGGAAAACTAGGACCATACATAACAAATACAACATCAACCATAAACATTTATTTAATTTCTTCTTCTATAGCTTCTTAGTGGCACTTGTCCTCTCCTTAGTACATGTAGCCACCTAAGGATATAAATCAAAGGGGTGAGCTAAAAGCCCAGTAAGAGGATAGATAAGAATAATACATCATGGGGTGAGCATAATCATAACATAGGCAAAATATCATGAACATGAGAGGAGCATAAGTAAAAGACTTGAAATGTGGCAATGCATAAAAATGAAACATCATGTCTTAGTGGTTAAATACCACACATACTTTTGAACAAATCTATCATCATGTTCACACATCATTTCACATTTACTCATGAGATTCATCACTTTACCCAATGCATTGTAGCGTTGTATAATTCTGGGCGCACCTGTCACATTCAAACATTCATATTGCGCTATATAATTCCGGGCGCACCCGTCACATCATAACATTATCATTATCATGATTTCCACATAGAACACATATAAAACATGTACATAAATAACCCATGTAAAGGAATGGGTTTTATCTCATAATAACACATTCATAATCTTTGGGTTCCCAAAATAAAGAGGGAACAACATACTTGATACAAGAACCATCAACCTTGAATGAGAGGTAAAATGTGAGATCTAGAAAGAAGAGTTCTTTTCGAAAACATTTTGATGGACATAAAAACCAGTGACAAACATTTATATCCTATAAAAGTAATGTAAATGATGAACAAATGATCTTTTAGGAGTAACCATATCAAAAATGGAGTGAAAGAGGGAGAACCCGAAAGAAGAAAATTGGGTTCGAGATTTCCCCTTACCTTGTACTCGAATGCCTCCTTCTCTTTAATGTCCTGTATAATGACATTATATTCATTAATTAGAAATTCCAGAACCTTTTATACATTAATAGGGTTCATTCTGATTATATTATGTTCCTTTGGATGACTTATAGAGTTTAAAAACATTGATCGGGGATGTTCGTTTTCATGGTTTTCTTGAGCGGTCCACTTGTATTCTTAATTTGATGTTTGGGTAGATCATGGGTAAACATCCAGAACTGATATTACATGTTATTAATGATATTACAGAAGCTTTAATGATTTTATAATGAGTTATATTAGATCCATGTGGACGAATCATTAGATAAGAATTAAATGAAGATTATTTGGGTTAATTTTAGCGGTTTTTGGATCACAATGAACTCATTTTAACTTTTCACTTATTAATATGGCCATAGGTTATTTACAGAACTTAAAATAGAACATAATACATATAAAATATTCTGGTTCAACCATAAAATGGATTCAAGACCATATTGAAGGTAGAAATGGAAGAAGAGAGCATGTTGTTTTTGAAGGTGATAAATTATCACCACATGAACAACGTTCTCTTTAATAAAATAAAAGGAAGAGGGAAAGGGTGTGGGTGATATAATATACCATTAGAACCATAATATTACAGTATATATATAATAATGGATTTAAAAAACAATTTGGTTGAAGATAGGTAGGAAGAGATCAAGAAAGGAACTTGAACTTGAAAGGAAATTAAAGGAGAAGAGGGAGAGAAATTACCTTTAGAATCCTCCTCTTAGGAACCTCCTTAAGGGCCTACGCTTGGTCTTTTGATGAGACCAGCAGCTTTTTGACGTAGGGGATGAGCTAGGGAAGGTGTTTGGGCAGAGTTTAGAGAAGTATTGGAGCTTTAGAGGTGTGAGGAAAAGTGGGAGTGAAGGGTGGCTTTTATAGTGGAGGAGAGAGGGGTTTTCTTAATAAAAAATTGATTAGTTTATTAATTTCACCTAAGACAAGGAATAGTGAGTCTTGGATGACCAAGAATAGTAAAAAAGGCATGTGAGTTCGGGATTTGGGTGCTTACATCACTTGTGATGTCAGGAATAGTGGGTTTTAATTAAAATGTATTTATATGGTAAATTAATGTATTCTACTATTCACCAAAAATTCAAGTATCTCAGAAAAATACCAAACAATTACCCCAACCATTTTTCGATGCGTAGAATCCAAAAATGAAGTCCATTTTTAAAAAATAATTTTCTAAATATTATTAATTTAATATTTAAATAAAATAATAATTTACTTTAAAAAAACAGTTTTTAAGATTAAAACTGATTTTATAGTTCTTTCAAAAATTACGTAGGGTCTTATAAAATTATCTAAAAACTATTAGACATTGATTCAATAATTTATGAATAAATTACAGGAAAAATAATATTCTTTTAAATTAATTAATTAATTATAATTAATTATTTATGACTTATAAAATACCAAAAACGTTTACTAAGGTCAAATTGTCACTTTCTAAGATGTCTAAATTTTATTTTATAATTCATAGGTAATGTTACTCTTATTTACTATTCATAAGGGTCATATTGCTATTCATAAGGGTAGGTTACTATTCATAAGGGTAGGTTACTATTCATAAGGGTAGGTTACTATTCACCAAAAATTATTTTTGTTTTATTAGACTCCAAAAACCATCTTGAATACTACCGTGTATGTCGGATTTTTAAAATTACAACCATAGGGGTGATAAAATTATGGTTAAAGGTCACTTATCACTTAGTAGTTCATTATTTTGTGTTTTTATGACATAGATATAAGAAAGTAATTTTCCATTAAAAAACTTTGGGTCGTTACATTCTTCCCCCCTTACGAAATTTCGCCCCCGAAATTTCACTTTACACAAACAGGTGAGGGTACTTCTCCTTCATTGCCTCTTCTGGTTCCCAAGTTGCTTCCTCAAACTTTTGGTTCCTCCACAACACTTTGAAAAGGCGGGTTGTCTTGTTGCGTAGAACCTTATCACTTTGGTCCAAAATTTTTACCGGCTGCTCCTCATAGGAGAGATCGTCATCCAGCTATACCACCTCTGAGTTTAGTACATGTGAGGGGTCTGGTATGTACTTCCTCAGTAGTGATACATGAAACACATCATGAACTTGAGCCATATTCGGTGGAAGTGCCAGACGATAGGCCACAGCTCCTATACGATCAAGGATCTCAAAGGGGCCAATGTACCTTGGGCTTAGCTTCCCTTTCTTCCCAAATCTCATGACTCTCTTCCATGGAGATATTCGAAGGAAGACTTTATCTCCAATGTCGAACTCCAAGTCCCTTCGACGATTGTCAGCATAGCTCTTTTGCCGACTTTGAGCAGCTTTGATGTGTTTCTGGATGACTCAAACCTTCTCAGTCATCTTCTGCACAAGATCGGGTCCAAGTAGCTTTCTTTCTCCAACTTCATCCCAACAGGTTGGAGTTCTACATCTCTTCCCATAAAGAGCTTCATACGGAGCCATCTGAATACTCGAGTGGAAGCTATTGTTGTATGAGAACTCAACCAATGGAAGGTGCTGATCCCATCCACCTTTGAATTCTCGAGAGCATGCTCTTAGCATATCTATGAGCGTCTGAATAGTCCTTTTAGACTGTCCATCGGTTTGGGGGTGATAGGCCGTGCTGAAATTTAATTCAGTACTCAAAGCATGTTGAAGGCTCCTCCAGAATTTAGATGTGAACCTTGGATCACGGTCAGAGACAATCGAGAGTGGAACACCGTTCAATCTCACTACTCCCTTCACATATATCCTTGCAAGCTGTTCAAGTGAGAGGTCTTCCCGAATAGATATAAAATGGGCAGTCTTGGTGAGTCGATCAACCACAACCCATATTGCATTATTTCCTCTTGAAGTTTTCGGGAGACCTGTGACAAAGTCCATAGTAACATTTTCCCATTTCCACATGGGTATACGCAATGGCTGCATCATACCTTTGTACTTTTGCGGCTTAGCTTTAACTTGCTGACATACCAAGAACCTTGATATATATTCTGCAATCTCCTTCTTCATGTTACCCCACCAGAAGTGTTCTCGGAGATCACAATATATCTTGGTACTTCCAGGATGAATAGAGAAAGTTGAGCTATGTGCATCATCCAATAGCTCCTTCTTTATCTCGGGTGATGAAGGCACACAAAGCCGCGTTTCAAACCGAATCACACCATCATCGTCGATATGGAACTCTTGAAGCTTCCCTTCCTTTACTGCATTCACCCTCTTTTGTATCTCCACATCATCCCTTTGTGCTTCCTTAATCTTCTGTTGGATGGATGGTTGCGCAATAATTTGGTCAAGGTAGGATTTATCCCCTTCCCTTACGATTCCAAAATCCATCCTTTGCATATCCAAGAAGATAGGGTCTTTCTAAATCCTCAACATGGATAGAGTAGCAGGTTCTTTCCTGCTTAGAGCATCAGCTACCTTGTTCGCCTTTCCAGGATGATAGTGAATAGAGAAATCGTAATCCTTGATTAGCTCTAACCATCTCCTTTGACGCATGTTGAGCTCCTTTTGTGTTAATATATACTTTAGGATCTTGTGGTTGGTGTATATGTCACACTTCTCACCATAAAGGTAGTGCCACCAGATTTTCAAGGCAAAAATCATGGCTGCCAGCTCTAGATCATAAGTCGGGTAGTTCTGCTCATGGATCTTCAACTGTCGTGAGGCGTAGGCTATCACATTATCATTTTGCATGATTAAACAACCCAAGCCTTTCTTTGAAGCATCGCTGTATATCACAAAACTTTCTCCACTTTTTGGTAGTGTGAGTACAGGTGTAGTGATCAGCCTTCTCTTTAGCTCCTTGAAGCTTCCCTCACATTCATCCGTCCAGACATACTTTACCCCTTCCCTTGTTAACTTAGTTAGTGGGCTTGACAATCGTGAGAAGTTTCTCACAAAACGTCGATAGTACCCAGCTAATCCAAGAAAACTACGGATTTCTGTGACACTAGAGGGCCTGGGCCATTCTTCAATCGTCTTTGTCTTTGAAGGGTTCACAGAAATTCCCTCGTTTGTGATCACATGTCCCAAGAACATGACTGGATTCATCCAAAAGTCACACTTGCTGAACTTGGCATACAACTTCTCCTTTCTCAATGTTGCCAACACAAGTCTTAGATGTTCTTCATGTTCCCCCTTGCTCTTGGAGTAGATGAGAATATCATCGATAAACACTACCACAAATTTGTCGATGTAATGTATAAAGACTCTATTCATCAAATGCATGAAGATTATAGGGGCATTAGTAAGTCTGAAGCGCATCACCAAAAACTCATAGTGCCCATACCTTGTACGGAAGGCAGTCTTCTGAATATCTTCCTTCTTCACCTTTACTTGATAATATCTAGAACGAAGATCCACCTTTGAGAAGTATTGAGCTCCTCTTAACTGATCGAACAAGTCATCAATCCTTAGGAGAGGATACTTGTTCTTTATGGTGATCTTGTTGAGTTCCAGATAATCGATACACAGCCGCATGGTACCATCCTTCTTCTTCACAAAGAGCACTGGCGCACCCCAAGGTGATGCACTAGGGCGTATGAACCCTTTGTCCAGTTGATCTTGCAGCTGCTTCTTTAACTCCTCCAGTTCGATAGGAGCCATCCTATAGGGGCACTTCGAGATAGGAGTGGCTCCGGGTATGAGTTCAATTGATAACTCTACCTCACGATCCGGGGGAATTCCGGGTAACTCTTCGGGAAATACATCGTCGTATTCCATTACGATGGGCATTTCCTCAAGGTTGGAACTTTCCTTTGACTCAAACATTTGGGCGGGGTATGCTTCTTCATAGGGAATCATCACCCACACCATTGAAGGATTTTTCAAAGGATATTCATGATCTTCCTTGCATTTGCAGAGGAGCATGGGATGGTTCGGAATATGAAGATATATTTCCTTTTCCCGACAGTTGATATGCTCTCTATATAAATAGAGTCAATCCATTCCCATTATAGCGTCGAATTCCACCAAGGGAAGTATTACGAGATTTTCCAGAAGAATCTTCCCACATAGGTCAATAGGAGAAGAATCAAACACTTGGGTTGCAATGATTGCACCACTTGGTGTTTTGATATATATCTCTACTTCAAGGTTTCGGGGCTTCGATTCTATAGTTCTAGCAAACTTTCAAGATATAAAGGGATGCGTAGAAACAGAATCAAATAAGACTTTTTCCATTCTTGAGTGAATAGTAAGTGTACCTTGTACGAATTCATTATAATGTTCCACCTCCGCAGTAGTGATGGCGTAATTCTTCCCTTGTTCCTTTGTCTTTGGTGGTTGCTGGCACTGATTACCCTCGAGAGCTCGAGGTTTAGTGCACTGGTTTGAATAGTTCCCTAGCTCCCTACAGTTGTAGCATTGAACCACGAGTGGTTCTCTCCTTTCATCGGCTACATTATCCTTCCTTTTCATGTCTTTTCTACACTCGTGAGCAAGGTGTCCTTCTTTCCCACACTTGAAGCATTTCCTCGTCCCTTTGAGGCAGTTCCCATTGTGCAACTTCTCACATTTTTGGCATGTGGGTCGTTGTGTTTTCTTCCCATCTTTATCACTAGATCCACCAGCTTGAAACTCCATCTTTATTTTCTTATCACCATAGCCATGGGACCATTCTCCAAACTCCATATCCACTTTGAGAGCACACCGAACAACTTCTTCATAACTCCCAAAGTATCGAATTGCAAGAGCCTTTTGAATATGTGGTTTTAATCCACTAAAGAATCTATCAATTTTTCTATCATTGTTGATAACAAAACCCAAAGCATACCTTGCGAGCCTTGTGAAATTTGCTTCATAGGTTGTGACAGATTCTACTTCTTTTTTCTTAAGCTCTATGAATTCTCTCTCCAACTTTGTGCGAAGAGTTCTTGGGAAGTACTTATTAAGAAACATTATCTTAAAGTCTTCCCATTCCATCTCTTCAATTTCCTCCCTTGGCTTGGTGTTCTTAATCAAAGCCCACCATTGATCAGCTTCGCCATCTAGACGATAAACGGCTAGAGTCACCTTCTCCATCTCGGAACAGTGAAGAATAGAAAATATCTTCTCCATGGAGTTGACCCACTGTTCCACAACTAGTGGATCGGAAGATCCACAAAACGTCGGTGGTCGTTGCCGCATAAAACATGTGATAGCTAGTTGCTCCGTCTTTGGTGAAGGAGGAAGTTCCCCATTATTATGGTTATTATTCGTAACCTGAGATAATTGGGTAAGCATCACCATGATGTTTTGAACTCCACCTCCCAAAACATTGGGGATGTTGTTCGGGCAATTGTTGCATTGGTCCTCGCAAGAGTTGTTGGCCTGATTTCTCCTAGTTCCCACCATTTTCTAAAATAGAAAATGTTAGAACAAAACATAAGTAACAATTCATGAATAAATTATCCATTTAAACAATTATAAAAAAAACATAACATATGGGATCCCTAGGTAAATATTCTTGTGTACACATTTGTACGTATTCTCATGCTAGAGGTTTTCTCTAGGGTTTACTAATCCTAATTCCCAAATTAACTAAACCTTTCCTTTGATACCAACTATAACAACCCGGACTTTTCTTACATTACTATTAAATCATTATAAAGATAAAAAACACAATAGTATTACATATGGAGGATCCATAGGCTTAGTGTCTTGGGAAAACTAGGACCATACATAAAAAATACAACATCAACCATAAACATTTATTTAATTTCTTCTTCTATATCTTCTTAGTGGAACTTGTCCTCTCCTTAGTACATGTAACCACCTGAGGATATACATCAAAGGGTTGATCTAAAAGCCTAGTAAGAGGATAGATAAGAACAATACATCATGGGGTGAGCATAATCATAACATAGGCAAAAGATCATGAACATGAGAGGAGCATAAGTAAAAGATTTGAAATGTGGCAATGCATAAAAATGAAACATCATGTCTTAGGGGTTAACTACCACACATACTTGTGAACAAATCTAGCATCATGTTCACACATCATTTCACATTTACTCATGAGATTCATCACTTTACCCAATGCATTGGAGCGCTGTATAATTCCGGGCGCACCCGTCACATTTAAACATTCATATTGCGTTATATAATTCCGGGCGCACCTGTCACATCATAACATTATCATTATCATGATTGACACATAGAAGACATATAAAACATGTACATAAATAAACCATGGAAAGTAATGGGTTTCATCTCATAATAACACATTCATAAGCTTTGGGTTCCCAAAATAAAGAGGGAACAACATACTTGATACAAGAACCATCAACCTTGAATGAGAGGTAAAATGTGAGATCTTGAAAGAATAGTTCTTTTGGAAAAAAAATTGATGGACATAAAAACCAGTGACAAACATTTATATCCTAGAAAAGTAAATTAAATGATGAACAAATGATATTTGAGGAGTAACCATATCAAAAATGGAGTGAAAGAGGGAGAACCTGAAGGAAGAAAATTGTGTTCGAGATTTTCCCTTACCTTGTACTCGAATGCCTACTTCTCTTTAATGTCCTGTATAATGACATTATATTCATTAATTAGAAATTCCAGAAACTTTTATACATTAATAGGGTTCATTATAATTATATTCTGTTCCTTTGGATGACTTATAGAGTTTAAAAACATTGATCAGGGATGTTTGTTTTCATGGTTTTCTTGAGCGGTCCACTTGTATTCTTAATTTGATGTTTGGGTAGATCATGGGTAAACATCCAGAACTGATATTACATGTTATTAATGATATTATAGAAGCTTTAATGATTTTATAATGAGTTATATTAGATCCATGTGGACGAATCATTAGATAAGAATTAAATGAAGTTTATTTGGGTTAATTTGAGCGGTTTTTGGATCACAACGAACTCATTTTAACTTTTCACTTAGTAATATGAACATAGGTTATTTCCAGAACTTAAAATAGAACATAATACATATAAAATATTCTGGTTCAAC
This sequence comes from Viscum album, assembly GCA_963277665.1. Lineage (NCBI taxonomy): Eukaryota > Viridiplantae > Streptophyta > Magnoliopsida > Santalales > Viscaceae > Viscum > Viscum album. Next base: position 160,075,548 of record OY728135.1, on the reverse strand, counting down.
CATAAAATGGTTTCATGACCAGATTTAAGGTAGAAATTGAAGAAGAGAGCATGTTGTTTTTGAAGGTGATAAATTATCACCACATAAACAACGTTCTCTTTAATAAAATAAAAGGAAGAGGGAAAGGGTGTGGGGTGATATAATATACCATTAGAACCATAATATTAAAGTATATATATAATACTAGATTTAAAAAACAATTTGGATGAAGATAGGTAGGAAGATATCAAGAAAGGAACTTGAACTTGAAAAGAAAATAAAGGAGAAGAGGGAGAGAAATTACCTTTAGAATCCTCCTCTTAGGAACCTCCTTAAGGGCCTACGCTTGGTCTTTTGATGAGACCAGAAGCTTCTGGACGTGGGGGATGAGATAGGGAAGGTTTTTGGGCAGAGTTTAGAGAAGTCTTGGAGCTTTAGAGGTGTGAGGAAAAGAGGGAGTGAAGGGTGGCTTTTATAGTGGAGGGGAGAGGGGTTTTCTTAATATAAAATTGATTAGTTTATTAATTTCACCTAAGACAATGAATAGTGAGTCTTGGATGACCAAGAATAGTAAAAAAGACATTTGAGTTCGGGATTTGGGTGCTTACATCACTTGTGATGTCAGGAATAGTGGGTTTTAATTAAAATGTATTTATATGGTAAATTAATGTATTCTACTATTCACCAAAAATTCAAGTATCTCAGAAAAATCCGAAAAATTTACCCCAACCATTTTTTGACGCGTAGAATCCAAAAATGAAGTCCATTTTTCAAAAATAATTTTCTAAATATTACTAATTTAATATTTAAATAAAATCATAATTTACTTAAAAAAACAATTTTTAAGATTAAAACTGATTTTATAGTTCTTTCAAAAATTACGTAGTGTCTTATATAATTATCTAAAAACTATTAGACATTGATTCAATAATTTATGAATACATTACAGGAAAATAAATATTCTTTTAAATTAATTAATTAATTATAATTAATTATTTATGACTTATAAAATACCAAAAACGTTTACTAAGGTCAAATTGTCACTTTCTAAGATGTCTAAATTTTATTTTATTATTCATAGGTAATGTTACTCTTATTTAATATTCATAAGGGTCATATTACTATTCATAAGGGTAGGTTACTATTCATAAGGGTAGGTTACTATTAATAAGGGTAGGTTACTATTCACCAAAAATTATTTTTGTTTCATTAGATTCCAAAAACCATCTTGAACACAACCGTGTATGTCGGATTTTTAAAATTCCAACCATAGGGGTGACAAAATTTTGTTTAAAGGTCACTTATCACTTAGTAGTTCATTATTTTGTGTTTTTATGACATAGATATAAGAAGGGAATTTTCCATTGAAAAACTTTGGGTCGTTACATAAAAACATCATCAATAAAAGCTACCACAAAGTTATCAAGGTGGTCCTTAAAGACTGTATTCATTAAATCCATGAAAAGCTATCTTGATCAGAAAGTAGTCTTTGGAATATCTTCCTTCATCACCCTCAATTTATGATAACCAGATCAAAGATCAATATTATAAAATAATTGATCCCCATTAATCTGGTCAAATAAATTATCAATTCTTGGAAGAGGGTATTTTTTCTTTAATATGATACCATTCAGTTCTGTATAATCAATGCATATATGCATTGATCCATCCTTCTTCTTCACAAAGAGAATAGGTTCTCCCCAATGAGACACACTTGGTTGGATAAACCCCTTCTCCAACAGGTCTTGGATTTGTTTCACTAACTCCTCCATCTCAAAATGTTCCATTCTATATGGGGTCTTTGATATCGGGTTGGGTCCTGTTACAAGTTCAATGGAGAACTCTACCTCTATTTCAGGGGGGGTCTAGGTGACTCTATAGGAAATACATCAATGTATTCCAGAATAATTAGAACAACTTCTATCTGTATACTCTCATTTTCTTCTTCATATTCACTGATTAACTCTATAAATAAGGCTATATAAGGTGCTTCTAGAAAAATATTTGGTCAAAATATCTCTCCTTGGAAGATAACAATAGGTCGTCCATTCAAGAGAACTGAGATTTCCTTGCTTCTTCATTTGATCTTAGCATTATACTTTGAGATCCAGTCCATCTCTAATATATTGTCTAATTCCATAATGGGAATGACTACTAGATTTGTGATAATATTAATCTCACTAAAGTAAATACTAGAGTCTCTAAATAATGTTGATTCTTTGATAATCCCACTAAGAGAATTGACTGATAACTCCACTTCTAGTCGTTTGAGGATTGATTCTATATTCTTTCCAAACATGGAATAAATAATGGAAAGTGTAGAACCAGAATAAAAAAAGTACCTACTAGTTTTGAAAGAAAAACAAGATTACCTTCCACCAAATAATTTAGAGCTTCAACTTCAGTTGTCATGATAGAAAAATCACAACCCGGCTCCCTTGGAATTTTCTGAGGTTTATGGTGATTCCCATCCATTGCCCTCGGATTTGGAAAATGATTAGAAAAGTTACCAACCTATCCACCCTTAAAGCATTGGACTTCAGATAGGGTCGGCTCCATCTTACCATTTTCATTAGTATTGGGAAGTTGAGGCTTCACCTCACTAAGACTATTACGAGCAATAGTGCCTTCACATTTATATACGTAACATTCCTCGCTCCCTATAAGGAAACATTCTGAATACTTCTTCCCACATTTATTGCATGTGGAAAGTTTTACATGATTTCATCTTCTTCCATGATCAAAGCATCTTCCCAGGTTTGGATCTAGAGTTCTCTTATTCTCATTAGATTTTTGAGACCCCTACGTCCCACCAAACTCCAGTTCTACTTTCACAGCACACTGTATGATTTATTTATTGTTTTCATATTTGTGTTTGGCTAAATTCTTCTGTAGATGAGGTCTTAGTCCACCGAAGAAAATATAAACCTTCCCATTAGGATCCATGAAAAAGATATAGGTATAACGGGAAAGCCTTGTGTAATTCATCTCATAGATTCCAACAGATTCATTCTCCTTCTATATCATATCATGAAATTCCTTCTCCATTCTCATTCTCATCAAATGAGGGAAATACTTATTAATAAAGTTTCCTCTAAACACTTCGCATTCCATAGATTCAATATCTCCTCTTGGACTCATTTTTCTAATCAGTGACCACCATTGATCAGCTTCTCACTCTAAGCGTTAAACAACAAGGGTAACTTTTTCTTGTTTTGAACAATGATTTACAGAAAATTTCTTTTCGATGGAGAGTATCCATTGTTCCGAAATCAATGGGTTGGTAGATCCACTGAATGTTGGTGTTCGTTGATGCATGAAGGAATCAACAAAAAGTTGTTCCCTTTATGGTGAAACCTCCCTCTCAGCTTGGTTCATGTAATTTTCCATAACTTGAGTCAGTTGATTCATCATTCTCATAAAGGGTTCCATTCCAAATTTTATCTGAGGGCTATCGACGTAAGGTCCGTTGGTGTCACCATTCACATGGTTCCTTATATTTCCCTTCATTTTTGAAAAGAATAAACCTTTATTAGAAATGTGTATAATTCTAAAATAATTTCATTTCTATAATTATTAAATATATTATTCTTTACTTGACAATTAACTTTTCTACAAATCCTTTATAATAGTTCATAAAAATCTTTTGATTAACTTAACATATCCCCCGGGAGTGTCAAACAAGGAGTGCAGTAAGACCCATTATCATGCATGAGTTCCTGTTCAATTCTAGCTCAAAATAGTGTGTTTAGGTTTTACCCCTAGATACATCTATGCTAGAGCCACATCCACTTTTCCGTATCTAGATAAGGATTTATTTTTTCGGAAATCACTTACTCAATACTTCACCAAAATACCAGGATTTTTTCATATATTGAATATTTTCATTGAGGATCTTTGTAATGATTTAAAATCCTAATTTCCATAAATAACTAAACTATCCTTTGATACCAACTATGGAATCTCGCCTTTTTATTACATAAACATTTCATTACATTATACAAAACAACGGATCTTTAAGGTTTAGTGTCTTGGAAACAAGGAACATAAAACATGATAACAGAAAACGTTATTCTTATATACTTGAAAGGATTAAAAAAAATTTCATCCTAAGTACATTACTACATCTCATTACCTGGGTACATACATCAAAGGAAATGGTGAGAAGAAGTCCCCATAAGGGAACACAAGGGAAACGATTTACATGTGAACATGAGTGATATCAATAAGAACATGAAAAATATCTTTAAGGCATGATAAAGAGATCATGAGGCATATTATAATAAAAATAAAATGAGTCATAACATGAGAATGTGTCATTAACATTTAATCTATACATTCACGAACATATCACCAGGTTCTATCCCCAAGGTTTCGTAAAATTACCAAGGTTATTCACCATGGTATCGTAAAACTGTTCATCTCTAAAGATTAGTTATTTACCAAATGCCTTGGAGAGATATCAGAGCACACCCTTAATATGTCATTAATTTCATGTGATACACATATATGATCATAAAAAATTTCATAAATAACCCATATTGAAAAAAATAAATGGGTTTCATATTATAATCATGATGTTTACAAAAGCGCTTTTAAAACAAAATATTTAAGTCATTTTAAACACATGGAAAAGAAAGGTGGGTTTCAAATATATAAATACCAGAACTAAAATAGATCATTCCGATATATATTTTAATAATCTATGATAATAAAGAGGTTTGGGTATTCACTTATGAAAATAATATAATTTCTTGAGAAAAAGAGACAGACATTTTGAGACGAAAATTACGCATCATAACGACTATGTAACATTATTTTAGAAAACATTAAAAGTAGAAGGGACAAGGGTCACCCATTAATAAAATATCCATAAAATAGTAGAGGGATATAATATCACGGATCTATGAACATGGTATGTAAATATGAAATCCACATCACATGAAATGGAAATATGAAAAGAAAACTGAAGATGAGAATTCCATTATGAAAATATGGCAGCCTAACGGTGTCACATAAAACAAAAGAAAATGATTTGACAGGAGAAAAAATGGTCTATAATAATATGAAAATAAAAATGAAATTATGATAGATATATATTATCATACCCCAACATATGAAAATGAAACATAAAAGACATGACATGAAAGTAGGACTTGAAATTGAGAAGGATGGTAGATTCCTTTACCTTGTAGAGTGACTTCTAAAACTCTTAGATTGGGACCTTTGGGGATTGAGGGAAGATTAATAGGACTATTTGGGTGGTAAAAGGACCAAAAAATATTTTCGAGAGGATTGGGAATTAAAACTAATGGAGGAATGGGTGTGTATGTATAGGAAAAGAGAGGTAATATTTTATTCATTTCTGAGGACACATCATTAGTGGTTTTTTTCAAAACCATGGGCTTGATCATCATATTTTCCCATGGTATTATCCACTTGGGGCACCCCATGTCATATTGTACTATATAAAAGTATACCAGAAATTTTTATTAATTATTATATCATTATGATGTCACTAAACATACTAAAAACTTAAAACAGTATTTTTACTATTCACGAAAAAATCAAGTATTTTAGAAAAATCCCAACATTTTACCCTAACCATTTTTAGATGTGTATAATTAAAAAATGAACTCCATTTTTTGAAAATAATTTTTTAAATATTATTGATTTAATTTTTAAATAAAATCATTATTTATTCAAAAATATCAATTTTAATTCTATAATTCATTTTTTAACACCTTGAAAAATTAGTCAACATCCCATTACCTTATAACCTTATGAAAATAAAATAATAATACTATTTACTATTTATAAGTTTAATATTACTATTCATAAGGGTATGTTATTATCCATCAAGAAAACAAGTTGGTTCCATCACACTCCAAATAACTTACTGGTCAAAACCGTAGAGAACCATTTTTTGAAATTCATAAGACATAAGTGGAATGTTTAAGTTTAATGGCTTGGTTTTAACTAAATAATAATGTTTTGTTTCATACTAAAACTCTGTGTAAGATCAATCTCTAAAAAGTACAATTTTTACCTCTAAAATTAATATATCAAATTTGTCACAATAAACATATATTTTATTAAGCAATTATATTCTTAAAATGGAAGTGATAAATCAACAATTTTTTTAAAACAAAGAGATTACATATTTATTATCCAGGGCCTTGAAACATAAACCCTTAAAACACATGCATACGACCTAAGGTTAAGGTATATGATGGAGATAGACTCTTAGGGTGGCTTGGATAACATTTCTCGAGTGGTAATCTATATTAACTTGAACTTATCCCATAGGTGATTTCTTTCAAGATTCAATTATTGAATCCCAGCTTGGGCTTGGTCTAGAGTGAAGCCATGTGGTGCCACCGCTTTCCCATGTTATGAAAAATGGGATTCATACGTCTCGAGTCTACTAGATTAGTCCATCAACTCTTCTTTCTTCATTAATTAACCAATATCATTTCTATTTATAATCACTAATATTAATGTTAAGAGCATATTTTCCAATAGTCTTATTGACCAATGGTCATATAACGGTGCAAAATCGATGTTTACACTTCAATTATAATATCATAATTAATAAGAGATATAGTTTATTTGAGATAAAAATAATATAACATATTATTCAAAAAAATTGGGTCGTTATAGAAAAAAATAAACAAAAAAAGATACCCTCATAGAATATAAACAGATAATACCTTGCTTAAAATATAGATTTCTTCATTCTAGAAACTCTATGTTTTTATCTGGCCATATACTTCTCTGAGACCTCCATGTACTTAATTTCAATCACCTCTATGATCATGTTATACACCATATTAATAAAGACTTGGAATATAAAAGGGTTATCCTTTTACTTCTTCATCTTCTCATGGATGATTGAATCATCGAGCACCCTGTTGCTTCCTCATATGATACTACGATAATGGTTTACCATATACCCAGCCTCAAGAACCATGCTGACTATCAAGGAAGGTTAGAAAATTGAGTTTTTTATTCCCAAAAATTCTATATTAAATGATTATAGTTCATAATTTTTTAGTAGAGTTCTGAAAACATAATGCACTACAGAAATAAGATAAATTTAGTTAAAGTTATATCTTTACTATCTGAAACCATGAATGACTAGAAGACTAAGGAATATATCAAATATATCTTTTCATTGGAATATCTTCATAGAATATTATCTTTCATGATCTATAATAATCTAATATCTTCATCATAACCTCCAACTTCATCAGTACATCAAACAAAGTTTTTAATTTGAATGATTTGACTTGGTATTGGATCTTCATTTGCAACAAATTCTCCAAATGCATAACTCTATCTTGTTCATCTAGCATGATTTATGAAATATAACAAAATAGATTCATGAATTAAATGTTAAAGTACATCACATTATAACTCTAGAATAATTAAATAACCATCCACCAATGTGTTACCATAAAATTCAAATAATAAATATTTCCAGGAACTCCTCAAAACACATCTCCCACAAAAAAACAAACTCCTTATGATCACAAAGATATATAACCCACTACTATTGGAAACAGCACCAAACATAAAAATTTCAAAAATAATCCCATAATTTGTCTAAGAAAATGTCAAACTAAATGAGTTATATCCTCTTGATACCTTTCCTCAACCTCTCCATCAAAAATAGATCTCTCACATTTATATGACCTAACACAAGAACTCAATAAATATCTTGCTCTAAATTCCATCAACATCAAAGATAACTTTTTATTGATTTATTATTGTATACTTATGAATATCACTAATATTCACCCGATGTGAAAATTAAATAGAGTTCATTACTAAAAAAATAAATAATATTAAGGGCTTCTTTAACCTAGAATATAAAATTCGTAAGATTAATTAATCAAGACTATCTTAATTCCCATCATTTAAATAATTTAATTACAATCATAGTCAATTATGATTTATGATCATTACATATATATCACACTTGTATATTTTATCACTTATACAAGTATTTGTAGAAAAAATATGATTCTTTCATAAGAACATAGGGGGTCTTAATAGTTCATATCCTATCAAGTCTCCCATTTTTATATAACATATTATCTTCTACTAATTTTGATTTCTTACCAACCCATTAAATGTTTTTGCATACATATTTACAAGGCCAATACTATATCATAACAAAATGATTCGATATAACTATTCCATGACCTATCGATATTGTTACCCCTCCTTAGATGATAGTTAAGAGATGAGTGTCCCCAAATTCCAGTCAGCAATAGAACATCAGTTGGAAACTATAACCAATATAATCAAAGGAATGCATATGGGAGGAATTAACCTAAATATTCCTAGGAATACAAAATTAATCCACCAATAAACTCAGTAATAAAATTAACCAATCCAATATCACCTTGTAATACTCAATAAATAATTCATATAAGTTGGTAACATAGAATTAAAACACACAAACACACACACACACACACACACACACACACATATATATATATATATATATGAAAATTCACTTCATTATACTTTCCCACAAAACTAATCACCCTAAAACCAATGATCATATAACCTGGTCCTCATATCCACTCTATAAGTCAGAGATCACAACCATATAATCACATCAAAGGAATATCCATATAATTATAATCACAACATTCAAACATCATTAAAATAAAAAAGTAATACCATGATCTATTATGAAATTTATATATATACACTATTTCATAAGCCATTGCAGTTCATGTATCAATATATAAGTGATAGTCATTAATCATTTCAGCCTAAATACATGTTCACACTATAAATTAAGATGTAACAACACTCATATATATGAAAGGCATAACGATGAGCCAGAGTAGTCACTATGAGTATTTATCCAAATATATAAGGCACCATAGTTGATATATGCTCACATTAATATTATTAATAAAAGAGAGAGTGGAGAAAACGATAACTCCCTACATTTGTATCCTAAAAATTTTGATTTTTGGAACACAAACATAATCAATGTTCGATTATGGGTGTCCATCACATTATCTGACTCAAGGTGTGGAGTGTAAAAAATAAAAGAACATTATAAATATTATATGATGCAACAATAATAAGGAAAATTTACTTACCTAATAAATGAAATATAGCTAAAATTACACATGACTACAAACCCGCCATCACTAGGGAATAAGAAACTAAAACATTCCTAGAAACACATGTGTAATTGTTTAAAAAAATAATAATCACCTTCTATCAATCATAAACCATCAATTTTATAATATCAATTAACCAATTGTGGATTATTATTTTAATTAATAATCAAAATACATGGTTCTTTTATTTAACATTATGATTTCAACTTTATATCCTTTCACATTTAATAATTTACCCAATTAATAGATTCTAATCATTAATATATTGATTAGTGTATTTATTGGATACATTTTATATTATTTTACTATATAAATTTTTTCACTTAAATGAATAATCTTTCCATTTTGTGGAAAATTTGACTTGTTTTATTTTTTCATGGTAGGTATAGAAAATTTATGAAAAAGGAGTGAATAGGGATAAATTTTTGAGTTGCATGACACCAGATGTTTTATGATACATCAGTACAGGAAAACCAGAGCTGAATGATTACAAGTCAAGTAACACATTAACACATTGTGTCTTCAATAGGAGAAGCAGGGCTGAAAGGACAATTTGTGACACTGTTACAAGCTGTGAAAGACAATTTCAGGTCATGTAAACACATTAAACAATGTGAGTTTTTTTGGGATTATATTTTGGAAGTGATACGCTGTGATTTGTGATGCTTAATGATTTAAAGATTACTCATTGTGTAAACATGTTACACATCATGTGAATGGCCAGGACAGGATTCAAACCGCTAGATTTACCAGGTAATTAGTTTTTGTAATAATCTATGACATGGCACGCACCCTAGATAAATTTTGACCATTATCTAATGAACTTTATCAATAGCGGATCCCATCTAGAGAATATAAATGGAGTGGCCATGACACCACTCAAATAATTCATTCAGAGTTCCACTATTGGGGTCAAAGACTATCATTGCTTTGATGGATAGATTAGGAACATTATTTTCCTACACACTTGTGAATAGAATGAGGGGGTGGACCTTGTGCAAGGAAAATATAATAATGTTCAGTTGATTTTATTAAGGTATTTTATTTTTTATTGTAATTCATTTTGGGTCTTTTACTGCAAATATAATTTCAGAAAACTCTTCTCCACTCTATCATTCATGCCCATTATGTGATTGATGAGGGAGTGATAATTTCAATTAATTGACAAGATATTGAGTCACACCAAGAACATTGGGTGGATTTTTTCTAAATATAATCCTCGTTCTGAGATACCAATTCACCGAATACCCAAAGTAACATTACCATTATGAAAAGGGGACCACATTGATTTGGGGGTTGTCTACCAGTACCATTGGATTCATCTAATCGATGTTCTAACACCATATGATTTCTATTTAAATATTTTATAACCTAATCAATCCTAAACTAGGATTTACAATCGCCAATATTATTTTTATATTTTTTTTAAATCTAAATAAAAACATCATTTATTCTTTCGATCATCTAGTTTATATTTCACTCTTAAATAGTTTAGGATAATTTTATTTAATTAATAATTTCTCCAACTCTATCTCTATGGGATCTTCCTTGGACCGAAAGTCCAAAACTACATTATAGTTTTGTGTTTTCTCTATTTCGGGTTTTAAATTTCTAAATTTGGTAACCTTTCAGGAATTAACAATTCCCATAGGGAAATCATATATAAATATTCTATTACATTCAAAATTAATAAACATCAAATGCTTATTCATATTCCATTTAACATATCATTCTAAATTCTCATGAACTACCCCCTTTTATTTATTACCTAACTATTACCATTCATGATTCTCTGAACTAAGATATTACTATACCTACTTTATGAAAGGTTATTCCGAAAATTTACTAACAAATGTGTATTATGAAATAACCATACAACAATAAACAAAAGGATCAAAACATAAGCTAACCAAACAAATAACATTCCCATAAACTTATATCAACATACGCAATATCCCACCACATGCCACATTGAGCTTCAACCACAATTATATCAACATAGTTGAACCTTCTCCACATCATATTGTCAAAAGAAATATGAAATTAAGTAAATATAGGTTCTTTATATTATAAAATTCATATATAATAGAAATTTCTAAGTCCATAAATCAAAAAAACAATGAGTAGTCTACAATTTTTCAATAAATTTATGAATGTAATAATTATTATGGTTTTAATGTATCCCAAAACTAGTGTTAATCTAAAAAATCATCATTAATATTTACCATCCTACATATATCAATTAATTATGATAATGTTTCAACAAGGAAATGACCTATTAAATAGATACTAATATTATCAATTATCATATATGTAATATGGTCAATGTAATGTTCTATCATGTTAAGAATTAATAAGGATGAGTAAAACTATATTGAATATCATATTCATTATCTTAATTATATTAGAATGTTTATTTTTTTAAAAAAATTATTAAAAGTAAAATCATAAAGGAAGTATCAATACTCATATAAATAGGATATTACATTTTCTGTGAAATATTTTGTGGTGAAACACAAATAATTACATAAGAGCATGTGCAATGATACTACCATACCTTTTTATTCTTTTATTCCACTTAATTATAATCCTGATGTCAATTTATTCTGTTTATCAATTAAATAAATCATGATAAAATCATATTTATAATTAATTAGTAGGATTTAAAAATCCCTAACTATGATATGAAGATTCAATGATCACTGAAAGAGACTAAAATGGTCGATGATGAACACCGATGTGAATTATCACAAGAAGCATACAAACCCAAAAGATATCACCCCATCATAATTTATTCATCAATAATTGATATGAACCCATAAAATATTAGATGACAGAATACATTCATGGTTTGGAAAGGATTAATGAGAGAATAATAAGAATAGAGGATGTATGGGAAGTTAAATTGGATTAAAGGTACTGATACCCCAAGGAAAATTCATATAGATCAAAACTAGGGGACTAGGATTCAACAAAATAGGCCCATATAATGCAAGGATATTATTATAGATGGTTGAAGAAAAATTAAATTAAGAGGCACCTTGAATTTCTAGTTAGTAATATAAAATAATGCACTAATACACGGTAAGGATTTGTTACATTATGATGATCCCATATCCAAATATCTCAATACAATATTTCAACATTACTCCCCATTTCCTCATGCACAATTACAATTTATTCAACTAGAATATGGAGTTTCATATAGTTGATCAGGGTGACATTCAATAGTGTTCAATCCCCTTGAGAAAATGGAATATCTCATTGAGTTCATCCTTATCTCAATCAACCCCAAACTAATCTCACCCTATGTCCAATACACCATGGTGAAATGAATCCTAATGAAAAGGTAACTAGGATATAAACAACATGGCATTCACAAAATGAAAAACTTACTTTATTCCATAACCAAGAATTTTGGAAAGGAAATACATAAGCATATTAATCAGTAACTAATGATTTATTTAAAAATATAATGGTTATCCTTTTAAAAAAAATTATGATCGGTAATCTTCCTTTTATGGTGCACATAATCAAACAATCTCCAACATGCCTAATTCTAAAACCACAAAAATCATAAAATAAGAAATGAACACCCAACCAAAAAAAACTAATAAGTCTCTTATCCAAAAAGGTCGTATATAAGCCATCTTCCTGACACTAATAATACCACTACACTGAAACAAAACCTCAGAGGTAAGGTTCCAAGGATAACCAAAAAATTTCATTCTCAGTCCTATAACACTACTTTTATGCATCCCTAAACTCCCTTAATACTTTAGAAACATCCATTTCTATTTTTGGGAGCATCTAGAAAAATATATATATTTTTTAATTTACATAAATGGATATTAAATATTGAATATAAAATATAATAAATTTATTATATGAAAACATTATCATTTCAATATAGAATATTCCATAAAATTTCATTAATATCAATTATAAAAACATGAAATCTCACTAACAATCATGGAAAAAATTCAATATGGAGCCAGATTAAATAATGAATCATTGTGATATTTATCTAATAGAAAAATTTGTCATATAAAATCAGGGAGTTGTCATGAAACATTGGTAACATATTTATTATCATTGAAGGTGCATTTGAAAATAATTATCACCTGAATAATTATTTCTAGAATCTGGACAAAATTTACATTTTAAGGAAGACCCTAACTAAGGTATTTCATAGTTAAGGACAACTAATATATTTTAATATAATAAAAAATCTAGGGATAAATAATTACACATAAAATTTATGGGAAATATAATAAATATCCCAGTCATTAAATAATAATTCAGGTAAAAAATATGATATAGGGAATAAATTATATACATGATTAAAAAAACATAAAACAATCATCACATTGGAAAAATATATAATGATTTACCATGATAAAATTATGTACATATTCTTTTAATTAAAGTCTCTAATAACATTTTGATGTCATATACAAAATATTAGGATTAATTAAATTGATATTTATAATAATTATAATAATGGATAAATGTAATCTCATCAAAAAAATGATTCCTTTGAAGTGATTATTAAAGAGGTCGTCAATAATCCCATGATAATGATGAGATTAGTTTAAAAATTTTCCTTCTGGACTTATAAAACTCCATTAGGAATTATTTTTTTCCCTTCATAAAATATTCATGGGGGGTGATTTATATTATTTTAGAGTTTAAAAATATAGATATTTTATCTTCCATGAAAAAAACATTGTTCTCTCAATTCAAGGATAACATATTTCTCTCCAATATAGGAAATTTAAATATAATAAATTAAATAATTAACAATATTTATTTTACATGTTTCACTACTATAAGATAATATGGTGAGAGTTCAAGCTAAAGTTACTATAAATCAGTAAAACTCCATGCACACTACTTGTTTGAACTAACATAAGGGAGTGGTCTCATTAACTATTTAAACTCACTATCCTCATAAGTATAAAATAAATAACTTAACTTCTTCTTAAAATTGAGAAACTCATTACTTTGACTCAAACGTATGTGCTCAATACCACTTCTATTATATTCATCTTCTACTCAAAACATAAATGTGAAATACACTATAAATGGTGTGTGATTTAGTAAAAATACTTGATTTTTTATCAAATTATTAATCATGGAATGTCCCTTTTTTCATAAATACTTCATTTTATACATCTAGGATTATTATTCTTATTTCCCATGAAAAAACTCATCATTAATATTCTTAGATATATGTCAACCTCTACACAAAATCTCTTTCATCACATAAACAACTAATTCTCTCTTGATATTTTACATTTCCATTTAAAATATATAATATTATCCAATTAAAACCACTTCAAATATTATCCCATCAATCCCATCCAATGATATATCCAACATTGAATTTTATATTTTGGTTGGATAACAAAAACATAATAACCAAACTAAATTGAAGAAGCCATATTAAAAATTCTATATGAATGTACAAATAATAACTCACCACTATAAAATGATAGTATTCACTATTCTAATAGTTGGTTTATAGATCTTTTTTCAAACCTTCTAGAATCCTTTATGAATTTATCTTCAACTATAAATTCGAAAACTAAAAATAGATAGGCTCATGAAAATCTATTATTGAGGAATTTACGACATTTTTTCTCCTTTACAATGAGATATTCCTTCTGTTAAATGAATTATGATTCAGTAATATACCCATGGTGCGAAGGTCATTAATTTTCAAAAGAAAGATAAATTTGACATTTCATTATTTATGGTGAAACACATTCATCAGGACATGAATGAACACTACCCAAGAAGGATTTTCCCCTTACATTTTAGCATCCCATTGAAAATGAGGTTTATAATAAATTATGAGATCCTTATGTTGTATATTTATTATGTGACAATCTATTATATGTTTTCAGAACCTAAAACCTATCTATTTCTTCCAAATTTATATGCTAGAATCTTTATTCTTCTTCAAGCATTCCAAATGTCCTTTGGAATGTCTTCAAAACAACTTTGATAGTCATGTTTCAAAAAATAACTAAAAAATAATATCTTGAGTGGATATTTTTAATAATATTTTAGTAACCCTAAATATAGCATCCAGCCTTTTTATTACATAAACATTTCATTACATTATACAAAACTGGGGATCTTTAAGGTTTAGTGTCTTGGAAATAAGGAACTTAATACATGGAAACATAAAACATCTTTATTAATCACATAAAATTATTATTAATACTTTTTCATCCTAAGTTCATTATTGCATATCATAACCTAGGGACATAAATAAAAGGAAATGTTGATCAGAAGGCTCAATAAGGGAAACAAGGGAAACATTTTACATGTGAACTTGAGATACATCAATAAAGTCATGATAAAGAACTTTAAGGCATGAGAAAGAGATCTTGAGGAATATCAAAATTAAAATAACATGAATCATAACTTGAATATGTGAATAAAACATTTAACTTAGACAATCATGAACAAATCACCAAGGTCCATCCCCAAGGTGTCGTAAAAATTACCAAGCTATTGTTAAAATTGTCATCTCTAGAGATTATTCCTTTACCTAATGTATTAGAGCGCTATCAGGGAGCACCGTTAATTTTTATTGATTATCATGTGATCCACATATATCATCATCAAACATTTCATAAATAACTCATATAGAATAAAAGAAATGGGTTTCATTTCATAATCAGAATGTTTTAAAAACTGCTTTAAAGACATGATCTTTGTGTCACTTTAAACCGACAGAAATGGAAAGTTGGTTTCATGTATGTTATTCCCAGAATTAAAATATACCATTTTGATATATATTTTAATAACCTTGGAGTAGAAATAGGTTCTGGGATTCACTTAAGAAAATAAAATAATTTCATAAAAAGAGAGAGACATTTTGAGAGGAAAATTCTGTAGTATAATAGCTATGTTGCATGGCTTTAGAAAACATTAAAAACAGAAGAGAAAAGGGTAAACCATTCATAATTGATCCATAAAAAGTAGTGGGAAAGAATATAAAGGATATAATGACATGTTAATTAAACTTTAAAGGCATACCACATAATAAAAGAAACTTGAAAATACTACAGAAGTAGATATTTTTTTAATGAAAATTTGACATCCTAACGGCATCACTTAAAAGATCAGAAAATGAATTGACAAGATCAAATAGGGTCTCTCATAATATGATCATAAAAAGGAAATTATTATGGATATATAATATCATACCCCAACATAAGAAAATGAAACTTAAAATACATGACATGAATGAAGAGCTTGAAAATGAGGAATGTGAAAGATTCCCTTACGAAACTTTGGTAGCCTAACAGTGCCACTTTAGAATTCATAAAATGAAATGATGAGAGAAAGTGTGGGTATCTCATAAAATGAACATAAAAATGATAGAAATATTAATATAAAATAACACACCCAACATATGAACATGTATCTTAAAAGAAATGACATAAAAGAGAGTAATTGAAAAGAAAGAGAGAGGTAGAATCCCTTACCTTAAAACATAACTCCTAAAACTTAAAGGTTGGGACCTTGAGGCCTTGGGGACACTTTGGGGGACTCTTAGGGAGGTAATAATACCTGAGATTCGTTGATGGAGATTTGAGAATGAAAACTAATGGATGAAAGGGTGGATATTTATAGGGAAAGGGAGGTGATGTTTTATTATTTCTAATGGACACCTCACAAGTGGTTTTCGCAATCCCATGGGCTTGACCATGGTATTTTCCCATGTTATTGGCCACTTAGGACACCTCATATCTTATCCTAAACCCCTTTAGTTTACCAGCACTTAAAATATCTCATGACATCATCATGATGCAGTCATGATGTCATTCAATATACTGAAACCCTATAACTGTATTTTTACTATTCATTGAAAATTCAACTGTTTCAGAAAAATCCCAAAAACTCACCCTACCCTTTTTTGAGATGTAGAATTCAAAAATAAACTCCATTTTTGGAAAAAAAATCTTTATATTTTTAATTTAATTACTAATTAAAATCATAATTTATTCAAAAATTATAATTCAAAATCAAGAACTCATTTTTAACACCTTGAAATTTAGTCAACATTTCATTACCTTATGACCTTATGAAAATAAAATAATAAAATGTTTTAATAATTATAATGTTCACCTTAATATTCATATTACTATTCATATTACTATTTGTAAGGGTAAAGTTACTATTCACCAAAAAATTATTTTGATCTCAATGAACCACATTTTTCACCTTAATTACAACCTTCTCAGTCCGATTTTTGAAAGTCAATTCACAAACAAAGTAATTTAATAATAAAATATCTTTTACTAATAATCATAAAAACACTATTCACCAAGTATTATTCATCAAAAATGAAACTTTTTAGGAAACTTCTAAAAATTCAGCAGAGATTAATTTTGACATTTCCAACTCAAAAATGATGTTTATTTTTGCATAGAATCTCTATATGTAAGGGAAATATTTAAAATACCATTTTTAATTCTAAAATAAATTTATCAAAATTGTATTCATAAACAAATATTTTATTTAGAAAATATAGTTATATCATAGAAATGATGAAACAAAAATTCTATTAAAACTATGGGATTACATATTAGGGATTTGAAATATTTCCCCTTAAAACACCCGCATACGACCCAAGGACAAGGTGTGTGGTGGTGAGAGAATCTTGGGGTGGCTCGGATAAAATTTACCTAGTAGTAATATCCACTAACTTGAACTTCTCTCATAGGAAATTTCAGTAAATCTAAACACATTGGAGTTCGGCTTCGGCTTGGTCCAAAGCGAATCCCAATGATTCCACCTCCTTCCCAAGCTCTAATAATTGGGCTTCATATGGTTCGAGTCTACTGGATGAAGCCATCGAATCTTCTTTCTGCATTAACCATGAACATATCTATTTAATTGTTATGTATAAATTAATGTACTACTTAAAAATAGTCTGGTTCATTATATTATTCCCCCTTAAGAAATTTCGTCTCTGGAATTTTAACTCATTCTCTCAGTTGTGAAAAGGTCATGGTACTTTTGCTTCATTGTTTCCTCGGGTTTCCATGTGGCCTCTTCATACTTGTGGTTCCTCCACAACACTTTCACTAGGTGGGTATTCTTATTTCATAGAACCTTGTCACTATGGTCTAATATCTCTACTGGATGCTCCTCATAATAGAGGTCATGTTTCAGTTGTACCACCTCTGGGTTCAGTACATGCGAAGGGTTGGGTGTGTACTTCCTCAAGAGAGATACATAGAAGACATCATGAACTTGAGCTAGGTTCAGTGTAATTTCTAGATGATAGGCCACTTCTCCTCTATGGTGAAGGATTTCATAGAGGCCAATGTACCTAGGGATGAGCTTCCCCTTCTTACCAAACTGCATGAATCTCTTCCAAGTTGAAATTTGAAGGAAGACTTTATCGCCAACACCAAACTTCAGGTCCCGTCGACGGTTGTCAGCATAGCTCTTATACTGACTCTGAGAAGACCTTATGTGTTGCTAAATGGAATAAACCTTTTCTTCCATCTCTTCCGCAAGATCAGGCTCAAGAATCTTTCTCTCACTAGCTTCATCCCAACAAGTAGGAGTTCTACATAATTTTCTATACAAAGCTTCATAAGGTGGCATATCAATACTCGATTGGAAGCTATTGTTGTATGAGAACTCAACTAATGGGATGTGTTGGTCCCATCCAACTTTAAATTTCATTGATTATAATATCAGCATGTCCTCAAGTGTCTGAATAGTCCTTTCAAATTGGCCATTAGTTTGAGAATGATAGGACGTACTAAAATTCAATTTCATATTCAGATCATGTTGAAGACTTCTCTATAATTTTGATGTGAACCATGGATCACGATCAGATACGATGGAGAGTGGTATCCTATGCAGCCTTACCACTTCCTTTACGTATATCTTTGAATGTTGTTCCAGAGATAAATCTTCCCAAATAGAGATAAAATGGGAAGTCTTCGTGAGATGCACCACTATAACCCATATCGCATTGTTCTATTTGGATGTTTTTAGGAGACCAGTGAAAATTTCGATAGTGATATTATCCCACTTCTAGGATGGTATGGGTAGTGGTTGTAATACCCCCATAGGAAGTTGTCATTCTTCATTCACTTGTTGACACACCAGGCACCTTTTTGTGTAATCAGCAATCTCCCTCTTCATGTTATCCCAAAAATAATGATCATGAAGGTCTCTATACATTTTAGTGCTTCACAGATGTATAGAGAAGGTAGAGCTTTGAGATTCATCCATCAGTTCTCTATTTATCTTTGGAATATATTGAACACATATTTTTGTATGAAATTTCAGTGCACCTTCTTGATCAATATTGAAAACAGGAAACTTCCCATCCATCACAGCCTCAAACTTCTCCTGCAACAAAAGACATTATTTTTAATCCTTCATTATCTTCTCTAGTAATGGTGGTTGACAAATCATTTTGGGTAGGGTTGATGATGTCCCTTCCCATACAATTCCAATGTCTAGTTTTACTATATCCTTAATCAATGGATCTCCTAGAATCCTCATCATTTCTTGAACAACAGGGTCTTTCCTACTTAATGAATCTACGACTTTGTTTCTCTTCTAGGGTGATAATGAATTGAACAATCATAGACTTTTATAAGCTCTAAACATCTCCTTTGTCTCATGTTCAATTATTTCTGCGTGAAAATATACTTCAATCTTTGGTGGTCTATGTATATATCACATTTCACCCCATAAAGGTAGTCACTACCACAAAAACAGTTTTTCGCAGCACCCCCCTTTATCAGCGCTTGCTTAGTAGCGCTGATAAAGGGCCCCCCTTTATCAGCGCTTGCTTAGTAGCGCTGATAAATGGGGGCCTTTATCAGCGCTTTTTTTAGCGCTGATAAAGGGTCAGCTTCAAAAAAAATTAAAAATATATTAATATATAAATATAGTTATATTGTTATATAAATATAATATATAATTTTTAAATATATTTTAGATAAGTATAAATGTACATTTACACTTATTATACTTAATATTTAAGATATTTAGTGAAAATGACTTCTTAAAAAATTAAAAAAAAATATTTTTAATTAATATTTTTATAATCATTATGGAGTAATAGTCATTTAATAACAATTTGAGGACTAAAAAAATTAAAAAAATTAAAAAAAAGATCCAAAATATGTTGAAAACGCAACTCAAACTTCAAACGACCATAACTTTTGATCCGGGTGTCCGTTTGAGCTCTACCACATATCAAATCGAAGCCTGCGATGAGCTCTACGTCGCTATGACTGGGGGTAACCCAGTCAAGCGATTTTCAATGCCAAAATAGGCCCATAAGGCCTCCAAAACTGAGTTTTTAGTCGGGGTACCCCGATTTTTTAACATTTTGTGGATTTTCACCCTCATTTAAGGGGGTATTATTGGCTTTTTTTGGTGGGGTATGAATTTATTCCAAGGTATTGCATTCATATTGATATTATGTCTTTGAAATTTCATCATTTTTTATAATGCACTACTATTTATAATCAAATATATAACAATATATTAATATTTTTTAAATATTCACACCTAAAAATTTAATTATAAATATAAATAATAAAATATATTTACATATAAAATATATTAGCTTTATCTAAATAATAACTAACATCTATTTTATTTAAAATACCAATATATGAATATTTATATACCTATATATTAATCTAACTATATATATATATTAATCTAACTATATATATATTAATATAAAAACTATATATATATTAATATAACTGTATACATATATATATATATATTAGTATTACTATAAATATATATATTAATATCACCATAAATATATATATTAATATCACTATATATATATTAATATAACTATATAAATATATATTCATATAACTATATATATGTTAATATAACTATATATATGTTAATATAACTATATATATGTTAATATAACTATATATATGTTAATATAACTATATATATATATTAATATAAATATATATTACTATATGAATAAATATAACTAAATATATATATATATAGATATAGATATATATTAATACCACTATATATATATTAATATTACTATATATATTATAATATAACTATATAACTATATATTATAATATAACTATATATATATATATTAATATAAATATATATTACTATACGAATAAATATAACTAAATATATAAATATATATATATAGAGATATCATGAATTGGAAAGCAAATCAAAATAGAGTAGTGGTAAGGGCTTAGGCGCGCAGGGGGGAGGTCTCGAGTTCAAATCCTAGTGGAGGCAGGGGTGCGCGCGCATGGGGAATATTAGAGCAAGCGCTGTTAAAGGGTGGAGGGGGGTGCGTGGTGTGCGTGGTGTGCGTGGGGTGTTGTATAGGGGCCGAAAAGCGCTGTAAAAGGGGGGGTTCAAGCGCTATAAAAGCCCCCCCCCCCCCCCCCGATTGGCAGTATTTTTTAATTTTTTTAATTTTTTAAAAAAAAATTAATTTTTTTTAATTTTTTTTAATTTTTTTTAATTTTTTTTAACTTTTATCAGCGCTTTTTTAAAATCGCTGATAAAAGGGTCCTTTATCAGCTCTAAAACGAAAGCGTTGATAAAGGAAGCGCTGATATAGGACCCCTTTATCAGCGCTAAAAAAAGCGCTGATAAAGGGGTACTTTTATCAGCGCTTTTTTTAGCGCTGATAAAGGGGTCCTATATCAGCGCTTTTTTTAGCGCTGATAAATGGGTCCTATATCAGCGCTTTTCTAGCGCTGATAAAGGCCATTTTTAGCGCTGATAAAGGTCGTGTTTGTAGTAGTGAGTGCCTCCATATCTTTAGAGAAAAAACAACTGCCTCCATCTCTAGATCATGAGTATGATAATTATTCTCATGTTTCTTCAATTGACAAGATTCATAATCAATTACCTTTTAATTTTCCATGAGGACACACCCAAGCCCTTTCAGAGATGCATCGGTAAAAATAATGAATCCTTCTCCGATAAAGGGTAGTGTTATCATTGGTGTAGTAACCAATCTCTACATAAGCTCTTGGAAACATTCCTCACATTCCTTTGTCCAGATGATCTTAAGACCTCTTTGAGTCAACTTGGTTAGTGGATTAGAATGACATGAAAAGTTTTTCACAAACCTCCTATAATATCCTGCTAAACCAAGGAAACTACGAATCTCAATTACTGTGGTGGGTTGAGGCCACTCCCCCACAACCATTGTCTTTACAGGTTCAACCAATATTCTATCATTGGTTACGATGTGCCCTAAGAAATCCACTTGTTGTAACCAAAACTCATACTTTCTGAACTTTCCAAAGAGCCTCTCCTTCCATAGAGTTTGAAAAATAACCCTCATATGATCTTCATGCTCCTCAAAAAATTTTGAATATATCAAAATATCATCAATAAAAACTACTAAAAAATTATCAATGTAGTACTTAAAGACTCTATTCATCAAATCCATGAAAATAGGATGAGCATTAGTAAGGATGAAGGGCATAACAGGAAACTCATAATGCTCATATCTTGATCGGAAGGTAGTATTTGGAATATATTCCTTCTTCTCCATCAGTTGATGATAACCAAATCTAATATCAATATTGGAGAAGAATTGATCCCCACAACGCTAGTCAAATAAATCATCAATTCCTAGAAGAGTGTATTTGTTCTTCACTGTAATCACGTTCAGTTCTCTATAATAAATGCATAACCACATTGATCCATCCTTCTTCTCCACAAAGAGAAAAGGTTCTCCCCAAGGAGACACACTCGGTCAGATAAACCCCTTCCCCAATAATTCTTGGAGTTGTTTATTTAACTCCTCTAGATCCACATTTTCCATTCCATATGGGTTCTGTGATATCGGTTGGGATCCAGGTATGAGTTCAATGGAGAAGTATACCTCTCTTTCTGGGGGAGGTCTAGGTAACTCCTGAGGAAATACGTCCATGTATTCCTAAACAATTGGAACATCTTCTAATCCGATACTCCCTTTTCCTTCTTCATCCTCACTGATTAACACCATAAAAAAGGCTATAAGAGGTGCCTCTATACAAAGATTGGGTCAGGATATCTCTCCTTGGAAGATAATTGTAGGTCTTTCATTCAAGACTACTGAGATTTCCTTACTTCTGCATTTGATCTTAGCATTATACATTGAGAGACAGTCCATCCTTAGTATAATGTTGAATTCCATCATGGGAATGACTACTAGATTTGTTATAAGATTGTTCTCACTAACATAAACACTAGAGTCTCTAAATACTATTTATGCAAGGATAATTCCACTTGGAGTCATGACTGAAAACTCTACCTCTAGTAGTTTTGGGATTGATTCTATATTCATTGCAAAATTGGAAGAAATAAAGGAATGCGTAGAACCAGAATCAAACAAAGTACATGATAGTTTTGAGAGGAAAACAAGAGTACCTTCCACCACATCATTCGGATCTTCAACTTCAGCTATTATGATCGAAAAATCATGACCTTAATCACTTGGACTTTGCTGAGGTATATGGTGATTCCCCTCCACTGCCCTCAGATTTGGATAGTGATTAACAAAGTTCCCAAGTTGTCCACACATGAAGCATTGGACTTCGGGTAGGGCCAGAACCATATTACCTATGTCATTAGTGTTGGGATGTTGAGGCTTCACCTCACTATGAAAATTCTGAGCAATATAGCCTTCTCTTCCCCACTTTTAGCATTTACCACTCCCGAGCAAGAATTTTCCCGAATGCTTCTTCCCACATTTATTTCATGTGGCAAGTTTCATTTTCTTTCCACCTCTTTCCTAATCAAAGCTTCTTCCCAGGTTTGGCTCTAGAGTTCTCTTCTTCTCATTAGATTTGTAAGGCCCCTGTGTCTCACCAAACTCTAGTTTGACTTTAATATCACTTCAAACTATCTCTTCATATCTATCATAGTCCTTGTTGGCTAGATCCTTCTATAGATGAGGTCGCAGTCCACCGAAGAATCTATCAACCATCCCATTAGGATCCATGAAAAAGCTTGAGGTATAGAGAGAGAGCCTTGTGAAGTTCATCTCATAGCTGCCAATATATTCATTATCCTTTTGCTTCATCTCAAGAAATTCCTTCTCCATTCTCGTTCTCATCGACCAAGGGAAATACTTACTGAATAAGATTCCCCTAAACTCTTCCCACTACATAGATTCAATCTCTCCTCTTGGCCTAATGTTTTTAATTAGTGACCACCACTGATCAGCTTCTCCCTCAAATTGGTAAACAGCAAGGGTGACTTTTTCTGGTTCCAAACAATGAAGTACAGAAAAGTTCTATTCAATGGAGCTTATCCTTTGTTCCTCAACCAATGGGTCAATAGATCCACTAAACGTTGGTGGTCATTGACGCATGAAGGACTCAACAGAAAGTTGTTCCATTCATGGTGAATCTTCCCTCTCTGCTTGATTCATGTTATTTCCTAGAACTTGAGTCAGTTGATTCATCATTCTCATAAAGGTTTCCATTCCAGCTTCCATCAAAGGATTGTCATCGTAAGATCCGTTGTGCTTACCATTCGCACGGTTCCTCATATTTCACACCATTTTCAAAAAGAATAAATCCTTAATGAGAAACAAGTTTCATTTAATAATCTTATAATTCTAAAATAATTTCATTTCTATCCTTCTTAAATATCTTATTCTTTACTTAACATTTATCTTTTCTAAAAATCCTTCACAATAGTTCATAAAAAGCTTGTGATTAACCAAACATATTCCCCGGGAGTGTTAAACCAAGAGTAAAGAAAGTCACATTGTCATGTACCAGGATACCACGAGTCAAGCCTGAAACACCTTGTCAGAGTCATCGATCCAAGGTATATTTGTTCCAAAGCCACATCCACTTGTTCATATGCAGATATGGACTTATTTTTTCATAAAACACTAACTCAATACTTCACCAAAATACCATGACGTTTTCCTATATTTAATCTCTTCATTAAAGATATTTTTAATGTTTTCAAATCCTACTTTCCATAAATAACTAAACCTCTCATTGGTACCATCTATAGTATCCTACCTTTTTATTACATAAAATGTTCATTACAATATACAAAATCAAGGATCTTTAATGTTTAGTGTCTTGTAAATAAGGAACTTAATACATGGCATCATAAAACAACATTCTTAAACACATGAAAGGATTATTCATACTTGTTCATCCTACGTTCATTAATAAATCTCATAACCTGGGGACATACATCAAAGTAAAGGGTGAGTTTAAGGCCTAGTAAGGGAGAAAATGGAAACATTTTACATGTGAACTTGAGATACATCAATAAAGTCATGATAAATAACTTTAAGGAATGAGAAAGAGATCATGAGGCATATCATAATGAAAATTACATGAATGATAAAATGAATATGTGGCTACAACATTTTACTTGGAAAATAATGAACATATCACCAAGGTCCAACCCCAAGGTGTTGTAAAAATTACCAAGGTTATTCCCCATGGTATCGTTAAATTTGTCATCTCTAGAGATTATTCCTTTACCCAATGCGTTGGAGCGTTATCTGGGTGAACCCTTTATTTCCATTTATTATCTTGTGTGACACATATATAGTTGTAAAACATTTCATAAATAACCCATATATAATAAAATAAATGGGTTTCATTTCATAATCATAACGTTCTAAAAACTGCTTTAAAGTCATTATCTTTATGTCACCTTAAACCCGCAGAAAAGGAAAGTGGGATCCATGTATGTTATTCCAAGAATTAAAACAGATAATTTTGATATATATGTGTATAAAATTAAAGTAGGAATAGGTTTGAGTATTTACTTAAGAAACTAAATGAATTTTAGAAAAAGAGAGAGACATTTTGATATAAAAATTCTGCTGCATAACAGTTATGTTGCATGGCTTTAGAAAACATTAAAAACAGAGGGGACAAGGATCTCTCATTCATAAATGATCAATAAAACAGTAGAGGTACAGAATATAAAGGATATAAGAATATGTTAATGAAACTTGAAAGGTATTCCACATAAAAAAGGAAACTTGAAAATACAACAGAAGTTGAGATTTAGTTATGAAAATTCGGCAGACTAACGGTGTCACTTAAAACATATGAAAATGAATTGATGAGATCAAATAAGGTATCTCATTATATGAAAATAAAAATAAAATTATGATGGATATAGAATATCATTCCCCCACATAAGAATATTAAACTTAAAATATATTACATGAAAGAAGTACTTGAAAATGAGAAACGTGAAAGATTCCCTTATTAAAATTTGGCAGCCAAACAGCGCCACTTACGAATTCAGAAAATGAAATGATGGGAGCAAGATGGGGTCTCTCATAATATGAACATAAAAAGTAAATTAATATGAATATAAAATAACACACCCAACATAGTAATATGGAGCTTAAAACAAATGACATAAAAAAGAGTACTTGAAAAGAAAGGGAGAGGTAGAATCTCTTATCTTAAAACGTAACTCCTAAAACTCGATGGTCGAGACCTTGAGGCCTTGGGGGGACCTTGGGAGGACTCTTTGGGAGGTAATGAGACCATAAATTCATTGATGGAGAGTTTTTAATGAAAAATAATGGATGAAAGGGTGGTTATTTACAGGGAAAGGGTGGTGATATTTTATTATTTCCAAAGGACACCTCACAAGTAGTTTTCACAAAACCATGGGTTTTCTCATGGTATTTGCCAATGGTATTGGCCACTTGGGACACCTAATAACATATACTAACCCCCTATAGTCTACCAGTTCTTAAAATATCTCATGAAATCATCATGATGCAGTCATGATGTCATTAAACATACAGAAACCCTAAAATTGTATTTTTACTATTCACTAAAAATTCAACTATTTCAGAAAAATACCAAAAATTCACCCTAACCCTTTTTAGACTTGTAGAATTCAAAAATGAACTGCATTTTTTGAAAACAAATTTCTAAATATTTTTAATTTAATTATTAATTGAAATCATAATTTATTCAAAAATTGTAATTTAAAATCTATAAGTCATTTTTAACACCTTAAAATTTAGTAAACATTCCATTACCTTACAACCTTATGAAAAAATAATAATAATATGTATTAATAATTATAATGGTCACACTACTATTCATATTACTATTCATATTAATATTCATATTACTATTCATAAGCATAAAGTTACTATTCAGAAAAAATTATTTTGATCTCAATGAACCACATTTTCCACCTTAATTACAACCATGTATGTCAGATTTTTGAAAATCAATTCATAGAAAAAGTTATTTAACAATAAAATATCATTTTACTGATCATCATAAAAACACTATTCACCAAGTACAATTCATCAAAAAATGAAACTTTTTAGAAAACTTCTAAAAATTCAGCCTAGATTAATTTTGACATTTCCAGTTCAAGAATGATGTTTATTTTTCCACAAAAACTCTCTATGTAAGGGTAATATTTAAAATACCATTTTTACTTCTAAAATCAATTTATCAAAATTGTCTTAATAAAGTTATATTTTATTATTAAAAGCCCGTTATAACACAGAAATGATGAAACAATAATTTCATTAAAACTATGGGATTACATATTAGGGCATTGAAACATATCCCCTTAAAACACCTGCATACGACCTAAGGATAAGGTGGGCGATGGTGAGAGAATATTAGGGAGGCTCGGATAACATTGTCCTAGTAGTAATCTCCACTTACTTGAACTTCTCTCATAGGTGATTCAGTTCATGCTTAACACGTTGGAGTTTGGCTTGGGCTTGGTCCAGAGCGAAGCCCAATGATTCCATCTCTTTCCTAGTGGGATTTATATGATTCAAGTCTACTGGATGAAGCCATTGACTATTATTTATGAATTAACCATTATCATCCCTATTTAATCGTTAAGAATAAATTAATATACTATTCAAAAAAAATTCGGTTCGTTACACTGAATTTTCTAAAAAAACATTTCTCGGTTATTTGAAGTTGTTTTGAGACTTAGCGCTATGACGACACATGATTTTGAGGCATGGTGAGCCCGGAATAGAATATTAAACTTTCTTTAAGATCACTTAAGTAAATGTGCGAGTGGGTTTCTCTAACGTTTAAATTGATGCTCATATCAAAAATCTTAGGACTCAATTGAATTAAGAACATTTGGTTTCACCTATGGGAGACAAAACCATGACAGGCACTGGTTGGATGGAAAAGTTAGTGTTTGGGATTTTATGAAAACGTTAAATTAAAAAATACTGTTTTATTTTTATTTTTGATTTCTTTTGAAAACATGCAGTGCAACAGTTGACACCTGATTGTAAACAAAATGTTGTTATGAAATAGCGTAACAGAAATGTTGTTTCATTAACGAAACAGTGTAACGACACCTTAACACGGCATAATGGAAATGTTGTTCTGCATTCCCCCAATTAATAGCCTAGAAGGCAATGGAGGACATGGGAGAATGGTCTGTTTTTTATATGGATATTTGGTGGATGATGGTGATGAACGATGGCGATGAACGCTGATCCTTCTCCACCATCCTTCGAAGGATCGCTGGTGATGAACCGTAGAGGATCAGGAATAAAGAGAGGAGGCGTGTGATCCTATCCTCGCCACAACCAATCTCCAACTAGGTAAGGGTCTATGTTTTCTTTGTGAAATCAGTCTTTCGCCATTATTATTCCTACGCAGCGAACATGGGTAAACAAACGAACTAATTTACCTGCAGATCGGTCACCTATGTGGGATGGGATAAATGATTACAGGTTGATATCAGGTATTAAATCATAGTGGTTTAATTTTGTGGTTCTTGATCATGCTCACTAGAACAATATACGGCCGACATAAATAAGGCGGGATTGTTCTACCTGGGTGTTATTAGTGTTTTTTCCATGTTCTTCATGGTGCTGTGACAGCGGAAGCAAGGGCAGTCAGCACGAGGTCAGTGACTAGCATTGGTAGTGTCGCGGCATCCAGCCGCGATGAAGAAGGAACCCACGGCAATTGGCCATGGGTGGTAGCATAAAGGGGTTCGCCAGAAGGTGCCAGTTGTGAGGAGGAAGTCACGGTCAGTAGGCCGCGGCGGGAGCAGGAGGCGGCCGGCGAGGGCCAGCCGTGTAAACAGAGGCAGGCGTGCCGGGGCAGCCATGTCTGAAGAGGCAGATCCGCAGCTAGTGGCCATAGTGGTAGGAGGGCGGCAGCCAGCATGGGGCGCCATGTGAGAAAGGGAATGTAGCCAGGCGACTGCATCCAGCGAGGCAGCCCGGATGGGAAATGAGAACCACCCCACTACATGATCCAGGCCGGACAGAGGGAAATGGGTCACTGGGGAATCCGGACTAGAACTAACTATCCCACTGGATGTGGGTCAGGCCGAATGAGACCGATTCACCAGGCGACCGGGTGGGCTGGACCCCTGCCCGAACCAGGTCGGGTCCAGCTAGGCCCAATGGGCATCGCCCACTAGCTAGGAAAGACCGAGTCCGCCCAGACCTGAACTAGGCTGGCTCATGTCAGTTGAACCATGCTAGGGAAATTGGGGGGCCCAGGCCGGTTTAGTCGGTTGGTCCTACCAGGTCGGGCCGCTCACAGACGCAACCGACCCCAGTTTACTAAAATGCTAATATCTCTCAAACGGAGCATCTGTTTGATGATCCGTCTTGGGAGTTGGGACCCTTGTGATTAGACGGTCATTTATATATACTCTATGTGAGGCTACATGGCAGTTGAAATGTGAGCGATAGATTGAGGACCAGATACTCCGTCAAATAAAGCATGCTAAGTGCAGGAATCCAGTGGCTGGTTGTGGCGTGTAGTGTTACCTCAGTGGTTGGTTGTGGAGTGACCTCAGTGGTCAGTAGTAGAGAGACTTTAGTGGTCATCAGTGGAGTTGCCTCAATGGTCAACAGCAGAGAGACCTCAGTGTTCAGTAGCAAAGCGACTTCGGTGGTCGCCAAGAATAAATCTCTCAAAAGTATAAAATGATCTAACTTTAAGACTAATCATCTTACCATATGTACATTAAGATATAAATGGTGTGATCTATCTTTTTCTTTGTTCTTTAATTTGACATCTTGCTTTGTGGTATTTCCTTTGTGGATTTTTGAGATAGATTCTGGTGTCTCAGGGTCCCTACTGGGTATTGTTATACTCACCCCTGCACAGGCTTTGCCCACATGTGTTGTGTCAGGTGCAGCCGATCATCACTTCGACGCAGACCCTAGTGGTCCAGGGCTAGGTGGAGCTCAGTGATGCAGGAGAGAATGGTAAATTACTACTAAACCTTTAGAAAACACCCTACACCTACCCTTCAGGGAGAGTCTTGAACAGACGGTCTTGAGCTGTAGTGTCTTTACATAGTGGTATTTGGGCTTGTATTCTGGCCCCTTTTTCACTTTCAATATAATTTTACTCTTTGTGGTGGTACATGGTGGTATTTATGGTTTATATAGTTTTTACTTTCTATATTCTGTTGTGGTTGTGTCTGTATAGGTTTGAAGTAAATGCCTTCCCTTTCAAGAATATTCATTCTCAGTGATAGTCATTATCCCATGGCTTATGGAACGCGGGCTTGGGGTAGTCCGAGCATGGGCCCCGGGGACGGTTTTTGACAATGTTGTATTAGAGGGTGGCCAGTTCCACTATAAGGACTATGAGCCTGTAATTTTTTGATGTGTCTATAGTGTTAAGTGTTTTTGAGTTTGGATTAAAGGCTAGGGAGTCTAGTGTTGGTGTGGTGGCCAATGTATCCATACCCCAGGACCTTGGTTTCTATTTTTGAACTCGATATAAAAAAACACTGGTTACATGTGTGTTTGAAAATGTATTTTCCTCTTAATCTCTTTTGAGTAAGCTCACCAGGTATAACTTATTGACTATGGAACATATTGTTTCCTTTCAGAATGCCTCCACGAAGATATCCAGCCAGGACTCTAGTCAGTGTTTTCGTTGATAGTCTACTGACCGATGTGGCGTCATTATAGGGACTGCCTTCTAGGATAGCACCTCCAGGTGGTGTACCAGTGGAACCACCACCCCTGGTGTAGCAGTTTCTACCAGCCATACCAGAGGATGATGCACGCCGATTGAGTGCACGACATGAGTTCCAGCGACAGAGGCCTATGAGGTTTCAAGGCGAGACAGACCATCAGGTAGCAGAGGATTGGTTAGAGGCAGTTATGAGGGTGTTCCTCCTGGTGAGGACACCCACATACCAGATGAAAGCTCTATCCATTATCCTTCTCCAGGGCGTGACAGGGAGATGGTGTAGCATGATGCTATAGACCTGATAAGAGGTGACTCTTAGCTGTTCAGACTTTGAAGACCTCTTCAAGGTAGTGTTCTTTCCAAAAACCATACACTCAGTGCATATCTAGGAGAAACTACACCTATATTAGGGCATCATATCTATGGATCAGTACTTATCATGGTTCAAAAACCTCACCTGCTACTCCACCGACATGGTACCAGACCGTTTCTTCAGGGCCTGAACATTGGAGCAGGGGCTCCGATGTGAGAATAGAGAATCGGTGATTTCTCTTAGCATCCCGACGTAGACTAGAGTGATAGAGATATCTCTGCTGGTGGAGAGATTCTTAGCTGAGTAGACACTTACAATGGAAGCTACAACTGGATGGCAGGTGGCCGAGTCATCTGCAATAGGTAGTAGGCAGATGATGTAGAGGCCCAAGTGGGCCAGACCTTCTGAAGGATGACCCGATGACTTAGGGTCAGTGGTACGAGGATCCTGAGTAACAAGGGCTCATCATAGGAGAATGGTTTTTCCCTCTTGCAGTGGACAGGGACACATCGCCAATGACTGCAAGACTCCTTGTATAGATGATTGAGAGATGGTCAAGGGACCACTGAGATAGTGGAAGAGACAAGAGTAGTGTGGCCAGCCAGTTAGCAGATGTGGCAGAGGACTGAGACAAGCAGCGGGAGGTGGACAGATGTATGGGGCACTACCTCCACCACCCTTAGTTGGTCCACCACAGGCTCTTAGAGCAGGTGTACAGGGGCTGTCTTAGCTTCAGGCAGTCAAGGCCTATGACCATGTCGTCCCTAAGATGATTTGAGGTACGATATGTGTCTTCTCCATGTTAGTTGCAGTGCTTATAGACATAGGTTCCATTAAATCCTCCTTGGTAATGGACCTTGTTTGGAAATTGGAGATCCTGACCGAGTCGTTGGCTAGTGCCTTACGATTAGATACTCCCTCAGAAGTAGATTTATCTATCACACACTACTGCCAGTAGTGTGCCCTTACTCTCGGAGGAGATATTTTAGAAGGGATCTTCTAATAGCAGTGATTAGGACCTTGGATGTCATCTGAGGCATGGAATAACAATCAATGGTCTCTTATCATATTGAGTGTATGGGATTCACGGTGCAGTGTATCCACAGAGATGGGACCAATTTTTCCTTTGTAGGTGATACAGAAAATGGGGCAGCATGAGATGGACTCGCGCATAAGAGGGTGAAACCAATAACTCATCAGTTGGATAGCATGACCTTCGATGCGGGGGATGAGAAAAGTCTATAGTTCACTAAAGTATTGGATGTGTATGAGGAATTTTTTCCAAAAGATGTCTAAGGGATACCTCCTCATAGAGAGGTATATTTTTGCATTGATCTGTAACTGGGGATGGCACCGATTTCTGCACCTGCATATCAGATGACTCTCGTAGAGCTCCAGGAGCTAAAGGTATAATTATAGGACCTATATAATAATCGTTTCATAAGGCTCATTATTTCTCCATGTGCAGCCCTGGTGTTATTTTCCAAGAATGCAGACAGAAGCCTGAGGTTGTGTGTGGACTTCTGGTGCCTAAACCTGGTGACTGTGAAGAAAAAATATCCTCTACTGAGGATTGATGACCTATTCAATCAGTTTAAGGGAGCGAAGTGGTTCTCAAAGATAGACCCTAGATCAGTAAATCACTATCATCACGTACGAGATGATGACATCCCAAAAATGGCATTCAGGTGTCAATACAGACACTATGAGTACTTAGTGAATCCTTTTGGCATGAAGAACGCCCCAGCAGTATTCATGGGACTCATGAAGCGTATCTTCCAGCCATACTTGGGAAAGTTTGTGGTGTTCTTCCTCAATGACATCTTATTTTATTCAGCATTTGAGGAGGAGAATTCTATACACTTAAGGATGGTTCTGGACACACTCTGAGAGCACCATCATTACGAGAAACTCTCAAAGTGTGAGTTCTGGATACGGATGGACCACTGTGTGGGAAACTTCATCTCATATGATAGAGTTGTAGTGGATCCCACAAAGATTGTGGTAGTTCTTTCTTGAGAGTCAACCATGAGTGTTACTGAGGTTCAAAGTTTCCAAGGGTTGGCTGGGAACTAATAGAGATTTTTACCTAACTTATTTAGAGTATAAACACCCATGAAATCTTTGATGAAGTAGGGGAAACCCTTTGTGTGGCCATGAAAATGCCATCACAACATTCAGCAGCTGAGGTAGAGCTTGACGAGCACTCATATCTTATAGTTTCTAGAGGAGGTAATCAGCTACATAGTGTGCTACGATGCATCAGGAACCGAGATAGGTTGTCTTCTGATGCTGGGTGATGTAGTGATTTCTTATGAATCACTACAGCTGAGACCACATGATAAAAACTATGTGACTCATGAACTAGAGTTAGTAGTAGTGGTTTTCACACTGAAGATGTACATACACTACTTTATGGGTGAGTGGTTTATCGTGTACTCAGATCATAATATCCTCATATATATATTCACTCAGAAAGATCTATATCTGAGATAGGGGCATTGTCTAGAGATCCTCTAGGACTATGACTTAGATATTGTCTATACAATTGGGAAGGGGAACATGGTAGCCGATTATCTTAGCCGGAGATCAAGTTCACAGCTACTGAATGACCCCTCAGATCAGTTACCCTATCTTTAGATATCCTTTCTGGATAGAGATGTGACAGTATATATTCTGTCGATGGTTGTTGCCCCTCCACTCTTACAGTGAGTTAAAGAGGTGCAACTCGGAGATAGTAGCTTCAAGATTGTTCATGCTCAGATATTCCCAGTACATGCCCCTAATGAATATTGAAAAGGTGGGGAGAAAACCATCATTTTTAGAGGAAACACTGTGGTGCTAGTGGCGTTGTGAGAGGATGTGTTGAGGGAGTTCTATAACTCCTATTTTGTTGTGCATCCAGGAGAGGTGAAGATGTACCCGGACCTCTGATGTCAGTAATGGTGGGTGGGGATGAAGAAGGTTGTATCATAGTTTGTTTCTAGATACCTCACATGTCAGCAAGTGAAGTTTGAGCATCAGGTCCCAGCAGGTTTGACCCAACACCTCAAGATACCAGAGTGGAAGTGGGATTGAATATCGATGGACTTCATGATGATCATAACATGTATGTTCCGGGGACATGATTCCATCTGGGTGAACGTTGACTGACTCACCAATTCATCCCACTTCCTCACTATTTGAGAGAAAGGATCAGTAGAGATATGGGATGCCTCTACGTCTAGGAGATCATGTGACTTCACCGGGTGTCTTCGATGTTAGTCTCAGACCGTGACACAAGATTTCCATCCCGGTTGTGAAAAGGGTTACAAGAGACTTTCGAGACTTAGCTAGACTTCATCACAACCATTAATACTTAGACTGATGGTCAGAAGGAGTGGACCATAGAAACCTTGGAGGACATACTTCATGCTTCTGTCTGAGATTTTGGTCACTATTGGGAGGACCAACTACCCTTGGTAGATTTTGCGTGCACCAATAGTTATCACTCCACCATCGGTATGGAACCTATTGAGGTGTTGTATGTATAGAGACCCATACTTTACATACATGGTTAATACTTAAAAATTGAAGCACACTTATTACAACATTTAACAAAACCATGAAAGGACCGTATAGGTATAGTGTCTTTAGAAACTAGGAAACATAAACAACTGGTTCATAAAGCATCTACATTGTCTCCCATTTATTTCATCATATCTATAGTCCCTTTTTGGAATATCTTACTTAATAACCTTCTTCCTGACCTGGGGAAAGAAAACATACAAAAGGGAGAGCTCAAATGCTCAGTAAGGGTAAACAAAAGAAATATCAATCACATCAAATTCATAAGAACATAATATTTTGTAAATCTTACCCTGCAAAAGAGATCATAATTTCATAACATGGGATAAATCATGGTAGTGAAATATAATCCCAATAATAATAAATTAAAACATGAAACTTTGTGTCACACACACATAATCATAGATAATCATTTCTTATTAGTCAATACACATTTCCAAGACTATCTTAGTGGACAAAGTCCGTTTCTGAACCGAGTTCACTCCTCGTTTTAGTCCTGTTTCACTGAACCGGTTTAACCTGCTGTTCCAGCCATGTCTATCTCATGAGATATAAAATCATTACCCAATGCGTTGGAGGGATATATAGGTCCCACCCATCTCATAATGATACCATTCTTATGTGTGCCACAAAATCATAAACCATACATCATAGCATAACCCATGTAATAAAAATGGGAATCTTACACATTGTGACATCATAAAACAATTCATATAAGATAAAGGAATTCATAAATATATTTCCATCACAGGATAATAAAATCAATGTAATAATAGGAATAAAAACAGAACCCTATATTATCTTATATGGAAAATAATTTTGATAAAACTCTTGAACTCCATTCTTCAGGAAAATATCCTTTCTACTTCAAAAACATTTTCCTTTATTAACATGTCATACAATCTTAAACTAAAAGAGGTTGATTAAAAATAAACTTGAAAACTTGTAAAGGAAGATTCTTGGAAATAATGTTTTAAAAATCCATTCATTCCGTATAAGTTAAAAAAACATTCTTCCCATACTTTTGACGGAAAAGTCAAAAAGTACCTCGTACGAAAAACGACAAAAGATTCCTTTCATATCTTTTACTAAAAACTCAAATAAGGGTAAAATTTGATTTAAAAAATTTTAGGTGGATGGAAATAATATTAAATATTGAGGAAACATGGATGTGGATGATAAATATTCCCCAGTAAATTCTGAAGTATAAACAATCTCGGATTAAAATGAGATTGTGAGATTCTCCCTTACCTTAGGTCCGATTTGCTTTGTAAGTGTCTGAACCTCCTGTATAATGATTTAAATAATGTTATTTACTTATTCCAGAATCATAATTATTGTTATGATATCATATATGGTCATATTCTTAGCTTCTTATTAGTAATATTTCATTGCTACTTGTTATTCGGGTGTTTATTACTTTTTGTTCTTATGCGTGTTTTATCGAATAAATTCTTATTCTTCTATTTAGGTTATAGATACCTCATTTACAGAATGGTATTAGGGTACTATATATCATATTTATTCATTAAATTCATTTATATAATCATTATGCAATGAATATCATGTAGAACTAATCGCATCACATCGTGGAGACGGTATTCCGTACGTACGCACGAGCGATGATATCGTTCTCATGATCATGGAATTGTATTGGAGTGTATGTATACTATTTCAGAATCAATACCAATTTACAATAATCATATATAGTTATTTATTTTCACCATTATACCCATCCAAGTAATGTGGTGATGGAAAATAGATTACACCACGGCGTGGAGACGGTATTCCGTACGTACGCACGCGCGGTGATTTTGTTTTCCGTAGGATGGATAGATGGTGAAATGGGGTTGTTTCATAATTATAATAACATATCAGTATATGATTTATACTGATGTTATTAATTCATAATGAAACAACTAAAGAAGAAGAAGTGGAAGAAGAAATAAAGTTGAAATAATCGGTAACGGACATTAACTTTTCTTTGAAGCGCCTCTTTGAGACCTCCTCTTAGGGCACTACAATTGGTCTTTGAAGAAGACCAAGACCTCTAGGATGTTTCTAGGGAAGTGGGGAAGTGAAATGGGCAGGTATTGGCCGAGCTTGAAGGCTCAAATTGGAGTGATGAGGAGAGGGAGGAGGTGCCCTTTTATAAGGGAGGGGAGGGGCACCTTTGGAAATATAAGAAATATTAGTTTATATTAAGTCCCAACCCCACTTAAAAACATCCAAAATGAGTCATATCCAAATATTACATGATATAGGGTTTTAATATCATCAACCAATAAAATTTATACATGTTAGGAATTTATTTTAAACATTATCAACTTGATTTATCCTTATTTATCAATTTAATTTTATTTGTGGTAATAATATTCTAAATTTTAAATTATTATAAATAATTATATATGTGTTGTGAATTTTCTATAATTTGATATTTTATGACATTGTAGACCATATAAATTTTAATTTATAATTTTTAAATATTTTTGTGATTTTTAAACAATTTTATAATATGTTATTTTTATAAAATAACAATAGTGTCAATTTTGACACTATTCATTTATTTGAATTTAAATAAAATATATACAGAAGATACGTTCGAATTAAAAGCTTCGATAGATTCATAAAATGTCATATGTATCTAGAAAATTAGTTGAGCACATTAAATAGTTCATATAATATTTATTTTAATATTTTTAAAACCATTTATTTGATATTTTAATTAATAAAATAATTTCAACATCACTATTGTGTCATAATTAATGATAATTATTTAATCCCTAAAAATTCTAAATAAATTACTATGATGTAGATATTATATTATAGTTCTAGATAATATTCATGTTTGAAGTTTCATTAATTTTATCACTAAATTAAAATTATTATACTTATAATATTTAAGAAAGTGACATGTTGTCACATTCTTTGGTTTTAATAATAATTAAATTATTTTCATGGAAAAATGTCCATTAAATTAATCTAATCCGACCCTTATGTGATATGGGTCTACTTGTAGTCATCCAATAGGATTTTGGCAGGTGTTAGGGTAATTTTATAATCTTATATTTACCCTTAATTACCCGATTTACCTTTAACTATGGTAAATAAAATTTACCGTAGTTACTATTCATAATGACCAAAAATAAAAAGTAGCC
This sequence comes from Viscum album, assembly GCA_963277665.1. NCBI lineage: Eukaryota > Viridiplantae > Streptophyta > Magnoliopsida > Santalales > Viscaceae > Viscum > Viscum album. Next base: position 160,037,378 of record OY728135.1, on the reverse strand, counting down.
TATTAACATAATTTGGACCCACTGATTCCAAATATGGAATTCATTTTTCAAAATTCAAGACACATAAGTTGTAGTAATTAAATTAAAATTAATCCCGTTGTTAAGAAAATGGGTTTTAGAATTTAAAACATTGCCAAAGTTTGAAATGTTTTTACCTATGAATTCAATGTGAAATTAATGCTAATGACATACATTATATTAAATGGTAAAAATATATTCTTTTTATACTTTAAAACCATTTGATATTATAATTTAACCATATAAATTATCTCAATGAAAAAAGTTATTTTTAATTAAAAATTAGCGTATTTTTACTATTCATCAAAATATGAAATTTATCAGAAAAATATCAAAAATTTATCCAAAGTAAATTTTTATATCTTGATTCAAAAGAAGAATTTTATTTTGTCAAATTGAACTTATAAACATGTCAAAAACTAGATTTAATGTGGGTGCGCCATCAAAAGTCGGCAAAACTGCATTTTTTTAAAAATACTTATTTTACCCGAAAATTTTATTTTGTTCTCTTACCATGTTCTAGAAAATGTGTAAGTTGAATAATAACATTAAAAATGTGGTTAATACTATTCATAACAGCTAGTTCATAATAATATATCGTTGTTTAGAGAAACCCGGTATTGCGTACTACACACGCTATCGAGGAAGGTCGTGATTGCGTGTAATGCAAGTCAAGTCTGTATTGTGTGCTGTGAAAGATTCCTTTGGTGTTGCGTATAAAATAAGACATAAAAAAATATTTCTCATAAAATATCAGGGTGTTACATTCTACCCCCATTAAAATGAATTTCTCCCTCAAAATTCATCACTTCATTACAAACAGATAAGGATACCTCTCACTCATCATATCCTCAAGTTCTCGTGTAGCTTCTTCTAATTGGTGGTTCCTCCATAAAACTTTCACCAAGCGAGTGGTCTTGTTCCGTAGGAATTTTTCACTACGATCCAGAATCTCTATCGGCTGTTCTTCATAAGAAATATCTTGCTCTAGCGGTACAACTTCTGAGCTGAGTACATGTGAAGGATATGGTATGTACTTTCTCAGGAGAGATACATGGAACACATTATGAACTTGAGAGAGATTTGGTGGAAGATCCAATCAGTAATCTACCTTCCCAACACGATCCAGAATTTCAAAAGGACCAATGTATCTAGGGCTCAACATTCCCTTCTTTCCAAATCTCATGACCCTCTTCCAGGGAGATATTCGTAAGAACACTTTATCACCCACTTCAAACTCTAAGTCTTTTCTTCGGTTGTCGGCATAACTTTTTTTTCGACTCCGAGCTGCTCTAATGTGTTGTTGAATAGATCTGACCTTTTCTTCCATCTCATCAACAAGATCAGGTCCTAATAGCTTTCTTTCCCCAACTTCATCCCAACAAGTTGGAGTCCTACATTTCTTTTCATAGAGATATTCATAAGGAGCCATCTGAATACTGGAGTGAAAGCTATTATTATAAGAAAATTCCACCAAAGGTTGGTGTTGATCCCAACCACCTTTGAAATCCATAAAGAAAGTTCTCAACATATCTTCTAGAGTTTGAATTTTCCTCTCAGGCTGACCGTCTGTCTGAGGATGATAAGCAGTGTTGAAACTCAACTCTGTATCCAGAGTATGCTGAAGACTTCTCTAGAACTTTGAGGTAAACCTCGGATCCCAATCAGATATAATAGAAAGTGGTACTCCATGCAATCTTACCACTTCCTTTACATATATCCTGGCAAGCTGATCTAGAGAGAAATCCTCTCTAATATCAATAAAGTGTGCAGACTTTGTAAGACGGTCAACTTTGACCCTAATATCATTATTGCCTTTGGATGTTTTAGGAAGTCCAGTGACAAAGTCCATAGTGATTCTTTCCCATTTCCATTATGGTATGGGTAATAGTTGTAACATCCCCTTAGACTTCTATCTCTCAGCTTTAACTTGCTGACAAACCAATCATCGAGAGACATATTCAGCAACATCTCTTTTCATGTCATCCCACCAGAAGTACTCTTTTAGGTCCCTATACGTCTTCGTTCTTCTAGGATGAATAAAGAATGAAGAACTATGAGCCTCATCCAGCAGCTCCTTCTTTAATTCGGGGATGGGAGGAACACAAACCTGATTCTTGAACTTTATTATCCCATCACAATCAAGGTTGAATTCAGGAACATTTCTCACCTTCTTTTGTAACTCGACATCTTCTTTCTGTACCTCTTTAATCTTCACATGCATAGATGGTTGAACATTCATTTGAGAAAGATAAGATTTCTCCCCTTCCATTAAAATTCCAAGATCCATCCTTTGTAAATCCATAAATATTAGATATTTTTTGATCCTCATCATGTATAATCTAGCATGGTCTTGTCGACTTAATGCGTCTGCTACCTTGTTTAATTTCCCAGGGTGGTAATGAATTGAGCAGTTGTAATCCTTAATCAGCTCCAACCATCTTCTTTGATTCATATTCAGCTCCTTTTGTGTGAAAATATACTTTAAACTTTTATGATCAGTATAAATGTCACACCTTTCTCCATAAAGATAATGCCTCCAAATCTTTAATGCAAAGATTACCGTAGCTAACTCCAAATCATGAGTTGGGTAATTTTGCTCATGGATTTGCGACTGTCGTGAGGCATAAGCTATCAACATATCATTTTGCATGTGAACACACCCCAGTCCCTTCTTGGATGCATCACTGTAGATGACAAACCTTTCTCCACTGCAAGGTAGTGTGAGCACAGGTGCACTGGATAACCTTCTTTTTAGCTCTTTGAAATTCTCTTCACGTTCCTCTGTCCAAAAAAACATAACTCATTTCCGAGTCAACTTGGTGAGTGGATTAGATAATCATGAAAAATATTTCACAAAACATCGATAATATCCATCCAAACCAAGAAAACTTCGGATCTCGGTTACTGTTTTTGGTCTCGACCATCTTTTGATAACCTCTGTTTTTGCTGGATCCACAGATATCCCCTCTTTTGAGATTATGTGACCCAAAAATGCAACTTTTTGAAGCCAAAATTCACACTTGGTAAATTTGGCATAAATCTTCTCCTTTCTTTGGGTCTTTAATACAATTCTCAAGTCATCTTCATGTTCTCTCTTTCTCTATGAATAGACAAGAATATCATCTATAAAGACTACCACAAACTGATCAAGATAGTCTCTAAAGACTCTATTCATCAGATCCATGAAGATAGTAGGGGAATTAGTAAGACGAAATGGCATCACTATAAATTCATAGTGTCCATACCTTGTATGGAAAGCCGTCTTTGGTATATCCTCCCTTTTGACCCTTAATTGATGATACCCTGAACGAAGATCAATCTTGGAAAAGTATTGAGCTCCACGTAGTTGGTCAAATAGGTCATCAATGTGTGGGAGAGGATATTTTTTCTTGATAGTGATCTTGTTAAGTTCTCTATAATCAATGCAGAGTCTAATTGATCCATCTTTCTTCTTAACAAACAGAACAGGTGCTCCCCAAGGTGACGCACTAGGGCGTATGAATCCTTTATCAATATTCTCTTGGAGTTGCTTCTTCAATTCCTATAACTCAATTGGGGCCATTCTATGAGGTGTCTTTGAAATAGGAAAAGCACCCGGTATGAATTCTATTGAAAACTCAACTTCACGATTTGGTGGAAGACCTAGAAATTCCTCTGGAAAGACAGCATCAAATTCTCGTACAATGGGCATTTTATTAATCATGAGTTTCTCTCTAACCATTTGAGATAAATAACCTTCATTTAGTGGAATCAAGACCCATGAGATAGAAGAAATTTCCACTAGAAGGTTATGTTCATCCTTGCATAGATAGATGGTCATAGATTGATCTGGAATATGAAATGTGACTTCCCTTCTTTGGAAATTGATATGAGTTCCATATAAAGAAAGCCAATCCATGCCAAGAATCACATCAAATTCCACTATAGGAAGGATCACAAGATTTGCAGGAAGCACATTCCCACAAACTTCAATCGGAGAAGAATTGTAAACTTTTGATGCGACTGTTGTGCCATTATGATTTTTCACAGCCAAATCAACATCTAATTGTTGAGTTAATACGGTGATACCCTTAGAAAAGTCTTCAGAAATAAACGAGTGGGTGGATCCATAATCAAATAAAACATTTGCTACTTTAGAGTGGATGGTAAGTGTACCTCTCACCACTTCGTTGTCGTACTCCACATCGCCGATAGTAATTTCATGTGACTTTCCTTTGTCTTTGGCCTTATAAGTTTGTTGACGTCGATCATCATCATCAACCCTTGGATTTGGGCATTGATTGGCATAATGCCCCATCTCCTTTCACTTGAAACATTGAATTGCAGTAGGTTCATTCTGTGTGTCCCTTCCTTTTTTGCATCATTAGACATCTTCTTCCCATTATTTCGACATTCAATTGCCCGATGACCTTCTTTTCCATACTTATTACATTTTCTTGTCCCCTTAAGGAAATTTTCTCCATGTTTCTTTCCACACTTTGAGCATAAGGGAAAACTCATCTTCTTTTCAGTGTAGTCTTTAGATTTTCCTTTGAATTCCATTTTCCTCTTCTTATCAAACCCATGTGACTGATGGGTTACACCAATCTCTATCTCAACCTTGAGAGAACATCGAACAATTTCCTTGTAGCTATTGAAGTCCCTTATGGCTAACGCCCTTAGAAGACTTGGTTTTAAGCCACTAAAGAATTGATCGATCTTACTCTCAGGTTGGATAATAATTTCAGAAGCGTACCTTTCAAGTCTTGTAAAATTTTCTTCGTATGTACCAACGGATTCATCATCCTTTTGCTTTAGTTCAAGAAACTCTTCTCCATCTTTGTTCGAATAATACGAGGGAAATACTTATTGAAAAATAAGTTCTTGAACTCGTCCCATTCCATGGACTCAATTTCATCCATTTACCTCGTATTCTTAATAATATTCCACCATTGATCAGCATCACCTTCCAAACGATACACTACTAAGATGATTTTATCATGTTCAGAACATTGTAGAACTGAAAATATATTTTCAGTGTTACTAATCCATTGTTCATCCACTAATGGATCAGAAGACCCACTGAATGGAGGTGGACGCTGCCTCATGAAGGATTCAACAGAATGTTGCTCCTTCCTTTGCTCATTTGGAAGTCCTGCATGATTCATAGCTTGAGAAAGGTGTGTGATCATGGATACAAGATTTTTCATTCCAGCTCCCATAACATTTGGTTGCTCAAGGGGACAATCATTGCATTGCCCGTCGCATTCCACATTAACACGGTTCCTTCAGGTTCCATCCATTGACTAAAACTAAGAAGAATAGTGTGAGCAACACTAATTATAATAGGAAAACCACATAATCAAGAATAAAATTTCACACTTAAGGTCTTATCATAGGTTGTTCATGTCCATTTATAAAACACTAATATTTTGTTCTATGCTTAGACATATCCTTAGGTTTCTTACTAAGGCTTTCACATCCTAGTTTCCAAAGGTTGACTATACCTTTCCTATGATACCAACTATAGTGACCCATACTTTACATACATGGTTAATACTTCAAAATTGAAGCATACTTATTACAACATATAACAAAACCATGAAAGGACCATATAGGTATTGTGTCTTTAGAAATTGGGAAACATAAAAAACTGGTTCATAAAGCATCTACATTGTCTCCCATTTATTTCATCATATCTATAGTCCCATTTTGGCATATCTTACTTAATAACCTTCTTCCTGACCTGGGGAATGAAAATTTACAAAAGGGTGAGCTCAAATGCTCAATAAGGGTAAACAAAAGAAATATCAATCACATCAAATTCATAAGAACATAATATTTTGTAAATCTTACCCTACAAAAGAGATCATAATTTCATAACATGGGATAAATCATGGTAGTGAAATGTAATCCCAATAATCATAACATAAAACATGAAACTTTGTGGAATACACACATAATCATAGATAATCATTTCTTATTAGTCAAGACTCTTTTCCAAGACTATCTTAGTGGATAAAGTCCATTTTTGGACCGAGTTCACTCCTCGTTTCAGTCATGTTTCGCTAAACCGGTTTAACCTTCCGTTCCAGCCATGTCTATCTCATGAGATATAAAATCTTTACCCAATGCATTGGAGGGAGATATAGGTCCCACCCATCTCATAATGATACCACTCTTATGTGTGCGAAAAAATCATAAACCATACATCATAGCATAACCCATGTAATAAAAATGGGAATCTTAAACATCGTGACATCATAAAAGAATTCATATAAGATAAAGGAATTTATAAAAATATATCCATCACAACATAATAAAATCAATGTAATAATAGGGATAGAAACAGAACCATATATTATCTTAGATGGAAAATAATTTTGATAAAACTCTTGAACTCCATTCTTGAGGAAAATATCCTTTCTACTTCAAAAACATTTTTCCTTTCTTAACATGTCATAAAATTTTAAACTAAAAGAAGTTTATTAAAAATAAACTTGAAAACTTGTAAAGGGATATTTTTGGAAATAATGTTTTAAAAATCCATTCATGTCGTATAAGTTAAAAACAAAACATTCTTCCCGTACTTTGGACGGAAAAGTCAAAAAGTACCTCGTACGAAAAACGACAAAAGATTCCTTTCATATCATTTACTAAAAACTCGCCGAAGGGTAATATTGGATTTAAAAAATTTTAGGTGGATGGAAATAATATTAAATATTGAGGAAACATGGATGTGGATGATAAATATTCCCCAGTAAATTCTGAAGTATAAAAAATCTCGGATAAAAATGAGATTGTGAGATTTTCCCTTACCTTAGGTCCGATTTGCTTTGTAAGTGCCTGAACCTCCTGTATATTGATTTAAATAATTTTATTGACTTATTCCAGAATCATAATTATTGTTTTGATATCATATATGGTCATATTCTTAGCTTCTTATCATTAATATTTCATTTCTACTTGTTATTCGGGTGTTTATTACTTTTTGTTCTTATGCGTGTTTTGTTGAATAAATTCTTATTCTTCTCTTTAGGTTATAGATACATCATTTCCAGAATGGTATTAGTGTACTATATATCATATTTATTCATTAATTTCATTTATATAATCATTATTCTATAACGATCATGTAGAACGAATCGCATCACATCGTGGAGACGGTATTCTGTACGTACGCACGAGCGATGATATCGTTCGCATGATCATGGAATTGTATTGGAGTGTATGTATACTATTTCAGAATCAATACCACTTTACAATAATCATATATAGTTATTTATTTGCACCATTATACCCATCCAAGTAAGGTGGTGATGTAAAATAGATTACACCACGACGTGGAGACGGTATTCCGTACGTACGCACGCGCGGTGATTTCGTTTTCCGTAGGATGGATAGATGATGAAATAGAGTTGTTTCATACTTATAATAACATATAAGTATATGATTGATTCTGATGTTATTATTTCATAATGAAACAACTAAATAAGAAGAAGTGTAAGAAGAAATAAAGTTGAAAGAATCGGTAACGGACATTACCTCTTCTTTGAAGCGCCTCTTTGAGACCTCCTCTTAGGGCACTACAATTGGTCTTTGAAGAAGACCAGAACCTGTAGGATGTTTCTAGGGAAGTGGGGAAGTGAAATGGTCAGGGATTGGCAGAGCGTGAAGGCTCAAATTGGTGTGAGGAGGAGAGGGAGGAGGAGCCCTTTTATAAGGGATGAGAGGGGCACCTTTGGAAATATAAGAAATATTAGTTTATATGAAATCCCAACCCCACTTAAAAACATCCAAAATGACTCATATCCAAAGCTTAGATGAGATAGGTTTGTAATCTCATAAACCAATAAAATTTAGACACGTTAGGAATTTATTTTAAACATTATCAACTTGATTTATCCTTATTTATCAATTTAATTTAATTTGTGGTAATAATATTCTAAATTTTAAATTATTATAAATAATTACATATGTGTTGTGAATTTTCTATAATTTGACACTTTATGACATTGTAGACCATATAAATTTTAATTTATAATTTTTAAATACTTTTTTGATTTTTAAATGATTTTATAATATGTTATTTTTATAAAATAACAATAGTGTCAATTTTCACACTATTCATTTATTTGAATTTAAATAAAATATATACAAAAGATATGTTCGAACTAAAAGCTTTAATAGATTCATAAAATGTCATATGTATCTAGAAAATTAGTGGAGCACATTAAATAGTTCATATAATATTTATTTTAATATTTTTAAAACCATTTATTTGATATTTTAATTAATAAAATAATTTCAACATCACTATTGTGTCATAATTAATTATACTTATTTAATCCCTAACAATTTTAAATAAATTCCTATGATGTAGATAATTGTATTAGATTTCTGGAGACTATTCATGTTCGAAGTTTCATTAAGTTTATCACTAAATTAAAATTATTATACTTATAAGATTTAAGAAAGTTACATGTTGTCACATTCTTTGGTTTTAATAATAATTAAATTATTTTCATTGACAAAGTCCATTAAATGAATCTAATCCAACCCTTAGGTGATATGGGTCGTCTTATAGTCATCCAATAGGATTTTGGCAGGTGTTAGGGTAATTTTATAATCTTATATTTACCCTTAATTACCCGATTTACCTTTAACTATGGTAAATAAAATTTACCGTAGTTATTATTCATAACACCCAAATATAAAAAGTAGCCTATTAACATAATTTGGACCCACTGATTCCAAATATGGAATCCATTTTTCAAAATTCAAAACACATGAGTTGCAGTAATTAATTTAAAATTAATCCTGTTGTTAAGAAAACGGGTTTTAGAAGTTAAAACATTGCCAAAGATTGAAATGTTTTTACCTATGAATTCAATGTGAAATTAATGCTAATGACATACATTATATTAAACGGTAAAAATATATTCTATTTATACTTTAAAACCATTCAATATTATAATTTAACCATATAAATTATCTCAATGAAAAAAATTGTTTTTAATTGAAAATTAGCGTATTTTTACTATTCATCAAAATATGAAAGTTATCAGAAAAATATCAAAAATTTATCCAAAGTAAATTTTTATTTCCTGATTCAAAAGAAGAATTTTATTTTGTCAAATTGAACTTATAAACATGTCAAAAACTAGATTTAATGTGGGTGCGCCATCAAAAGGCAGTAAAACTGCATTTTTTGAAAAATACTTACTTTACCCAAAAAAATTATTTTGTTCTCTTACCATGTTCTAGAAAATGTGTAAGATGAATAATAACATTCAAAATGTAGTTAATACTATTCATAACGGCTAGTTCATAATAATATATCGTTGTTTAGTGAAACCCGATATTGCGTACTACACACGCTATCGAGGAAGGTCGTGATTGCGTGTAATGCAAGCCAAGTCCGTATTATGTGTTGTGAAAGATTCCTTTGGTGTTGCGTATAACATAAGACATAAAAAAATATTTCTCACAAAATCTCAGGGTGTTGTAGTATGGGTGACCATGCAAGTCACCTTTGTGTTGGGCGGACCTAGGGGAGACATCACTAATGGTTCCAGAGATGGTACGGGCTACAATAGAGATGGTGCAGATCATCCAAGGCTGAATGAAGATTTCCTAGAGCCGGAACAAGTCCAAAGCAGAAAGGTGACAGAGAACATTGGAGTTCCATAAGGGGGATAAAGTGTTCCTACGATTCTCTCCTAAACATGAAATATGGAGATTTGGTCGGGGCGGAAAGTTATCACCGAGGTTCATTGGACCTTTCCTGATACTGTGGAGAGTTGGCGAGGTGGCATACCGCTTGGATCTACCGCCCCCACTAGAGAAGGTGCACAATGTCTTCTACATAACCCAGATGAGAAGATATGTGCACAACCCTTTCCACGTAATAGACAATGGAGAGCATGATATTGATAATGGGGCCACATTTGTAGAGTTCCAGGTAGAGATTGAGGATCAACAAGAATGAGTCCTTCATGGGCAGTCTATTCCTCTTGTGCGCGTTCAGTGGTAGCACAAGAATCTCTATGAGAGAACATTAAAGCGGGAGGCTCAGATTCATGCTCAGTACCCCCATTTGTTTTCTTAGCCCTTGTTTTGGCTTTCGGGGATGTAATTTCCTAATGTGGAGAGAATTTAGTAAACCATAATTATTCTTTAAAATTTTTCCGTGGTTATTTGATGTTTTTTTGAGTAATGGCGCTTTGACGAAACGAGATTACGAGGCCCGATGAGCCCATAATGGAATTTTCAACATTCTTTAAGTTTACAAAAGCAAATGTGCTAGTGGTTTTTTCTACCTTTTAAACATGTGCTCGGATTGAAGTTATGAGGACACCATTGAATTCAGAGCATCGGGTTTTGCCTAAGGGAGACTTAACTTTAACAGGAATGGGTTGGACGGAAAAGTTAGTTTTTGGGATTTTAAAAAAACTTAAATAAAAATAAAATAGTGTTTTAATTTTTTTTGAATTATTTTAAAAACGTGCAACGTAATTGTTGACACCTGATTGTAACTGAAACGCTACCGAAACACTATTCCATTATTGAAATAGTGTAGTGGCAGTGCAACACAGCGTAACGGAAAGGTTGTACTGCATTCCCCCAATGAATAGCCTAAAAGGCGATGGAGGATGTAGGAGAAAGGTCTGGGTTTGCTCTGGTATTTAGTGGATGATTGTGAAGAACGATGGCTATGAATGACAGTGACGAACAATGATCCTTCTCCTCCATCCGTTGAAGGATCGCAGGCAACGAACCGCGATGGATTGGGAGTGAAGAGCGGAGGCATGTGATCCCTTCCTCACCACAACCAATACCTGACCATGTAGGGATTTATGTTTTCTTTGTGAATTCAGTTTTCCCCCATTCTTCTTCCTATAAGACGAACATGGGTAAACCCACGAAATGATTTATCCATGAATCAATCGCCTTTTTGTGATGGGATAAATGATTGTGGGTTGATATCTGGAGGTGAGTGAGAGGTCGTGTCTAGAAGGTTGTGGGGGCAGCAGGAGGCGGCCAGTGAGGGTCGGCCGCATGAAGGGAGGCGGACGCAGCGGGGCGGCTGTATCCAGATAGTGGGAGCCACGACCAGCGGCCGTGTCGGTAGGAGGGTGGCGGCCAGCATGGGCGGCCGCGTGAGCATAGGCACATGGCGGGGCGGCCCCATCCATCGAGGTGACAAGGTGGACCTGCGGCAAAGCCGCGCGCAACATTGTAAAACCCGTCCGCGTGAGTGAAACGGTGCAGGAAGGGCAGTGCCCGCTCGGTCGCCACGTTGGGGGAAGCGGCCCGCACGGGCAGACCGTGGAGAGCGGAAGATCAGCCTTCTTCTTCCGGCCGCATGCTGCACGAACCGGACACCCAACAGACGTCCGGGCTGGAGTCAGACCGGCCCACCAAGCGGTCTATACCGGGCGAGCAAAACCAGAATGTCACACGGCCCAGGTAGGAAATGAAAACTGACCCGCCATGAGGGGCATACCAGACAGAGGGAACCGGGCCGCTCGGGTTTCCTAGGCTAGAAATACTCGGCAGGCCGAATATGGGCCGGGCCGAACGCGATCGGGTCGTCGGGCTGGACCCCTTCCCAAACGGGGCCTGGCCCACTGGCCAGGACAGACCAGGTCAGCCTATACCCAAACTATTTTAGGTAAGGTCAGTTGAACCAAGCCGATGCAAGTGGGGCCCTTGGGTTGGGTTTGTCAGGTCCGTCTGAGCTCGGACGCAACCAACCCTGGTTTACTAAAACGCTAATATCTCTAAAACGGAGCATATGTTTGATGTTCTGTCTGCGGCGTTGGGACCCTTATGACGAGGAGGTCCTTTGGGTATAATATAAGTTAGATTTCGTGGTATTTGAAATGATATCAATAGCTTGAGGAGCAAATACATTGGAAAATCAAGCGTTCTAAGTGTGGTAATCCCGTGGCTTGCTGTGACGTGTTGAAAAACCTCATAGGTTGGCTGTGGAGTGACCTCAGTGGTCAGAAGTGGAGAGGCCTCAGTGGTCAGTAGTAGAGCAGCCTCAGAGGTCGACAGCTGAGCGACCTCAGTGGTCAGTAGCAAAGCGACCTCGGTGGTCGGTAGTGATAAATATCTCAAAAGTATAAGATGATATAGCTTTAAGACTAATCATCTTACCTTCTGTACTTTATGTTATACCAACTGTGAAATGTCTTTTGTGTGGGGCTATGCTTTGAGATATTGCTTTTTGGAATTTCCATTGTGGATTTCTGAGAGACCTTATAGAATCCTGAGGTCCCTTCTGGGTATTGTTATACTCACCCATGCACGGGCTTCGCTCACACGTGTTGTGTCTAGTGAAGACAATCATCGCTTCGATGCAGACCTTGGTGGCCCGAGACTAGGGGGTGCTTAGTGACGCAGAACTTGGTGGTCCAGGACTAGGTGGAGTTCAATAACGCCCGAGCGGATGGGAAATTTCATCTACAGCTTCAGACTACACCCTACACCTACCCTCCAATTAGAGTCTTTAGAAGATGGTCTTCAGCTATAGTGTCTTTACATTGTGGGATTTTGAGCCTATATTCTGGCCCCTTTTCTCTTTCAGTTTACTTGTACTCTTTATGGTGTTACATGAGAGTATTTGTGATATACATAATTTTTACTTTCTATAGTCTGATGTGGTTGTGTCCGAACAAGATTAAAGACAATGCCTTCCCATTCTAGGATATGCCTTCTCCGTGCTAGTCACTAGCCCCTGGCATATAGAAGGGGGGCTTGGGGTAGTCATGGAATGGGCCCCAGGGGACGGGTAATGAAAAATATCCACCTTTATGTTTATTGATAAATAATAAGAGAAAACAATAAAAACTCTCATATAACAATAAGAGATAAAATTTATTTCACTGTCTATTATCCTATAATTTATGAAGTGTAAAAATAAAGCCCCAATCATCAGTTCTATGATGATTTGATCTATGGTAATTGTGAGAAACTTTAATTGAATGAAGATATAATTATTAAATCGTAAATTAAACTATATCCTCTCCCTAAAGAGTCATTCCAATGATCTCCCACATTGTTAATATAAATGATCAATTCTCCCACTTTTATAACACAAAACATGCATAACATATATTTTTTGGAATAAGAGATATATCTAAACCATTGAAAAATAACCCAAAGAGAAAACAACACTGAATTTTCATAAAAGAGAATTAGAAAGAGAAATACTAAAATCAAGGAGTAAGTATATATTTCTCTAAAGTGAAATTCCATGTGGTTATTGAGGTTTGTTAATACATCATATATTATTGTATGGTTTTTGTAAGACATTATGACATAATTGATTTCAATCAAAATCTATCTTGGGGGGTTTACTTGGTAATTATATTAGAAACATGATGCTGTGTATTTTCATACTCCATGATTATTAGTATTTCTTTAGAATTCCACATCAAAAAATGTTAAATCATATCAATATTCATTATTGTTGAATGCTAAACAATGATTTTTACTAAAATTGATAGCACCTGAGTTGTCATAATAGATAGAAATAGGATATATCACCTCAATTATAATGTCCTAAAGCTATTATTCCATAGAACTATATTGGGTACATTCTTGATTAGTTGTAATGTAATGTGCCTCTTTTCTTATCAAGAAGTAACAATCATGATTTTTTACCCATCCATGAAACATAGGAATGAAAAAGATAAAACACCCCCAGTAGACTTTCAGTCTTCAAATAAAACTATGAAATCTGTATCAATGAACCCCAACAACCACTATTGTGAATATCTATAATAAAGCAACCAAAAAATAACTATAATTTGTGACAATATTGAATTATCTATTATATATTGAATGTAGATATCCTTTGTGTCACGAACCAAGATGGGTTGTCATTCAACCTAGTGCCCAACCTGGTTCGTGGCAAGTCTTGAAGGGCATTCCCGATCTCCACAGGGGGGAACAAGTGCCCAAGTATCAAATAAAACGTGAGGGAATGATTTACCCGAATTAAACATATTAAAATGACTAACAAAAACTAAGAAATCAGATATGAAAAATTCAGTCAAACACACTCTTAACAACTTTATAATTTAATGATTTACAACGTTAGACAAAACCAAAAAAGTACTATGATAGAGGGGAAGCAAAATTCTATAAAAAAACCTCCTTGAAACATGATAGGTACAACATCCTCATGATACCAATAGGGACCTACATGAGAATGCCACTAATGGCTCGAACCACCATCGTAGAGCACGATACATCAACCTGGGATACACAAGAAACAGAATCTACATACACCTAAAGGTGTATGTAGGGTGTGATCAAAGATCCCAATAGGATACCACCATATAAAGAGATTCCATGCCACAACATCAAATAGATAATTTAATATGTTTATTCAAATTCATGATTTTAAAACACTTTTAAGGAAAACATTTACAAAATAAAAGTGAAAAAGGAACACTTCAATAAAAACCATTTCCAAAACATTATTTGAAAGTGGAAGAGAAAATTCATAAAGAGCACACACACACCCGAGTAGTCCCCCGTATGCGGATGGAAGGCACTATGTCATAAATAGTATAACAGCATGGGTAAATCCTCTAAGGGTCATCTAGCTTGTGTGGGATCCTAAAACCTCATACCTCGGTGAAAATTAACCATAAAAAATCTTTTTTCTCATGCACAATCCATTAGTAGGGAGCATACCCATAACCTAGTGGTCTCCAATCATATCCAATATGTTTTGTTAGTGTTTCCATGTAAATAGTGCAATGTGAACCGTGGTAAAAAACTCCTCCATTCACTAGCGTAATAGTTCCAGACTGACCACCTAGATACCCAGGGTTTTCCCTTGTGCTGAAACAAGTTTCTACATTCACATATCACACACACCACCACTTTCATAATCAAAGTGAAGCATGTCAATAAAACCACCAATTTTCATATAACAGACCATTTCCAATTTTACTCACACCAAGAACAGCTTTTTAAATCTATTTACCATCACTTATACCTTTCATAAATCCCCATATTCATAAAAACACAATAAGAACATACAATTAATCAATAAATTCCACAAATGAAATGCCATTGAAAATTCAAACATAAACCAAGATCATTTCCACAGCAAGACTTTCATCTTTTAAACAATTTGCAACCCATATTAAAAATGAACGAAAAGATAAGCATTCCAATGTATCATATTTTTCATTAAAACACATTTATCATCACTCACAAAATTTAATAAACCATATACACAATATTTGAAACACTTTCAAGAAGTGCAACATGACATTACACAAAAAACACACTCAAATCAACTCTTTAAAATCAAACTCACATTACAACATCTTCCAAATAGGGTTCGCATCACATTCACAATTCAATAAGCCATTTAAAATCTTTTCCAAACAATTTTAATGGTGCACAACAATCTTGACACATCAAAATAATCCATTTTCCATTGAAAATCTCCTTTAAATACACAAGCACCTAAAGTTCTTTGAAAAATCATTTCACACCGACCAAACAAACCCGAAATCCCTTCTAACCATGTTTCACATTACAAAGTTAATTAAAAAACCATTTCAAAATTTATAAAACACCCAAAATGAACAAAAATATTTAACACAAGATGTACACCCGAATTCATATATAAATAATTCAATTCCAATCTAATTGCATATCAATTTTATTTTTTAAAACTATATTCGCACTACCCAAACAGAGAATAGAACATGTTAAACATAAATTTAACAAACAAATTAAATTATCAATAAATGATAAGGCATGGAATCACCTACCTCGTCATCAAAAACCCCAAAATATGTATACGCAACTCTAATTTCTCTTCAATCCAACCACAAAAAACTCAAATAGTTCCCTAAAATAAAGACATTGAACCACTCGCATCAAAATCAAACCAAATCACACAAAAACCTAAGCAAAAAATCTACCAAAATGAAGGAAAAAACTACCGGAGTATAGCAAAACTACGATGAGGGAGCAGGTGGTTGGCTGATGGTGAGCCATGTGCTAGGGGTGTCACCGGAGGTGAGCTGCACCGGATATCCGGCTGAGAAATGGAGGGGCGACACATGACAGGGGGTGAAAGGTTGTTCGATGTGAGGTGGGGCACCGGTGCGAGGTTATGCGCCGGTGCATGGTGAGGCATTGGTGCAAGGCCCTCTGGAAGAGGAGCCAAGGGGGGGAGGAGGCGTCAGCCATGGAGGGGGCAGCTAGGGTTCAACATGATCAAGAGGGGGAGGGGAGGACTTGTGTGCACCTTTTGGGGGAAGCAGGTTTCACCCTTTCTATTTTTTTATTGTAATTAAAATCATAATAATATAATAATAAATCTCAAAATATTATTAATAATAATATTCTTAAATTAAATCATTAGCAATAATAATAATTATAAAATGATAATAATAACCTAATTAAAATTATAACCTTAACGACAATTATAATGACAATGTTGTTAATTAAAATATTAACAATTCTAATGATAATAATTAATAATGATAACATTAATAATCTATGGGGATAATAATAATACCATGAATGACATTAATAGTTTTATAATAACAATAACAATAAAATTGATAGTATATTAATATAATATTAACAATATTATTAATAATTATAACATTAATAACAACTTAATAAGTTTAATATTTTATCACTATTCATAATAGTATTATTATTCTCAAACAATATTATTATTATTATTATTATCTTTAAAAAAAGTTCTCAAATTGCATTGAACATCTTGTTTTCATTTTTTTCCATTTTATTATTTATCTTACTTTACTTTATCATTATCACATTATTCAATTATGATTTAATTTATTTTGAAAATCGAGAAGGCCAAGAGGTCTCCGAGTTGTGCCTTGCCGATGCGCTCAGTAACGCTAAACCCAAAACATGTGTTTTTCTCAACAAGAGTCAAAAAAATTTAAACATGGGATCTCCTAAAACCCGATGAAAAATTATCAGTCCAAAAATAATAAAATAAATAAATTTGAAAAAGTTAGGTTGTGACAATTCTCCCCACTATAGCACTTTTCATCCCCGAAAGTCCACAAATAAGATTGAACCCCAAATCAAAAACTAATACTCCCTTAATATTGAATGAGGATCCCCACATACAACATGTGAAAAGGGCCAAACGCACCAAGCTCCGAGAAAGTGACTTAAATGACATCCTTAAGAAATCTGTAAAAAGTATTTATGTTATGTGTCACCTACCCCAAAAAGTTATAACACTTATAGTTGATGATCACATGATAGGAATCCTCACAATACACAATTTCAACATCCAAAGAAAAAACTCCTTAATCATTCCCGAAAAGGCTAATGCATTATACTAGAAAAAAAATGACAAACTGAAACGAGGAAACTAACACCCGAGACAGAACAAGGATACCAACATGGGGAGGCCCGAATAGACTCCCCACCATAACGAATTGGCTACCATTTGTTTACACATAAAGAATTTCAATGAGACCCATGGTGGGTCTACCCACCATAAAGACCAACTAGCCTAACTGGCTGGAATAGACTGACACAGAAGGCCCGACATGAGCATATCTGTGGGCTTCCCACACAACTTAACACCCCACCGCAAGGGTCAAACCACAACACTCCAAACCTCACAAAAGAAAACACTTAGTTCATTGAAAATAATCTGGGTCCTAATGACCCTTCCATCCAAATGGGACACTTAAAACGCAATACATTCACAAAAAACATAAGTTGTCTTCATTTCCCAAACTGAAAATAGACATTGGACCAAGGTCCTTTGAAACCTAGGGGGTTTCATAAATATGCACTAGCTTCACTTTGAGACCTATGGATGAATCTCTAATGATTTATGCATCTCCTATCTCACTGTCAGGCTTCGGGAAGCCCTCGAATGAATCTTCTCCTTCTAATGCCATAAATGACCATACCACGACCCAAACAACACCATCAAACACATCACTCTTAGACATCCAGTTTTCCCCCACAACACTTCACTAAAATAAAGGACACACAAATGAAAACTTCCTCTAAAATAGAGAATATTTGGACATCCCAAAGGAAACTTGTTTTTATCTTGATTGAGGTTCTCAAGAGGGTGCACAACCTTCACCTCTACTGTCAAGCGAGAACACGACACCTCAAAGCATCACCAAACATGACCCTTGAAACTAATGGAGGACTTTCAAAGAGAGGGACCTTAACCTGAGTCCATAAAAGCATACGATTACTATAATTAGCCATAACCACCTCTTATAACTAGATTCACCGAATGTGGGTCATATCACGATCTCTTACTTAAATGAAACAAACAAAAGTCCCAAAGGCACTTTTTAAAATAGTAGCTGGCACCGACAACTCAAAAATGCATCTGCTTTTTGCCACTGGAATTTCTTCTACAGCTTCCAAATAGGACTTATAGACATAACAATGTCGAAATCCACAATCAACAGCCCAGGTAACCTAAGAAACCAAAGTTTCTTCCAAATCCACTCGCACCCGCTCTCCCGCTGCAAGAGGATCCACTAGACCACAAAAAGAGAGGTGGATTCATATTATTGATGCTCAAGAAGAAGATGGTTCTTACACTGAACAACTGCAGGATTCTCCCATGGAGAATCACCTATGGACACACTTCAATCGTTCACTAACTCTTTATGGTGGCGTACACTAGCTGACGAGGATACCCCAGAACACAATCAAACAGTTTTTGTTTTAAAATTCAATTCCAACACTTTTCAAACAAGGGTTTTCAAAAATTGTCTTTGGGACTGAAGGAGTCACAAGAAGATTAAAGTGGAAACTAGTATCGATGGGAGACTTTCACATATGGTTGGTGGCCATATATAGATCACACAACCGTCACAGAGAGTATTCTAAGACAATTTCCTCAGCTCCACATGGCTTGTCAGGCACTGCAAGCTCACGAAGACCATTGATCCTACTCCCTTTTCATTTCCCCCAAACAAAATTAACCACAAGGACCAAAGACTCAGAAAAACCTCAACTTCCCCTGGTAATTGAATCCCCGCCATGAGGTGTGATGGCCAGGAACTTTACTCCTAGCCAAAACATTGAGTTCCGACAACCTTAACTCCAGTCTACTCCGACTCTTCCTAAAGGGACACAACCAAGAGAACATCCTCTGATACCATTTTTTCACGAACCAAGCTGGGTCGTCATTCAACCTGGTGCCTGACCCAGTCCACAGCAAGTACTGAAGGGCGTTCCTGATCCCCAAGGGAAGGCACAAGTGCCCAGGTATCAAATAAAATGAGAGGGAACATATTACCTAAATTATACAAATTAAGATGACCAACAGAAAATAAAAATTCAGATATGATAAATTTAGTAAAAAACACCCTTAACAACTTTCAAATTTAATGATTTACAACGTTAGACAATACCACAAAAGTACCATGACAGAGGGGAACCAAAACTCTATAACGAACCTCCACGGGACATGAGAGTTGCAACATCCTCAGGCTACCAACAAGGACCTACATGAGAAGGCCACTAACAACTCGAACCACTATCGTAGAGTAGGATGCCTTAACCTAGGACACACCAGAAACATAATCTATATACACCCAAAGGTGTATTTAGGGTGTGATCCAAGGTCCCAATAGGATACCACCATATAAAGAGATTCCATGCCACAACATAAAACAGATAATTTAACATTTTTATTCAAATTCATGCTTTTAAAACACTTTTATGGAAACTTTTTCAAACTAAATGTTAAAAAGTAACACTTGTAGAAAAATCATTTGACAAACACTATTTTAAATTGGAAGAGAAAATTTATAAACAGAACACACACACACACCCGAGTGGTCCTTTGTATGCCGACAGAAGGCACCATGTCTTGAATAGTAGATCACCACGGGTAAATCCCCTATGTGTCACCTAGCTCGTGTGGGATCCTAGAACCTCGTACCTCGGTGAAAAGTAACCATAACAAATATTTTTTCTCATGCACAATCCACTAGTAGGGAGCATACCCATAACCTAGTGGTCCCCAATCATCTCTTACATAAGTTTGCTATTGTTGTCACATCGAACTTCCTATGTGAACCATGGTCAAAACCCCTTCGTTCACTCTCATACTAATTCTGGTCTACCCACCTAAATACACAAGGTTTTCCCTTGTGCTCAAATAAGATTCCACATTCACGTATCACACACACCACCACTTTCATAATCAATGTCAAGCATGTCAAGAAAACCACCAATTTTGATAAAATAAACCATTCCCAATTTTATTCACAATAAGAACCCCTTTTAAAATCTATTTACCTTAATTTACACCTTTCACAAATTCCACATTTTGTAAAAACAGAAGAAGAACAAAGAATTAGTCAATCAATTCCACAAACCAAACCACTTTTCAAAATCAAACATAAACCAAGATCATTTCCACAACATGCTTTTCATCTTTTAAACTATTTACAGCCCATATAAAAAATGCACGACAAGAAAGGTATCCCAAAGTATCATATTTTTCTTTAAAAACACATTTATTATCACTCACACAACTTAATAAACCATATACACAATTTATTAAAAAATTGCAAGGAGCGTAACATGAATTTACACCAAAAACACAATCAAAATAACCTCTTTAAAATCAAACACACATTACAAAATCTTCTTAATAGGGTTCACATCACATTCACTATTCAATAATCCATTTAAAAAATTTTGCAAACAATTTCAATGGTGCAAAACAATCAGGAACCATCCAAACAATCTATCTTCCATTGAAAATCTCATTTAAAAACACACACACCTAAAGTGCTTTGAAAACACATTTCGCACTATCCAAACAAACCCAAAACCCCTCCAACCATGATTCACATAACACAATTAATTAAACAAACCATTTACACAATTTATAAAACACCCAAAAGGTCACGACAGATTTAACACAATATGTACACCCGAATTCATATATAAAGAATGCAATTCCAAACCAATTGCATATCAATTTTATTTTTTAAAAACTATATTTTCAATACCCAAACAATGAATAGAACATGTTAAAAATAAATTTAACAAACAATTTAATTTTTCAATAAATGATAAGGCCTGGAATCACATATCTAAATGTCAAAAACCCAAAAATTTGTATGTACAACTCCAATTTCTCTTCAATCGCACCACAAAAAACTCAAATAGAGACCTATAATCAAGACATTGAACCACTCACATCAAAATAAAACCAAAACACACAAAATCCTAACCTAAACTTCTACCAATATGAAGGAAAAAATACTATCCAAGTACAACACAACTACGGTGAGGGAGAGAGAGGCTGGCCGAAGCTGAGCTGCATTCTAGGGGAGTCACTGATGGTGAGTCACACCGGAGATCCGGCTGAGAAATTGAGGGGTGACGCATGGCAGGGCGGTGCAAGCTTGTTCGGTGCGAGGTGGGGAGCCTATGCGAGGTGACGCATCAGTGAAAGGTGATGTGCCAATGTAAGGGGCTCCAGAAGGGGACCCAAGGGTAGAGGAGGGTTCGTCCATGGAGGAGGGGTGGCTAGGGTTCAATGCGACCAAGAGGGGGGGAAGGACCTGTGCGTGCCTCGTTCGGGAAGGGGGTTTCACCCTTTATCAATTTTTCCCTAATTAAAATCATAATAATATAATAATAAAATTAATAATATTACTAATAATAATATTTTTAAATAAAAACATTAGAAATAATAATAATAATAGCATAATAAAAATTATAACCTTAATGACTATTATAATGACAATTTTTTTAATTAAAATATAAAAAATTCTAATGAAAATAATTAATAATGATAACAATAATAATTTTTGGTGATAATAATAATACCATTGGTGATATAAATACTTTTATAATAACAATAACAATAAAAGTGATAGTATATTAATATAATATTAACAATATTATTAGTTATTATTACATTAAAAATAAATTAATAAGTTTTATATTCTTAACACTATTAATAATAATAATAATATTCTCAAACAATATTATTATTATTATTATCTTTAAAAAATTCTCAAATTTCATTGAACTTCTTATTTTCATTTTATTTAAATTTTATTATTTATCCTACTTTACTTTATCTTTATCTCATTATTCCATTATGTTTTAATTTATTTTTAAAATCAGGTAGGCTATGTGGTCTGTAAGCCATGCCCTACCCATGCACTCTGCGACGTTAAACCCAAAATGTGCATTTTTATAAAAAAGTGTTGAAAAAATTAAACATGGGATCACCCAAAACCCGATGAAAAATTATCAGGCCGGAAATAATAAAATAAATTAATTTGAAAACGTTAGGGAGTGAAACTTAGAGAGACCATGATAATGAGATACATAATATTTACTAAATTTTATATTAGGTCATGTGGCTATCAAATATATTAAGGTAAAAATTATTTTCTTATTAATTTCTTCATCGACCTTTATTCCTCTATCATCCTTCAATAATTTCGTCTAGACCAGTTTAAGAGTATCCATTCGTTTAGAGTCCTTCATTAAAAGATCATCAACAATTCACTAGAATAATTATTCTATGAGATAAACATCAAATATTTTTTTGATTCACCTATAACTAATTGAAAATATGGATAATCAAAATAGTAATGATATCTTGAATGAAACACTCATGAATTATGAAAACCTTTTATGTTATGTGTTATCAAAGACTCAAAATATTATATCATCTTTATAAATAAGAACCAACATCTTCTTATCATTATTATTTTTATATAATATTGTTATCATCTCCTCCTATATTAAAATAATGTACTCATATGTACTAATCAAACTACATGTACTATGCCCATGGTGAAAGGTTTGTGAAATATAAATATTTTAACAACTAACAAGCTTTAATTATTTCATCATTCATGAGAAACCCTCTGGTTGAACAATGTATACTTATTCATTAACAACTCCATTTTTGAATTCTGATTTTACAACTATTTGATAAAACATGAATAACTTTTTTATATTTGTATCCAAAAATAACCATATGGTTTCAAATCAAGATAAAGGATTGAATTTTTCCTATATAAATTTATATTCATA
The DNA here is from genome assembly GCA_963277665.1 of Viscum album. NCBI lineage: Eukaryota > Viridiplantae > Streptophyta > Magnoliopsida > Santalales > Viscaceae > Viscum > Viscum album. The sequence continues at coordinate 160,014,269 of OY728135.1, read as the reverse complement.
TGGGAAATACCCTTTTTATAAAAGTTATACATTATTCCATGTTACCTTACCATATTCATTGCATTTCAATTAGAAGACTAATTTTTTTATGATCTCTTTTTTATTTTCTATCATATGATGATTTTCCTAAGACTATTTATTTTCAATTTATTCCAGATCCTCATTCAAAACCATGATCTAACTCTCATCGTTAGTAGCCTCATGAATAGATATTCATTCAAAATCAGACCAAAAGGAAACTTCCAACTAGGTATCCATCCTTCTCTATTGACCAAGGGTTTTATGGTCTCTAATATATCATTCTTAGTGATAGCTATCATGCCTGACCTTCTGTTCATAGGTGTTATTCATGATATCTTTTCATCAACGTCTGTGATATTATATAAAAAAAATTAGCCTCATTAACTCTCTTTATGTCTCATATTTACTCATCAATTTCTTCTTCAAAAATTTGATCACTTTAATGTAAAATATTCTTGCTAGAATCTAAAACCCGCTTGTGTGTTTCTAGAATATACTCATCCTCAATCATAGAAATATAATGGGTTTAATATATCTCTCTAGGTATTTTATTATAAGAGGTTTATCAGTTTATATTGGATGAATATCCAAGGATGAATCCTTTATCACCAAGAGCTTCAATATTCATATTTTTCCCCCTGTTATGAATAATGAACTTTCTACCATAAACATGAAATAACATAAATGTTGTCTTATAACCATTCCAGATTTCATAGGGAGTCTTATACTATTTTGGATAATATAAGGCCCAATTAGAGATCTAGACCACTAAAATAGCAACTTATTTTCAACAATTCTCTAATAGACTCTTTTCAATTAACATATTTTGATCCTGGTTATTCATAATTTAACTCCTTCTCTAAACCACCTCATTTTGTAACAATACATACCACTAATACATCATGAATAATTATATATTTTCCAAAATAATCCATCCCTTGGATGTTATTATATTATATATCACTTATAAAATAGATGATTTGGATTTCCAACAAAAGATCTCATTCACTTCTCTCAGATATCGAATGATCCACTTATATACATAAATGTTTTTGAGTGATTAACATAAACCATGTCATTCATTTAAAATCACAAATAATAACAACATAATGAATATTTAAATCTGAAGCATGAGGTGTCCTCAGACCATAATAATCCACATGAACATGACCAATAAATATTGATGTTTTTTCCAACTCTAGGATGTTGGAATTTATAATAATATTTCCCTTTTTACAAGAATAACATTTTTGATTAATATTACATATGAGGTTTGGGAAATCATGATCACTATCAATTTTTACTAAATTTTCCAAATATTACTTGATAAAAATCCCATGATGTTTATTCTATAAAATAACTTCATATTTATTGCCCAATATTGATAGATTCGCTTGACCAAATATATAATAATTTAATGTGGGTTTCCTTTATATCATCACAAATGAACCTCCACTATCTTTTCTGGGGAAAAAATTCATATTTAACTTCACCATGTTCCCTGAGTCATAGAACTGGGTAGCATATAGTATATTATGATGGTGACCTTCATTAAGAAAAGATACATTTTTTCGATATATATTACACTGACTCCCTTCTTCCTAAAGTAATTATTCAAAATTACACTTTCATTCCAAAAAAGAATATATCAATCTTTATTATACATGATATTTGATGTGGTTTCTTTATTTTATGTCATGTGAATCATACTCCCTCCAACAAGATTGTGCACTCCAGAATTATCCATTAATCTTAAATAAATATCAACAACATTAGATCTATCACTCCTTTTTTAATCCATCTCCATTGTTAAACATTTATTTGTTATGGGTTAGTATTAACATCCTATTGTTCCATAGAGACTTTTTCATCTATTATAACCAAAACACATTTTTGAGTTTTCAAATTATTTGATCAGGATACCAACTGCTATGATGCTTCTCTTTAATTGATGCATAGTGAATTTATTTTTTCTGACAACAATAAAAAAATAATTATACATTAAAAAGAAAAAAATTAAAAAAATTATAATTCCAGGTTTTTAGTTCTCTTATTCATTAAGACATATATTCCAATGTATGAAATTTATTGACTGTGACACCACAAAACATAGTAATAACACTTTATATCTTATATTATTTTTCTATCCTTAACTATAGTCTCAATGATCATTCTTGTTTTTTAAAAATCCACATTTTTCAGATATTGGTACATGATATTATAAATATATTATGGCTACATTTTCTTATTAATATTCACCAAAAAAACATTACTTTTTCCTTGAAATATTTCACATAATGTATATAAACAACATCTTTAGTATATCCTTTAGAATATTCCTTAGACTCCTTAAAGAATGATGCACTTCAAATTCCTAACATCATTTCTGGAGATAGGAATTTATCCCCACCATTACTATTATATTTTCAACACATAAATTCACTTTCATGTTGTCCAATTATTTTGAATCTACCATTAATATAAATTATAAATTCAATAATATTCTAGGACTGTTACTCTATTCAAGGCTTTAACTCAACTTCATTCAAAAAACTACTAGAAGATAAATATTTTTTATTTTTTATTTATTATCATAATTAATGCACTTCATTCCCCCTCTATATAATATATGTATTAGATTCATCGATTACACCATTTTTATTTTAGATTATTCCCTTTGAATATCAATCTTCTAAATAGATTATTATATTTTTTCATAATGATCGATCCATCCATAAAAATCAGTTCTTCAGCATCACTTTAATAAATGTTTTTTTCACAATAGATACTAATTCATTTCATTAAAAACATTAAAATAATAAACCACTTTAAATAAATTTTCATTGGATCTATCACCTTTATTTGAAATAAATCTTATACTTTTAAATACATTTCATTGAGATTTACCTTTACCTTTTACATCCTTGAAACTTTTCATTGATTTAGGGGTTATTACTTTATCATTAACATAATACTTCATAGTATATATTGATGAATGATGTCTTCGTTTACAATATATTAAACCAGAAAAGGGTGGATTTCATTTAAATGTTCCTTTACCTATTTCCATTTTGGGATAAATTAATGAAATAACTTGATCAACATTCTCATATCATGGATCCTTCATTACTCTGAATCTCCCTATAGCCTTAAAATATTAATCATGATAAATTTCCTTTGTCCTCGAGACATTTTCTTTATTTCACATTTCATATATGTTGAGATTAATTTTTCAACTATCTAATGAAATTTCTATTTATTCATTTCCTTCAAGTGACATTACTTTTGTGTTAATTATTAGATTCAATATTATTAGAACACATATAATTATTTTAATGTTGTCAAGATTTTCTCTAATCCTGTGTATGTTTTCAATAAAACAACTGTGATTAAAAAATAAAACATTAACTAGTTTCAGTTCAAATAAACCTTGAATCACCATTCTAATTCGATAAAACCATTAGTTTCAACTCTCGAATCATTGAATCTAGTGGAAATATATTCAAAATTATTTCTTCATATCATGGATTTTCTTGAATGACATATCATTCATTGAAATAGTTTTTCAAAGTTATACCACTACGCATATTGATTTTAATTACATATTCTAATAATTCCTTATAATATATCTTATATAATTATCTACTCTCCATATTATATAAAAAACCATAAAATGTTACATTTTATAAATCTATTCCCAATGATATGAAATATCATTACATTAGGCCTTTCAACAATAGGAAATTACTGCACTCAAATATAGGAAATCCATTGTGGTTAGTGAACATCTCAATGGACCTAAGAGAAAAATGGTGACTAAAAAAACTACTTCTCTTATGTCACATAATGGTCCCCTTATGGGAAATATATATAGAGGTGGGGGTGAATCAGTTCATTAAAGAATTTATTGATTATGAAAATTAATATACCTTGATTGAAATCTTATCCACTCAATATAGGGAACTTTTATTGTACTATATTTCAAACTCTATATGGATAATGAAAGAAATAATTAAGAGCCAATGTATTACATTTTTCACCACTATGGTATTAGTCTTGAAGCATGCATAGAAATGTCTCTATTAACTAGAAACACTATAAGTATTATAATGGTTTTTTCAAACATTAGAGCATGGCCTCGATGGCCCTACATAATCTTTTTTTATAACACGCAACTTGTAACACACTACCCTTCTCATTCATAGTATGAAACTTAATAATTGTATTCAAAGGTAGGTTCCCACCACTTATTATGTGATTTTCTTATTCATCATAAATCATAGATGAGAAATACACAACAAATAAGGATACAATTCATTCTTATTCATGTTAAACTTATAGTAATGTATAAAACATTTAATATACGCTCATTTTATTCATCCTACATGTGTATAGTATTAAAATTCTCTTCTCAATTCTATTGATCTACTTCTTAAATATATTTTTTTGTATAGAACATTACTTCTACTGAAAATATATTTCATATCTTACACAATGAGTGAAAAATTAAAAAATTAAATTATAAATTATAAATTATATTAACTTTCTACAACAAAAATAAACAAATATTATCCCTTTGAAATTCTCCCATCATATATATATATATCATTGAATTAAAACATTTTTATAGAGAGATGGAAATAATTAACCAAACTCAATTGAATAATCCATATGAGTAAATCTACTTGAATATTCTAAGAAGCACTTCTCATGGAGACATGATAGGCTTGACCATGCAATGAGTTGGTTTCTAGTGGTTTGTTCACAACTATTAGACACCATGGTGTTTTTTATCTTTGGTTTCACCATAGATAACCAAAAATATATAGGCGCCTAAAGAACATTGAATGATCCCATGGTTACATTGACACTCCTTCATGACTCAAAATTCATTCCCCCTAATGAATTGAAATGAAAACATTATCCCATATTGTGAGGTTCATTTAATTTCTAATGATTTTGAAATGTGACCTAACATCATTCACAAAACTCTACATTCATTATGACAAGAATGAATCTAATGTAGAATTCATTTACCAATATTTAGTACCAATATGATACAATTCAGGTTTCTACTATACAGTTTGACTACTATCTAACAAAATTATGGTGAACTCATCTCTTCAAGGGACGTATAAGAACAAAACAATGAATTATGTAATGGGATTTTTTCTAAAATATTTTAGTAATTAAAGATAAATATTTTTATAGAAAAATTTATAGATAAACACTATTATGAAATATGAATTAATAATATATATATATATATATATCATTCATAATAAGGACACAAAATTAATGGTATTTATTATAAAGGTTAACTAGTGACAATATCAGAATAAATCACATCCAGTTCTATATAACGGATAAAAAAATCTATATTATATCAATGTAGATAAACTACCATGAAAAATATAATTAAATATCTTTAATTACACTTATTTTATGTATTTGAACAAAAGGATAATTTATAATAAAAAACACATAGTCTAGTTACATAATGATCTCTGTAAATTATTTTTAAAACTTTCATGAAAAGATAATGGATATTACATTAAATTAATAGTTCTATATTTGATTTATATGAATTACTATGTATTAAATATAAATTAAATTTACTTCTTATTAAATTTAATTATAGAAAGAAAGAGATGGAAGTAGTGGAAACCCTTATATAACATGTAGTGCACATTAAACTTCAAAGGATCTTCTTGAAGAAGAATTATCTCTTGAATAGTGGTTATAGAGAAGAAATATTAGGTGATAATTGAAAATTTAATTAGTCATGAAGATCCATGGGTGGAAAAGAATCTATTTTATGTGAAACTTATATAATAAATAAATAATTATTTTTCAAAAAATTGAATATTGTGAATAATGTACACGTATTTAAATATTCAAAAATGATTTCTGAACTATTATATTCAATATTAAATCATGTTATTTGGTTAAATATGTATTTAATACTAAATATTAATCCCTATAATAATTTAAATATAATATAGAGTCAAATAAAAAATCATGGAATCAAAAATAGTTTTTTAATAGAATATAATTTGATTTATGATTTTAAAATTCACATTATGGTATGGTGGTATAGTAAATATTTGAATACAATTTATTTAACAAATAATATATATTTTTAGTCCTTGAACATTATTATACCTATTATAATATATATTTTATATCATAATAGTCTCATATAGTATACTATTTATGCATACCATACTTTAATATTTGGTAAAAAATTGAATGTTATAAAAATTTATTTAAATTTTATCATGACCTAATTATAACATTATAAATAAAAATTTTATATAATTTTCACTAAAATCAATATTTATTTATATCAAATATAATTATCAAGTAAATACATTGTGAAATGGTTTCATGTTTTAAAAATCCTACTTCAAAAATTAAAATAATTTTCCAATAACTACATGACTTTTCTAAACATTTTTATGCCAAATTTTAGTTGATATGTATTAAATTTAGAATGAAATATATTAATATTTAAACTAATTATTATAATAATAACAGTTTCACATATTTTTCTCCAATTTTTTTTTTCAAAATAAACATTTTTATACTCCACTGTACGAATTAATTTTCAAAGAATTCATCATTCAAATAATCTTAATTATTTTTAATAATTTAATATAATTTAATTATATTTCATTATGTTAATGTATTTTTTATATGTATTTATTTGTACCATTTCTATATAATTTGTTTCTATTATTTAAATTTATATTTTTTAATCAATAATGTATTTATACTTTCATAAAAGTGGAGTATAACATTTATTTATTGATATAAAATTCTCATTTCTCATTTCCCAAAATAAGAAATATCACCCTAAAATATTAAATTTTATTTCAATATTAGAAAAATAATATATGACTATTTATATATTAATAAATTTAAACCCCACATTTCTAGTTTTAAAATTTTATTTTTCTATTGAAACATCACTAATTAGTTCCTTTGATTTCATAGTGGTTATTATATATCAATAGATACATATATAAATTACTACTAATATTTAATATCAAAATCTAGTATCACTACATTACTTTTGAGTACATTTTCTAGGATAGGAATATACATTATCAAAATTAAGACCAGAGTAAATTGAATAAATTAGAATGCTTATGTGGAAAATATATTTGATATACAAAATCTCAAATATAAACTATAATTTTAAATCAAGAAATTTGCCATAGGATTATATTTCATTTATATTAAAATTTTATGAACAGTTTTTATGGCCATACCATTGAGGACACATCATTCCCTATATAAAACTCTAAGTTTTTTTAAACTTTTGTCAATATTAATATTATGTCCACTCTATAATACCTTAATATTCTATTACATTCCTCATATCATAAGGAATGGTTCCATTATTTTTCTTCTTTGGCTTCATCCCAACATAATTTAATTTGGTATGTTTATATATATATGTTTTATATGAATGTATTTGTATTATTGGAAAGAAAAATATTGTTATAGAATAATTTTACTAATAAAAGATGATTCTCTTAGTTTTCCTAAAATTAATGATAAAAATATATTACTATATCATCCATATTTTATATAGGGATTTAATATTTACCTAATACTAGAGAGAGATAGATGATAATAATATATACCATTTTCTAATGTTCCACATCAAAATTTATCTAAAATATTTAGGTAAACTTTTTATCTCATTCTGATCCAATACATATTAGTATACCATAAAGCCTCACAAATTACAATATATAAATATGGTCAGTATGTCTAAAGAATAAACACATATAACGTTATAAAATTTGAATTAGTTATTAATTGATCCATAATATCCTATATACTAATTTTATATTATATTTATCAGGAATACCAATAATAAATCCATAGTAATTCCCTACAAATTCTATACAATAATAAATATTTATTTTATAACTCTCATTGTTAATTTGTTTTAATTTTTGGAAGCCAAAACCTTTTATTGTGTTCAAAAACAACACTCAACATGCAACCCCCCTATAATTTTGTCAAAAATATCTAAATATGTTCATGTTCATTTTAATAAATTGAATTTTAACTTGTAAAATTCATTTGATGACCATTATTTATTTTTATAGTATAATACACACAAATCCTTATACAAAACCAAAACATGAAATCTTGATTATTGTTTAAATCAAAAAAATTACATAGAATATCAACATCAATCTTTAGGATTAATAAAAGGTCATATAATTAGTATTCCTTTATCATATAAACTAATGATGGGTTTTTATTTATTAATGGAACGAATGATATTCCCCTTCCCATTTTATTTATATATCTATCATTGTTTTAGGATTTCGAATGGGATCATTAAATGACCCTTTATAGAAGAATCATTTCCATTTTGTATGCCTGGTCTATTCACGGTTATATAAACATATATAAATAAATGAAAAAAACATATATATTCCTATTTAGATGATACAGTAGCCTCAATCATTAATCATTGATTGAGTGTTCATGATGATTTTGACTAAATGATCAGAAAAATGACTCCTTCCTCTATGATAATACACTAAACAAGGGTCCTTGATCATATCAAGAGGATTCTTGATCAAAAAAGGGGTTCTAGTTACTTCTCTCTGAAATAAAATATATTCAATAATCAAAGAGTGTATTGGTCAGATTGCATCCAAATTATCTATTTTCAATAACATGGATTGTATCCCTCACATAACCACCCATGGTGTGTTTCATTTAATGTAATTCATAAACTATATTCATAATATCAATATACATTTGTTAACATTTTTATGCATTCATAAGATACTATTAAAAAGAATTTAGGTTTTTTTAGTCCATTAAAGATTTATTATAATTAATAAATAATTATTAGAAAATATATGGACCTAATAAATATAATTTTTGTGCACATTTAACAACCTCTCACATATACTAAAATCTCACTGATATTTTGTGTCAAACATGAAAATTCATTTTGATTCTGTCGAATAAATTTTGGATATTATCATATCAAGATATTTTCATTTTTCAAGAAACACTTTTTCCAATAACAATATCCTTATCCATGGTATCAACTGTGTGACCCTATAGAACTTCATTTCATTTCCTAAAACATTTATAATCCTTATTTCATATATTTAATCAAATATTGACCTCTATCAGCACATCAGTACTACTAAAGATACCAAGGGGTCTTGTTTGATCTCTATAAAACATAATCATATCTCTATTATAACATGATAAACATAAGATATATCATATACATAATATATAGATATATGTTATTAACTTTTTTGTTAAACTGGGTCACTACTAGATATAAAACAAGTCAATATAGTATACACCAACAATTATTTTATTAATTCGATGAAATAGTCTAACAATATTGATGAATACATAACATTTAATTTATATAATTGGATGAGTAGATCATATTTTCCTCATTAAAGTATGTGGAAACACAAAAAAATGTTCCAACTAAACATGGACATGAAATTCATAAATATAATTTAATCTTATTCTTTATGTATTTTCATGTCATAGAAGTTCAAAAATATCATCTAGGTTTCATTCTGGCTGATTACATGATAAAAAATACCCAACCACACTCGGATTAGATATGTTCATAGTTTGACATGCATATATAGGGTATAAATACATAAAGGTCCTCATTCTAGGTGTCACTTCAATAAAAAGATAAGAATAATTTTTAACAATCATACAAACATACGACTATAGATAATCATATGACACTCCCCAAAATATACATTATTATGTCAACTGAGTAAAAAGCCTCTATTTATTTCCTCATGAATCTATTCTTCATATATCATATTCATCCCATTGTAATGGGTATTAGAATCTATCAATGTCAATATTAACAAATCATACAAACCCATAATACTAAATAATGAATATTAATAGGGGAAAAATAAAAAATTATACGTTGTGAAGATATTTATCACTTTACTATTCATGTAAAATAAATTATAGAACACAATAATAACTGATAAAAGGTGATTTCCATCAAAAACAAGATTTTTTAGTAATATTAAATCTTTTAGCAATATTTAATAAAAAACATACTGAAGATTTAATTTCTCATATCACATACGATAAATTAAAAGTATAACATTATGTTTGATATATTTTATAGATTTTTTTTAGCTCATTATATATATAAGTAATTAATGTAAATATATCTATATAAAAACATTGTAAAATAATTGAACTAAAAACTATAGTTATTAACATTTAGGAATTAAACTATTTTTTAAATTAGTTTATATTAGGAATCGTACTGTTGAATTTTAAATCAAAGAAAATATATTCAGACTCCTATATGATCCCATACACTAAATCCATTTATTGAACCAAAGATATAGATTTCACTAAGAAATTTCCTCATTATAGAATGGTACACATCACTCCAATCATATTTGTAGAGATTCATCCCAATATCAGCATTTTTGGTCCATGGATTGAAGAGTTCATTACCCTTTATATAAAGGGATTATATAGAAATAACCAACTTTATTACTTTATTATCTAATCCATTGGGGATTCCCAGCCTAGGTAACCTAAATAAAATGCAATGAACAAGATTTCAAAAGACAATTAATGTGACCCTATATAGGAGAAATTACTTGGTCAGATAATCCAGGGTGACTTGTAACATTAATTAATTAAAAAATAATATCCAGGGGAACACATCTATAGAATGAATCTAACTTGTTGGACTATTTCATCAATGGAAAGTGTAACTCTTGATGGAATGTCACAATTGATATTTAAGGGGATTCCATTTAAAGTCTCCCCAATTTAATACACATTATTTATATTTAATTTATAAATGTTACAAAATATGAAATAATTATGTTCCCCTGATTTATTCCTATTGTATTTATATGATTCTAAATATTTAGCTTTTGAATTCATATTACATCCACTAAAATAATGTTATCATGCCAAATTAAAGTACAACCATTCACATAACAATTAATATGTGTTACCCAAAAAAAAAGATGAACATATTCATATATGACTGAATGCATCATAAGTGTTATGTATATGAACACTTCTTTTAATGTCTTATAGTTATATGAGATTGATAATATATGAATGAGTAAGACTATATCAATAGATATCCAACCCCATCCACTTTCCAAGTCAAGGCATATGTCTCCTAGTATATAGGTAGTCTTACCTATGTCCCTTATACTAGAGGGACTCTACTCAAGAGAGAATTCATTTCCCTGTATCTCTAATACCTAATATTCCAAACAATGCCAAAAAACTAAAATAAAACTAATATATTAAATTATAATATTTTTTTCATGGTATATGAAAACTAAACATTATGGAGTCATTCAAGGCATCAAATTCAAGGACACGCCTCTATGAAGTATTTTTCACATAAATAAGTCAACCAATATATAATGAATATATAAAATGTTATAGAAATGAATAAATTAAGGAATAATATCTAAATAAGTGAAAATTTTAAATAATTAAATGAGATAATTTTTAAAAAATCATAAATAATATAATATTATAAATACTTTTATAACTATGATAAAAAATATAAAACTTCCATAATCTTATGTGTAATCATTATTTATAAAATTTCAATATGAATTATTTCATATTATGTATTATATAGCATATATGTATATGATATTCTTTAATATACATAAATTTTACAATTCAATTTATATTGAACTTTTATATAATATCATAATCTTTATATTATTCAAACCTTTAATCAAACCATGTATGATTAAAATTATTTATGTTTCCAAATTAATTCTTAAATGGTGACTGTAAAAATTTAAACAATTCCAATTAATTTTTTATAAGAAATTCAAAATATTAAATACGAACTCCTTTATATTTTCATTTTATTTATGTGATATACACACATTTTATAAATTAACCTTATTATTTTAAAATAAACTCTTTTAGTTAATGATCATATAGAAATCAAAATGATTCTATAAATGTTATTTAAAATATTAAATTTTAGTATTGGAGAATATTAAGGTTTCAGAAAAACTAATTTATTTAATTATAAACATTTTTATAATAAATTTATTTATATATATTTTATAATGTTAAATATTCCTAAAAATATATTCATTATTATTTAATAATTATTGATAAACCATATATTTTTCAATTTTATACTTTAATATTAACCCTACAATATTGTTGGAATATTACTAATAAGGGTTTCAAAAAATCATTAAAATAATAAGGATAAACATTTTATATTTAATTAATTTACAAAACACACAAACACACACATATAGATATATGTATTCTATAAACATTACATAGTGCCATTAATACTGTCTTACGAACACTTTAAAAATAAATTAGATTAATAAATAATATTATTAATAATACTTCATTAATATTAATGAAAAATTAACAATAAATTTTTTAAGACATTTAATCTATTATCTATAAACATTTTATAGTTAATTAATTTATAAATAACTTTTATAAATATTATATACATTCTAAAATATCATTTTCCATGATTTTTATTGAAATTATAGATAGTCAAATTAATTTTATAATTTAATTTTTTTTATTATATAAATGATTCCATTATTCATGTTGGATGGAAAAAATTTCATTTTTAAGTTCCTATTACATAACACAAAGAACATTAATAAATTTTCATATTTCAGCCCTATAATATGTTTTCTAGTAATTCAATGTAAGAGTAGAGTATTGAGCTTCATATAACATTGAAAAACAATATAATATCAGATAGGATCATTACAATACATTAAAAATAAATATATTATTATGTAAGCTGAAAATGATATTTTGTATTTCATTATGTGAACACAGGTTAAATCAACCCTTAATGAATATTGTTCTTAGATTCTATATTAAATTAAAATCTAATCGTAATATTGAGTTTCAACTATAATATATGTCAACTCAAAAAAAATTTATATGGAGATAACAAAAGATACATTAATTCCTATCTTGATCACAATTAGTTAAACCTCATAACACATTTACACCAAATGAATCCTCAAGAATTTCCTTCACAATATGTTAACATGTAACTAAATTTCAAGAAGGGATAATCATGTTTATATTTTTTTAATATTTTTCTTCATTAAATAAAAAATGAATACATTAATTCATATAATAATTCTATGATCTTGAATAAAATATTAGGTTTTGATGGGGATTATCTGATGATTATTGGATGTGGATGAATAATAATTTTGGGTTCCAACTATGTCAAGAACAATATCAATATGTACAAATAAATGAAGGCCAAAAGTTATTTACACCATAGTGGTTGATACAGTAGCCTCAATATTTAATAAACTATGTATTGTTCTTGACTAAGACCACAAAATAAACAAATAAAGGCTTCCCCATCTGAAAAATTACACAGATCATGGATCCTCAATCATATTGAGAGGAATGTTTATTAGAAATCAGGTTTTGGATCCTTCTGTGTGAGACAAATGATGATAAAAATAGTAGATATCATTTTCAATGTTTCTTAATAATTTGATAAACCAAATATGAGTGATTGTATCAATTATATAACCATTCTTGTAGTGTTTAATTTGATGATTGAGTTAATTATATTTAATGTATAAATACATTTATAACACAGGTGTATGGCATCTCTCACATGAGGGGAGCTTCTCTCTCTTTCAATTTCAGGTGATCACATCTTAGTGGGTGAGGATGATAGATCCTTTGTTGATGTGGTTGGTCACAATGAGTAGTTTTCCATCTGTTGTCTTCTCTAGAGGGATGATATTTTGAGGTGTGTATCAAATATGATGGTTGATGAAGTCATTTTGGTCGAGCTGGTTATTGATTAGTCCCTAATGGAGTATAGGTCTGGTAAAGATGGATTGAGGGGTTCATTCATGGCTAGATCTTCTCGGATCTGGGATTATTTCTTCTTTTGGGGAAATATTAGAGGTTATTATATCTGGACTCCTTCGATATGATGTAGTTTCTTGGTTTGCATTTGGGAGGTAGATGATGGTGGGGTTGGTGGGGGTGAAATGGTATTGGCAGTGGTGCATGAGGCACCTTAGGTCTGTAGATTTTCATATTTGGGAACTCACTAGGATGTGGGTGGACTGCGCTAGTGAATAATGGAGACCAGGGTTTTTAGTCAGGAGTGATGGCATTTGATGGGGTGATATGGAGGGGATGGTGTCTTGGTGTGGGATCCCAATGGTGGAATATGACTTTTGGTGGGGCTGGCTTTGATGGGTATTCTATGTCTATCGGCTTTTTTGGTCCTTCAATGCTACTTCGACAGTTTGTGGAATGACCTATGGCATGGTTGAGGGCTTTTTTGTTGCTCTGGTGAGGACCTTACATGACGATGATGAGTGAATTACTTGACACAACGGGGGGTGCATATTCTTTTACAATGCTTGGGTGCATACATGGGGAGTCAGGTGAGATGATTACTTAAGATTATGGGGTGGGACAACCTCTGCAGTGGGAATGGAGAGAAGCAGTCTTTTTTGGAATTGTTGTAGGGACTTTGTGGGATGGTAGGTTCTCCAGATTATTTGGATTCTATATGATGAAGTAGAAGACACCGGGTGCTCAGTTTGTTTTGGTTGATTGGAATGTTGGGTTTTCCGGGTCTCCCTCTAGTTAGGGATAGTTTTTCATTGGGTGTTTTTATCCGCCTTTCTAGTGTTTAGTGGTGTTTCTGCGACTCCTATTTTGTTTTTCTCTAAACTTTTATTTCAATTAATAAATTTTTAGGACCGAGGACATTCGGATCTGGAACTTTCTCTATATATATACATTTGTAAAAATTTTATTTTATTCATCAAATCCTATTAAAATTATATACATGTTATTTAATCCATTTTTATTGAATTGTAATTGATAAAACAACATATAATGATATATTAACCAAATTAATCTTAGTTTAGGGCTCAATAAACATTAACGATGTACCATATTAATGGATCTTTATCAATCTGCATCACCGTAAGGAAAACCATGATTTTTCTGCTCCGCCCATCCGGCTCCTTCTCTTAATTACCATGGTGATAACATATGTTATAATAATAATCTTTAATACGATCAACCTATCTACTTTACCTAGTTTTTTATTAAGTCTTTCTAGAAATATATTTCAGTTACTTTGATAGGAGATAAATAACATATTTATATTTAAAGATAATTTCACAATATATTAAGATAAATATTCAATGTAACTAGCTCTAATTCAAGATTAGGATAAATACACTAATGAGGATTAAATTTTTAAAACTAATAGGTTATAACCTTCTATTTATTTAAAAATACAAACATAATTTTTTATTTGATGGATCTATGTAAATGGTATACCACTTACATCCTAATGGTATTGCCTATCAGAGTGTGCTAAACTACTTTCTACCTAACCGTTAATAGTTTCCCTACACTAACTTTATCTTGCAAACTTGACTGCCTTCCTCACTAAGAAAGTTATTTTAAAGGATATTAAAGAACAAATATTAGAAAATAATTTATAATTATAAGGTTTTCTAAGGAACCTATGGATCTATGTTACTATTTTGGGAGAAGTTCCCTTCTCTAAACTTTTTTCCTACAAGGATTAACTAATATTATTTCAAATACTAAAAAATTTCCCAATAAGGAGTCATATTGTTAAAAAAATTGACTTTTATTAAATACATACAATATCCTCTTATTCCCCACAGTTTTTATAAGATCACTTTGGTTATTACCATTTTCCTCAATACTTTTAGAATATTTAGGAATATCATTAACGATTACTACCATTCAATTTTCATGGTAATATTCTTTAGAATTATTTAATAAAATACACAAATATAATTGTAGTATTTCATATAAAAATGATATTAAATAAAAATAAATGTTTATCTTATTCTTTAAAATTTTAATATTTATAATGTCCTCATTCATTATCATTAATTGTTAATTCCAAAATTAGAGTTAAATATTGTAGAAAAATACAACACCATGTAGTTGTTTGATACATGGAAGTGCTAATTTATTATTTATTTGTTAAAATATTGATGTATATTTTATTGATTAATTATACCATTGATATATCATTCATCACCCAAAATAATATAGGTTCACCACATAGAGATATATTAGACCCCATTAGATCCATATGGAAGATTTGATAAAATTTCATCATTACATATTATTTCTCTACAGGTTCTATTCTATATGGAATCTTTGATATGTATTTGAATCCATGAATTAATTTAATCATTGTATCAAATGATAACAATAGTGGGTGTGTATGTATATCTTATGTCAATAAATTTATGTATTTCAGAACAATGTGAATATCTACCATATTAATATTTTCCTTAGATTCCCCTTTTGATAAGAATATCCTTAAAATATTCCTCTTGGGGTAACTCCTAATAAGAATATGGTAAAATAATTATCCTTTGAAATTTATTTCAAAATTGTTATTTAAAACAAATAAAAATTATTTATCTCTATAATTAATCATAACATCATGTATAAAGATCCAACCAATTACTATTATTAGGTAACAATTTACCATTCATATAGAAACTATATTTGTGATTGAATTTCAACCATAAAAATCAACAAGGTTAATTTAAATGATTTTTTCCACTTGTAGAAACTCTGGATTTTTTATTAACAAATATTCCACTATTAATTAGGGATTTTATTATATATTTATCACAAATCATAATCATATAATATAATTTATGAAATTATAATCAAACATCATTCTACCTAGATTTTGTTTCAAAATTAGAGTACCTACCACTACATTATTTGGGTTTTTATCTTCTGTAATAGTGTTAGTGAATGTATGATCATGGTCCATAAGTAATTGGTTTTGTTAATATTTTTCACTATCAGAGAATTTTTAATTAAAACATAAATTATTATAATTCTCTTACTTGACCTAAATAAAACATCTCACCATGGGTTACAATTTCATTATATATGTATTATTAAAATTCTCATTTAAAAATTGTGGTTTTATAAAACTATTAATTTAAAATGTTATATTAATAAAATTACTTTACTTATAGAATCCTTTAATTTTTTGGAATAATTTTTTTAAGTGATTCTCCAAAAAATTATGGAATGTGGATAGGCATAAATTCGGTCAACCATTTTTTGAATTTATTCTTTCATATGATTATACTACATAGTCCTTGTTTACCAATTATTCTTCATTTCCATTGAAAATATATAAACTATATTTACACCATTAGGAAAAAACAAACCACATATTTCAATATATTATGTGGCAAATGAATTCTATTTACATGGTCTGAGATAATTGAATAATCATTCAATATAAATTAGAAGGGTATAAAAAAGTGAAGGAAGTACAATCTAACATGGTAAAGTTATTCAAATATACTATAACATATTCAATATTTTAACATATATGTTTAACTATTTTTTTTGAATACACCACTAAAATAATTGATTTTACATTATTGTGTTTTTCTAAAAACCATTTCGAAATAAGATAAAAATTTAAAAACCATTATTATTCACCCCCATCCCAACAAATCCCCAGAGTAACTATGCTTGAAATTCAATTCATATAAATTTAAGAATCTTTACTATAAATAATCATCTAGAGCCTCAACTTCACCTTGAAATATGAGTTACTCAATTATGAATGACCACCTCATCATTGGGAAAGATTCCTAGATATGTGAAATATAGTTGAAAACTGAAAGTATAAGTAGATTCCAGAGAAGAAAATATTATTTTATATTTCTATACATTAATTATCAAATTCATTTTTTATGGAATATAATTTATTTTTATGGTCTTATATGTATGTAAGTATTTCTAAAAATTTCGGTATGATCGGTTATAAAAGCCTTTGAAATATAGATAATTTAAACATGGATTATAAAACAACATGTATGCTCTAAATCATTTGAATCCCATTTTGTGTTTTCATAAAAACACACAAAATTTAATGAAATATAATAATTCATTAAAATAATGTGAATATAAAAAATATATTCATAATGATAATTTGAATAATGATTTATATTTCTATTTATGAAATTTCATTTTACCATTTAATTTTTATTTTTGGAATTTGATATATTAGATATTATAATCACCATATAATATTATATTTCAAAAATACGTATAGATCCCTCCATAATTATTGTGATTTATTCAAATATAAAAATTATATATTTGTCGAAAAATAAATCTAGTAACATTTAGTGACTATTATCTCAATTCTATAATAGAAATGAATTAACAAAACCATGAGGAGGGGAGTGGGATTCTAAATAAACAAAATAGATTTTTTATATATAAAGGGTCTCCATAGATGATATTTTATGGTTTTGGTATATTATAGGGGTGATTCTATGTTTTAAATTCTTTCTAGGATGGTCATTCGACTTTGGATTAAAATCACAATTCCCTTTCAAGTTCTTATCCAAATTATGTATAAACATAGAGATTCATGTCCAATATTTCATTAATTTCAATAAATACACAATGATTAAATTTGAAACTAGTTTGGGTATGTGTTATTTATATATTAAAAATAACATTAAAAAATAGACAATAGTTACCTAGTAATATTCTTTTCTAGTTTTAGAATAAAATTTATATTTTATTAATGTAAGAATGACTAATAACTGAGTTCAATTTTTTTTTTCAATTTTCCTCTCAACTCCTTCATCAACATAATTATTTCTATTTGAAATATCTATTAATTATATATATTATAATATGATTTAACAATATAATCCTTTCATCTACTTTTGTGCTTTTAGCCTTTTTTTGTAGGGAACTAAATATTTTTAATAAATATGATAATAATTAATGGATAAATGCTTTCTCTCTCACACTCTATGATATAATAAATTAATTAGTAAATATGATGTTATAAATTTTATAATAAAATTAAAAAAATTAGTTATAATCTTATATTAAATATTAAATATTGTCATTATATTTGACCATTAACAAAATAAAAATATCAGTTAATTTTAATTTTCTTCATAAATGTATGTATTTTCCATGTAATACAACCAATTGTTTACTAAATTAATTTTTATGGTCTCATGTGAGGTCCCAATACACATAGAGAGGGTTATTTTTGTGTTTATTTATCGATATTTCATGTTTTATGAAGAAAAATGTTTAATCTCCATTTAACATTTAGATAAACTGAATAGTGTTTTTAAATCATCCCTTACCTATGAGATAATGGGCACAATATTTTAGTGAGTAAATAAAAAATTATTAAATTATATATTTATCATGAATTAGTTTTTTAATTTAAGTTATATATAATTATAGCCCAATATTTCATTTATAAAAGTGTACGAAACCTGAAATATATAAATAAAATACGGTTAACATTAAATTGGAGAACACCATTGAATTCTAAGGGTTTAAATTATCAATCTGGGGTTTTAATTGAAAATCAATCAATTGATTAGATAATAAAATGTTTATTCCCTAATTGTAAATTTAGAAGATGTTTTAAAAGGATACACATTTATGAACACTTTATATTGAAGAAACACCCTACTTAATATGATCATTGTGTTTTGAAAATAGAATAATGAAATACCAATAATTAATTTATGTAGAAAAATTAACAATTTACTTTCCATAAACTGTATAATGTAATTTAGTACTTGATAAAAAATTCATTCATCATTATAGGGAAGCATCATGAACAAAAAACATATCAGTATAACTACATGAGCATGTTCATAGATATTAGAATTAAATTTTTTGGTTGGAAACCATAGGAAAACCAAATCATGATTGAAACACATCAACGGATCATCTTCCTGATACAATAGGGAATAATACATGATAAAAAAAATTTATGTAAAAAAATGTATTTTATGTATTAATTGATGTTGGAAATTATGAACTGTATTGAGGATATTTCAAGTATTCAAAAATATCATTTTATCTTAATATATACTATATAAAGTTTCTATGTAGAATTTTAAATAAATCAATGTATATTTTATTGATGTTATTACATTTTTTTGATTCTAGAATTCCTGATACGTCTTATGGAATGAGAAAATTTAATAAAAAGTTTGGGATAAATTATTAAAAAACACCTGTAATTCTCAATAATTGTATGATATATTAGAGAGTGTAATCCACTAGATAACGAATTAAAGTACATCTGACAAGAAGATAATGAGTTATAATGAATGTATAAATCAATATACAATGTATAATGAAATGAAAATTACTACTCATGTATAAGTATTTAAATACTTCATTAAAAACCTTAATAACTACTATTATTTATGTAACAACCCGGATCCAGAAGCCACCCAACTGGTGCCCTATACCTGGTTTGTCACATCACTTCAAGCGCATTTCCCCAAATGCCAGAGACTACCAACTAGCAGTGAGGGCCTGAGTCTGATAGTGGGGAAACTATGCCCTCAATGGAAAAGTATACACAACAGAAAAGTAAACAATACAATAGTGGAAGCAGTAAAAATTATAAAATTGAATGTAAACAACGGAAGATAGATAAAATATATCAACTGGAGCATGTATAAATGATGTATGTCAAGTACCTATGAAAGAAACCAAACATGTCACAATGCTGAATACAACTGAAACCAAAGTACTGTAGAACAAATACAAAAAGTAAAATAGTAACTCCAATAGCATCGCAAGCCTAATCTTGGTCCCTTGATCTCCATCTCCAACCAGCAATCAAGTACCTAAAGTAGAAGGGTATTTGCCCTTATCTATAACTGCAACATTATAATCTATTTGGGTCGAAAAACATGACCCAAACAGAGTGTGATACAAATCCCAGTAGACAACCACAAAAAGATATGTGCCTAACTGTCAGTGAATATATAAAAGAGGTATATGCAATAAGCAAAGCAGTAAACAACTGGAAAACACACAAAGGAACAAGTAAGGAAGTCATGCCCTGAGGCAGAACACACTCCTTCAAAACAACACTCGTAGGTCTATCACAACATCTCCCATAGGCAACATAGGTCCAACCCTTAGGCCACCTCATGCTCCGCCCCCAGGCACCTTACAACCTAGCCCTAGGCTCATTACAAACTTCACCTACAGGCTCCCGCCATCAGGCACCACTATACTCACCCGCATACATCACATGGTCTCAGCCCGCAGGTGTAATATCACTTCACCCACAAGCATCCGCCCACAAACATAAAAAAAATAACTCAAGAGGGAATTTCATATAACAAACCACACATGTCATCACATGGTACATGGTTAAATCAAACAGCTCACATGGGCTAACAATCAACAAGCCTAACATACGAATTAAACTATCATAGTGCTTAACACAGAATCATCTCACGTGGACATAATTATTATCATTGCCTATCATGTAATTTATTTCAATTATCAGGCATCAACTACAATTAACTCACATGGTAAATTGTATTACATTCAATTAACTCTTAAATAGGAAATAAGGAATACCCGAAGGCACCCTATGCCAAACGGCCAAAACAAAACAATCAAGGTAACACACCCATGGGGTGTATCAGAACCAAGGAATTCTACCGTAGTAATTATCAATAACCCATAAACTATCTAATAACCATAACAGGAAATAGTAGGGTTTAATCCAAAACCACGAAATACCTAAAAAATGTGGGTGATCGACACTTTAACATGTATAATTCAATGACATTAAACGAAAGGTCACAAACCACCTACCTCTACATTAGGAGATCTCCATTATTGAACCACAACCCTTGAATCGGCCTAGATCTACATAGATCTTCAAAAATGTCAAAACTGGTAAACCTCCGATAACTCACTAAAGAGGAGAAATCTGCAAACAATATTCAAGAAGAACCAAGAGTTTAAAGAGGGGGTTCTACTGCACTCGACGATGTTTGAAACAGATCAAGGTTGACAGATTTGGAGCTCATCAAAGAAGTGACCATCATGAGCACTCCATGGTGATACACGGGAAGAAGAAGGGGGTTCCTCCAATTAAACACGACCACATTCCAATTAGTGAAATAAAAAAGAAAATTACACGGTATGTCTTTAAAAGTACATGGTGTGTGGTTCCCTTTAGTGGACTCCTACTTAATCGGATCCAGCATGTCACCACATATCCATGTACTCGTCAATAAATGGTGGGTACATGGGATCCAGGTACAAGGCATGCACATATAAGTACACGCCGTGTACTTAGAAAATTTCCAAAAACTTCATTTTTCACAAAAACAGCCTGAAAATAATATCTATACCTGAAATTGAAGATATGGCTTCTTACAAACATCTTCCCTTAAATAAATTCATCCATGAAATTTCCTAACAAGGTGGTTAAGAAGAAACCTCAAAAAAAATATGGCCATTGTGACCGCATATCAGCCTCCATCTCCAAAGTCTCGTCCTGCACTCGACCGTGCTGCCATAGCACCCGTACTGTTATAATAGACCGGCCCTGGAGTACCTTCGTGTTGTGATCAAAAATCCAAATAGGATGCTCCTTGAATGATGCATCCACCTCCAACTCAACCTCCTTGGGTTGAAGAACATGAGACGGGTCCTAAAATTAATGTTGAAGCTGAGAAACAAAGAAGATGTCATGCATAGCCCTGTAACTCTAAGATAACTACAACCTATAGGCAACCAGATCGACTCTCCTCAAAACCTCAAACGGCCCAACGTTCCTCTGTGAAATCTTACCCTGTCTCTTAATCCTACAGTGTCCCAAATGCGGGGTCACACTGAAGAAAACATAATCCCAGACCTCGAACTCCAGAGATTGTCTCCACTTATCAGCATAAGATTTCTGTCGAGACTGTGCAGTTTCTATCCTCTTTCAAATCATCTCCACCTACTCTATGGTCTCCTGGACAAGATGAGGTCCCATCATAGTTTCCTCTCCTGCCTCCAGCCAACATATGGGTGATTGGAATGACCTACTGTAATAAGCCTAATATGGTGTCATCTGAATAGTAGCATAAAAGCTATTATTATAGTCAAACTCCACCAAGGGTAAATGATGCTCCCAAGAACCCCTAAAATCTTGGATGCATGCTCGCAGGATGTCCTTTAGCACCTGTATAGTATGCTCTGACTGGAAATCTGTCTGGGTATGGTAAGCTGAACTCAGAAGTACCTGTTTACCCAAATCCCTCTATAGCCTCTGCCAGAAATGTGACGTAAAATGGATGTCCCTGTCTGACATGGTAGCCCTCGGAACCCCATGAAAACTTACCATATATCGGACATATAACCGCCCAAGCTCATCAACATTGAAGGATTTCCTGACTACCAATAAATGTGCAACCTTCGTGAGCCGGTCAATAACAACCCAAACTGCATCATTCCCTCAGGGAGATCTCGGTAAGTCTGTCATGAAGTCCATCACAACATCACTCCATTTCCACTCGAAAATGGGTAACTACTGTAAAATTCCGGCTGGTCACTGATGCTCCACCATCACCTGATGACAGGTGGAACACTGCATAACAAAACCAACTACATCTCACTTCATACCTATCCACCAATACTGATGATGCATATCTCGATACATCTTGGTGACACTAGGATGAAATGCCCAAGCTAAAGCATGAAACTCCCTCATCAACTACTCACGTATGTCTACTGAAAACCATACGTGGACATGAAAGTGAAAAACATCATCATCGCATATGGTCCACCCAGGAGTAGTCTCCTCATCTGACACGCTCTTCCATAGGACTAGGCTCTCAGAGTCTGACAGCTACCTCATCCTCACTCTATACAGTAGGGTAGAGGTAACAACAATCAAAGAAAGATAAGTCTATACCTGTCTGTCTTGCACCACCAAATGCATCATAGAGAATAGATCCATGAGCAGCCACTCACTACTGGCCTCCTGAACCACCTGTATCTGAGTCCTCCTGCTCAAAGTGTTATCCACTGCATTGCCTTTCCTAGGCATATAGGCATGCTCAAAGTCAAAAGACTATACATACTCGGCCAACCTCCACTGTCTCAATTTCAAATCACGCTAAAAAACATATATTTTATACATTTGAGATCAGTTTATACCACAAAATGCTCTCTTAGGAGATAATGTCTCCAACGACACAACGCATGAACAACTGCAGCCAACTCTAGATCATGCATAGGGTAATTCCTCTCATGTGGCTTCAACATCCAAGATTTGTATGCATCAACTCGATCCTCTTGCATAACCATTACTCCAAGCCCGATACCCGATTCATCACAAAAGACTGTATAAGTCTTGTCCGGCTCTGGAAAGACTAGTATCAGTGCTGAAGTCAATCTCCACTTCAGCTCCTAAAATGATGAATCACATAGATCTGACCAAACATACTTCACACCCTTATTAGTCGGGCTCTTCAGTGGTGCTACTAAGTGTGAGAAGTCATGTATAAAATGTTGGTAGTAACTAGCTAGCCCTAAAAAACTATGAATCTAAAATACATTCATCAACTTCTCCTAGGTAACTAATTCTCTCACCTTCTCTAGTTCCACTGAAACTCTTGTCTCTAAGATGACTTGGCCCTAGAAATGAATCTCATCCATCCAGAATTGGAATTTTGAAAGATTATCATATAACTGATTCTCTCTCAGTGTAATCAGTATGATCTCAAGATGTGTGGAATGGTCGTGTTGAGTGTGAGAGTACACCAAGATATTGTCCACAAATACAACCACAAAAGAATCCAGGTACTTATGGAAGAATCTGTTCATAAGTGCCATGAAAACTATTGGCGCGTTTGTGAGATTGAACGGCACAACAAAATACTCGTAAATACCATACCTACTCCAAAAATCTTTAAGAGGTATATCTGATGATCTAACATGCAACTGATCGTAGCCATATCTGAAGTTAATATTTGATAACACTCTGGCTCCATGAAGCTGATCAAAAAGATCATCAATTCCTGGAAAAGGATACTGGTACTTGATCATCAACTGGTTTAGCTTCTGATGATCTACACAAATCTAAAGAGTATCATCCATATTCTTCACAGAAAGAATAGGCGAACCCCAAGGAGAAGTATTGGGTCGAATGAACCCCTTTGCCTACAATTCGTCCAATTGTTTCTTGTGCTCCTGTAACTCAGGTGTAGCCATCATGTAAGGAGGAATGGACACGAGTACTGCTCCTAGAATAAGCACAATAGAAAATCTACCTCAAGATCCAAAGATAACCCTGAAAATCCCTTAGGAAATAAATCTGGAAAACGGTCAACCACTAGAGAAAAATCAATCTATGAAGTCCCCTGATCATCTAGATACAAACTAGAAATCTGGGCTGTTACAACTCCCAACCCATGATGCTCTCGTCTAACTCTGCTCACCTGGAAATCCCATTCGCCATTGTATAGAAATGACATGCCCTCTGGTGATGTGAAACACACCCTACGACGATAAAAACTGAGAAAGGTCTGGAAACAAAAAATCCAATACATACCGAGAATGAAGTCGTAGCATTCCATCTATAAAACAAAAATATCTCACAAGAAGTGGCACCCATGAACCTCAAGAGGGAACTCCTTTCACTAACGCATACTAGATATTCTAATCCCCAACAGAGTGTCTAACATCAATGCTTCATTAGATGTAACGATAGTGAGTCTAAGTCTCTCCACAGTATGCATAGAAATAAAACTATGGGAAGCCCTTGTATCAAAAAGTGTAAAAGCTAAAACTGAGGCAACTAAAATCGTACCTCTCATTGTAGAGGGTCTGGGATCCTGCTCCTGTTGGGTCTGATGTACGACAAAGGTATGACCTGTACTGTAGCCCTATGACCCTACCTGACTACCCTGAGCTGATCCACCATGTCCATGACCACCACCTCGGCCTAAACACCCTGAAGAACTCCAGTTCCTTGACTGAGGATGGACTTGTGATCTTTCAACTGATAACCTCTGACTACCTGTCGGTGAAAAACCTCTACAATAACACTGTAGATAACTCATCTTGCCACAAAACAACAATCAAATGGTTCCCTGGGGCGGTGTGGTCTCATATTCCCCACCTGGACACACTGGTAACACCTTACCTAGTTACCAATAGAAAAACTCTTCCTGCTCCCCTCACCACGAGAGAACTCTGTACAGTGCTTCCTGCTATCTGTAGAACCAGAACCAGCTCTCTATGCTGGACCACCCTGGCTCGCACCTCCATCTTCCCTCAGGTTACGCTCAGTAATCAGAGCCTGGTTCACTATCACAGATACAAAAGTCAAATGAAATATGTTCCCAAACGATCAGATGGGATACCTCAGACCATCCTCAAAATTTCTTGCCAGAGATAGCGTGTCACCTCCCATAGTTGGTTCAATGCACATCAACTCTGTAAACTAAAATGAATACTCCCTGACTGTACGAGCGCCTTGCTCCAAATTCATGAACTCCTAGGCTTGATTGGACCTCAGCGTCATTGGATAGAAGTAATCATAGAAGGTCCTCTATAACTCTTCCCACACCATATCACCATGAATCCCTGCTAGCGAGATAACATCTGACCACCTCTAGGCAGAATCCTAAACCATATACATAGTGATCTTCACCCTTGTCTCCAGAGGGATCTCCAGATGCTCGAAAATCGAAAAAATTTCCACCATCCATTACTTTGCAGCCTGTGTTCCTCCATCCCCTGAGAACATGGGAGGATTCTACTGCTGGAACACCCTGTTCAGCTCTGCCATAGTGTGGGCAGGTCGGGGTGCTCCCTGAAAAGTCTGCATCATTTGGAGAAATCCTTCACAGAATTGTGCACCCGCACCTATGTTCTGTAAAAAAGCTAGTGCCAAGAAGGGCTCAACGGGAGGATTTACTGGTGTTCCCTGATCCACCATATTAGTGTCTGATAATCGCCGTGAACCTGGCATACAACTGGAGGACGTCTCGGTGGCATGAATCTGCAAGGTCAAGCAGACACCTTAGTCAAACTAACAAGAATCACAATATAGAAGTGCGTAAAATGGAACAGGAGAAGAAAAACATCCATGTTCTACAAAACACAGCTACATGGCATGTACCATCCCTACACAGCATGGTCCCCCAGACCTTCCACATGTGCGTGTAACCCAAACCAACTAGGCGTGTAACACCAGAACACATGGAATATTCATCTCAATACACGACATGTATTTGAATTTTCCTTCCTGCCCGAGTACTCCTACATGGATAGACCACACAGTTCTCTCTAGTGTCGCACCACAGGGTGTGTACCCTCTAGAAATGGCTTATTCTACCAAGGTTCCAACCATCCCTGTCGTTAGTCACATGAATAAAAACACGGTTTCACCTATATGGTGTGTTCAACTCTTACACGACATGTTTTTCAACAATTTTCCAACCCATGTACTTGCTCACACGGGAAGTCACACAGGTTTACCTACACGGTGTGTTCAACTCTTACATAGTGACATTTTCAAGAATTTTCCAACCCATGTACTTACTCACATGGGAGGTCACACAGATTCACCTACATGGTGTGTACTAACATTACACAGCATGCTATTCAAAGATTTTCCAAACTATTTACTGACTCACACGGTCAGTCACACGGATTGACACTACATGGTGTGTACATACTGGTACATGATGTGTACTTAAAAAAATTATTTTTCTTCCCAAAAATAAGAACACATTGAGTGTGTTCATAGAACCACACAATGTGTTGTCTGGGTTTCTGGGTAGTAAGTATCAGAAACTACCCGGGAACCCTGTGAAATAATAAAATAATTATTGATGTGCCAAATTCCAATTTGTGGGGGCACATAATCCCTGCGAATCAATGCATGGCATCATTCTCCCAAATCTAACAGTACTAAACAGTCGAAAAACAATTACATGATCGGCCAAATTCCGATCCAAGAGGGACCATACTCCTCAAGAACCAAAGCTTGGAGTCCATGCAATTACAAATTCACCAACCGAATACCCTATGAAACATCAGGCATTCTATCATGGCATCTATCACAGCAGCATGCATATCTAGCATGGCATCTATCACAACAACATGCAATGTCTAATGCTTTCTAAATGGCATAGAAAATTGGATGACATGTGATTTCCCTTCAGGTTCCTATATGATTCATGAGATGGCATACCATCATCTCATCGGGTTCCAACAGAATAGAACAGAAACAATATAAATAGTAATATCACAACACAAGTGCATCACCCAATAGTGAAATCAAATCAAATATAATAATCAAAAAATCAGAATAAGAAATTTCGAGGCAACATGGATTTTCCCTGTACACGAGTTTGCAACTCCCGGGCACAGTTTATTACCAATCACCTATTCCTTCCTATCCCTGTCTATTGTCGCTAAACAATAAGGAAATAGAAAAGAAAGAAAACCCCTCTGATGCCACTTTGTAACGACCTGGATCCAAAAGCTACTCAATTGGTGCCCCATACCTAGTTTTCCACATCACCTCAAACGCATTTACCCATATGACAAAGGCTGCTGACTAGAAGCGAGGGCCTAAGTCTCATAGTGGGGAAACTATACCCTCATTGGAAAAGTACACATAGCGGAAAAGTAAAAAATACAATAGAGGAAGAAGTAAACAGTATACAACTGAAAGTAAACTATGGAAGAAAGATAAAATATATCAACCAGATAATGTATAAATGATGTATGTCAATTATCTAGGAAAGCAGCCAAACAGATCACAATGCTAAATACAACTGAAACCAAAGTAAAGTAGAACAAGTACAAAAAGGAAAATAGTAACTCCAACAGCACCGCAAGCCTAATCTTGCTCCCATTCTCTCTATATCCAACCAGTAATCAAGTACCTAAAGTAGAAGGGAGGTCGCCCTTATCTATACTTTCACTATTATAATCTATTTTGGTCGAAAAAAATGACACAAACAGGGTGAGATGAATTCCAGTAGGAAACAACCAAAATATCTTTGCCTAAAAGTCAGTGAATATTTACAGTAGGTATATGTAATAAGAAAAGTAGTAAAAAACTGGTAAACACACAAAGGAACTAGTAAATAAGTCTTGCCCCGAGGCACAACACACTCCTGCACAGCAACACCCACAGTTCTATCACAACATCGCCCACAGGAAACATAGGCCCAACCCTTCAGCCACCACATGCTAGGCCCTCAGGAATTGTACACCATATCCCTGGCTCAGAACAATCTTTGCCCACTCGCTCCTGCCATCAGGAACCACTTTACTGACCTGTAGTTATCACATGGTCTCGGCCCGCAGGCATAATATCACTTTGCCTGTAGGCATCTGCCCGTAGGCACAATAGAAATAACTCACGTGGGCATTTCATATAACAAACATCACATCTCATCATAAGGTACATGGTTAAATCAAACAACTCAGATGGGATAACAATCCACAAGCCTAACAGATGAATTAAACTATCATAGGGCTTAACACAGAATAATCTCATGTGGGTATAATTATTATCACCTCCTATCATGTAATCTATTTCAATTATCAGGCATCAACTACAATTAACTCACATGAGAAATTGTATTACATTGAATTAACTCCTAAAGAGTAAACAAGGCATACCCTGAGGCACCCTACGCCAAATGGCCAGAACCAACCAATCAAGGGAATACAACAATGGGGTGTCCCAAAACCAAGGTATTCTACCTTACACATTTTCAACAACCCAAAAACTATCCAATAACTATAATAGGAAATAGTAGGGTTTGATCCAAAATCACAAAATACCCAAAAAAATTTGGGTCATTAGCACTTTAACATGTATAATTAAACGACTTTCAAACTAAGGTCACACACCACCTACCACGACGTTAGGAGATCACTGTACTCGAACCACAACCCTTGAATCAGCCTAGAACAATGTAGATCTATACAAATGTCAAAACCTCTCAACCTATGATAACTCACGAAAGAGGATAAATCATGAAATGAGATTCAAGAAGAACCAAGAGCTTACCGAGGGGGTTCTACTGCACCCGATGGCATTTGAAACGGATCAAGGATGACAGATCTAGATCTTGGTGAAGAAATGGTTGTCAGGAGCACACATCGGTGATACACGAGAAGAAGAAGGGGGTTTTTCCAATTAGACACGACCTCGGTCCAATTAGTGAAATAAAAAGAAAAGTAAACAGCGTGTCTCTAAAAGTACCTGGTGTGTAGTTCTATTTAGTGGACTCCTACTTAAGCAAATCCAGCATGTCACCACTGGGCCATGTACTAGGCCATACATGGTCGGTACATGGGATCTAGGTACACAACGTGTATATATAAGTACCAAGCATGTACATAGAAAATTTCCAAAAAACATCATTTTCCCAAAAACAGGCCGAAAATAAGATCCGTACCTGAAACTGAAGATTCAGGTTCTTACAATTTTGGTCATAAAAAACCATATAAAACATGAAGTGAAATTATAGTAAAATATGTAGAATGTGTTCATGCACCATCAATGGGATTCAAAATTCAAAGAAAACATTAGATTCATTGTATCATAATTTCATATTAAATCCTATGAATTTGAAATCAAGGCATCCTATTAATTGATTGAAACCATTCAGGATATTGTGAATCACTTTATTCATTTGGACGGTTTTTAAGATCCCTTACAGTCAACCATTATGTATGTTTATTTATAAGACATTCTATATCATTTCAAAAATTGTTTCTAGAAAATATAATATTGGAAATAACATTGATATATAATTTCATCCACTAATTGAATAATTGGGTATGTTATATATGAATGGTGTCAAAACATATAATATATCTTCAACAAAAATTTAATATTGATCAATTGATGTAACAACCCCAACCTTAGTATCCCAAATCTGGTGTATTGCTTTATTAATTCGAATAGTTACAAGGAATTTCATGTTGATGGAATATTCAGTTTTGGAAATCTAGATACATACATGATACCCATTTTTCATTGGGAAATGAATGCAAAGAGAAATAAATGTAAAATATCATCATCCATGAAACTCATTCCATGAATTCATCAGCATATCCTGATAAAATGAAATAAAATAATGGTGATCTCAAATTCTTAGTAAGGATTAAGTATAGTCAAAGATATTAGGTATAACTAATCATAATCCACCTAGAATTGTTGATACACATTCCACATAAATGTGTTGACTATCATAGTTCCATAAGGAATAATTAATATGGAATGATAAATAACTTAATACTACATTTTAATAAATAGACTATGAATTAATTCATACATATATAATATCATATAGATACATCTTTCACAGTAATAATAACTAAAATATCATTGAAATACTTTAAAAATTATTATGCATCATGTTTCCCAAGAATGTGAAACCTTTACTATCACAATCTATCATTATGATAGATTGAAATATATTGGGAATAAAAACCCAACTGATTTGGAAAATATATTCATCTCATAAGAATAATGATGCATCGGCAGTCATTCAATAAACAGCCTCCAACCTGTGTATTTATTAGAAAAATTATTCCTCAAATATAAAATAATTGATGTAATTTATGAAAAATATTGATTGTAATAAAATGTACAAAATGAGTAAAAGATACAGATTTATCAATATTTCCTGAGTTAATCAAATAACATTCAAATTAAAACACTCTATATTATAATATTATATAGCTTAGAAAATTATCATATAAACAATATAAGAATATGAATATTTAAGATAAATGTAATTTCAAATGTAAAATTATTACAACAAAATTTTATTATTTCATGAGGAAGTTATCAATCAAAAAAATGTGGGATTATTTAATAATGTACCACTTTTTAATTTTCTTGTCAAATCACTTTGTGTGATGTAATTCATTTTAAAACCTATAATACTATGATTGTTGAATGAATTGTGATATTAAATGTCAATGGGGTTGTACATAAACCACATAAAAATGAATTTGTGAAAAATAACAAATAAGTCTCAATGGGATGAAAAATGAGATGGATTTTTGCACCACATGATTCTTTTGGTTTAATGGGGTTTAAACTCATGTATAGTTGTTTTAATAAAATTAACTTGTTCTAGAACTATGATAATATCTATAATATCATATATATATATATAACCTTTATAATATATTATTAACCATTCATTAATAATGTACCATTATTATCACTATTTAATGTGTTAATTGACTTGTTTTTATGTGTTTTTTTCTATTAAACATCTGGTTAATGCACATATGACAATGTTTAAACATATAAAAAATTAAAATAATGAAATAAATATCATATTTATACAATAATTATTATTTTCAAACCCTTCATTAATGATGGATATGAAAAATGAAGTATGTTATAATCATGGAGACCTGAAGTCATAAGTACTCAATGGTGATACTTCCATTTTTAAAAGATCGATATGGAAAGAAGGTAAGTGTTATTTTATATATCCAAAATGATAAAATATCATATATACCATATTATATACCAATATATATCATATAATTATTTTGTTTATGAAAATATAGTCACATCACTTTGTAAATGCAGTAGCCACATGTACGTGAATGATGTTTTCAGCCTTATCTGAGTGAAATGGAGAAAAATAAAATGATACATATTCTCTTCCCAATGAGTGAAATATGACACCAATATCATAATTATTTCATTTATATCACATTCAATCAATATATTTATCATTATCACCTTCCATGTGAAGCGTTATTGAATGAAGAACCACATCACTTCGTAAGGCGGTAGGCCGTTGTATACACAAGTGACATTGTCATATCTTATATGGAATCAAAGGTAAATAGATATATATAATATTATGAATAAAAAGGTATAAATATGTTACAAATATCATATGAATTATTTTTATACATAATCATACCCATACATGAATGGTTGGAATGGAATAATTGTACAACATCTGTTCATGAGGCGGTAATCTACCGAACACATGAACTATGATTCCATAAAACATTTTATTGACGTGGATGTGGTTTTTTATAATTAATTTTTTTTAAATTCCCAATAATATCTAAGATACTAATTTTATTATATCAATATAGTTTAAAAAACATTTATGAAGGTGGATAAATTAAATAAATAAATACGCTCATTGAAGAACATCACATATTTTTTGGGTATCATCTTTAGGTTATAAATAATGACTTCAAAAGATGAATTTATTCCCCATGTAACAATTCTATGATAAGGAGAGGTAATTTGGGAAGTTATTTATCTAGGTATTGTCCTAATCTAATCGGATTAAAGGTGTGATGAAGATAGGATATGGGGTGGACTTTTATAAGCAAGGGCAAGGATACACATGGTATTTTTGAAAATAATCTAGTTATCCCATGTTTATTATCTGTCAAAAGGGTCTAAAATTGTCCATTATCAAACCATATGGGTGTATTATTTTCAATATGGCATCAAAATAGTTTTTTATGTGAAAATATGCAATTTTTACAGTCATCATTTTAGTTCAACCCCCAATAAACCCATTTTTTTACCTTAGCTGCGGTTATTAATTGTTTCTAAATTCACTATTCATTTTGGTCAAAAAATAAATTTAACATATTATAAATAATAAATTATTCTAATTCCAACTGTGGAATAAATTTTTAAAAATTTATTTCATATAAGTGTAAAATTTTAAAATAAAATTAATCTCACAGACATGATAAGAAAGATGGTTTTAAAGAAAATGTCCAAGATTTTATAGTGTTTTTATATCTATATTCAATATAAAATGAATATATTAACATAAATTGAAATAAGTGATAAAAAAATTAACTTATTTTCCTTTGAAACAAAGTAAATATATAATTTATGATTGTATATTATTTCAGGAAAAGGGAATTGTTTAGTTAAAATTAAATATTTTTTACTATTCATCAAAAAAGGAATCCATTCAGACAAATCACAAAAAACACCCTATGATAATTTTGATATAAAACTTAAAAATATGTTGTTTTTTATTCATGAAAATTTTATAACAGTGTTAAAATAAATATTTTAATTAAATTTTTATTGTGTGACTAAACTCTGTTTTGTTTAGACTTAGTGTATATCACAGGATATCAATTAAAAGAAATTTACTATAAAAGAAATATATTTTAACATCGTGTGGTCTTACATTCTTACCTCCTACCAAAATTTCATCGTCTAAATTTTTAGTTTTGTTAACTTCTAACTAGATGAGCTGGTTTATCTCCATAACATCCTATGGTTCCCATGTTACATCCTCCATTATTTTATTTCTCTAATGTACATTTACCAGACATGTCACCAGATTCCTTAATAATTTCTCTCTAGTGTCATGAATCTGTAAAGGTTCAGCACATTAAGATATTTCATTATTCAATTGTTTTTCATAGTAGGTGATCACAAGAATTTGGACTAGAATGTACTTACATAACAATCATATGTGGATCAAATTATGTATTGTAGATAGATTTGGTGGCATTAAAAAACAATAAGAAATAGGTATAACTAATTCAATGGTTTCAAAGGGTCTGATGTACCTGGGGATCAGTTTCCCAATTTTAATAAACATTACAAAACCCTTCCATATAGATTCTTCCATAGAAAAATCTCCCACAATTAATTTCAATCCATTCCTCTAATTATATTCATAATGGAATTTCCTATATTGACATGATTTAATGTGATTCAGAATAGAATTTACATTGGTTTTTTTATCCTCAACATGTTCTGGATCAATGAGTTTCCTTTCACCAACCATATCCTATGGAATTGGAGCATGACATCTCTTGTAATTAGGTTCTTCCTACGTTGCCTTTTGAATACATTAATAAAAACTATTTTTAGAGTAAAACATTACCATTGTTTAATATTAATTGTACATACCTTGAAAGTCATGTGAGAATGATGAAAATATGTCTTCTATTGTTTAAATAGTCTTGTTGGACTATCCATCAATTTCAGTATGGTTAGAAGTTCTCTAATGAAACTCAATATCAAGATCCATCTTTATACTCTTCGATAATATTGATTTAAAATGGCGTTCTTGATCAAAAATATCTAAATTGGTGTTCCAGATGGTCTTAAAACATCATTAATATAGATCTGTGTGAGGTGATGAAGTGATACATATTCTCTTATAGAAACGAAATTTTTATACTTGAATAGAATCTCAATGATAACCCATACTGTGACATTCATTTTAGGAGTCTTTGGTAGTCTTGTGATAGAGTACCTAGTAATTTTATCCCATTTCAACCCAAGAATAAGAAGAGTTGGCATGACTCCTCTAGGATTCTCTCTCATGACATTCACTTTCTAATAGACTAAACATATGGAAAAATAGTCAGATATTTCCAACACAATGTTTTCCCACAAGACCAAATTCTTATATATCTTTATTCCACAAGGGTGTATAGTAAAATTTGAACTTTGAGCATCATACAAAAATTCCCCTTTTAGCTCAAGTATTGATGGAACACATAATATTTTTATAAATTTCAGAATAACATTTTCACAAATGATGTCTACTAATTTACCATCATTCAGTGAAATAATATAATTCTAAAAGTCCATTTCATTATATTTCTAATATTTTATCTCTTATAATAATGATGGTTTCATATTTAACTAAGTACCCTCTTTGATACATCACTATATATCACTAACCCATCACTTCAAAATAGAAGATTCAAAATCTAAGAATTGATGAATATCCTCTTTATCTCAACAAATAATTCATGACATTTCTTTTTTCTTAAAAAACATAACCCATTTACCTATAATATTTATTAATAGTTAACAAATCATTAAAATTATAAATGAAACACTGATCGTAATCTTCCAATCCAATCAAAATACACACCTCAGTTATGTTCATTTCTATAAGATATTTTTTTAAATAGATTTGGCTTCAATGGATCAACCGATATTCTATCAATAGAGACAATACTTGTAGGGAAAAAATTATTGAAGTCTAAAATAACACTTAATAAAATTTCAAAATAACTATTTCCTTATATGAGTTTCAATAATGATTGGAATGTAATTCCTATAGTCCATGTAGTATATAGAATACACCAGTATATAATCAATTAATAACACAATAAAATCATTATGATATACATTGAATAATTTTTTCATTAGATCCAAAAAAAACATAGTGTTCATTAGTCAATCCAAACGGAATTACTATAATATCATAATTCTTATAC
This sequence comes from Viscum album, assembly GCA_963277665.1. NCBI lineage: Eukaryota > Viridiplantae > Streptophyta > Magnoliopsida > Santalales > Viscaceae > Viscum > Viscum album. The sequence goes on along the minus strand of OY728135.1, from coordinate 159,978,035 downwards.
CTTTTTCAATAAAATATTTTTATAATTTCATGTTTATTTTCTTGAAATTGATCATACATAGAAAGAAGAGTATTATTGGAATAATATTTGACTCCATGAGGTTTTTCAAATAAGTCATTAATGTGATGCATATGATACTTATTATTTATAATAATGGCATTGGTCTCCCTATAATAAATGCACAGACTGATGGGTCTATATTTCTTCTTTATGAATAGAACATGGGCTCCCCATTGCAAAACACTAGGGGAAATAAATCAGTTATCACCAAAATCCTCTATCCTTTTTTTCAAATACACTAGTTCCACAGTGGCAATTATATAGGGAATATTTGATATTGGTCATGTGTGGAGGATTAAATCAATGTAAAACTCAAAATAATTATCTGGGGGATGTCCATGTCATTCCACAAGAAATACATCAATGTATTCCTATTCAAATATTACATCTCAAATTTTAATAATACCTTCTCCATCCATATAAATTTTCTACTCATCTTCCACAGGAATCTCATTCAGTTGGTATACTATGATTGGAACTTGATAAGACTCAGATGATGAAGTATCTACTCTAAATATGGGTTATTCTACATCATCTACAAAAAAAATGTGGTTTATTTCTTCTTGTAATATTTTTTTTCATCATATGTTTAAATCCATTCGATACCAAGAATTATATCCAATTAAACCATAGATATTCTAGTATTTTTAGAAACTAAATCATGTTTATATGTCATAATCGGGAGTACATGATGAATCCTTTTATAAATGATACATTCATTGGGAGTTTTTACTCAATACTCCCTTAATTTATTAAAATAAAATTATCTAATATTCTTGGAAATCTACGTATATATAAGTGTACAATGGTGTAGAATCAAATAATGATTGTAATAAATGGATCAGATGAAATCCTCCCATCATGCCATTGATTCTATCAAACTCATTCCTCAACAATAACACTAAAATTCATGGAAAATAAATCATATGTATGCCTCACCTCTTGGGGAAACAATTAAAGACAGATGGTTCTTATTGCATTGGATCTATGCATGGTGGTAGAGTAACTGGATACCCCAAAGGTTTAGTCATTGTTTCTTTCTTAGAATTCATTAAGAGTGGTGATTCCCTTCAAGTGTAAACTCATTCCATGCTCACAAGGCAACACCTATGTAACTAGAGAAATATTCCTATGAGGGATATTGAGATTGATTTATTAGAAATATACAATTCAAGGTCATGTAATGGTCCTATTCCATGGTCCATCAAATATTACATCATAAGATACAAGAAACGTATAAAAAATCACATGACCATTCATTATACATGGAATGATGGTAATGTTGTGGCAGTGTCTCTAGCTTTTAAAGTGTTTTAGAATGACCGGATCCATACCTTTTCTTGTCCTAGGTCTTTCCCTCTGATGGTACCATCTTTGTTCGATATGATACTCTTTGGATCCATTATATAAAACTCCCTTAATTGTCTCCTTGTTTACCCTTAATCCCTTTATTTATTTAATAAAATTAAAATTTGGGAACAAATTTGATGATATGAATAACCTATCTACCACCATATCACTAGGTTCTTCATACTCAACTCTAGTGATCGCATAAGCATAGCCTTCTCCATTGGGACTCTTTTGTGGTAGATTCCCTTGATGTGCAGGGAATTAATTTTCATAGTGCCCAATATCCCTATAGTAGAATCACTTTATAGAAAGTTTTCCCTTATTTTCCATGAATTCATTAACATATTAATCTTTTTCTTCACACATATAAAAAATCGCATCCCCTATAATCATTTCTAAAGGCGATTCATTCCAAAACACTCACAAGGTTGGGATTACTCCATTTTCATCTTCTTCTTTGATTCATTCCATTTTTCACGGCTCTTAGATGGCCTATAATTCTATTTATTCCACTTGAAAATTTAATATCTAGATAATTGTTTCTCTATTTTGATGGTACACAAAAACATTTCATTATATTATGAAAAAGATTGAGTGACCAGCTCACTTTAGATACTTGTCTAAATCCCTTCAATGAAATGGAAAATTGATCACCCCATGTTACATATGTAATTTATATCATTTAGATTTAACCATGTAATAATATCCTTATACAGATAAAATCATTTTTCATATTTTTTATTTTATCTAGAGAACCATATCTTCATTTAAGTTTGTTTCTCATGAGAGATATACTTATTTAAGAATGACTACATAAAAATGTACAATTCAATGAGTTAGATACCATCATACTACCTATTATTCTGGACCAATGGCCACTATTTATCATAAAATATTTCGAGACAATGCATTTAAAGTGTAAAATTTTCAATTTAAATGCATACCAGTTCCATAAATATATTCTCTAGAAACTCATTCCATTGCTCAACTGCAATTGAATTATATTTACAACTAATTATTAGTGTATTGGGCCACATAATGTGTTCAAACATAGGATATGTTCATAATAGAATAGGTTTCTCTATTCAGTCATGGTAATTTGTCATATGTTGATTTTTTTTCCCTAAAATAGCTATAATATTCACTGTTACAATGCTTTATATATTGTCTTACAAGGTAGGGAATTCCCTAAATTGACCATGAGTATTGATACCATTATTTCTTCCATGCACCATCTATAAACTATTCTATATAATATATTTCCTCATAAAATAACGCATAATTCCAAATATGGTGTAAAACAAAGAATAAATTAAAATTTATAAATTTTAAATCTGATTTTTTTATATATTTTGTTCATTGGGGATATCATTATTTTAAATTTCATTATAATGGTATGTAATTAAAATGTAATTTTTCCTAAGAATTCACCTAGGTGTATAAAACTAGGTTTGTAGTAAGGCTTGTTTTCATGCACCAGGTGACGATCAGTTCTATCCCAACGTTCCCTTTTGGTGTATTATCAGTATGTACCTTGGTGCTAGAACAATATCCACTTCTAGTATCCATACATGGATGTATTTTTAGGAAAAAAAATACAATACCTTCCTTAGAAAATCATTTAGTTTTTATTCTATACTATCCTCAATGTATATCATAGGGTTATATTCCCTGATCTATATATATTCCCTAATCTAGTTGTGATTGTTTCTACTAAAAATACTCTAATACTAACAATTACAACCCCAAACAAGGTGGACTTGAGTTAGTGAATTAATTTATTACATTGTAATAGATACAATTAATTATATCCTAAAGGACCAACAATTTAGATGTTTTGGAAAATTAGATACATACATCATACCCATTTTACATTGGGAAAAAAGAATAAACTAAGTAAAAACATTGTATACATTTAACTCATTTGAAGAATTCATCTTTATATCCTAATAAAGGAACAAAATATTGTTGAGATGAAATGACTAGAACGGGTATAATGAAAGATCTATTGAATCAATCATCTTAATCAACATGGAATGTTATATATATATTCCATTTAATTAATATGGTTTTCATGGTGATATTAGGTAGAATTAATATGGAAAGTCAAATAACAAAAAAATCCATTTAATCAACAAATTAGAATGAAATTCATATGTAGATAATATAATAGAATAAATATCATGTATAATAATAATAACAAATGAACACTCAAAGAATTAATTCTTTATTTATTTTATTTCATGTTTTCCATCAACATGATACCTTTACCATCGTGATCTATCCTAAAGATTGTTTAAAACACACTAGAAAAAACCCATCCAATTTGGCCAAATGATTCATCTCATGAATCTAACAATACACTAAGGGTATTTCTATAAATAGTTTCTATAACTTGTATTTCATGTCCAAATTATTACTTATATATCATAAAATCTATTTATTTCATAAACATAATTCCTTATCCTGAAATATTAGTATTCAGTAAATATATAGATTTATCAATACTTCCTCAGTTAATCAGGTCACATTCCATGTAAAACATTGTATGTGAAAATGGTATATGGTTTCAAAAATAATCATATACATTATAAAATAATATATATATATATTTAATAGAAATATAATTTTCAATTGAAAAATTATTACTAAAAAGTGATTGTTTAAAGTGAAAAATAATAATAATAAATTAAAGTGAGAATGTTCTGTAACTTACCACTTTTTTATTATGAAGTCAAATCCCATTAGGTGAAATAATTAAAATTAGAACATATTAAATCATGAATCCTGAATGAATCATGACATTACATTTAAATGGGGATGTATATACACCGCCTAAAACTAAATTGTTGCAAAATGATAAATATGTTTCAATGGGATGTAAAATGAGACAAAATATATTACCTCAAACATCCCATGGTTGAACATGATTTAACCTCATATATAGTAGTTTTGAAAATGTTATTAACTTATTCCAAATATATATTAACAATTTTAAAATGATATATGGTCTTTTAATAATATATTATCACCTTTTTATTAATAATATTTCATTATTCTTATTCTTTTATGTTTTATTTTCTTTTTTTTTGTATGTGTGTTTCATCATTAATGATCTAGTTCATTAACATATTATACAATATAATCATCTATATAATAATAATCACGAAATAATTATCATATTTAAACATAAATTGAACTTTTAAAACAAATCAAGAAATATGGTAATGAAAAATGAACAAATGTAACGATCAAAGAGATGGTAGGATGTACATTAACATGAGTAACAGTTATGGTTTTCAAAGATCATTATAGAAAGAAGGTAAAAAATATTTTATATTTATATAATTATCATAATATCATATATATATAATTTTATATAATTTTATATCTATCATCTATGAAGTGTCGTGATGAAAAGAAAGTAACATCACATTGTGATGGAGGTAGCCCACACATACATGAACGATGTTATCATCTTTACATACGAAAAAAGAAACGAAATAAAATTATATTTATTATATTTCAAGAATGATAAATATTTCATTAATATCATTATAATTTCATGTATATAAAATATAATAATTGACATTTTCTTTGTCATCTTCCTTGTGAAGCATTAGTGAAAGATGGATCACGTCGCTTTGCGAGGTGGTAATCCAACATAAAAACGAGCGACATTATTATATCTCATATGGAATAGAAGATATATATATAAATATATATATATATTAAATAGTGAAAATATGGGCATATAAATGTTATAAATATAGTATATATAATTTATATCCATCATCATACCCATCCATGAAAGGTTAATGTGGGAAAAATGAATTACAAGTTCTCATGAGGTGGGAATCCATTGTACACACGGACGATGATTTTGTAAACCAATTGATTGAAGTAAAGATGGTTTTATGAAATTACCTTATTTTAAAAAAACTATTATAGTGTAGATACATAGGGTATTATATCATCATGATTTAATAAAAATCTAATGATTTGGAGAAATAAGTAACATATAGATCCTCCTTGAAGAACATTATATCTTTTTTAGGTATCCTTTTTAGGTATGCACTAAAAATTTCAAAGGATGGATTTATGATAAAAATATTGCTTTTAGGATGAGGGGATTTATTTTGGTAGTTTTTTGTCTAGGATTGTTTGTACCAATGGGTTTTGATGTTTTAAAGTATATATAAGAGATGGTACCCAGTTATAAGTGTGGGAGAGGACACACAATGCATATTTGAAAGGAATTGACAACCTTGACATATTTCTTAATTAAAAAGGATCTAAAATAGCCCATTTCAAAATATTTGTCTTCAATGTTCATAATAGGTCCATAATATAGTTTTTGGAAAAGTTTATAGGCCATTTTTACACTTGTATCTTTAGTTTAACCACTAGTGAACCCATTTTAACCTAAAACACAGTAATTAATTGTAACTTCATTCACTAATGATTTTGATAAAACATTAATTTTTCCATTTTAGATATTATAAATTATTTGGATTCTATTTATTTAATATATTTTTCAAAATTAAATTCACATATATGAAAAAATTTATTTTAAACATACTCTTACAAACCTGATGAGATAGTGGAATTTTATAGAAAAAATGTCCAAATTTCAAGATCTTTTTTATAAATAAATTCAATATGAAATTATCGAAAAAATTTTACATAATTTTACTTTAAAACCAATTGAAAATATACATTATCATTTTAAATTATTTACATGGAAATAAACTTTTCAATTAAAATTCTGTATTTTTCAATATGCATCAAAAAGCGAAACATCTCATAAAAATCAGAAAACATAAACTGAATAATATTTTGATATGATTATTTAAAATATGATGTTTATTTTTCCCAATACATTCCTATATGTGAACAAATAATAATTTTATATTATGTGTGCAAAGCATGACTAAACAATGTTTTGTTTAAACCCAATGTGTATCAAAAACTATCAAAAAAATAATATTTGTTCTAAAAGAAATATATTATATCATATTAGGGTGTTACAATTGAGGACTATTAGTAACTATCCAAGAATTTATAAAATATTTGATTGGAAATCATTTACTAGCTTGACCTATCTATTTTATTTCATTGATTTTGATCATTAATATAATATACTAAAAAATAGTTCTTATTGTGTCATCATAGATTTAATAATTTTTCTCATATAATTATATTGATAAAGAAAAATTCATTGGAATCATTGACCAAAGGTAATAACCAAATTTAGGAAGATTACCAAAAATATCCACACAATTAATAAATAGTTATGGCGAATTAGGGTAGATATTTAATTTGAATGGTTGTGGGGAATCAAGGGTTCATCTTAACACGAAAAAAAGACTTAAATGATATGAATATAATGCATGATATATGGGCATATTAAGATAATAAACATAAAGAAATAACATCTTCCATAAATAATAGGAATAAATATATATCCATTTAAATATTAAATAATGTTAATGTACATGATTTCTATTGATGTATCATTTCAATATGTGTTGACTTAAATCATTTACGGTTACATGGAATGAAAAATTTTATGAATTTATTTTCTAGTGTAGTTTATTTTTTTATATTGATTCATATAAAAGTAATGTATTTGTAATGGCATTTTACACATTCATTTGACTACAATATGAGAAAACTATACTACTGATTAAGATATAAAAAAATTATGGATTAATTTTATTAAAACTATGTCATATGGGGATGATATTTCCCCAATCATTTAACTCTATCATGATGCATTTCAATATGAATTTTTTCAATGTAACTAAATTTTAAATACATATACATTATAAATAGAAATATCTAATTGAGAGGTATTTTATTTTTTTATTTTCAATGTAATTAAATAATTCTTTCAGATTTATTGAATATATAATTAACGATAATTTAATTTAATTATTTAATAGATACCTCATTAAATTGTTGTAATATATAGAAAAATAATATAATCTTGATGTATTTATATCTAAAGGGTACATAGAAGAGGGTTGTATTAACTATATTATAGGAACTTTTATTGTATTAAGATAAGATTTAGTTGAGTTAGTTCGGTTGATTCTATGTTGAATCAATATCAACATGATATGAAATCAACACTCTTTACTATTTAGAGTCTCATTGTTTAGATGATATCAAATATTACATTGACATATCTAAAAATAATAAAGCTACATTTTAGTATGATACTGAATAATGATGTTTTAGATCCATTCATTGATGAACAAAGAATAAAAATAAATAGATACCAGAGAATTCAAACAAGAAATAGTCAAATATAATAAGTGATATGAATAAAAATTTAGTGGAATGATTTGTGTTTTCTTAAAATTCCATGTACACATTTTAATATTTTTAAGCATGTTTATAGTGTTCCTAACGAATTTCATGTTTACTGTTAGCAAATGGTTTTCTAGAAAAACATGAAAAATTGGAAAATTATGTTGCAAACCCTGAATCCCTACCACAAGAATAATATACATACCATGTGATGAATTTAAATCGATGGTGAAGGATAAGTGACCATACAGGACCCACAACACATTATTCTCTATATGACATTATGAGAAAATGACACATCATGTGTTAGATGAGTAAATAATATCTAAGTCACAATCTGATCATGAATCAAAGATAAAAATATCATTCATTAATAATAAACTTACCACATGTACATCCAACTTACTATATGAGAGATATGTACATATCATAAGTAAAAAAGGGATCATTGTGTGAATTAATGATGTTACGGTTGAATCAGTGATGTAACCACATAAAGGAAACTACCAAGTGTATATGAATATCAAGTTACCATTTTTATGTAAGGAATATTTTAATTTTGTAATTTACTAAAATTATATGTTATACCAGTGAAATCATGAAGTTGAATTCATAATGTTATAAAAAATCAAGTGGTTGTGTGATGTATTGAACAAACCACATGATCAAATAGGTCACAAATTGGAAGGAGTGAACTAACTGTACATAGGCATTATGACTATCTTCATGTCAAATTAATATTACGACCATCCATAATCCCAAATAATTGTGGTTTTAGTGAAGTTATATCGTTTTGTATAATTTGGTAGTAGAGAATTTTAAAATATCTAATGGCTATTTTTGAAGAATTAATTGAAGCATTAATGCATTCAAGAATGCACTGATTGTTCTCCAATGTTTACCTTTGGATGAATTTTATTTATCATAATAAGAATTGATCATGTGTATATATGGGTGATAAATTGTAGAATAATAAGAGATGATTAAAGGAATACATGTTTGAATTTGTGCTAATAAGAGGAATAATTCAAAACCCTATATGATAATCAATTTTCTTGGACTTATGTAGAATCATGTTCAGTATCCTTTCAAATACAAATTCACAGACTCCAAGATAACTGAACTTATTCTAATTAATCTATAATAAATCTTATCAAAACTCATTCATTGATCTTTCAATTTATGTTTTACATTCGAGGTGTGTCTTTTATTACTATATTTATACATAAAACAGAATATCATGTTTTAAAATAGAGTGTTATTAACACTATCTAAATTCATTTCATATATACTCCAGTGTATAGCTGTGGAAGAGGTCATGTGGAACCTAGTTTCCTTATCTACTATTTATAATATTAGAAGATGACTTATTATGGGATGGCCTTGTGTTCTATTGTGTTAATCCTAATCCATTTTGTGGATCAGTTTATTTAATAATAAACTACATGGAAGAAGTTGACTTCTAAGTCGAGGGTATTAATTAACAACATGGAACTGAACCCCTCATTTATGATTTCAATTCATGATATATGTTTTTGTTTTCATTATTTTTAAAAAATTAATATTTTTAAATTCTACAAAAAAACTCAACTTTGATTGTTAGTATTAGGTTTTTATATATATACTATGTTTGATACTAGTAAAATAATTTCTAATGTTAAAGTATCTTCTCTAATAATTCAACTATGTTGTAATCAAGTATTTGAAATATAAAATATTATAAGTTTATAGTTTTAGTTACCAAAGTGTTTGGAATCAATTGGGTGATTTTTTTGAATCTTTTTAATTAAAATTTTAATTTGAAACTTATTTAACCCCCTCATTGGTGTTCCCATCCAATAAACATTTGGTTGGAGTGGAACACTCATGAGGGGGAGTGGTTGATTTTGTATCCCATTATTTGTAAATCATAAAAGTTAATATATACTATAACTAAAACATATAATTTTTTGGGAAATATATTATATAAATTTAGTAATTATAAAATTATTTTTTATAGATCATGAATACCATGATGATTTGGCATAGGGTTCTTTAAAGATGTCTAGGAAACATGACCCATATAATTTTAATGAATTTAAATTTTATATATTTTATTTTTAAAATGGTTTGAAAACATATTTTTGTGATATATTTTCCATAACCTAACTTGTATATTATGGAATGTTGAATTGTTTAATTGAATTAAACTATAACAGTATTTTATTAGTTGTTTTATTAAAATTAATGCGTGTAAATATTTTTATCATTGTTAAAAGAAATTCCTTATAATTTACTTTTGTAATATTTTATTTCTTCATTGATATTCAAGAACAAGGAGAACACGATCCATATACATTAGAATCAAAATCAAAATTATTATATAATGTATAATATATAGTAGGTATAGGGAAAAGTGTATTTACAAACATTAAAAAATATATTATATATATATATATATATAACACCTCGAACAGAATCCTAGTACAAAGAAAATGTTCCACAAAATCACATGCACACCTTTGTATATGCAAGAGGCAACATACTACCTATGAGGATCTAATGTGATGTTGAGATACTATATACTTTTTAAATATTTTTTTAGAAATATTGTAATAACATAAACATAAGATGACTAGACCACACAAACAATATAACATGGATAAATGATATAACAATTTCCATATCATGTCATATAATAATAATTAAATGTACCCCCAATGTGGAAATTTGACAAACATAGTCATTATAAATGATAAAGTTACTGAGGATTTTTTTTGGGTATATCCTAGTACCACATCCATATCCCAACCCCATGCTCTTAAAAAACCATCCACTGGGCTATATTCCATCTCTAAATCCTTGATCATGAATTATAGATATGCACAATGATTCTTATGTAGGGTTTCAGAATAAAACATTAAATACATGGACAATGATTCCTTAATATATGTTCACATCTATATATAGTTGTATTTCGTAATAGAAATGTAAATTTTCATAAAATAAAATAGCCAATCATGTGCCACACAATCATTTGTTAACCAAGCTTCTAAAACCTCAGTCATACATTCTTTAGTTCCATGATGAAATAATATCAAAAGTAGTTTTCACATGACCTAAACCATTATATGAAACTAAAACTTCTTATATGGAAAATTCTTTTTCCACATTTGTGGAATAACTCCACACCTTCATTCAAATAATTTCATTCATATGACCCTTTGATATATACTCACCACTGATGGTATACAACCATGGCACACCTAAACCAATGGAACTCTACAAAAACCCAATGACATTCCACATCAATATATCATATATTAATATAGACCCTATTGAAATGTAGTAAGGTATTCCCATAAGGGATAAATACATTACATGATCTAGTGATAATCATCATATGTAGATCCATAACTAATGAGTCATTTCATCCATGCTCCAACTCTAATGGGCCAGATAAGATAATCAAGGATATCATTCAACTGAACACTAAGACTAAGATTCCACATGTTATGTACAAATACACATATAAGGCATAACACGAAATGGAACAATATATAACAATAATTATTCCACAGGCTATGAAATATTGTACATGTAAATCAAAAGCTAGAAATGAACATCATGGAAATTTTAGAATCTATATTCCATAGGCTTTGAACTATTAATAAATAATTCACAACTTATAATGAAACAACATGGATTATTAAACATTATAATGGCTATGAAAATATCAATTTTTAGTTGTGAAAAGAAATGAAGAGACAAGTTCTAACCAATAAATGGCCTCATAGGACACCCTATGTAACGCCCCGACCCCAGCTACCCAGAGTCGGTGCATTACTTCGTAACATTGGCATGATCACAAAAGATCAAGTCTCGAAAGACCGATTAGTTTAGTAGCCTTGGAAACAATAGATACATTCATAAGTGTTACATTACAACATAAAGTGAAAAACTAATAACAAAGTCTTCATAGTCCACACTCATTTCCTCTTCTGACTATCCCTGCAGGTCATTCATAAAATACTTCTTCACATCCTGGAAAATTTTTAAACATTGAAAGGGGTGAGCTCGAATGCTCAGTAAGGATAACAATAATGCGGAAGCTTTCATAAATAAACATTAACATTTAAGGCAATGTATAACTAAAACAAAAGCCTCTTAAACATGAACTTCAACATAATATGGCAAAAGTAAAATGAGATAATGCCATTTACTTCTTCACATGGATATTCTACTGGTCGAATAATCACATGTAATATCAATAACCACTTTCATAATGAGGGAATGTATAATGCCAGACATTCTGAAACACTTTGTCAAGGCCTCGGCCAAGACGTCTAAAATGATTAAGGCCTCGGCCAAAACCATAAATCAAATTGGGAAAGGGCCTCGGCCAATTCCACGTCTAGTTGTCTCATGAGACCTGCCGATGCATCGAGGAGCTATAGCGGGCTCCACCCGTCACTTATTAAGTCCAATACATTCCTCATATGAATAGGTTTAAACATATCATAAACCATAACATAATCGTATCACATAAAACATGCATAAAGGAAACATAACATTTCCACATTTCAATCACAAGATATCAATACAACACATTGATATAATAAAAACGCTTTCAAAACCATTTTCAATACCAAAATAAAAGAATGTTAAAACTTTGTATATATTTTTCATTAAAAAAGAAAATGATGGCTTGTAGAGGAAGCCGAAACTCAAATAATGGTCACGGCGGCGGAGAAGTCGTTGTCACCGCATAAGTACGGAAAGAAAAACATTCCCTTTTGTCGTTTAGCAAAACGCTTCGTATAAAAAAGATTCCTTTTGAATAAACATAAAAGTCAAAGGGGTTTATACATCGTATAAAAGAAGGTTGTGTATAAAACCAAATATGCCTCAATGAAAGGAGATTGAGACGAAGTCCTTAAAAAGATCATTTTTAAAATAAAATAGATCTATTATGTGTATTCACTATAGGTACACATAAAGAAAGTAAAAATATAAAATAGGTCATAATAACATCATGACATAATTTGAAAGTAGGAGATTAACCCAAAGAATGGAAGTTGGGTTAAGAAATTCCCTTACCTTGTGTCCGACTTGACTCAACCGTTCTTTAACCTCCTGAATAATAAACTAGAGTTAATATCTACCTTATTAAGAACCATTTTCAATTTCATTATCCTTTTTATATCACTTATTACAATGTTATGAACATTATGTAATTATTTAAGTTAATAACGGTCGTTTTGTCGATCTTTGGTACTTGAGTCAACAATAAACTTCTTATAATTATAAGTTGTTCATGTGGTGAAATATCCATTATATCCAGAATTATATTAATGATGTAGATATCATATATATCATATATATACAGTATATACATTCATTTATAATATTACGTAACATTTAGAGGTAAGAAATGAAATGCACCGTTCATGGAGACGGTAAGCCGTACGTACGCATGAACGCTACTTTCATTTCAATTTCATATTTAATGGAATGAAATCATAATGATATAAATGTATAATATAATTCCAGTATAATATAGTTTATAATACCATTTACTCCATCCTTTATACATCCCACATATGGCATTAACGATTCAAATCACTTTGAGGGGGCGGTAGTCCGCACTTCCTAAAATGAAATTATCGCGTTTTACCCATAATGGAAATCATAAAGTATGCCATAAATGAGAAATACAGAAGCAGAAGGAAAACATAAACATAATATATATATCATATATGAAAATAGTGTCATCAAAATGGCCACCATTATAGGTGTTAAAAGAATTTGAACAATCATCGTTTCGGGAGGCAGAATTTCGCCATCCACGGAAACCGTATGTTCTTTAACCATTAGATGTAGGTGTGTGTAAGTGTAGCTCGAATCCTTCTTATAACAACATCCTAGAATATTGAGGATACTGGTGTTGTTACAAAAGAAATAAATAAAAAGAGTTTAGGGGGTTGGAGAAGAAAAATAAAACAAAACAACATTAGAAAAGACATTACCTCAAAATCGGGTAACTCTTTTTGATTTGAGCTAAAGGCTTCCTTGGGAAGATTTCTCCCCAAAGTGAGGCTTCTAGGAGTAAGGGAGGAATGTTGGGAGAGTATTTGGGCAGAGTTTGGCCGAGCCAAATGGCTTGAAAGTGTAAATGAGGTGGGAGAGGTGGGGGCCTTTTATAAGTGGAGAGGAGGGGCACTTTTGGAAAGATTGAAATGTTACATTATTTCAAAATGCTTTTCGGATTCTAAAGGTCCCACATTTATATAATTCGAGGCTAAGGTGATAATGTTTCGAAATATCTTCATCCAATAGGCTTTGGACAAGTGTAAGCCTTGGATTTTGCATTATCTTCTCATTTTATTTAAATCGTTAAATAATGAGGTCATCGCCACATCATAATGATGTCATAAATAATTTAATTTATTTAATGTCTAAAAATTATAAAAAAACTACTATGATGTAGGAAATCTTTTTAGCTTTCTAATGAATATTTATAGTCAAAATTTGGACTTGTGTAACCCTACTTAAAAATTGTTTTAGTAAAACAATTTATGTTAGTGTCATTTTCACTTTAACATTAAATAAAAAGTAATTTATGTTATTTCCCAACAAAAGTGGATCCATGGGGTCCCCAAGTTAGGCCATGGCTTGTCTTGGTCGGCCATGACACAACCAATAAGGTTGGGACATGTGTCTAGGTCATTTCATATTATTAAAGTATTATTTATACCTTAAACTACCCTAATTACCACTAATCGCGATTAAGAACTTAATAAGTTACTATTCACCGAAAAATTATTTTTATCCCATTGAACCACATTTTACTTCTTAATGACAACCATGTATGTCGGATTTTTGAAAATCAAATCACAGAAGTGGTAATATTTCATTTAAACGAAAAATCAGTTATTTAACAACCACTTAGTGGTTTCACTATTCATCAAAAATTGAAGTTTTTCAGAATAAGGCCAAAATTTCACCCTAAGCTATAATTGATATTCCGAATTGAAAAATGATGTCTATTTTACAAAATTCCAAACATATTAGTTGCATTAATTAATTTTATAATTAATTCCCGCTGTCACAACAAATAGCGTGTTTTTAAGAAACAATTTATATCAAAAGATTGGCAATTGTTTATGTCCAATTTCAATGTTAAATTAATTCTAATGACCACCATTGGATAAAATGGTAAAAATATATTCTAATTATACATTAAAACCACCAAATATTATAATTTATCACTATAAATTATTTTGATTAAAAAAGTTGTTTTAAGTATTTTTCACTATTTATAAAATTTTAGAAGTTCTCAGAAAAATACCAAAAATTCAACATAGGCTAATTTCGATATTACGAATACAAAAATGAAGTCCATTTTGACATATAAAATTTATAATATTTCAAAAAGAAGGTATTACTATTCATAACGGCTACTTTGATTAGTCGCGGTGTTTTAGAACTCGAAGTTGCGTACAATGCAAGCTATTGTATTACTGAATGAGAAGCGTATCGTGGAAGCTCGGGGTGTTACATTCTCCCCTCCTTCAATAAATTGCGTCCTCGCAATTTGAAATTTTTCTTGGAAAATACAAGGTTGAAAAGAGAAAATACCTTTGAGGAAAACCCACATCGAAAATAAGGTTAATAAATATATAACATTAAAAGAAAGCAGGATAAGTACAAAGGTCACCCGATATAGCCCATTATAGGATTCTATGAAAATATGGATATGGAGGAGAAACAAACCATCAAGGTCTGATGGGGAGTTATAGAAAACAGGATTAGGAGAAAGTTTAACCACAAGAAAATCACAAACTTGTGATTGGTTAAACGGTCATTGAATCCCTAGTTGGAAAAGTTAACCGACAACATTTTTGTTTTAAGTTACCTTTTATAATGTTGAGGATTTTATTTAGGAGATTTACTAAGAACGTAAGGGAATATACATACTTGTTATGTATACTTTCATTCATTAATGAATTTTTACCACAAACCCATGTTTTACTCCAAATGGTAACAGAACTCAAAAATATTCTATTTATCCTAATTGTATAAGGTACCAAAGGTTAACACATACCATTTAGATTAGTAAAATTATTTTGTAAAAACCAGGGACTTCCTGTAGGCTAGTGGTAGGAAATAAAGGCCTGTCGCACTTTGATTGTGGGTTCGATTCCTACAGCTTTGTCTGACGCGACGGTTTATGCCCCACCCTGCAGGTTGTCCTTTTCCTAAAACTATAGTATTATAATACTCCAAAAATAATCTTCATAAATTTTTTAACCTTAAACCATACTATCCAAAAATCAACTTAATCCACTCCAACCTTTATAGTTATCCAAAATACTTCTGTCCAACTCACAGTCCAAATTTTATAAGGAAGGTAAACATAATGAAGATCCTTTATCCCACGTAACAACATGTGAACACCTTCATCATGTATTCTTTTTAAACATACTGAATTACCATGATCCCTTATTCCTTATAGAATACTAGATATACTCCTTCTATCCAAAAATGTATACAAAACATCAATCAGTTTCAAGGAAGTTAAGTATATCCAATATAATTTATCCAAATCATCACGTCTTATTCCAAAATCACAATCTCAGTATCAAAACCATATTATGGTTTATCTTTCTCTCAACCATATATTTTCCAAAAATTTAACCTACTGTGGAGTCACTTTTCTTGGTTCCACACAATCTCAAGTCCTTGATGAAATAGTACTGCAGTACAATCCTTATATACTCCATAATTATTATAACCAGTACATCATTGATACAACACTCAAATTAAAAAAAAATCTTTGATAACAACATAAGAACTCTAATCATTACTCCTCATCTGTGGTAGTATCATAACTTGATTATTATCCAATAACATCATTTGGGGCATGCTCTGATGATTTGGACATTGGTTTGCGTAGTGTCCCCAATCCTTGCAGAAGAAGCATTGTACATTTGAAACCATTTTCTTACCCTTGCAGTCACGCACTTTGTGTCCTTTTTCTCTACACTTATAACAAACTCCCATTCCCTTTAGGCAAGTTCCATGATGTTTCTTCCCACAATTACCACATATTGGAAAATTCTTCTTTCCCCTCATCCCTTTATCCATCATTCTCTCTTCCATCCCTTTCGTCTCTTGCTTCCCTTCAAATCCATAGGACTCAGAGAATTCTTTACTTATCCTATTAACACATGATACTATTTCTTCATATGTTGAGAACACATGGGAGACTATTTCCCTTCGAAATGTTGGCTTAATACCGTGAAAGATACTATCCTTCTTACTCTTTGGATCATACGTACTGCTGGAGTTCACATTCCTTCTACTGGGCGCCATTTCTATACAACGGCATAAACTAGGTTAGTTTATGAATCAAAATACATAATTCCATACTTGTAAAACACTTTACATAAATTGAACTATTTATGGATATAATCCATAATCATAAAAAGAAATGTTTTCTTTGAGTAAGTATGTACTCATAACCCTTCATAGTGGTTTGTAAAGAAAATGAGAATTATCCTAAGCGTATCCCCCGGGAGTGTCGTAACCAAGAGTGCAGCAAGGCCCGTTGTCGTGCACCAGTTCCCGTTCGAGTCTAGCTCAAAGCGGTGTTTTCGGGTTTTACCCCTAGGTACATCTGTGCCAGAGCCGCCTCTACCTGCTCGTATCCAGACAGGGATGTATTTCTCGGAAAACTCATAACATCTCTATAATACCAAAATTCTAGGAAGTTCTTCTATACTAATCCTCAAAGTCTATCTTTGGGCTATGTGCTCTAATCAGAGTTTATCTAAATCTAGCTTCCAAGGTTAGTACTAAACTGCCTCTGATACCAACTGTAACGCCCCGACCCCAGCTACCCAGAGTCGGTGCATTACTTCGTAACATTGGCATGATCACAAAAGATCAAGTCTCGAAAGACCGATTAGTTTAGTAGCCTTGGAAACACTAGATACATTCATAAGTGTTACATTACAACATAAAGTGAAAAACTAATAACAAAGTCTTCATAGTCCACACTCATTTCCTCTTCTGACTATCCCTGCAGGTCATTCATAAAATAATTCTTCACATCCTGGAAAATTTTTAAACATTGAAAGGGGTGAGCTCGAATGCTCAGTAAGGATAACAATAATGCGGAAGCTTTCATAAATAAACATTAACATTTAAGGCAATGTATAACTAAAACAAAAGCCTCTTAAACATGAACTTCAACATAATATGGCAAAAGTAAAATGAGATAATGCCATTTACTTCTTCACATGGATATTCTACTGGTCGAATAATCACATGTAATATCAATAACCACTTTCATAATGAGGGAATGTATAATGCCAGACATTCTGAAACACTTTGTCAAGGCCTCGGCCAAGACGTCTAAAATGATTAAGGCCTCGGCCAAAACCATAAATCAAATTGGGAAAGGGCCTCGGCCAATTCCACGTCTAGTTGTCTCATGAGACCTGCCGATGCATCGAGGAGCTATAGCGGGCTCCACCCGTCACTTATTAAGTCCAATACATTCCTCATATGAATAGGTTTAAACATATCATAAACCATAACATAATCGTATCACATAAAACATGCATAAAGGAAACATAACATTTCCACATTTCAATCACAAGATATCAATACAACACATTGATATAATAAAAACGCTTTCAAAACCATTTTCAATACCAAAATAAAAGAATGTTAAAACTTTGTATATATTTTTCATTAAAAAAGAAAATGATGGCTTGTAGAGGAAGCCGAA
This sequence comes from Viscum album, assembly GCA_963277665.1. Taxonomy (NCBI): domain Eukaryota; kingdom Viridiplantae; phylum Streptophyta; class Magnoliopsida; order Santalales; family Viscaceae; genus Viscum; species Viscum album. Next base: position 159,959,527 of record OY728135.1, on the reverse strand, counting down.
ACTCAAATAATGGTCACGGCGGCGGAGAAGTCGTTGTCACCGCATAAGTACGGAAAGAAAAACATTCCCTTTTGTCGTTTAGCAAAACGCTTCGTATAAAAAAGATTCCTTTTGAATAAACATAAAAGTCAAAGGGGTTTATACATCGTATAAAAGAAGGTTGTGTATAAAACCAAATATGCCTCAATGAAAGGAGATTGAGACGAAGTCCTTAAAAAGATCATTTTTAAAATAAAATAGATCTATTATGTGTATTCACTATAGGTACACATAAAGAAAGTAAAAATATAAAATAGGTCATAATAACATCATGACATAATTTGAAAGTAGGAGATTAACCCAAAGAATGGAAGTTGGGTTAAGAAATTCCCTTACCTTGTGTCCGACTTGACTCAACCGTTCTTTAACCTCCTGAATAATAAACTAGAGTTAATATCTACCTTATTAAGAACCATTTTCAATTTCATTATCCTTTTTATATCACTTATTACAATGTTATGAACATTATGTAATTATTTAAGTTAATAACGGTCGTTTTGTCGATCTTTGGTACTTGAGTCAACAATAAACTTCTTATAATTATAAGTTGTTCATGTGGTGAAATATCCATTATATCCAGAATTATATTAATGATGTAGATATCATATATATCATATATATACAGTATATACATTCATTTATAATATTACGTAACATTTAGAGGTAAGAAATGAAATGCACCGTTCATGGAGACGGTAAGCCGTACGTACGCATGAACGCTACTTTCATTTCAATTTCATATTTAATGGAATGAAATCATAATGATATAAATGTATAATATAATTCCAGTATAATATAGTTTATAATACCATTTACTCCATCCTTTATACATCCCACATATGGCATTAACGATTCAAATCACTTTGAGGGGGCGGTAGTCCGCACTTCCTAAAATGAAATTATCGCGTTTTACCCATAATGGAAATCATAAAGTATGCCATAAATGAGAAATACAGAAGCAGAAGGAAAACATAAACATAATATATATATCATATATGAAAATAGTGTCATCAAAATGGCCACCATTATAGGTGTTAAAAGAATTTGAACAATCATCGTTTCGGGAGGCAGAATTTCGCCATCCACGGAAACCGTATGTTCTTTAACCATTAGATGTAGGTGTGTGTAAGTGTAGCTCGAATCCTTCTTATAACAACATCCTAGAATATTGAGGATACTGGTGTTGTTACAAAAGAAATAAATAAAAAGAGTTTAGGGGGTTGGAGAAGAAAAATAAAACAAAACAACATTAGAAAAGACATTACCTCAAAATCGGGTAACTCTTTTTGATTTGAGCTAAAGGCTTCCTTGGGAAGAGTTCTCCCCAAAGTGAGGCTTCTAGGAGTAAGGGAGGAATGTTGGGAGAGTATTTGGGCAGAGTTTGGCCGAGCCAAATGGCTTGAAAGTGTAAATGAGGTGGGAGAGGTGGGGGCCTTTTATAAGTGGAGAGGAGGGGCACTTTTGGAAAGATTGAAATGTTACATTATTTCAAAATGCTTTTCGGATTCTAAAGGTCCCACATTTATATAATTCGAGGCTAAGGTGATAAGGTTTCGAAATATCTTCATCCAATAGGCTTTGGACAAGTGTAAGCCTTGGATTTTGCATTATCTTCTCATTTTATTTAAATCGTTAAATAATGAGGTCATCGCCACATCATAATGATGTCATAAATAATTTAATTTATTTAATGTCTAAAAATTATAAAAAAACTACTATGATGTAGGAAATCTTTTTAGCTTTCTAATGAATATTTATAGTCAAAATTTGGACTTGTGTAACCCTACTTAAAAATTGTTTTAGTAAAACAATTTATGTTAGTGTCATTTTCACTTTAACATTAAATAAAAAGTAATTTATGTTATTTCCCAACAAAAGTGGATCCATGGGGTCCCCAAGTTAGGCCATGGCTTGTCTTGGTCGGCCATGACACAAACAATAAGGTTGGGACATGTGTCTAGGTCATTTCATATTATTAAAGTATTATTTATACCTTAAACTACCCTAATTACCACTAATCGCGATTAAGAACTTAATAAGTTACTATTCACCGAAAAATTATTTTTATCCCATTGAACCACATTTTACTTCTTAATGACAACCATGTATGTCGGATTTTTGAAAATCAAATCACAGAAGTGGTAATATTTCATTTAAACGAAAAATCAGTTATTTAACAACCACTTAGTGGTTTCACTATTCATCAAAAATTGAAGTTTTTCAGAATAAGGCCAAAATTTCACCCTAAGCTATAATTGATATTCCGAATTGAAAAATGATGTCTATTTTACAAAATTCCAAACATATTAGTTGCATTAATTAATTTTATAATTAATTCCCGCTGTCACAACAAATAGCGTGTTTTTAAGAAACAATTTATATCAAAAGATTGGCAATTGTTTATGTCCAATTTCAATGTTAAATTAATTCTAATGACCACCATTGGATAAAATGGTAAAAATATATTCTAATTATACATTAAAACCACCAAATATTATAATTTATCACTATAAATTATTTTGATTAAAAAATTTGTTTTAAGTATTTTTCACTATTTATAAAATTTTAGAAGTTCTCAGAAAAATACCAAAAATTCAACATAGGCTAATTTCGATATTACGAATACAAAAATGAAGTCCATTTTGACATATAAAATTTATAATATTTCAAAAAGAAGGTATTACTATTCATAACGGCTACTTTGATTAGTCGCGGTGTTTTAGAACTCGAAGTTGCGTACAATGCAAGCTATTGTATTACTGAATGAGAAGCGTATCGTGGAAGCTCGGGGTGTTACACCCTACACTTTCCAAACATATCAATCATAAAAGGGTGTCTATACTAAGTACATACACAAGTAAAAATCATGGCAAAAAACTCTATACAAGGCCCCAAGATGGTATTTAATTCGAAACTTTAAACCGTCAATTGAAAAATACCAAATTCCATAGAGGAACGATACCCAAATCTCATACCTTCAACAACACTCACTAGAAAAAGACCCAATCCATCATAAAATAACCCCTAGGATTGGAATTCAACGAAGTAGTCATGTCAAGGGAGAAAATTCACATCACGATGCCAACGATTATTCGTTACCAATGGAAGATTTAGTATATATTAAGGAGTGGTAACCTATTATTGTATTCTTATATAGGACTACGAATCATGCATGAATCATTCATTAGATCTATGTGAGGATACATATATCTTCAAAAAATGGCTAGGAATATTGATCAATTATAGATAAAAAAGGATAATTAATCTTATAATGGATAGCTCATACCATAATTTATTCCAATGGATCAATCTACAAGACTCAATATTGTAGTTCCTCTAAATTAGAGTATGGAGGGAGTGTAAATTCTAGGAATCACCAATGGAGTCCTTGGTTTTTATTTAACTTTGTATAAGAGAAAAAAAATACTATTTTGTTGGTAAAATGCAATGTTTTGTTTAATTAATACTCCATTCATGGTATGGTAACACTATTATCTTATTTATTCATTATGTGCGTGATGGTCTTTACCTATCCTATGATTATATGTTGTTTTACCACAAGGTCTAGTAAACTATTCTCCAACTATGATTTTTTCTACTTTCTAGAGACATATACTTTTCATGGAAAATAAAATTGGATAGAATGAACCTTGTTCAAACCATACTTCTCCCACTATCCTTCAATAAGTAATCCATATGATTTCATATGGTGAGCTGAAAGGCTTTCCTTTATTATGTTCCAACCATGCATCCCCTATAAATACTCTAAAAACATAAAAATCAAATAGAACTATCCGGATAGATCCACCATGAAAATCATACCTCAAAAACACTTCACCAAGGGATGGATTCCCATCATAAGATAATAGAAAAACATTGGGTCATTAATATATGGATGACGATGAGAAAGTGATAATTTATGACATTAAATCCCATAGAAACAAGAAATTGTATTTTTTATCTTTGATGGAACTGAAAATATATGTCTTTAAAGTATCCAAGAAGTTGAAGAAGTAACAATGAAACATAATAATAATTTTATAATTAGAAGATAAAATATATTATATATATAGTCAACAGTTAACATCCTTATTATTGTATCCATTTTATTATTTGTTTTTAGAATTTTTATATTTTTTGTAATTTAAATTTCTTTTTATGGATGATTTTTTTTAAATTTTTATTTAATTGTTTTTATATTATTGAAATAAACAATCTAAAAAAATAATTACTTTTATAATTAGAATTTAATGGAGAAACCATTTTAATGTAAACCTTTGACTGATGATTGATGGTCCACCCACAATCTATACATCACTGAATTTTATAGCTGATTCCTCATATTCTATTTATAGAACACCTTCTATATCCCCCCACTATGGTATATATAATTCCAAATATCTCCCACATAATATTATTTAGAATAGATATTAATGATACATCATCCCCATCTGATCATAATAATATACAATCACATTATGTTTCCAATGTTCAAACATCATGTAAGTTATGTTTACAATAGTTTCCTCATGAGGATATTACAGGATTATTATTATAGGTATTAGTTTTACTGGGAAAAACATATTGAATTTTTGTATACAAATAGCTATTTTTTTCAAAAATGGTATAAAACTTTTAAATGGGAAAAATTAATTTTATTTATTTATATAATTGGAATGGATTGATGAAAGTGGTACCATTTGACTATTTTTATATCTATACAGAGGATAAAATGGAATATTTGGTAAGACCATAGGTAAATTAGATCCTGATCTATTGGCTCAACTGATTACTTTGGTATATTAGATACATATTCTTATATATTTGAATTATGGAGTATTTAATTCATTAATAAAATCTAATTAAATTGAATCCAATTATATATTAGAACATTATTAATTAAAATTACTGATTTTCAAAAGTTTATTTTACATTTGACTATGCATGATTCTAATATATGTCCATGGATATCAAAAAAATTCTATAATACATAGATGATTTTGAATGGATATTTTTACATGAGTTCAATGATATGTTGTGGGATTCACAACATATATATGAAAACGTTCTTGACGATGTATCTCAAGATAAATTTAATTTTGTATCAATATTCATAGCCTAGATAAATATTTGGTTTTTAATAATATATAATTATATCAATATGATTTTATAAGTAAATATAAAACTAATATTAAATTACGTTTTATATGATTTAGGAAGTTATCATGAAAAAATATCAAGATGAGTGATATAATGAATCCCTCAAACTATGGGTTCATAGATTTTTTAAAGTAATTGGCCATCCATTGTTATATTTACATGGAATATAAAATTTTTATTTTAAATATGATGAGTTTAATATATTAAAATAATGATTTATATTATCTTAATATAGATAATGGAGTTAGGGTGGCAAGTTTCCTGCATGGAAATTTGGTAAGATGTCCATATGAAATATAATGATAGTGATGTAAATATTCAAATATAAGATATAGGTATTAACACCATTATAATTATACATATTTTTTTATAATATATCAATATATTTAATTAATGTAATGTCATATTTTCAAGGAATAAGAAGAGAATAATGGGAATCAAACCCCATGTAATCATACTCAGTCTCCCTAGATAATCATATATGTCAAATACTTGGAAAGGAGAATCCTACTGATCCTACCAACAATAGGTCTATGAAATGATAATCATGGTTTATGTTTTGTGGCTATGTCTATTCTTGGTTTGGTAATTCTTTTTCTCTCAATACTCTAATGGATTATATTACATTAAATATCATAATACAGTAATAGGAGAACATAATATAAGAATAATGATTATGTGAAGGACTACTCCAATTAAAAATAATTAGCTTAATTATATCAAAATATTTATATAAATATCCATGAAGATATTTCCATGATTCTTAGAGAAGTTGTATAGTTAAATATCATAATTTAGTGATCAATGGGAACACTAATTTTTATTTAGTTAATATATATTATGTATAAAAATATTTTTTTAATTTTAAAATATATTTTAATATATATTCCAAAATAAGGTGGATGATATGGAGAGGATCCCCAATACTTATTAAGAGGCAGTTTTGATTTAGAATTATTTTCAACTCAATATTATTGAGATTATTTTTTATATGAATAAAAAAATACCTATAAATTATATTTTTTAACATATATTTTCTTGTATTATTAATTAATGTTTGAATTGATATATTATATAGCTATATATTTATATTGGTTTATATTTTAACCTACAACTATATATTCAAAATCACAAGATGTAAATAAATCTATTGGTGATGGTATTTCTTTATTTTCATTATGTTACTATTACCTGAATTATATTTTAAATATTTCATTACTTCATATTGATTTAAACCTCCATGAAATATGGTAAATATTTCATAGTGTTTTAAACTATTTCAATTTTTTTACAAAATAAAATATAAAACATTTATTGACATGTTTAATTAAATAGAAATGAAATATTTTTTCTATCCAATTTTCTTAAACCCATCATGCATTTCAAAAAATCACCCTAAAATATCCAGGGAATCCAAAATTTCTAGAGATTTTACTAAATCTATGTGATGAAATCTTATGTTTCCTTAAATAAACATTAGAATGGCATTTTCTATAAGGACCCAGCTTTAAACCATTACATATTCTAGTGACTTTTGACTAGAATTTATATTCTTTCATTCTCATGTATCATTTAGTTATAGAGTTTTTGAGAGTTAAGACAAAGTCTTACATTGTAAAACTAAAAATTAAAAGTAGTCAATTATACACAATATGTAATAACTCGGAATTTTCAATAAAAAATGTTCACGGTTATTTGACAATTTTTCTAATACCATGGGAGTTAACGGCACGTGATTCTGAGGCCTGGTGAGCCCGGAATTGACATACGAACTTCTCTTAAGTACGTTCAAGTGGAAAAGTGGGTGGGAATTTCTATCTTCTGAACCGGTGCTCGGATTAAAAATATGAGGGAATAGTTGGATTCATAAGGATGTGTTTCCCTTAGAAATTACTTAATTGTGACTGACGCATGTCGGGCAGAAAAGATAGTTTTTGAGACTTTTTAAGAAAAGTTAAATAAAAATAAAATATTATTTCATTTTTATTTCTTTTTCTTTTTCATACTATTGAGAGGTCACTGCAACACAGCGACAAGGCGGTGATGGGGGGATTATTTATGAACCATATTCCCCTGACACGTTACCCCACCATTATGGCGTAACGACAATGCTACTTCATTAATGAAGTAGAGTCTGCACCAACACTAGAATCCTTGGCCTGAAAGACGAACCCAAAACATTTAACACTATTGCACCATCAAAAACATTACAGACTCTTATTTCATAAGGTAGAACGGACCACACTCTGATACCACTTACATGGTGTGTGACCCTTTCTTCAGGGCCTGGACCTTTGAGTAAGGACTCCGACGGGATATTAAGACGACGCTGATCTCACTCAGCATCCCGACGTAGGATAGAGTACTCGAGTGAGATCTTCTGTTAGAGAGCTTTTTAGCTGAGCGGGAACTAGTAGTGGGAGCTACCATAGGGAGGAAAGTGGTTGAGTCATCTACAGTAGGTAGTAGGCAGATGACACAGAGGCCCAAGCGGGCCAGACCTTCAGGGGGACAACCCCAGGATTCAGGCTCAGTGGTATGAGACTCCCATGGCAAAAGGAGAAATCAGCGGAGCAGGGCTTTTTACTCCTGCGGAGGACATGGATATATCGTTCAAGATTTTAGGACTCCCCATATGGATGATCGGTAGGTGGTCAATGGACTACCGAGGCAGCACCACAGACTGGAACTGGTTGTCCAGGTAGGTGGCCAGGCAGGTGGTTGATGGGGCAGAGGGACGGGGTGAGCATCAGGAGGTGGACAGAGGTATGAGTAATTACCACCAGCACACCCAGGTGGTCCACCACGATCTCCGGGAGCGGGTGGATAGGGGAAGGCTCACATCCAGGTAGTGCAGGCCTATCACCCAGACGTTCCCGAGATGATACGATGTACGATCTATGTCTTCTCTATGTCATCTGCAGTACTTATAGACACAGGTGCCTACAAATCCTTTGTGGCCATGGACCTTTTTCGGAGCTCGGAAATCCTCACCAAGCCTTTCTCTAGACCTTTGCCGTTAGAGACTCCCTCAGGAGGAGATTCAGTGGTCACCCACTGGTGCCGACAGTGTGACCTAACTCTCAGAGGAGAGAGCATCAGATGCGACCTCCTAGTAGTAGCGTTGAGGACCTATGATGTCATACTTGGTATGGACTGGTTATCAGTGGTCCATGATCACATCGACTATTTAAGATGTACAGTGCGGTGTATCCTGTAGATGGGACCCAGTTTTCCTTTGTGGGTGACAAGGAAAATGGGGCAGTACGATAAGGACTCACACATCGGAGTGTGCAGCCAATTACTCACTAGTTGGAGAGAATGACCCTCAATGCAGAGGATGAGATGAGTTCACAGTTTCCCACAGTGGTGTATGAGTACAAGTACGTCTTCCTAGAATATTTTTCAGGACTACCTATTCGTAGATAGGTATACTTCTGCCTTGTCTTGTACCCGAGAATGTCACCAGTATCAACACCTGCGTATCAGATGGCACCCGCAGAGCTCCAGGAGCTGATGGTACAGTTGGAGGACCTGCATAGAAAGGGGTTTATAAGGCCTAGTGTTTCACCATGTGCAACCCCGGTGTTGTTTCCCAAGAAGGCAGACGGAATCCTAAGGTATTTCGTAGACTTCTGGCGCCTAAACCAGGTGACAGTGAAGAACAAGTATCCTCTACTGAGGATTAACGACCTCTTTGACCAGATTAAGGGAGCGAACTAGTTCTCGAAGATAGACCTCAGTTCAGGCTATCACCAGCTTTGTGTGTGGGATGAGGACATTAAAAAGACGACATTCAGATGTCAGTACGGTCACTATAAGTACCTAGTGATGTCGTTCGGCGTGATGAATGCCCTGCAGTTTTCATGGGACTCATGAACTGGATCTTCCCACCATACATGGATCGGTACATGGTAGTCTTCATTGTGGATATCCTAGTGTATTCAGCATCTAAGGAGGATCATTCTACACACGTGAGGATGCTTCTAGATACACTCTAAGATCACCATCGTTATATGAAGCTCTCGAAGTGTGAGTTCTGGATACATAAGGTCCACTTCTTGGGACACGTTATCTTAGAGGCTAGAGTTGTAGCAGATGTAGCGAATATTGAAGCAATTCTTGATTGGGAGCCACCCATGAGTGTTACCGAGGTGCAGAGTTTCCTTGGGTTGGCTAAGTACTACTTGATATTTGTACCTGAATTCTCTAGGTTAGAAGCACCTATGAAGGCTTTGACAAAGAAGGGAAAACCCTTAGTGTGGATGGAGAAGTGCCAGAAGAGCATTCAACAGCTGAAGAAGAGTATGACGAGCACTCCTATCCTGAGGTTTCCAGTAGTGGGAATCTGCTATGTGGTGTACTGTGATGCATCAGGGACCAGACTCAGATGTGTCCTAATGTTGGGAGATGCAGCGATTGATTTTGTCTCACGATAGCTGAGGCCACACGAGCCGAATTATGTGACTCATGACTTGAAGTTAGCAACAATAGTCTTCACACTAAAGAGGTGGAGACATTACTTGATGGGTGAGAGTTTCATCATCTACTCATATCACAAGATTCTCATATATATCTTCACTCAGAATGATTTGAATCTGAGATATCAGTGTTGGACATAGTTTCTCTAGGAATATGACTTCGAGATAGTATATACTCCTAGGAAGGTGAACGTGGTGGCAGATTCTATCAACCAGAGATCGAGTTCACATCTTCTGAGCGAGGCCTCAGAGCAGTTGGGATCTCTTCAGATATCCTTTGTGGACGGAGACGAGTAAGTGTACCTCTAGTTGATGGTAGTATCCCCTCCACTCTTTCAGCGAGTCAGGGAGGCATAACTCAGTGACAATAGCTGCGAGACTGTATGGACTCAGATATCCACATGGCTTCCTCCTGATGGATACTCAAGAGGTGGGGAGCACACCATCATTTTTTGGGGACGCACTGTGGTGCTAGTGGTGATGCATGATGAGGTACTGAGGGAGTTCCATACCTCCCCATTGGCAGTACATCTGGGAGTGGAAAAAAGAACCAGGACCTACGACGCCAGTATTGGTGGTCGGGGAAGAAGAAGTCAGTAGCGGAGTTTGTCTCCAAATGCCTCCCTTGCTATAAATTGAATGTTGAGCATCAGGTCCTAGTGGGTTTGAAGCAACCCCTCGAGATACCAGAGTGGAAGTGGGATGGGATCTCCATGTACTTCATGATGGGCATAACACGTACGTCCAAAGGACATGATACCATCGGGGTGATCGTCGAATGACTCACCAAGTTAGCCCACTTCCTAGCTATTTGAGAGAAAGGCTCAGTAGAGATCTTGGGATGCCTCTATGTTCTGGAAATCGTGTGGCTTCATGGTGTGCCTACGACAAAAGTCTTGGACCATGACTCTCGCTTTACATCCCTATTGTGGGAGGGATTACAGGAGGCTTTTGGGACTCAGCTACGCTTGAGCATAGACTTCCACACACAGATCGATGGCTAGACTGAGAGAACCATTCAGACCTTGGAGGACATGTTTCGTTCTTTTTTCCAAGACTTTGGTCATAGTTGGGAGGACTACCTCCACTTAGTGGAGTTTGCGTACAACAATAGCTACCACTCCACCCTTGGTATAGCACCTTTTGAGGCATTTTATGGGTGGCCATGTAGGTCACCTCTGTGCTAGATAGACCTAGGAAAGTCAGCCATAGTGGGTCCAGAGATGGTCTATGCTACGACAGAGAAGGAGAAGAGCATCTGTGACTGGATGAACACTGCACATAGCTAATAGAATTATTATTCTGATAGGAGATGGAGACCTTTGGAGTTCCAGGAGGGGGACCATTTGTTCCTATGGGTCTCCCCTCAACAGGGAATACATAGATTTGGCCTGGGTGGCAAGCTATCATCGCGGTTCATCGAAGCTTTCCTGATACTGTGGAGAGTAGGCGAGGTAGCATACCGCTTATCTCTACCTCCCCAGCTCAAGAAGGTGCACAACATCTTCCAAATATCATAGCTGAGGAGATACATGAACAACACTTCCCACATCATTGACCATGGAGAGCTCGAGATTGACGATGGGGTGAAGTTTGTGGAGTTCCCGATAGAGATATAGGATCAGAAGGAGCGAGTCCTTTTTGGGAAGTTGATTCCTCTGGTACATGTTTGATGGTAGTACAGGAACCTCTAGGAGAGCACATGGGAGCGGGAGGATCAGATTCATGCTCAGTACCCCCAGTTGATCATTAGTCATTGTTTGGATTTCAGGGATGTAAATCCCTAATGTATAGAGAATGTAATAACCCGAAATTTTTAATAAAAATTTTTCACAGTTATTTGAGAATTTTTCTATGGCCAAAGGAGTTGACGACACATAATTCCAAGGCCCGGTGAGCCTAGAATTGACTTACAAACTTTCCTTAAGTACGCTCAGGTGGAAAAGTGAGCGGGAATTTCTAACTTTGGAACCAGTTGCCAGATTTATAATCTGAGGGCACTGTTGGATTTAGAAGGTTGGGTTTCTCTTAGAAAGGACATAACATTAACTGGAACAGGCTAGGTGGAAAAGTTAGTTTTTGGGACTTTTTAAGAAAAGTTAAATAAAAATAAAATATTGTTTTATTTTTATTTAGTTTTCTTTTTCGAACTGTTGAGCGGTTGCTGTAACGCAGCGACGAGGTGGCGACGGGGGGGGGGGGGGGGGGGTCATTTAGGAATAGTGTCCCCCGACATGTTACACCACCTTTATGGCGTAATGACGATGCAGATTCATTTATGAAGCAGCATGCAACGTTAAAACACCCTTTTTAATCAACAAACGACTTGGAGTCCAGGGTTGGAAAAACCCTCTAAAGAATGCTGGTGGTCCCTCCTCACAACGAAGAATGGAATGCCATCAGATCATCATCTGACCATAGAACCCTATTAGAAACGTGACTAGAAATGCGAGATCCTTCAACGAAGACTCTCGAGGATCTGATCTAGGAGCTGGCAAGGAACGATGAACACCAGTGGATCACAGATCGGCGTGCGACGTCCCGATCTTCAACGAATGATCCAACACTCGAGGTATTGGGTTTGATCATTCTTTGTGATTTTTGTTTCTTTCCTTTTCCTTAGATCCAACGATGAGTATGGACCATCCAATGAACAGGCTGATCTGCAGTTCGTACGTTCTTGCGGGAGGGGAAATTGTTGCGGGGTTTAGATCTGGGATAGATCTATCATAGTGATGAATCCCTTTTGAACCTATGATACCACTTTTTCCTAACCCGTCCCTTGAGGCATGCGCCATGACTACCCCAATCCCACCTTCCATAGGCCTGGTATTGGATACTATCACCTAGAAGGCTTATCCCTGAAAGGGAAGGCATTTCCTTTAATCCTCTACACACACAGTCACATACACTAGAGAAAGGTAAACACTAAGTAAACCACCAAACCACCAAACCCCCAAAGTACCACCACACAGAGTATAAGTGAAACTAAAAATTAAAAGGGGCTGGAATACAAGACCAAAACTCAAAAGCTGCAGACACAATAGCTGAATACTCGACTGCTCAAGACTCTACCTATAGGGTAGGTGTAGGATGCGGTATAAAGCTATGGAAGAGGTACCACGTCTGCTACTACGTCTCCCTACTCCACCATGTCCTCAACCACGAAGGTTGGCGTCACTGAGCTCCACCATGTCCCGGACCACCGAGGTCGGCGTCGTAGTGATGATCATCTCCACCAGACACAATAGGTTCGGGCTCAGTGACACTATTTGTGAGTCGGGTAGAGTCATTTTCAATCAACATCGCTAAAATGATTTTGATTAAGGGTGAAAGAGGCAGTTTTTATTAAGAAGAATTTTAATATTATAATGGATTCTAAAAATTAATTAATTTCTATAGTGGTCAAAAATTCCTTTTCATCATGTTTGTTAATAATAGAGGATTACATTTTTTTGTCAAAACATTCTTCATAAAATATGAAAAAATATTCTTTTTAAAAACAATTGAATTAAATTATAAATAAACAAAAAATTCCATAAATTTTCATTTTATTTTCATATAAATTAATATATAAAATAATATAAATAATATAGACACAGAGGACAATATTTTGAAATTAAATCATTAAACATTTAAAAAGAGATTTATAAATCAATGAATTCTATACCGTATTCAAATATTTGATTCAGAACCCCCATAAAGGAATAAAATTTAAAAAAATCTTTAAAAAACATGATAATAAATAATTTAATCTTATAATATGCCAACAGAGATGTATATACACCTACTAAAAAAAGGTGGGTGCATAACATCAAGATACTCCTTGTTGAATTGATATTCAGATTAAGTCCCATACAATGAGTTTGACTGGTCACATATAATCTTTATATTTCTGAATAATAAAATTAGGTTTATTATTTATGTTCATGAGAACCTTTTTATAGTTTATTATTCATTTTTATCACTTATTATCATGTTATAAAAATTACATAATTATTTTAGTTCACTTTGGATGTTTGAAAATATTCAGTTCTTGAGACCAAAATGAATTTGGTATGATGACTATAGTCAAAGTGGTCATTATTCAACAATCTCTTAAATAATATTCATTACATGATCATAATTTTTATATGTAAATTATAATTTTATGTCAAACCATTATGTATGGTTATAAAAAATGAATTATTTATAATCATTGATATGATAGACTCTAAGTACGCATGAGTAGTGTTTTCATTTTTCAATGATAATTTTGGAAAGAAGGTAAGTATCACATTATATTTTTAAAATATTAATAATACCAATAATATAATATTAATAATCTAATCATACTTATATATATAATCCATATGATTTTGTGATGAAAACCAGATCACATCACTTCATGGAGGCGATAGTTTATTTGTACGCAAGAATGACTTTATCTTTAACCTATGGATGGAAATTTAAAAAAAATGTAATATTATATTTTCTTAATGATTAATATGTAATTGATATAACATATAAACGTTAAATCCATCATTATAATCAGTCATGAGTGATAGTGACGGAAAATGGATTTCATCGGTTCGTGGGGTCGTAGTCCGCCTCACACACAAATGATAACTTCTTTTCCAATTTTATGGAGGTGGAGATGGATTTAGCTTATGATATTATCATAATGGGATATCATTTTATAGAGGATACTTGATTTATTATTACATCATGGTTGAATATGATTTGATGGAAGTTGAAGATGAAATAAAATAGAAATACTGGATTAGAACAATACTTCTCCTTCAGATTATCTCATTTTCTTAACACCTTATGACAACTAAGGATTAAGTTATACCTATAATACGAGATTTAGAATGTGGGTATGGATTGTTGTAATTAATTTGGGTAGATATTTATAGAATCAAATAGTTTATGATGTGTTATTATTTTGACCGAGGATAAAAACGCTGCACCCGACGGTTGACTTTAAGAAGGGTGAGTTCTGTTTAATCACTCATGTCGGGTGCATCATTTTTTCTTTGAAATGCCCAATGGTTCTGTATCCAATGATACGTGGACCTAATTTCCAAAGGTAGGAATTCACTGGGTGATTTGGCCAGTGACACTTAATAACACACATTGGTCGAGAGAATGGGATGTCGGGCTCATCACACCCTTTTTGGGGGGGAATTATTGCATGTTCCAGGACTCTCTTAAAGATGTAAGACGTATTAATATGTTATTGAATAATTGGTTTATACCCAAACATAGTATCCATGGATTACTCCTGGTTGGAGATGATCAACTGAACACAGAGATTCAGAGTCATTTTGGCCCAAGGTTTACCATACCTCATTCGATTAATGACTCTAAGGAGTTTGGACTCATTGAGACAGTACGGGTTTAAAACCTCATAACTGGGCACTCTGGAGTTTATTGTCATCCAGGGGGGACAGATAACAACTTGAGAATTTGGATCGAACCCGTGATACGACCTTCCTACGTATCCTCGAGAGAGGAATCAGAATCCATGTAGTTCAGTGCCACTTAATTGGACACATCACCTTTTAAGGTCATGTGACCAGGACCCCTCCATATAGTTTAATGTCATGTGGCAAGGAAACTCGGGCGAGAGATGCTTGGTCAAAGCTAGTGTGGGAATTATGCCGAAACTGTCCTAAAGAGCCAAGGAAAGTGATTTACTGGGCCCAATGATGGTCTTGATGGGGTATAAGGGCATGGTCTGACATAGATAGAGGTGTATGCCAGACTTATAGATCGGCCTCGCACATCGGGGAAGTTTCCTACGTATCTCGGTTGGTCTGGAATCAAAGTCTGTGTAGTTCTGGAAGATTATGTCTTACACGTGAGAGTAGCCTGTTGTTGGGATTGAGCCACGGGGAGGTGTTCTACGAACCCTGTTTAGGAGACAGGGATCGAAACCCACGTAGTCTGTTTAACCGCTGCCATTGTGTGGACACCATGGCTATCACAAATCTTTAAGCCCCCATGACTCATGCTCGGTGTGAGAAACAAGAGAATGCAACAGACTTGGCAAGCCTCACACTTTTTCCTCCTCGATGGAAGGTGGACGGAACCGCAAGACTCTCTTTCTCCCTAATGTCAGAGAAGGGTGATGGTAATAGTCACGCGGTAGAGAAAATGGTTATGGCAGTGGAGAGAAAGGGCCGGTGACACTGGATTTTCCCTCTTCCCAATGTTGGAGGGAGTTGGAAGTCACGCTGGCAGGGGTTGGGGATATGGCGGTGGAGAAATGAACCTTTCCAGAAGGGAGGGGAAGGCCATTGACTTCCAGAGATGATGGTGTGTGGATTAATCCAGGTGGGATGCCCAGCTACTACCATGAGAGGGGATACGTGCTCACCGTTGGTCCTTGTCAAAAGGAAACGCCAGCGGGATCTTTTAATCCTAGAAAGTGAAGATGCATAAAGGGGACTCTCAGACTCAGAACCTACACTACCATGGGAATGTGAACCCAGGAATTCTTTGGGAATCCTCTCTAGGGTAGGGGAAACCCCTTTTTCCTCACCTACTGTGGGTATGTGAACTCAAAGTGGCTTGCTAATGCACCTGAAGGTTTCATCATACAGGTCTGGTGGCTTCGGTAGAGGCCTTGGGTCGGGGCTAGTGAATAGGACAATGAAGAGATTGTGGATGATCGATCTGGATTGGATGGGTTTTATCTAGCTTGGTGAATGGAAACACCGAAGGAGTTGGTAGGACACATGGGTGCATGAGGAGTGGTGCCCTTCGCGTAGTGCAGTGCTACGCAGTTGAAGAGGTCGTCCACATACCAGGGTGGTACGTGGACTAATGGTCCTTTTTCATACCAGGGCGGTACGTGACTTCTGGTTCAGTCTGCGTACCAGGTCGGTACGCAGCGTTGGAGTCCGCACGAGCAGCGGTGGCCAAGGTCATTGTCGGTCAGGGCTTCGCCCACATAGGTGGGTGCTACGTGGTGCGTTGGATCGAAAAGGGGGCATAAACTCCCTACCCTTCAGGGAGTACATCCTCAGAGGGGCCATGGCTCACGGTTTTCAGTTCTTTATCAATTCATTTACAATTCTATACATGTGATGGTTCGTGAATTGGAACTTCACGGTTCACGAAATCCCAAGATCCTTCCTTGGAAAAGATGCCCATTCAATCTTTTTCAACCTCCAAATATCCAAGCCTTTGAATCTTCTAATCCTGTGATCTGATCCCTTTCTTCTCCCCATTGATGTCCTTTTATAAAGGGGGAAAGGGTTATATCTATGATGGGGTGTAGGTGTACTATAGTTTAAAGTCATATAACTTGGACAATGGCATCATAATTTGATGTCATGTTACAGGGACTATTTCCATGTATTTTAACATCATATGGATAGGAAAATTAGGTAGGAGATACCTAGAAATGGTTGGTGTGGGAATTACGAAAGGGCAGCCATTTCTGGATGAACTAAGCATGGGAGCTAGGTAATTGGGTTATTGGAGTCTCATGAGGAGTAGCTCGTCTAATGGAATTTATAGGATGGAGGTTGGGGAAGCATAAGGGTTTAATGTAAAATACTATTGACCCAACCCGAAAAGTTCACGGTGTGAATCTCCATCTTTCATGGGGGTCAGTGAGGGTAGTGAAGGGACGGGCCCAAAGGGCAAGGAACACATCCTGACAGTGATCCTGAGTGGGGGCGTGGGGGTGCAGCCCTCGCGGTATAGACTAGTGAGTTCATTTTATTCTCCACATAGGGCCGGCCGCATAAGAGCAGGCCGTGGAGGGCTGGTCGCGTAAGAGCTAGCCACATCTGGCTTGTGGAGGAAATGACTGTTAAGGGTTGGCCACTAGGAGTTGGCCGCGAAGTAGCTGGCCAAAAAAGAGGTGGCTGCGGAGGACATCCGTGGAGGAGATGGCCGCAAAGGGCTTCCGCGGATGTGATGTTCACAAAGGGATTCGGTGGAGGGGATGGCTGCAAAGGGATTCCGCAGAGGAGCTGCTTGCATCTGGTTCGCAGACTGGTTTCTCCTCTATGCGGAAAAGATCATCCGTGGATGATATAGGGTCCACGGATGGTCGCGGGACTTTACCGCTGGGAGAAATTTCTCTAGTGTCTCCCCATGGGTTTTCACCCATCCTTCATTCGTCTCTTTTTGATCCTCCTTGGGGACTATTTATAGAGCAGTGAAGAGGTTGTATTGATGGGAACACGACACTTATTACAGAATCCCATGAAGGAATTCCCACCCATGGGAGACTTGGTCAACCAGGGATTTTTGGAACCGAGATTCACAGGATTGCACCGTGGTGGCATACCTCTCTGCCTCTATTCTGCGAATGATGAAGTTTGCTGCTGCATACAGCTTCCACCTCTGTTTCACAAGCGACGCGGTGCATAGGATGGAGTTTTTTCGGATCAGCCCCGTACTATTGCTGGAAGCCGGTACGCGGACCAGTTCGGTCCTTTTCCACGTCTCGGGGTAATTGGATTTCCCCCTTGAGAAATTCTCAGGACCCTACAGTTATGAAATCAAACGAAGTGGTTCCTTTTTATATGGGAGGGGAGTGGCACTCTTGGAATTCTTCAAAATATTAAACAAATCTAAATTAATACTCTATTCCAAATGGATCCAAAAAGATTTATCTCGAATATAGTATAATTATGTGTAATAATACATTCTTAATATTAAAATTATACATTTTTTTATTATTTTTAAATCCTTACCTTTTGGTTATAACCCTTAGATTACCTCTTTAATTCATACTGTGACAACATGTGTTTTCACTCCTTAAGGGATATCCTTATTACTATAAAATTACAAACAAAACAAAAATGGATAATTGATGACATCTTAAATTTTATCCCAATAAATTGGAAAATTTTTAATTTTTTTTAAATATATATAATTTAATAAAGTATTAATTATTTCAAAATATGATTTATGTCAATTTGGAAATTATTTATTACATAAAAATTTAAAAATATCATAAAATCATTATAACTTTGATCCAACCATGTTAATTAATAAATAATAGGTCAAAATAGACTTAAAAATTCATGGGTGGCCTTAATTATATAAATTTATATTTATTTTAAAAAAATTAGTAAAATTTATTTGATATTTTAATTAATTAAACAATTACTACATAATCGTTATGAAAGCCTTTAAATTAATTATATATTCACTAAAATTTAAATATAATTTAAATTTATGAAGATAAATCTATTATATTTCAAATTTATTTTTATAGTTGATGATAGCTTCTATATAACCCTATATTAAAAATATTTCACTTTTTCAAAACAAAAGTATGACGACATTTACTATTCATTGAATAAAATACTACATATGGATTAATGTCATCTAAGTGTCTTCAAGATATCAAAATGTCATGAAAAAAGATTATTTGGTTCATACATAACTCATCCAATAAAATTATTACTTGTGGAAGGGAATTTTTTTAATATTTATAATATAAATTTTACCATTTATTACCTTATTTACCCTTAACTGTGGTAATGAAAATTAATAAGTTACTATTCATATTGGCCAAAAATAAAAGGAAAAAATGTAATAAATTTGGTCCTTTTGATTCTTGATATGGACTAAATTTTTAAAAATTCAAAACACATAATTGACTTGTATTAATAGGAAATTAATCATGTTCAATGATTGAGAAAAGAGTTTTTAATTTTGAAAATGATCAAAACATTTAAAATATTTTATATTTAAATTAAATGTGAAAATAATTCCATTGACCTAAGATGAATTAAATGACAAGAAAAAGATCTAATTATACTTTAAAAATAATTTAAAATATTATTTAACACTATAATTTATTTAGATAAAAAAGCTGTTTGCAATTAAAATCCAGTATCTCTCACTGTTCTTCACAAAATTAATCTTATCTAAAAAACAACAAAAATTAACCCAAATTAAATTTTGATATTGATATTACAAGTAAAAAAAATTCAAATTTAATTTATAAAAGTGTCAAAATAATATATTTAAATAAATTTCTCCATCAAAAGCTGACAAAATATCCTTTTTAAAAACATACATCTCTTATGAGAAAATTTGTTTTTGGTCTTATGTTATACTAGAAAACACATATGAAGAATGTTAAAAGTTATATATAATATATTTTAAATTAATATATACCATTAATATAATCCATAATTGGTGATTGTATAATTACTGGTATAAAATACAATTGTTCATATTTAAATATTTTTCCTAAAAAAATTTATTTTATTTAAAAGGGTTTTATTTTCATTTATACTTATAATTTCACCATGTAACTAATTATATATAAAATATTAAACCATATTTTCATAATTTTGATAATAATATTCATTAAAATGACTATGTTTTATTATAAACTTTTAAATAATAATATTTAGTTGTTTTTTATGCTCGATGTGTTTTATCATGTACTCTCTTGAAAATTATATTTAATTTTAATAAAATAGTATATTATATCCGCCCCCTCACTTTTGGTAATTTCTTCCTTGCAATTTTTTATTTGTGCTCATTAACTGAGGTTTCAATTTTCTAATTAACTTTATTGAAATCCCATATCTAAATAGCAATTAATAAAACTTCCACATTAAAATAAATTAATGGAAGTGTGAAGGTCACCTGAGATAACACATTCTAGGGTTCCCTGTAAGAATAATATGACATGGAAGAGAAAAATAAAAATCATGGTCTGATTGAGAATGATAGAGAACATGGTCAAGAGAAAGTTAACATTCCCAAAACCATAAATTATTTATGGGTTAGAAGATAATTTATTTAATAGTAATAATAGTAAAAGGATAATGTTTTTTTTATAACCCATTTCATAGAGTTGAGGAATTATATATAAGGCACCAGCCTTAAACCTTACTTAATCTTGAGTTATTACAAGATAACACATTGAAGATCTTTTCGGGTTTAGAGTTTTAGAGAATTCGATCATAAAACTTGCATTACATTCCACATATAAACAAAGTGGTTACATAAAGATAGTATTCTTCATTCCCATCATTGGAAACATATTTAAAATAAACATGGATTCTTTCTTGACACTTCCTTGACACTATCATCATATCATGTACCTTTCCCTTGACCTGTGAAAAACATTTCAAAAAACTTGGGATAAGCATAAAAAGCTCAGTAAGGGATATAAAAATATGGAAAGGAAACATGGGTACATATATACATAAGGATGAGATCATACTTTACCCATAAAACATAAGCACTTTAATATACCTCATCAAATCAAGAATAAATCATTGAAATCATAAGACATAAAGGTAACTTGAGGCGTTAATAACATTCTTACGTAGGGAGTAACCCTCTTGGTTACGTTTGGAATACCCATAACAGTATATTCCCTAAATCTCTTCGGAGAAACCTTAAAATTTCACTCCTTTGTGTTACCCAATGCATTGGAGAGCTATATTGGGCCCACCCGCCCTTAGTTTATCACGGAACCACCCGTCTTCATAATAATGCCCAAGAACCTCAACATAATCGTATCACATAAAACATGCATAAAGGAAACATAATATCTGCACATTTCAATCACAAGATATCAATACAACACATTGATATAAATACATTATGAAAACCATTTTAAATACCAAAATAAAAGAAAAGTAAAACATGGTATTTATTTTTCTTTTAAAAAAAGGTATGGCTTGTAGAGGAAGCCGAAACTCAAATAATGGTCACGACGGCGGAGAATTCGTTGTCGCCGCATACATACAACAAAAACATTACCTTTTGTCATTTAGTAAATGCTTCGTATAAAAAATATTCCTTTTGAATAAATCTAAAAGTCAAAGGGGTTTATACACCATATAAAAAAAGGTTGTGTATAAAACAAAATGTGCCTCAATTAAAGGAGATTGAGACGAAGTCCCATACCTCGGGTCCGACTTGACTCGATCGTTCTTTAATGTCATGAATAATAAGCTTGAGTTAATTTCTACTTGTTTAATAACCTTTTTCAAGTTCATTATTCCTTTTATATCACTTATTTCCATGTCATTAACACTATGTAATTATTTAAGTTAATAACGGTCGTTTTAAAGATCATTGGTACTTGAGTCAAAAATAAGCCCTTTATAATTACAAGTTGTTCTTGTATCCATTATATCCAGGATTATAATCATGATTTATATATCATATATATCATATATATTCAGTATATACGTGCATTTATAATATTACATAATCATTTAGAGGTAAGAAATGAAATGCACCGTTCATGGAGACGGTAAGCCGTACGTACGCATGAACACTACTTTCATTTCTATTTTGTATTTATAGAATGGAATCATAATGATATAAATGTATATTATAATTCCATTATAATATAATTTATAATATCATAGTTCCATCCTTTATACGTCCCACATATGGTATTTAATGAATCAAATCACTTTGAGGGGGCGGTTGTCCGCACTTCCTTAAATGAAGATATCGCGTTTACCCATAATGGAAACCATAAAGGTATGACCAAAAATAAAAATACATAAGATTAAGGAAAACATAAACATATTATATATCATATATAAATATAGTGACATCTTAATGGCCACCTTTTAAGGTGTTAAAAGAATGTTGAATAATCATCATTTCGGGAGGCATAAATTCACCATCCACGGAAATCGTATGTTCTTTAACCATTAGATTTAGGTGTGTGTAAGTGTAGCTTGAATCCTTCTTATAACAACATACTAGTATATTTAATATACTGGAGTTGTTACAAAATAAATAAATAAAAAGAGTTTAGGGGGTTGGAGAAGCAAAATAAAACAAAAGGACTCAAGTGAAGACATTACCTTAAAATCGGGTAACTCCCTTTGGTTTGAGCTCAAAGGATTCCTTGGGAAGACTTCTTCCCAAAGTTAGGATTAAAGGAGTAAGAGAGGGAAGTGCAGAGACCAAATGGGCTGGGGTTGGCCGAGCCAAAGGCTTTGGGAGTGTGGGTAAGGAGGTAGAGGTGGGGGCCTTTTATAAGAGGAGAGGAGGGGCACTCTTGGAAAGTAAAGATAAGTTACTTTATTTTAAAATGCGTTTCGGATTAAAAAGGTCCCACATTGATATAATTCGAGGATAAGGTGATAAGGGTTCTAAATACACCCATACAATAGGTTTTGGAAATGTGTAGGTCATAGATTTTACATTATCTTTTCATTTTATTTAAATCCTTTGTTAATGAGGTAATCGCTACATCATTATTATGTCATAAATAAATTTATTTATTTAATGTCAAAAAATTATAAAAAAATACTATGATGTAGGAAATAGTTTTATATTTCCAATTAATATTTATAGTAAAAAATCTGACTTTTATAACCCCATATAAAAATTGTTTTCGTAAAACATATTATGTTTGTGTCATTTTTACTTTTACATTAAATAAAAAGTTATTTATGTCATTTCCCAACCAAAGTGGCGCCATGGGGTCCCCAAGTTGACCCATGGCTTGTCTTGGTCGGCCATGACGCATACCATGAGGTTAGGACATGTTTCTAGGTCATTTCATATCATTAAAGCATTATTTTTACCTTAAATTACACTAATTACCACTAATCACGATTAAAACCTTAATAAGTTACTATTCACCAAAAAATTATTTTATTCTGATTGAACCACATTTTACTTCTTAATGACAACCATGTATGTAGGATTTTTGAAATTCAAAACACAAAGGTGGAAAAATTTCATTTAAACGAAAAATCAGTTTCTTTAACTACCACTTAGTGATTTCACTATTCATCAAAAATTGAAGTTTTTCAGAAAAATACCAGAACTTCACCCTAAGCTATATTTGATATTCTGATTTCAAAAATGATGTCTATTTTACAAAATTAAAATAATATAATTTACGTTAATTAATTTAATAATTAATTCCCGCTATCTGAGAAAATAACGTGTTTTTATGAAACAATAAGTATCAAAAGATTGACACCAGTTTAAGTCCAATTTCAAAGTGAAATTGATTCCAATGACAACAATTGGATTAAATGGTAAAAATATATTCTAATTTTACTTCGAAACCAATTCAAAAGATAATATAATCAAATAAATAAATTATATTAAAAAGCAATTTTGATGTAAAATGCAGTATTTTTCACTATTCATTAAAAAATGAACATTGTCAGAAAAATACCAAAAATTCACACAAAGTAAATTTTGATGTCCCAATCATAAAGAATAAGTTTATTTTGAAAAACATAGTTTATAAAATTTTCAAAATATAGATTCAAAAATGGTTTGCCATCAAAAGGCAGTAAAACAATCTTTTAAAAATATTAGTGTATTCCATGCTTAAGATTGGATTTATTTTCATTTTAAGCCTCTAAAACACTATCTAGTTCATTAATAGACATAGATAAAAATATATATTATTAATTACTTACTTGGGATGTTACATCCTTCCCCTCTTTAGAAAATTGTGACCCTGCAATTTATTTACTTATCGAATAAATGGTGGTACTTATCCCTCATTGCATTTCCAGATTCCCATGTTGCCTCTTCAATCATGTGGTTTTTCCACAAAACCTTTACCTGGTGAATCACCTTATTCCGTAACACTTGCTCCCTGTGGTCAAGAATCTGGACCGGTTGTTCCTTATAAGATAGGTTCTCTTCCAGCTGAACTACCTCTGGACTCAAAACATGAGATGGATCTGGCATGTACTTTTTCAACATCGAAACGTGAAAAACATTGTGTACCTGAGATAAACTCGGAGGTAAAGCCACTCGGTAAGAAATCGGTCCAACTCTCTCCATAATTTCATATGGTCCAATAAACCTTGGACTCAGCTTTCCTTTCTTACCAAATCTCATCACACATTTCCAAGGAGAAACCTTGAGAAAAACATGATCACCTACCTCGAAAGATAGATCCTTCCTCCGGTTATCCGCATAACTCTTCTGCCTGCTCTGAGCTGTTCTCATGTGCTTCTGAATCAGCTGAACGTTTTCTACCAAATCTTCTACCAATTCTGGTCCCATCAACTTCATTTCACCCACTTCATCCCAGAAAGCTGGAGTTCGACACCGCTTCCCATATAATGCCTGAAATGGTGCCATCTGTATACTGGAATGAAAACTGTTATTATATGAAAATTCAACCAAAGAAAGATGTTGGTCCCAAATTCCCTGATAATCCATAGAACAAGCTCATAGCATATCCTCCAAGGTCTGAATTGTTCGTTCTGACTGCCCATCTGATTGAGGATGAAAAGTTGTACTAAAATTTAATTCAGTACCCAACGACTTCTGAAGGCCTTTACAAAAGTTAAAAGTGAACTTGGGATCACGATCAGATACAATAGAGAGAGGAACTCCATGTAACCTGACTATCTCTTTAAGATACAAACAGGAAATTTTATCCCGGGAAAAAGTATCTCGTATAGCAAGGAAATGAGCAGACCTGGTCAAGCGATCAACAATAACCCAGATTGCATTATTACCTCGAGATGTCTTCGGTAATCCCACAACAAAGTCCATGGATATATTCTCCCATTTCCACTCTGGCACTGGTAATGGCTGAATCAACCCTTTCGGTAACTGTCGCTCTGCTTTAACCTGCTGAAAAGTCAAAAACTTCACAGTAAAATCAGCAATATCTCTTTTCATTCAATCCCACTAGTAATACTCCTGCAGATCTCTATACATCTTAGTACTGCCTGGATGAACTGAAAACGGAGAACTATGAGCTTCACATAACAACTCTCTCTTCAACTGTGAATCACAAGGCACACACAATCTCTTCCCAAATCTCAAAACACAATCATTATCAATGTTGAATTCATGCAACTTACCTTTCTGAACCAGCTCTACCTTTTTCTGCAACTCACTGTCTTGCTTCTGTGCTTGCTTGATTCTATCTGATAGAGATGATCTCACTGATACCTGAAACAAAACAGAAGATCTTCCTGCACCAAAAACTTCTATGCCAAAGTTCATCAAATCCTTAACCAAAGGATCACGTTCCAAACACAACATTGCTAATGAAGCATTAATTTTTCGACTCAAAGCATTAGCCACTTTATTTTCTTTTCCCGGATGGTAATGAATTGTACAATCATAATCCTTGATTAATTCTAGCCATATCCTTTGTCTTATGTTCAATTCTTTCTGAGTGAATATATACTTTAAACTTATGTGATCGGTATATATTTCACACTTTACTCCATACAAATGATGCCTCCAAATTTTTAAAGTGAAAACAACAGCAGCTAATTCCAAATCATGTGTAGGTTAATTTACCTCATGAGTCTTCAACTGTCGTGAAGCATAAGAAATTACCTGATCATTCTGCATTAGGATGCAACCAAGTCCTTTCAATGAAGAATCATTTTATATAACAAACTCACCATTCCTGGAAGGTAGTGCCAAAACTGGATCATTCACCAATCTTCTTTTCAATTCCTGAAAACAATCATCACATTCTTTTGTCCAGATAAACTTAACACCCTTCCGAGTTAGCTTAGTAATTGGACTAGATAACCGTGAAAAATTTCTAACAAACCTTCGGTAATAGCCTGCCAAACCAAGGAAGCTATGAATCTCTGTTACATTTGTGGGTCTTGTCCATTCTTCCACAACTTTTGTTTTTGCAGGATCAACAGTTATTCCATCTTTAGAAACAATATGACCAAAGAAAGAAATTGTTTGCAACCAAAACTCACACTTGCTGAATTTTCCATACGGTTTATTTTCTTTTAAGGTTTGCAAGATAACCCTTAAATGTCTTTCATGCTCCTATTTACTTTTAGAAAACACCAAAATATCATCAATGAAAACCACCACAAACATATCCAAGAACTCATGGAAAATTCTATTCATTAAGTCCATGAATATAGAAGGTTCATTGGTTAGCCCAAAAGGCATTACTACAAATTCATAATGTTTATATCTCATACGGAACACGGTCTTCGGAATATCTGCCTCCTTTACCTTCAGCTGATGGTACCCCGATCTCAAGTCAATCTTTGAAAAACAAACTGAGCTCCCTAGAGCTGATCAAACAAATCATCGATATGAGGCAAAGGATATTTGTTCTTAATAGTGATATTATTCAAGGACCTATAATCAATGCAAAGTCTCATAGAACCATCTTTCTTTTTAACAAATAAAACAGGAGCACCCCAAGGTGATGTGCTAGGTCGAATGAAACCTTTCTCTAATAAATCTTGCAATTTCTCCTTCAACTCTAAAAGTTCAATTTGAGCCATTCGATAAGGGGGTTTTGAAATTGGCTTAGCATCAGGAACTAAGTCATCAGTAAACTCAACTTCCCGATCTGGTATTATTCCAGGGAACTCATTAGGAAAAACATCAGGATACTCATTTACCACTGGCACATCATTAATCTGAACAGTTCCTTTATTTTCAACGATGTCTGCAAAGTAACATTCATTTCCATATTTTACAAGTTTCTCGGCCTCTTGATAAGTTATCAACAGTAAGGGTTCATTCTTGTACACAAACTGAAAGACTTTCTGAAAAGAAACTTCTTTAGCTCTACAGTCAATCATAGCATGGTAAATAGAGAGCCAATCCATACCCAGGATAACATCAAACTCTACTAGAGGTAGAACAATAAGGTTTGCAAGTAGGTTCTTTCCACAAATAAGGATAGAAAGATTCTTATAAATTCTTTTTGCCGCAACATTTTCCCCAGGTGTTTTTACCACAAGTTCAGGAGTCACTTCTTGAGATGGTATTCCCATTTTACTAGAAAATGTTTCAGAGATGAAAGAATGTGTAGACCCCGAATCAAACAACACACTGGCATAATCTTAAAAAACAAACAAAGTACCTGATACAACTTCATTTGATGGCCCGACGTCTGCCGAAGTAGTTACAAAAGATTTCACCACCCCTTTCTGCTTGTAGTCTAACTGTTTCCCATCACTCAAGCTCTTTGTCGGACACTCGTTTGCATAGTGACCCATCTCATTGCACTTATAACATTTCACTAACTGTAAATCAAATTTGGTATTACATTCACCTTGATCCTTTTAAGTGAAATCACGAGCCTTATGTCCCATCTTACCACATCAGTAGCACTTTCCAGAATTCAAAATACATTCCCCCGCATGCCTTTTTCCACATTTATCGCAAACTGGAAACTTAGTTTTCTTACCATCAGACTTTTTTGAATAATTTTTACCTTTCTCCTGCCACCTCGGTCTCTTCTTCTGTTGGTTGTTATAGAAAAATTGATCATCGGCAAACTCCATTTCCACCTTCTCAGCACATCGAACAAGCTTTTAATAACTTTTAAACTCACGAGAATCTAATGCCCTTATATATTTTGGCTTTAATCCTGAGTAAAAAAGATTGATTTTACTATCAAGGTCTCGGATAAAATTTGGAGCATACCTTGCCAATCGAGTGAACCTTTCTTCATAGGCAGCCACTGAGTCTTCCTCTTGCCTCAATTCCAAGAATTGATTTTCTATCCTAAGTCGAACACCCTTAGGAAAATACTTCTCAAGAAACATACCTTTGAATTCAATCCAGTCGAGATCATCAATCTCATCAGCGTCCCTGATATTTTTAACCATCGACCACCACTAATCTGCCTCACCCTCCAAACAGTAAATAGAAAGACTAACCTTTTGATTGTCTGAACACCCCATGACATAGAAAATCTTCTCCAGTGCTTTAATCCACCCTTCAGCTAGCACAGGGTCAGATGATCCTCTGAATGATGGGGGATGTTGCCTCATGAAATGTTCCACCACTGACATGTTCCTCTACGGTTGATCTGGCTGATCTCGTGCATGGATACCACCGCCATTTATCGCTTGAGTCAACGGCGCTGTTACTGCAACAAACTATTCAATTACAATTACAACCATCTTAGGATGTTGATTCGGAAGGTTATTTCCTTCAGCATGCCTTCCTAGCACTGCTTCCCTGTTTCCTCTGCAGAAAACCATTCTGTACAAACATGTCTTAGATGAAGCAACATGGTAATCTTCAAATGCTATATCATTTCAAAAAAAATATTTTTGGATAATAATTTAATAGAATTATAACTCCTAAAGTTATATAAACCGACCTTTGATACCAACTATAAGGCCCCAGCCTTAAACCTTACTTAATCTTGAGTTATTACAAGATTACACATTGAGGATCTTTTCGGGTTTAGAGTTTTAGAGAATTATACATTAAAACTTGCATTACATTCCATATATAAAGAAAGTGGTTACATAAAGATAGTATTCTTCATTCCCATCAATGGAAACATATTTAAAATAAACATGGATTCTTTCTTAACAATTCCTTGACACTATCATCATATCATGTTCCTTTCCCTTGACCTGTGAAAAACATTTCAAAAATCTTGGGATGAGCATAAAAAGCTCAGTAAGGGATATAAAAATATGGAAAGGAAACATGGGTACATATATACATAAGGATGATATCATACTTTACCCATAAAACATAAGCACTTTAACATACCTCATCAAATCATGAATAAATCATAGAAATCATAAGACATAAGGGTAACTTGAGGCATTCATAACATTCTTACGTAGGGAGTAACCCTCTTGGTTATGTTTGGAATACCCATCACAGTATATTCCCTAAATCTCTTCAGATAAACCTTAACATTTCACTCCTTCACGTTACCCAATGCATTGGAGAGCTATATCGGGCTCACCCGCCCTTAGTTTATCACAGAACCACCCGTCTTCATAATAATGCCCAAGAACCTCAACATAATCGTATCACATAAAACATGCATAAAGGAAACATAACATTTCCACCTTTCAATCACAATATATCAATACAATACATTCATATAAAGACATTATCAAAACCATTTTCAATACCAAAATAAAAGAAAAGTAAAACATGGTATTTATTTTTCTTTAAAAAAAAGGTATGGCTTATAGAGGAAGCCGAAACTCAAATAACGGTCATAACGGTGGAGAAGTCGTTGTCGCCGCATACGTACGACAAAAACATTCCCTTTTGTCATTTAGTAAACGCTTCGTATAAAAAATATTCCTTTTGAATAAATGTAAAAGTCAAAGGGGTTTATACACCATATAAAAAAAATGTTGTGTATAAAACAAAATATGCCTCAATGAAAGGAGATTGAGACGAAGTCCCATACCTCAGGTCCGACTTAACTCGATCGTTCTTTAATGTCCTGAATAATAAACTTGAGTTAATTTCTACTTGTTTAATAACCTTTTTCAAGTTCATTATTCCTTTTATATCACTTATTTCCATGTCATGAACAATATGTAATTATTTAAGTTAATAACGGTCGTTTTAACGATCATTGGTACTTGAGTCAAAAATAAGCCCTTTATAATTACAAGTTGTTCCTGTATCCATTATATCCAGGATTATAATAATGATGTATATATCATATATATCATATATATTCAGTATATACGTGCATTTATAATATTACATAATCATTTAGAGGTAAGAAGTGAAATGCACCGTTCATGGAGACGGTAAGCCATACGTACGCATGAACGCTACTTTCATTTCTATTTTGTATTTATAGAATGGAAACATAATTATATAAAGGTATATTATAATTCCAGTATAATATAATTTATAATATTATAGTTCCATCCTTTATACGTCCCACATATGGTATTTAATGAATCAAATCACTTTGAGGGGGCGGTAGTCCGCACTTCCTTAAATGAAGATATCATGTTTACCCATAATGGAAACCATAAAGGTATGACCAAAAAGAAAAATACAGAAGCTTAAGGAAAACATAAAAATATTATATATCATATATAAATATAGTGACATATTAATGGCCACCTTTGAAGGTGTTAAAATAATGTTGAACAATCATCGTTTCGGGAGGCATAAATTCACCATCCACGGAAACCGTATGTTCTTTAACCATTAGAATATGTGTGTGTAAGTGTAGATTTAATCCTTCTTATAACAAAATCCTAGTATATTAAAGATACTGGAGTTGTTACAAAAGAAATAAATAAAAAGAGTTTAGGGGGTTGGAGAAGCAAAATAAAACAAAAGGACTCAAGTGAAGACATTACCTTAAAATCGGGTAACTCCCTTTGGATTGAGCTCAAAGGCTTCCTTGGGAAGACTTCTTCCCAAAGTGAGGATTAAAGGAGTAATAGAGGGAAGTGGAGAGACAAAATGGGCAGGTGTTGGCCGAGCCAAAGGCTTTGGGAGTGTGGGTAAGGAGGTAGAGGTGAGGGCCTTTTATAAGAGGAGAGGAGGGGCACTCTTGGAAAGTAAAGATAAGTTACTTTATTTTAAAATGAGTTTCGGATTCAAAAGGTCCCACATTGATATAATTCTAGGATAAGGTGATAAGGGTTCTAAATCCACCCATCAAATAGGGTTTGGACATGTGTAGGTCATATATTTTACATTATCTTTTCATTTTATTTAAATCCTTTATTAATGAGGTAATCGCTACATCATTATTATGTCATAAATACATTTATTTATTTAATGTCAAAAAATTATTAAACAAATACTATGATGTAGGAAATATTTTTATATTTCCAATTAATATTTATAGTAAAAAATCTTACTTGTATAACCCCATATAAAAATTGTTTTCGTAAAACATATTATGTTTGTGTCATTTTTACTTTTACATTAAATAAAAAGTTATTTATGTCATTTCCCAAACAAAGTGGATCCATGGAGTCCCCAAGTTGACCCATGGCTTGTCTTGGTCGGCCATGATACATCCAATGAGGGTAGGACATGTGTCTAGGTCATTTCATATCATTAAAGCATTATTTTTACCTTAAACTACACTAATTACCACTAATCGCGATTAAAAACTTAATAAGTTACTATTCACCAAAAAATTATTTTAATCTGATTGAACCACATTTTACTTATTAATGACAACCATGTATGTCGGATTTTTGAAATTCAAAACACAAAGGTGGAAAAATTTCATTTAGATGAAAAATCAGTTTCTTTAACTACCACTTAGTGATTTAACTATTCATCAAAAATTGAAGTTTTTCATAAAAATACCAAAACTTCACCCTAAGCTATATTTGATATTCTGAATTCAAAAATGATGTCTATTTTACAAAATTCAAATCATATAAGTTACATTAATTAATTTAATAATTAATTCCCGCTGTCAGAGCAAATAACGTGTTTTTATGAAACAATAAGTATCAAAAGATTGACACCAATTTAAGTCAAATTTCAATGTGAAATTGATTCCAATGACCACCATTGGATTAAATGGTAAAAATATATTCTAATTTCACTTCAAAACCAATTCAAAAGATAATATAATCATATAAATAAATTAGATTAAAAAGCAATTTTGATGTAAAATGCAGTATTTTTCACTATTCATTAAAAAATGAACATTGTTAGAAAAATACCAAAAATTCACACAAAGTAAATTTTGATGTCCCAATATTAAAGAATAAGTTTATTTTGACAAACATAGTTTATAAAATTGTCAAAAGATATATTCAAAAATGGTTTTCCATCAAAAGGCTGTAAAACAATCTTTTAAAAATATTAGTGTATTCCATGCTTAAGATTGGATTTATTTTCATTTTAAGCCTCTAAAACACTATCTAGTTCATTAATAGACATAGGTAAAAATATCTATTATTCATTACTTACTTGGGATGTTACATTATATTACTACCTGGACTATGAACATAATGAAATATAATGGTATTGCAAGTAACTTCCATCCATTAATCAAATCCCACAACAAACTAATATATTTCTCCAAATGATAAGTATCTATGATAACATTTTATTCATGCCTAGAGAAGCATAATAAACATATATAGATCACAAATAAAACGACATGAGTATAATATTATATTCCTTCTTTCTTTATACATTAATATAAAAAGCTGGTTGGGATGAGATAATAAAATTCTCCAAAATGATAAACCTTTATATGAATAAATACTTATTTTAATATCCAGAATTCATAAATAATAAAAAAATTTCAAAATATACCATTTAGTAAATAACTATCCATAAAATTCCTCAAAAGTAATTTAGACTAAGAGTAAAACCCAATAATCTGAAAGGATTTGATTACATAAACTAAAAAGTGAGTATTTTATCACCAGATAACATCAATGAATCATAAAGTATCATACCAACAAATTTAATTGCATTAATCACATAATTTGTAGTTGTTCTATCCATTTCCATAAAAAACCTAAATCACCATAATTGTATAATAAAATAATTTTTGACTCTCAGCGAAAATTAAAATTTTATTGTTTATAATATTCCATTTAACTAAATCTTTTAAGATTCATAAAATAGAGAATGTCTTCCAAAATAACAATAATCACTTAATCGCCAAATCATTTTACAATAATAATGTTATCTATTTGATAAAGCATAAAATTAAAATTTCCTCATAAGATGAATTACATAAAAAAGAATAATTTTATACTAAATAAGACATCATGTACGCTAGTGTTAGGTGATGCACCCTTGTCACCATTCGGTTCTGTGTTCAATTCTTATAGCCTTTCAGAACATGAAGGGTAGTCACCGATCCTACATGCTATCCTTTTTCAAAAACTATATTATAATAATCCTAATAAAATTCAAAAAGTGTGAGAAACATATAAAAAATCAACCTTTATATGTTTAACCCTAAAAGGTTATCTCAAACTTGTCCTTTTGTATCCCAAAATGTGATTACCCATAATTACCTAAAAAATGAATGTATCCAAAAGTAATGGCCCACTTATTATCATTTTCTTAATAATTTAATGAGTTATTACACGGACTTAAGAGACATACCCAAGATGCCAAAGGCTGGAAATAAATGACGAAGGGTTTTAAATATAAGGGGGGATGATTTACCCTTATAGAAACAAACCACAAAACCAAACCAACATCACCAAACAAACACTATATGATATATTATAAAATGAAGATAACTAAAATATTTTCTTCAGAAAAAACCAACCAAAGTATACTAAAATGAAAAATAATAATAAAAAAGAAAATAGTGGGAAGGAAACTAATAACGCAAAGATGAAAACAAGGCTCCTTACTCTACAAGCATCGTGCTCCAGCATCACCAAACATCCCAAGTATAATGAGGTAGTGTTAAAAACATGTTATACTTTTCCTTTTCACATCTATTGGAATATAACATCTGCAAAAGTTCCAAAGTGCCAAGGCTGGGGGTGAGTAATGAAACTCAGAAAATTTTCCCCAATGACTTCCCTACTCACGTCGCTGTGATGGATCATGTTAGCACATTTACATAAAACAGTTTATATGAAAAAAATTATGCAAATAGTTTATAAAAATTTATAAAAAATTTCCAAAACCATTCATATCCAAAAGTAATCTCGTTCTGTTTAATCAAATTTTCTAGAAATTCATATTTCCATAAAAACAAAAAAATAATGCTATAAACCCATTTCTCAATATCCATATTGTAATAAACATTCCATTGTTCATAAAACACCCACACATGCATTCTGGTTTGACAGTTCCATACCCATCAGAGATCTCGTGTCCAATAACCTCGTGTCCCATTGACACACACCCCTAATCTAGGTTTATCTACCTTGTACCCCAATGGTACACGTACCTTATCCAGGGCATGCCGACATGAACTCACACAAACCCAATGTATTCCAAAACCATTTCAAATAACAACATCAAACCACTTTAATAAAACCATTCTTTTATTGAAAAAAATTTAAAAGTACAATTAAAATCCACCATTCCATTTCAATAAACCCATTCCATCTATTGAAAAAACTGTATCCAAAACCCTTTATCCTAATTCCATAAAAATCCCATTTTAAAGACTTTATTTTAAAATCAACAACCAAAGCACTTATTCAAGAACACCAATTTTCCATATTTTTGAAAACCTATCCCCAAAGATGGTTTATAACAATCATAAAGCAATAAGATAATAATAAAATACACACAAAGTAATCAATTTGAAAGAATTCTAATCAGTTATACAATATGGATTCAAATGTGAATCCACCTACCTTGATTATTTTAGCGAAAACTTAACAGAGACGAAGAACACCAACGAAATGGGAAAAACCTCCACGAAAATGCATTAGATATCTCCCCCTATCAATAAAATGACCAAATGTTAACATATATGGTATCCCCAACCATAGATCTTCCAACAGTGGGCGTATATCTAAGAATCCAAGAAGAGAGGAGGAAAATCAAAGAAGAACAAGACAAGAACGAAGAAGAACAAAGACTTACCATGAGAATTGGCTTCTAAACACAAAGGGAAGACTAGAGATCAATTCCAAAATTCTTTTGAAATGTTCTCCTACACTAAAAAGAGAGAAATATTGAATTAGGTCCGTTTTTAGGGAAAAAGAGGGAGATAAGTCAAAAACTAATGAGATACTTTTTTAAGGATCTATCTTTGTCCCTGCGCATGATTAGTCCTCAGGGTTAGACAAGTCGTGTGCTAGCTATGTGTTAGCCACTGCTTGAAGGGGGAAAATTTCATGACCTCATTGAATGGATACAAAAACAATGCTCAAATTTTGGTATTCCACTGCCTCAAAATGACCATAAACATTCTCGTGGTTCACAGTTTCTACTGGGCCTCTACATGGTTTATAAAAATTGTGAGCATCTCAAGTTTCACCCCTTTAGCACTTTAAACACTTTCAGCATTGTACAAAATTTCCCAACCTTCACCCATAACCTTTTAATACATTAAAATCATATAAAAAGGGTTACTTAACACAAAATGAGGGTACTAAATTCTCCCCACCATTGGTCTTTTTGTCCAGAAAAATTAGAAACCCATCATTTCCATGAAAGAGTTCCAGCAACTTCTCTTTCATTTTCTTCTAGCATTCCAATTTCCCTTCATGAATCTGAACATGTTTCCACAAACTCTCACTAGACCAATGATTTTACCACGAAATACTTTCTATTTCATATCCAAAATCCACACCAAGATATTTACCAAGGAAGAATCCGGCTCTAGGTCAACATGATACCAACTAATCACATGGTCATGATCAGGTTGATCATATTCAATCGAGGTATGTGGAACACATTATGCACCGCAATGAATGATGGTGGTAATGGCAACACATACGACACCTCACCAAGCCCTTCCAGTATCTCTAAAGGGCTTATATATCGAGGAGATAATATTCCTCGCTTTCCAAAATGGCGTTGTCCAAGACTTGGAGAGATCCTCAGGAATACATGATTACTCACTGCAATTGACAACAGTCTTTGGAGATGATCCACATAAGACTTTTGATGATTTCGAACCTCCTACATTCTCTTTTTGATCAACTGAATCTTCTCCATTGTTTCGTGGACAAGGCTCGGCTCAACTAATGAAGTATCACATGTTTCCACCCAAAAAAGTTGATAATGACAAGGAATCCCTAACAATGCATCATATGGAACCATATGTATCGAGGCTTGATTGTTTTTTTTATAAGAGAACTCTATTAAAGTCACCTGATATTCCCATAATCCACAATAATCCATTACACAATCCTTAAACATGTATTCCAACATCTGTATCTTCCATTTAGATTGTCCATCCATATGAGGATAATAACTTGTACTCATATTCAACTGAGTCCCAAGAGATTTCTATAATTCTCTCATGAAATGAGATTTAAACCTCATATCTCAATCTGATAGGATTGAAATGGGCATGCCATGTATTTTTACCACTTCACGGATATAGATTTTTGACAAGTGCTCCACCGTCTGAGATTCATGAATAGGTATGAAATGAGACGACTTCATATGCTCATCTACTATCACCCATATCACATCTTTATTTCTAACCATTCTTGGGATACTAGTAACAAAATCCATAGAAATGTACTTCCATTTTCACACTAGAATAGGTAATGAATATAAACATACTTGGTGGTCACTGATGCTCTGCCTTAACTTGCTGACATGTTAAGCACCTTGAAACAAACTCAGCCACCATTTATTTCATGGCGCTCCACCAAAATTGTTCCTTCAATTCCTTATAAATCATCTGTATTCATGGATGAACAACCCATATCTAATGGTGGTAACCATGAAGGAGTTGTTCTTGCGAAGATAAATTTACAACCATCTGATCTCAAAACCGCAAAACTGAACTCCCATTCATCTGCCATCCCTTAATGGTCTCCCCACCATTGAGTTTTGAACTCATGGAAACACATTATTTATCAGTTGTGTGTCCCTAAACTACCATTTTCACTAAATTAGGAACAAGAACAATTGGAAAGAAAACTACAACATCACCTTGGTATTCACATTCCACATTCATGTCGGCTATGACCAAGATCAACTACCACTCATCTAAAGCTTCTTTTTCTAACCGAGTATATGAATTTCAACTTAATGAATCTACCACCTTATTGCCTTGGCCTGATGTATATATCAATTCAATGTCTAACATTTGGAGATAATCCATTGATATTCTTTGCCTTAGCTTCAAATCCAATTGTGATAAAATATGCTTCAAACTCTTATGGTCCGTGAAGTCACTAAATTTCTCTCCAAATAGATAATAACACCATGTCTTCAAGGAATGGACAACTGTAGCTAACATAAAATCATGTGTTGGTAATTATTCTCATGCACTCTCTAATGACATAAACCATAAGCAACAACATGGTCTCCTAGCATGAGAACACATCCCAACCTAGATCCCAAAGTATCACAATAAACCACATACCCCTGTCCTGATTCTGTAAAAATCTAGATCGGTGCTGATGTAGGAAAAAATTTCATCTCTTGAAAGGATTTATGTCATTCCTCGATCCATTTAACTTGAACATTCTTATTTTTCTAGGCTTTACTAGGAGAAACTAGTCATGATAAGTAATAGACAAAGCATTGGTAATAACCAGTTACACCACAAAAAAATCATATCTCAAAGACACTTTTCAATGTTTTCTACAAAATAACTACTTCAATATTCTCTATATCCATTGATATAGATTTTTCAAAAACAAACCAACCAAGAATGTGTACCTCTTATATCCAAAAAATTTACTTCGATAAATTGGCATAAAAACGATGATCTTTCATTATTTCCAACACTGTTTCCAAATGTTTCTCATGCTCATCCCTTGTCCTTGAATACACCAGTATATAATCCAGAAACACAAAAATGATAAAATCCAAATATCACTAAAATATTTGGTTCTGTAATTCCATAATTACTACTAGTGCATTCATAAGACCAAAAGTCATGAATAAATATTCACAGTGTCCATATCTTCTTCTGAAATCTATCTTCGGGATATCCTCCTTTAGAACTCGCAATTGGTGATATACTAATCAGAATTCAATTTTAGAGAACCACAAATCACCCATAATTTGACCAAATAGGTCTTCAATTAGTGGAAGTGGATATCTATTATTTATCATAACTTGGTCAAGCTTACGATAATCAACACAGAGCCTTATATTTCTCTCTTCTTTCATCAAGAACAAGACTGGTGCTAACCATGGAGACGTACATGGACTTATAAAACATTTACATTCCATCTCATCCAAATGCACTTTCTTTTCCCTTAACTATATAAGTTCCATACAATAAAATGGACGTGAGATAGGATTGATCCTCAGGAGCAGATCAATTGTAAACTCCACATGTCTTACAGGTGGTAACCCTGAAAATTTTATCGGGAAAAACATCATGAAATTTTTCCAGTAGTGATGGAAAACTGATATCCTTGGTATCTTCCAATGATTCCATGGTCAACACCACCAACTGTTAAGAGATATTTTCAACTGCTAGTGCAAACAAGCCTATTTCACATGCCTTTACAACCTTTTCTCCTCGAAAGATATGTTCGATGCCATCTTTAGCCTTGAAACATACTTTTCTACTATAACAGTTGATGTGTGCCTTGAAATTTGTCATCTACTCCATACC
Organism: Viscum album; assembly: GCA_963277665.1. Taxonomy (NCBI): domain Eukaryota; kingdom Viridiplantae; phylum Streptophyta; class Magnoliopsida; order Santalales; family Viscaceae; genus Viscum; species Viscum album. Next base: position 159,920,929 of record OY728135.1, on the reverse strand, counting down.
TAGGATTATATCATAGATATCCACGTCAAATATAGATAAGTACCATTTCATCTCAACTCCATCAACGGTTATAGAACATGCTCTACACATAAAGGCTCTACACTCTCTTTCCCTAAGAGGAATTTGTAGTTTTATGAAAGAGAGAATCATCTCAAGTTTTAAATATAGCAAATAAATAGCATAATAATCAATGAAGAAATTCGATTCAACAGTATCAAACAACAATTGTATAAGGGTATAATTCAAAAGAATCACACCTCTCACCATAGATGGCGACGATTGGTAATCCAAAATCATTTTCTTATCTCTATACAACTGCTTAATCAATGCACTCTGATATTTGTTACCTTTCCCTTGTTGAGGAGTCATGGAATTCCTAGAGTCACCATGGCTTGCTCTGCTCTGATAACACAACTGATTTTTCTACCCTCTTACCTTCGATGCAAATGATGCTTGCGAGACCAGAGATGTGTCTTGGGTACCTGACCTAGGAGCACTACAAAAATAGTGCTTAAGATGCCCCATATATTTTCAGTTATACCATGCTCTGGGTTATGTCGTACACTCTCACTTCATGTGGTCAGGAAAACCGAATTGGAAATAGAATGATTTTCTCTAATTTCATGGAGGAAGTTTCACTAACCTACCCATATGATTCTGAGTCCCACTCCCACCTTGAAAGTAGGTTCCCCTCTTCAGATTTCCCCAGAATTAGAGTTCCCACTATTTCCCATGGGTTTTATCATACATCCTCCTCCCATAATTCTTGAGATATCACATTCAACCACTATCGCTCTATTCACTAATAATCTATAATATAGATCACAACTAACTTTGATCAAATCCCATGTCATAGCCTGCATTCAAAGATACACCCCTTAACCGATGCACTAGTAGAATCCTCAGGTGAAAAGCACACTAAATTCATGTATTTAGCTTCTTACTCAGCGATAGAGTGATTTTCTTGCTTCATACTAAATAAATCTATTTTTCTATGGATTCTGAAAGCGTGAGGATACAATTATTTATTAAAAAATTCCTGAAAATCCACTTATGAAAGACCATGGTCTAATTTAGTCTGAATTTCTAAATCCCACAATTTTTATGAAAAATCCTCTATCATATAAATTTCCAACTTGAATTTTAGCTCTACTGGTGTGCTAATGAAATCGAAGATACAATTCATCCTATTCAGTCACACATCCCACTTTTCTGGTTCTGCGTCACCCAAAATTTTTGGTGGATTCTACTTCTAGAACTAGATATAATGATCCATTTGTCTGGGATCATCCCTATGGTTCCCAGTGTCCACAGCCTAAAATGCTTGGATGATACTCTGAACCATCTCTTGTTTCACCTATGGATCAGGTGCAACCACATTCTCTACAGCCTCTTCTGGTTGTTTTCTATGACACCTAACGGGTGCCATTTTTTATACAAACAACACACTCTATATGTCTTACTCTTAGAAACTGAAGGCTTAGCATTTGAAATTCTATCACATCATCTTCCACCACACTGATTTTAAAAGTCAAGGATTTCCTCATTCAACCATTTCTGAAATTTTCTTTCTTTATTTCAAAAAATAGACTATTTTCAATATACCTCAACCATTCCCTTTATCAAAATCTTGCATTTGAAAAAAAGTTTAATATTTTCAGAAATAAATGTTTTTTCCCAAAACCATAAATCATTACTCAAAATGATGTATTCTTTCATAGTGAGAATTCATTCCTCTAATGCATGTCATGCTCGTCTCATTGGAAAAACCAATTACAATGAGATTTACAGTCCTCTAAGTGTCTCCAACAAACTATGTACCCAACTCCCTGGTAACTTGAAGTTAAACATAAAAAGGTTACCTATATCTCTTTATGCTATAAATTTCACGTTCTGACAATCTAACTCTTTTCTAAGATGAAAACCCATGGAATATGCATGAATGAGTTCAACTCCAATACTTAAGACAATAATGACTACTTGTTCCACAAGGGAAAGAACAAGATGATTCCACTTATACTTAATGGATATGTGGACCGACCTTTACCAGTTGTAATTCAAGGACCGAACAAAATTGATACATCTTTTAATGACCTGCTTATTCTCATTGGCTTGAGAATACAATGAGTCCTAACATGGCCTTATGCAACCTCCTCAAGATGCCAAAGGCTAGAAATAAATTCTGAAGTGTTTCAAATACAAGTGGGGGCATGATTTAACATTTAAGAAACAAACCACAAACCAAACCAACATCACCAAACAACCAGAATATGATGCATGATAAAACCAAGGCAACTCAAACATTTTCTTTATAACAAACTAAAAAAATTATGCTACAGTAGAAACCAAAAAAATAACAAAGTAAATAGTGAAAAAATAATAATAACTCCAAGATAACAACAAGACTCTATACTCCACAAGCTATATGCTCCAACTTCTCTAAATAGCCCATGTATCATGAGGTAGTGATAAAAACATGTGATACTTTACCTTTTCCCATGTCCCAGAAGATAACATCTATAAAAGCACCAAAGTTACAAGGTAGGGGGTGAGTAATGAAACTCAGTAGATTATCCCCAATGACTTCCCTACTCATACCACTATGATAGATCTCTTTATAACATTTATATAAAATAGTTTATATAAAAATATTTCTGCAAAAAAATTATAACTAATTATAAACAAGTAAGAAAACCATTCATAACCAAAAGTAATCAAGTGATATTTAAACCAATTTTCCAACAATTCATATTTCCAGAAAATCAACCAAACAATGCATTTAAAAAAATTCTTAATATTATTTTTGGCATAACCATTCCATTTTCCACAACGCACCCACACATGCATGCTTGTTTGACAGTTCCATACTCATGTGCGGTCTCTCGTACAATCACCTTGTGTCCCACTGATACACAACCCCAATCTAGGGTCACATAACATGTACCAAATGGTACATTCCCCTTATCCAGGGCCCATCAACATGAACTCAAAAAATCCAATTTATGCAAAAACCATTTCAAACCACATCAATAAACCCATTTTTTATTGAAAAACATGTGACAAACCAATTCAAATCCACCATTCCATTTCAATAAACCCATTATTTTTATTGAAAACACTTTATCCAAATCCCTTTATCCCAATTCTAGAAATATCCCAATTTAAAATCTTTATTTTAAAATAATGAACCAATGAACTTATTCAATAACAACAATTTTTCCAATTTTCCAAAACCCATACCCAATGAGGGTTTCTAACAATAATAAAGAAATGAAATAATAATCAAATAAACACAATTTAATCAATTTTAATTGTGATAATAAGTTCTACAAAGTTGATTCGATTGTCAAGCCACCTACCTCAATTGTTTTGGTGAAAACTTTACACAGACGAAGAATGCCAATGAAAATGGTTAAAAACTCCATATAATCACCTTAGATATCTTCCCCTATCAACAAAAAGACAAAATATTAACATATTTTGCATCCCTAACCTTAGATATACCCACAGTGGGTGTAGATCTAAGAAACCAAGAAAATGGGAGAAGAAGATCTAAGAAGAACAAGACATGATCAAATAAGAAAAAAACATACCCTGATAATCAAATTCTAAACACCAAGGGAGGCCTTTGGATTGATTCCAAAACACTTGGGAAAGATTCTCATAACATAAAAGGAGAGTAATATACAATAAGTTCTATTTAGTGGAAAAAACAAGCTAGATTAGTCAAAAAAGAGTGAGATCCTATTTTTAAGGATATAACTTTGACCCTGCACACAGTTAGTCTGTATGGTTAGATAAACCATGTGTTAACCATGCATTAGACACCGGTTGTAGTGGAAACTTGCACGACATCATCGTAAAATTAGAGAAACTGTGCCGATGCTTCTTCCTCAAATTCACCAAATCCATTATCACGGTTCACAATTACTATCCGACCTCCTCACCGGTTGGAAAAACCATGTGTAGCTTGTGTGCCACCCCTTTAGCCCCTAAAACACTTCTGTAGTTATCCAACCTTTCTCAAAATTCACCCATATCTTTTATATACATTAAAATCATAAATAAAGGGTTACTTACCACAAAATGGGGGTACTACACCAAAAAAATCATTAGTAACCATAAAATTTCATAACATAATACCTCAAAAGGGGTTTGTAAGACCCTAATCTTATAATCAACATGAAAAATATAAAACAATTATTATAAATATAACTGATAAGAAAACATCCTAATATACAATTTTTTCTAAACCCTACACTGATACCAACTATAAGGACCAAACCTAAATCATTACATATTCTAGTGAGTTTTAGGACGAATATGTTTTTATTCATTCCCAATGATATTTTCGGTTTAGAGTTTTAGAATGTTGGGACAAAAACTTACATGGTAACCCCAAAAATAACAAGGGGAAACATATAATCAATATCCATTTTTTCAATAAAGGGACCCCATTTAAAAGAAAACATGTTTCATTTTCATGACTTATCTTCATAGATTTCCCATTGATCTCATCCTTATCTCTACACTCTCTTAAACCCTATAAAAAATTGAAAAACCTGGAATGGGAACAAAATCTCATTAAGGGATATAAAAATACATGAAACCATTAGTCAAGTAGGAACATGAAAACCCTTGAAAAACACTTTCCTTGGAAACATATCATTTTACCCATATAGCTAAACAACAATACTTTAGAAATATAATTTATTTTAAATTTTGAAAAAAATGATTCCCATAAAAACTAATTATTGATAATAGAATATTCATGCAGGTACCTTGGGAAATCATGACATATATCCCTTACTGAATCCTTATAGAATCCTTGTAAATGGAATAACCATACGACTGACTTCTATATCCAGAGTACCCAGTGCCTTTGAAAGCTATTTCGGCTTACAACTCTTTTATAATTTCTAATAACCAAAACATGAATAAAATGTTACATCATTTGAAAAACACTTTTATAATCTTATCAAAATGACATTAAGATATTAAAATACTATTTTATTTAAAAATTACAATTTCATCACAAGATATACATTTATTTTGAGAAAACATTTTAATTACCAAAATACTCAATATAGAGAGAAAGAGGGGTTTTCATTTAATAATACATATAATCATACAAATGAAGTAATAAATTAAATATTATCTATGATGGTGAAAAATTCATTCTCTCTAGGTATGTTAAGAATAGTGCATTCCTTTTTATTTTTGTCCAAATATTTCATATAAAACATGTAAAATATTCCCTTTAGAAACCACTGAATGAAATTATAAATTAATATTTAATGTTCTTTATGATCCTTTTCTTTTCATATAAATTAATAGTTTAATAAATTTCAATAATATAGTAATGGTGGAATGTTTTTTGAATTTAAATATTTAATCATTTAAAAATATATTTATTAATAAAATTATCCCATTGAACTTTGAAATATTTAACCCCCATAATGGAATAACATTTAACAAAACATTTAATTACATGATGAAAAATCAAATCATGATATTATATGACAACACGATTATATATACACCACATAAAATATGGTGGGTGTAAATCATCAAGATACACCTCAATGGAAGGAGATTGCAACGAAGTGCCTTGCCTTGAGTCTGACTCATCACGTTCAATCTTTGTCTTCCTGAATAATAAACATAGGATAATTATTTACATTATTGAGAAAAATTTTCAATTTTATTATTTATTAGGTATCACATATTATCTTGTTATAACAATTACTTAATTATTTAAGTTCATTTTAGATGTTTTGATGATATATGGTTCTTGAGTCCAAAATGACATTGGTTTGATATCTATAGTGGTAATTATTCAATAATATCTAGAAAAATATTAATGAAATTATTTTAATTTTTATACATAAATTATTTTATTAATTCAAACCATTAAGGATGGTTCTGAAAAATATACTACATTATAATCATATAGATGATAGGAATTACATATGCATGACTAACATTTTTATTTTTCAATGATAATTATAGAAAGAATGTAACTATAATTTTATCTTTCATAAATGATAATAAGATCATAAATATAATATTATTAATTTAAATATACTTATATATACCATTTGTGTGATTTTGTGAGGAAAAACAAATCACATCACTTTGTGGAGGTGATTGTTCTGACATATGCATGAATGATGTTATTTTTTTTATGAATTGATAGATAGGGAAAAAACTATATATAATATTCTATTAATGATAAATATGTCACTAATATCAAATATAAACATTAATTCCATCATTATAAAGAATATTCAAAGATGGTGATGGAAAATGAATCTCATCGGTTTGCAAGGCTGTAGTCCGCCATACAAATGAATTATAACTTCATTTCCCATTTGATTGAAGTGGAGGTGGATTTAAGTGTCAATATTTACATCATAAAATATATGTATATTTAGGATAAAATATACATTATATCATATTGTTTGAATATTTTTTGAATGATGTGGAAGAAGAAATAAAAAAGATATACTTGATTAAAATAATACATATCATTCAAACGATCTCTATTTCTTAACACCTTAAGACCACTAAGGTTGTTGTTCTTCCTAGACTAAGAGATCAATAATTTGGGTTGTGATTCTAGGTAGTTATTTGGTTATACATTTTTTAAACCAAATAGTTTTTTATGTGTGATGAAATGATATGAAGAGGTTCCTTTTTATAAGAGAGGGGAGGGGCACTCTAGGAATTCATTTGAATATTATATTAACATAATTTAATTTTCTACTCCAAATGGATCAAAACTGATTTATCTCAATGATAGGCGTTTTTCTGTAAAAACCCATTCATCCAATGAATATTATTAATGTTTTTATTATTTTTTAATCCTTATCTTTTTTAGCACTTCTTTTACCACTATAATTCATATCGTGAAAACAAGTTTTTTTAATCCTTAAGGGTTATTATTTTTAATATAAAATTGAAAAATAAAAAAATGTATCATTTAATAAATTTCCAACAATATCCATAAAATTTGTAATAATTTTAGGTTTTTATTAATTTTATATAATTTAATAATGCATTATATATTTTAAAATATGATTAATGTCAATATTGATACTATTTAGTACAAGAATTTTTAAAAATATCATGAAAACATTAAATCTCATTCTAAATCATTTAATTAATAAATAAAATTTCAGAGTAATCTATAAATTTTTGGATGATATTAATTATTTAAAATAATATTTATTTAAAATTTTTAATAACATTTATTTTATATTTCTATTAATTAATCAATTACAATATCATCATTGTGTATTAATCTAATTTAATTATTTATTTCATAAAAATTAAAAATAAACTATCATGATGAATTAATATATTTTATATTAACTATTAATATTTATGGTTTAATCTATATTATAAATAACCATGTTTTAATATTATTAAATTTGTTAAAATATATAACATAATTGAATTTTCATTGAATAAAATACTATAAATTTATTAAAGTCATTCAAGTTACTCAAAGAGCTCATACAGTTATAAAAATGTCAATTTTGTTTGATAATATATCATTTTATAAAATTAGGACAATTTTTAGGGTAATTATATAGTATTTATAATTTTATTTTCACCCATAATTTCCTAATTTACCCCTAATTGTGGTAACAAAAACTACTAAGCTACTATTCATATTGGTAAAAGATAAAATGGGACTATTCACTAAATTTGGGCCTTATATCTAAAAATAAAGAATCCATTTTTTTAAATTAGGAAATGGAATTCACTAAAGGTAATTTTAAATTGATTTTGTTTACTAAATGAGAAAATGAGCTTTTAAATTGAAGATGTTCAAAAGATTGAAATGTTTTTATATCCAAATTCAATATGAAAAGTGATTAGAATGACCTACATTAGATTAGATGAAAAAAATCCTGAATTATTATTTAAAACAAATAAGAATTATTATTTTACACTATAAATTCTTTATATGAATAAGATGCTTTCAATTAAATCCATTATTTTTCACAATTCATCAAAACATTAAAACATTTCAGAAAAATAACAAAAATTAAACCAATTTTTTTTGATATTCTGATTTCAAATAAGAAGTTTATCTTTCCAAATATAATTAATGAAGTATTCAAAAAATTTATTTAAAAAAATTGCACCATTAAAAGGCGATGAATCTACCATTTTCAGAAAAAATACATATTTTATGAGAAAAAATGGTTTTGTTCTTATATCATGTCTTAAAAACACAGAGCATGAACATTAAACATTAGATTTAATAATATATATATATATCATCAATGTAATATAATAAGGGTGATGTTTTTATTTTTTTCTATAAAACACACTTGTGCATATTAAAGTTGTTTTCCCAACAATTGTTTCCTTTTTTTAAAAATGGGTTTTTTTCATTTATAACTAATTGTCCACCAAAAAATTAATTATATATAAATCGCAAAACCATATTTTCATAATTGAGTTAATATTATTCATTCCTGCAATTATAATGTCTAGGTTATAATGGTAATAATTAAGTAATAATATATTTTTTTGTTTTTATAAGCTCGATGTGCCGAATCATGTATTTTATGGAACATAGTATTTATTTTTATAAAACATGGGATGATACATTTTCCTAAAATGATATATATCTACCAACACATCCTCCTTATACTTTTTATTATGTTAAATAGTTTTCCTTGAAATAATTTCTGTAAATATTCCCAAATGGTAAATTATATTTATTTCTAATTATTATATTTTTAAAATATTTCCAAAACAGATGTGTTTCACTATCCTTGTGATAAAACTAATGTAAAACCTTTGAATTATCTAATTATTCATGAATAGAAAATAATTATTTATTTAATTTACCCATGACATTGAATCTAATATATATGTGGACCTAATAATTGATAGTTGTAGTTTCCATATAAATTATTTTACCAAAGATGATCTATGTAGTGGAGATTTATGATATTTCACATGGTTTTGATTGTTCACCATGGTTAGAGCCTTCAAATATAATATAGTAATAATATTATTTGTAACCATTACATTTTTTTTAAAATATTTTGGTAATCCTTGAATTGGGAATCACATTGGAAGTTGTTTCTAGTTTCCCAGAATTTTCATCAATCTGTACATGGAAAATTAATTAAATCAATATCCACACATAAGTATTATAATATATCTATATTATTCCTTAACATATTTACTTTTGAAGACATATTCCATAAAAATAAATTTGTATTTACTTCTCTAACACTTAAGTTTTTTTCTACGTATTTTCTATAAATGTTTAAAAATAATAACTACACATTATTTTCATTCCAATAGGAATTCCCACCTGTACATCCAAATAAAATGACATAAATACATAAATTTCATTTTCATCACTAAAGAAATTTACTTAATTTCTATAAATAATAAATCAAATATAAATATGAACAATGTATATAATAGATGATATTAAAATAACATTTATTTAGATAATTATCTATAGCATGATTTTTTTTAAATATCTTATAAATAATAACATATCCATTTCCTAGATATCCTTATTAAATAAAGAAATGTTTGAGATAATGGACCTTGTTATGTTATCAAAATATCATAGTAGTGCACCAATGAAATATAGTCCATAAAATACGTCTTCAGCTATAATATTGTCATATAAATAAACGTTTTCATAAATAAAAGTTATATATAAATCATCATGGAAATTGTGTAATATAAGGTTCATTAAGAAATGAATGTAATAAATGAACCAAAGTGGAAAACGAATCATCATGATACATGGGTAGAAAAGTGATCATTAAGAAAGATATTTCATACATGAGTAATTAAAAACCTTACAATTACATTGTTATGGTCGCCGTAAACATATTGACATGTATCTTCAAAATATATTATAATAATTACTCAATGGATCAGTAAGGATATATTGTAAACATATTACCAGGACTTATCACTAAGATATCATGTTAGAAAAGACATATTCCAAGACGTCATCGTGTATTATAGCTATAGATTAAATGTCAATCAATATGTTAGAGGATATATATTATTTCACCCACCCATAGGTTCACTTTTCTACTACATAATGAAATATTTTAAAGAAATTACACACATGATCTCATAATATAAAATATTCATTACATGGTAATAATCATTATAGATGACCAAATTATAATGAAAGTGATTGTGAATTTTATTGAAATCCATAATAATAAATGTTCGTTCATATAAACTGTATAAACCTAGGATTAATTGAAATTAAAAATGAAGAAAATAGAATATAATGATAACCCCATCGTTAAAAGACTCTTGATAAAGGATTATCAAAAGAAAATAACAACAATAAATTTATGGTACAGACATTAATAAAAAAATTATACTTATGAATGTATAATGCTTGACATTGAATAATATTAAATAAAAAAATTAATATTTTGGACTAATACTTTCTAAAAATATCATTTGGTGACACTTAAATTTCATTCACATTAAGGATATAAACCACAACTATAATAAACTCTATGTATTGAAGGCATTATACAAAGGATACACAAATACCAAAATAAGGATTACCCATGTTCAAGTCCATACAAAAGATAATATATATATATATATATATATATATATATATATATATTATCATGGAAGATATAAATACATACTCATTAAAATTATATTTCCTTAATACTATAAATAAATAACTTACCTTGTATTTTTACAATATTTGTTTTCCTAGAATGAAAAATAATTTTTTATCATTATAGACTCGTAAAATTTATTTATGAAATGTGTTTGTCAAAATATGATGGATTTTACATTGAATACATATTAATAAACTATAAATAGTGGAATAAAAATTAGTATCTTTAAATGAAAAGGAATCTTTACAAAATTGGAATCTACATAGTAAGATATAGAGGAGGGGAAACCCATATCATACATAAAAATTTCTTAAGGTCTAATAAAGAACATATTAAAGGATTATGATATTTTGAAGAGATATTTAGAAGGTGTATAAGAGAAAACCCATTCATTAAGTATTATGGGAGTAAAAAAAGGGATATAGTGTAACATTTATAATGAAGATGTGTTAATATATTATTATTTTTTTATAGAAATATTTAATCAATGTAACAAAATAATATTATTTAGAAATACATAATTTATTTCTAAAACAAAATAATTTACTACCAGGATGTGATATTTGAGGTCAAAAAATTATTATTATTTATATCATTCAAAAACTAAATAGAGTATTTAGTATTAATAATAAAAAATATGAAATGTAACATAATATTTAATATAACAAATTATTATTTTTTATTTTAAATTTCATATCATGGAAGAGAAATTGATTCAAATATTTGAAAAAAAATATTTCATAATATATATTAATAGTATATAAAATTAAAATATAAATTAATATTAAATCATATTGTATACACATACAGTATAACATATACATATATTGTATTTAATATATATGAAAAATTAATTTATTTAAAAAAAAATCCAAAATTTCACCATAGCCCAATTTAGAATTGTTGATCCCAATTTAATATGAATTTCAATGAAACCTATATCTTAATATTAAAAATATAGTCATTAAATATTTAATGAATGAAATATTTTTATGTATAGCAAATGTAACTTGTAATGTTTTCATTATTATTCTAGGGACTACATTTCATTTATAAATGGTAACATATCCATTCTTGATAGTCATATAATTGAAACATAACCCATAAATATTTTTATATATCCTATTCATTACATGTTTCAGGTTTATGTATAATATTCTTGAATTATGGTTCTTTATAAAAAAAATTATTTCATGGCTTCTATTATATTTCCAAAGTAATAATCTTCTTATAGTTGTAGTATTTCTTTTTCAAAATCATTTCCATATGAATTTATCTTTTATTAATGAACTTTTAATATTTATTATCTAATGTAATATCATGATGTTATAGTAAATTATATCTCTATTTTTATATTTCATTAATTTTAATCCATTAAGAATCTATAGTTTTTAAAAGTGAATAAGAAAATTTATTTATTTATAAAACATTCCTTGTTCTCACGAACTCCTATAAGAAAATGTATCCCATAAATTTACATCATATATGAATATTAGAAATTTTTTTGGGTAAAATAATTTTATTACATCCCATGGTTCCCATATTTCCTCTTCAAAAATTTCCTTTATACATATAACATTTGAGGATAAAGTCATTTGGTTCCACAAAACTTATTGGCTTTCGTCAATGATATATATCACTTCATCATTAAATAAAAGACCAAGAATTAGTTTTAATCCATTATTATTGCATTTTTGTATTTTGTTCGACATATAAATTCTCTAAAGTGAGACATGTTAGAAATCATGAAATTTGAAAATATAGGGTGGCAATGTTAATGATTTCATATTTTATAAAAAATTAATTTTAATCTTTTTGAATGTCCTTAACATTATATAATGTGAAAATACCTTTAGTTCAATGAATTTTATTCATTTTGGTTAAAAATGTAATTTTGAAATTCATTTGGATTTTATTTTTATATTTGGGTCAATTTTGGAATTTATGGTATTTAAAAATATAACAAACATAATTGGATTATCCAAACGAATTATTTTAGAAGAGAGTGTGAAAACCCCAACCACTTTATTATATTTTGTTAAATTATAATTAAATATTTAAGTGTGTATGAGTGTGTTTAAACACATATTTAAAATAATAATTATTTATATGTATTTCTTAAAATAACTTTACATTTCTATATGTGTTAAAATAATATAACTACATAGTTTTTATAAATATATATACATTAATCATAATAATAATTATTAAATATAATTTTTTTAATATATAAATTTTAATAATTATATATGATTTTTTAAATATTCCATAATACATTTTCAATTTCATTTTTTAGTTATATATTTATATATAATATTTTCATATTTAATAATTTTAAATATATTTTTATTTTTATAGTTTTAATTTTTGTGGAAACATACACTATAAGAAATATATATATATATAATAAAATATATTATATTTTATAAAAAACATTTTATTTTTTTCAATATTAGTTTTTTAACAGTATCAAATTATAATGTGTGGACATTGTATTCGATAGCATGTATGACGTGCAACGCCAAACATAGAAAGTTATATAACCTCTAGAGAAATTACGGTATATTTAGTTTTTAAAATAATTTAAATATAATTTATATCTTGCAATGCATATAGAACCTAGTTATATTGTGTCATATGCAAACAACGAGTTTCTTCGATAACTTGTATTACATGCAAGACCATGTTTCACTACACAACAATATATTATTAATATATTATGATTTATTATAACAAGACTTAACCTATAAATAAAATTAGAGTTCATGAATATTATTTACTAACATATTAGAATATATATATTATATATTTAATCATATTTTTTTACATTCATATAATATATTTTGAAATAATAAGATAAGAGCAAACCAAATATTATACATAAAAACCTATGAATTTCCAAAGGCAATTTTATTGCCTCTTATTGGTTCACCAATTTAGAAACCAAATTTTTGAATTTTTATAAATATTATAGGAAAAAAATAAATTTCTTATTTTTATGTTAAACATCAAAATTATATCAAGGTGAATTTTTGATATTTTTCTTTGAAGTTTCATTTTTTATAAATAGTAAAAAATACTGAATTTTAATTGAAAACTGCATTTTCATCTAATTTATTTATATAGTTAAATTATGTTTTTATTTTGTTTTAAAGTATAGATATATCAATTTTGTATCCTTTTGTCTAATTTTTGTAATTTTACTCAATTTCAAATTGAAATTTGATACAAAAAAAATTCAATATTTTGAATTTTATTACATTAAAAATCTGTTTTGTCGTCATGTCTGTGTGATTAAGTCTATGTTAATTTCTTACACTTCAGTGATAATAAATTTAAAAATTGTATTAAATATCTATATTCATAATAATTTATAATTTATAATAAGTTGAAATTAGTAATTTACCAAAACAATTATTAGTATTAATTAAAAATTTAATACAACGATCAATAAAAAAACATTCTTAACAAAGGACTAAGTCTTAATCTTATCAGCCACAATTACATAGAAATTTAGCCGAAATCTATTGGATAGACATAAATAGTGAGTAATCACCCTTTCATATAATTATGATCATTCCTGGAGGCAAATGATGAAAGGAGTACCTATCAATAGTGCTTAGATTTTTTGTATTTACTAGAATGCCACTCCTCATCCACTATAAAAAGACACTCACCCCTCCCACTAATTAACACATCTCAATCCATTTTTCTCACCCAAAATCTTCTTAAAGATGCTTCAAAATTCCCCCCATCATTATAGTATCCTCAAAAATGAAATAAATCTTATTGAGAAAGGTGTTTAGTATTAACCAGAAAATGTTACCCGAATAAGAGATAACATTCTTCAACAACTACCTTTGTTTCATTTACTACTCAACACCATCAATTATTTTTTATCATACTTATAAAATAACATCAGAATATTCCACATATAGATAATCATTTATGATTATATTTATAAATACACTTTTAAACACATCCATCAAATGGGATAAACAATCAATGTTCATATGTACGGTGGCCTACTGCATCGCGAACCAATATCGTTCATTTTCTCATTTACCACTATTAATGTTTGGAAAAAATAATTGATTTAGAGTTTAAATATGATATATATAGTATTTATAATTTCTTTATTCTATTTTAATTCTTAAATAACTCATACATTCAAGCTTTCCATTTTTTGGGAATATGATAACATCATTTGTGGACACGTCGACTACCACCTCCTCCAAGAGATGCGATTCATTCACGCTATACACGGAATGTATGAAGGAAATATTTAATAAATAAATTTTAAATATATGAAATAAATATTATAATTTAATTATAATATTAAAAAAAATATCATTTAGTTTTCATTCTTTTAAATACTCTAAGGAAATGGAAGTAGTGTCCATACATACATACGACCTCCAAACTCCATGATCAGTTTATTTCACTTCCTAAATCCAAAATTTATGTATTATTATAAACACATGTATACTGAATATATATGAATTTACATCATGATTTAAATAGTATAGATGATTAAATCATGATCTACAAAAAAAATAACATGTTAAAATGTACTCAAAAAAACAAAGCAGTTATTACCTAGAACAATGAAAATATTGAAATACCAATAAAAAGTATAATAATATATCATTAAATAATCATATATGATTTTATAAATATTATTATGGTTATGGTATAAATATTTTCATTCTTAAAACCATTATATATGATGTTAAAAGAGATTCACCCAAAAGGAAATGTAATGTAATGAATTCTTGTCTCATTTTTCTTTCTGTGAGGAAAATGGAGTTTTCAAAACTAAAATACATTGTGTGGTGTTTATACTTCCCCTTTTGATATATGATATCATGAGTTATATTATCTTCAGTGTATTTAATGTCACATTGTGTGTTATCTCTTTCATGGGGCTTATGATTGAGTTCAACTCAGTAGCAAGGGATTTAGTCTCAATTTACATTACATTGAGAATTATTTGTTATTATGCACCATGTAACTTTAATATGGTGTATAGACTACTCATTGACATTTAATATCATGGAAAATTTATTATTCATGGTATTTTTAGATTTAAATTCAATTATTTCATCTAACGGGATTTAGGTTAAGAGTTACCAAGTGGAAAAAAAATCATAACTCAATTTATTCTCATTCAGTTATATTACTTCCAAATTGTAGTTGACATTATATGATTTTGTGTATAAATACATACAATATATCTTTTTTTATTTAAACTTATTTTATATCTTTCTATAGTTAATACACATAATCTATTAATTGGTTGAGTATCACTTCAAGGTTATGGCCTTTTCAAGGGTTTACTTCAAAATATAATTTTATTGGGCATTATGTACACATGGGTTTAAATTTGAAAAAAATAATTTGATCAATTTTTAGAGAAAAAAATAAGTTCATTATCGTCTTATTATTCATGATATATTTTAAATAAAATTACCATTTTTCTTCTCATTAAAACTTAAAATGTTGAAGAATTTTTTTTAAGAAAACCCGACTTCATTTACCACTTTTGTTGGATAACTAGTTTTCATATAAAAACTTTATTTCCTAAAAAGGTTTTCAAATTTTTTTACCTTTATTAAAAGATTTATTTATGAAATGTTTACCTTTTTTTCTTTTACAATTGTTTTCAAAGTAATCCTATAGTAAATTTCCAAACATGGGACTTTTTTAACCTTTTCACCATGGAAAAGGATTGTTCTTTATATCTTGTACAACACATATAAAATTATCAACTAATGTTTTTTCTCAAGGTTCATTTACATGTTTAAAATGTTAATTTTTAATGGAAATACTTTTTTAATAATTATATTCAATGAAATTTTTTTTGACATGTTTTTTAAAATGAAAATTATATGTTCCTCGAGAATATTTTCATAAGATCTTTTTATTGTATTTCCCATTATCGAAGACAACAACCATTAATTTTTACTAAACATGGGATATGTGCTATTGATACCATATATATGCATCCTCTAGATGACTTTCGATTGACCTAACTGAGGATAATACTAACATTCTCTTCCTTTATTAATTTTTTAGTCCCCTTGAAATATTCTATTTTTTATTATCATTGATCATTTCATTTCTCCTAAATACCTATATTTTTTATCATGAATATTACTACTGCCTAAACCATATACCATTTTTACATATGGTTCCAACTTTGAAATTTATTTGATTATTTGGATAAATATTGATAAATATTTATTCTTTACTCAATATGGATATTTTTTAAGTCATGTTATTTATTAATAAAATTGATTACTTAATATATGAAGAATTATATAGACTAGCAGTGATGGGTGGGGCTTGGACTTTATATATCCCCCTGATGCATCGTATAAGGCCCCAACATTAATCATAAAAAACTTCAGTTTTAGTCATGAGTTAACTTTATTTCACAGTGAGTATCTTTTCAGGTTTGGAGTTTTAATGAATTAGGCCACAACTCATGTTTAATAACTCAAATATTAAAAATTATACACTTCTACTTAATAACCATTTTTTCATAAAATATAACTCTTTAAAATAAAAGAGGGATTTTGTTAATGAATTTTTTTTATAACATTCATCTTGAATTCATTCATTATCTTACCCATCCTTATATCCTATGAAAAACATTTTAAAAATTGGATGAGCACCAAAATCTCAATAAATGACATTAAAAGAATGATTTAAACTATTAGTCCATGAATACATATAAAAAAATTTCATAAATTTATACTTTCACCCATAAGACATAAGCACTTTATCTTACCACATGAAATCATAATTTTCCAATTATACTCAATATCAACATAAATCATAAAGGTAACTTGTGGTTCTATTTACATATCACTCTTATATTTACTATTACTATACTGGCTGCAAGGGAAGTAACCTTCATGGTTACATTTGGAATAACCACTATATAACAATCCTTTAATCTCTTAGGAGAAAGCTTTCCATTTAACTTCTCCTCATTACACAATGCATTATAGAGACATCACGGGCTCACCCACCTTCACATTATCACAAAACCAGACATATTCATAAACAATTTCAAATAACTTTAACATAATATAACTCATAAAAAAGGCACAATGTAAAAAATAATACTTCCACTTTGACAATCACATTTAATTATTAAAAATCCATGCACTCTTAAATGAAAATACATTATTTAAAAATTAAATTTCAAACATGTAAATGCATCATCAAAACATTAATGTGATATAAAAGCCGGAAAATATGTTCATGTTTTATAAGATAAAAAACATTCATTTTTTATTTTGTAAAAATAGCTGAATGTGTTATTTTAAAAGAGGATTTTTATAAGAAATTTTCTTACCATGAATTTGACTCGTCATGTATAATCTATATCTTCTTTAATAATAAATTGAGGATAATTATATACTTTCTTGATAACATTTTTAAAGTTGATTATTCCTTTTATATCACTTAGTATCATGTTATAACAATTTTTTAATTATTTAAGTTCATGTTGGTCATTTTGTTGATATTTGGAACTTGATTCCAAAATGAATTTGGTATAACATCAATAGTCAAAGTTTTTATAAGTCCATTATCGCTATAATAATATTCATGAAATAATAATAACTTTTATGTATTAATTATAATTTTAAATAAAACCATTATTTATGGTTATGAAAAATGGACTACGTTATAATCATAGAGATAGTAGGTCATACGTACGCATGAGTGACATTTTCATTTTCTAATGAAAATTATGAAAATAAGGTAATTATAATTTCATCCTTCTATAATGATCATAATATCATAAATGTTATATTAATCATTTAAATATATATATATATATAATATGTGATGTGGTGAAGAAAAATGAATCACATCGGATTGTGGAGTTCATAGTTCACACATATGAATAAACATCATTATCATTTTTATGTTCAGGGAATGGTAAAAAGGTAAATGATATATTATGCTTTAATAATGATAAATATTTCATGAATATCATATATAAACATTAAATCCATAACTATATCATTTATTGAGAGACAGTGATGGGAAATGAGATGGATATTGTTGATGATATTAGAATAATAACATCTCGGTATATTGAGGATACTGATGTTATTATTTCGTCAAAGTTTAAGTATATTTGAAGGAAAAAGAAGAAAAAATAAAATAGAAACACTTATTTAAAAATGATACCTTTCTTATGGATGATCTCATTTGATCAACACCTCAACTCCTCTTATGAGGGTGTTCTGCTAAAACTATATCCTTTAGAATGTTGGTATGGATTCTAGGAAATTATTTGGGAAATTATTGGTCGAACCAAATATGTTTTTAATTTTGAGGAATAAAGATGAAGGGGTACCCTTTTATAGGAGAGTGAAGGGGGACTCTAGGAAATCATCAATGTATTAAATTAATTTAAATTCAATTTCAATTCCAAATTGATCCAATCAAAATTATTTATAATAGAGGATGATTTTGGGTCTAAATCTATTCATCCAATTAAAATTAGATATGTTTTGACTATTTTTTAATCCTTATCTTTTTTAACCTTTATTAACATTTACCATGATATCTTGTAATTTACACTTTGAGGGTTAATATAATTACAATAAAATTTCAAACGACCTAAAATCAGTCATTTATTACATATTTAAAATTATCACAATGATTTGAAAAATTCCTAAACGTTTAGTAATTTTGTATGGTTTAATAAAATATTACTTAATTTCAAAGACCATTAATGTCAATTTGGTAATTTTCATTATCTGAACTTTTCAAAATATCACAACAACCTCATATCATGAATAAAACTCTATGAACTTGTACCTAACATGTTAAAGTTATCCATTAAATTTTTTGATGATATCAACAACATAAAATTATTTTTAATTTAATATCTGTAATATCAATTTTATGATTCTACCATTAATTAACCAATCATTCCATCATCATTGTGTCACCATTAAATTTAATTATTTCTTTTCTAAAAATTATAAATAAATTTTTAGGACTAATGTAAACATTTTATATTTCCAAATACTATTTATATTTGAGTACATCTTCTAAATAACCAATTATTAAAAATTTAATACTGATTGGAAACATGACTATGAAGAAATTCTCTTCCCTTAGAATAAAATTATATAAAGGACATAAAGTCATCTAACTGGCTCCAATAGGTCACAAAATTTTCTAAATGATTATTTTATTCAACAAAATCTCAACCAATAGAATTGAGACAAGTGTTTGAGTAATTTTATAAAATTTTATAATATTATTTTTACCCTTAATTTCTGGATTTACTCGTAACTTTGGTAATAAAAAATATTTCAAAAGATACTATTAATAATTTCCAAAAATTAAGTTTATCATATTAGATTATAAATATCATACTGATTAAATCCTTGTATTTACATTTTTCAAAATTCAATTCAATGTAGGGGATAAAATCAATTTAAAATTCTTCCCATTGAAGGAACATGAAATCTGGTTTTAATAGTAAAAACGATGAAATGTTCACAATGTTTTTATATCCAATTTCAATGTGAAATTGACTCCAATAACCAAAATTAGATTAACTAATAAAAATATTATTTAATTATACTTCAAAAACAATTAATAACATAATTTAACTATATAAATAAATTTGATGAAAAATCTATTTTGAACATATATTTTTTATTATTCATTATTCATGAAAATATGGAAGTTCTCATAAAATTAACAAATGTAAATTTTGATATTCCTCTTTCAAAATATATGAATAATTAGTCATTTAAAAATTATTATTTTTTCAAAAATTAGTGTTTAAATGGGATCTCCATCAAATGGTGGTAAAACTAACTTTTAAAAATATTATAGATTTTTATTCTTATAATTGGATTTTTTCTTATTTTAAGCCAATAAAATTTATTGGATGAATGTAAAATCATTTAATAGACATGTGTAAATATAATATAAATAGTTATATTCATTTCTGTTGATACAATGTCTAGATGATAACTACAACATAAAATATTAATATTAACAATATATTACTTTTTGGTATAACTCAGTCTTGCGTGCAATGTATGATTTTTGAGAAAATCAGTGTTGTGTGTCAGGTATGCTATCAAATATAGAAACCCCTTTAAGGTAAAATAATTTTCTAATTAATAAATATTATTCAATAAGAAAAACTCTTATTCTATAATTACCTAATATGTTATATCCATCCCCCTTTTGTAAATTGTGTAGTCGCAGTTTTATTCACTTATCATATAAATGGGGGTATTTTTCCCCCATAGAATTTTTATATTCCCATGTTTCCTCTTCAACCATATTATTCTATATAAAACCATATCATAATGAATCACCTTATTCTGCAACACATACACTATGAGGTAATGTACCTGAACTGTTTGTACCTCATAAGATCGATTCTTTTCAATCTGAACTACTTCTTGAATCAAAATGTGTGATAGATCTTGCATATATTTCCCTAACACTAAAATAATAAACACATTATGTACCTGGGATAAAATCATAGGTAAAGCCACTCTATAGACAAATGGTCTAACATTTTCAATGATTTTATAGGGTTCAGTGCACTGTGGACTCAGCTTCCCTTTCTTACTAAAACACATCACACTTATCCATAGAGAATATTTGAGAATGACATGATTACCTACCACAAATGAAAGATCTTTCTTCTAATTATCTGATTAACTTTTTGCCAGATCTGATCTTTCAACATTTATCATCAAATTAACTGAACTTTATCTGTCATTTCCTCTAACAATTCTAGTCCAATCAACTTCCTTTCATCTACTTGATCTCAAAATATGGGAGTTCAACACTACATTCCATATAATTCCTCAAATGGTGCCATATGTATACTGGAATGAAAAATAACATTATAAGAAAACTCAACCAAAGAAATATTTTGATACCAAATTACCTAGAAATCCATTGAACAAACACATATCATATCTTCCAAGGTTGGAATTTTTCATTCTGACTTCCCATCTTATTGAGGATGAAATGTTGTGTCAAACATTGATATAATTCCAAATGAAATCTTAAGGCATTTTCAAAATCCAAAAGTGAACTAGGGATCACAATAATATAAAACTAGGAGTGGAACTCTATGTAACCTAAATATATATTTAAGATACATCCAAGAAAGTTGATCTGTAGATAGAGTGTCATGAATATAAAGCAAATGGGAAAATTTAGTCATTCAATCAACAATAACCCGGATCACGTTTTTACATCAAGAAGTCTTTGTTAATCCCATTATGAAATCCATGGATATATTTTCCCATTTCCACTTTGGCACTAGAAAAGGATGAAGAATCCCCTTCAGAAACTGTAATTCTACTGAAACCTACTAACATGTAAAACAATTAACTATTATTTCAGGAATATTTCTTTTAATTCTGTCATACCTATAATATTCACAATGGTCTATGTACATCTTAGTTCTTCCCAAATGAATTGAAAATGGATAACTATGAGCTTCACATAACAAATCTATTTTCAACTTTGAATCAAATAGAACCCATAATCTCTTTCAGAACCAGAAATCACAATATTTAAAAATGATAAATTCAAGAAGGTTACCCTTTTTAACCAATTATACCTTTTTCTACAACTCAGAGTCTTCATTCTGTAATTGCCTAATTCTTTCTGATGAGGACGATTTCAGTGACACCTGAATCCAAAATTTGTAATTTCCTCTACCAACAATATCCAAGAAAATATTCATCAAGTCGTTAACGAAAGGGTCATGATCCAAATATAACATGGTTAATGTAGCATTACTTTTTCAACTCAAAGCATCAACAACTTTATTTTATTTTTTTTGGATGGTAATAAATCATGCAATCATAATCCTTGATTAGTTACAAAAATCTTCAATGTCTCATGTTTAATTCATTATATGTGAATATATACTTTAAACTTTTTTGATCAATATATATTTCACACTTTATGTCATACAAATGATTCCTCTAAATATTTAATACAAAAACAACAATAGCTAATTCCAAATCACATGAAGGGTAATTTAACGCATGGGGTTTCAATTGATATGATGGATAATAAATTAGCTGGTCATTTTTATTTAGGACACAACCAAGTCCTTTCAATTAAGAATCTCAATAGATAACAAATTCACCATTTCTGGAAGGTAGGGACAAAAGTGGATCATTTAACAAACTTCTTTTCAGTTCCTGACAAAGAATCATCCCATTCTATTGTCTCGATGAAATCAACTCCCTTATGTGTTGACTTTTTTAGTAGGCTAGATAGCATTGAAACTTTATAAAAAAACCAGTAATATACAACTAAACCACAAAAACTATGAATCATGGATATATTTTTTGGTCATGGACATTCTTCAAAAACGTTTGTTTTAGCAGGATCTACAGTTATTCAATCTTTAAAAAATGTTTGACCAAGGAAATAAATTTGTTCCATCCAAAATTCACACTTTTTGAATTTCACATATAGTTTCTTTTCTTTTATGGTTTTCAAAAAATCTCTTATATGTCTTTCATGTTCCTCTATAAATTTATAATAAACCAAAATTTCATCAATAAACACAATCATATATTTATCCAATAACTCATTAAATAATCTATTCATAAGATCTAGGAATACAACATGTGCATTTGTTATTCCAAATGGCATAACTAAAAATTAATAACACCCATATCTAGCCTGAAACATGGTCTTCAGAATATTTGATTCCTAAAAACTTCAATTGATGGTTCCACAACCTCAGATTAACCTTCAAAAAAAATTCTTCTCCCAATATATAATCAAAAAAATAATTTAGATAAGGAAAAGGATACATTATCATAATAATGATTCTTTTCAAGGATTTTTAATCAATGAAAAGTCTCATTGAACTGTCTTTATTTTTAATAAACAAGACATGAGTACCACATGGTGAAGTTTAAGGTTGGATGAAACCTTTATCTAATAACTCCAAAAATTGCTTCTTCATCTCTAGAAGTCTTATTTGAGCCATTAGATAAGGATGTTTATAAATTATCTTAGCATTAATAACTAAGATAATAGTAAATTCTACTTCTTAATCATGTATAATACTAGGAAACTCATTGGAAAAAACATCCAAAAACTCATTTACCACTAGCAAGTCATTTATTTTAACTATTCCATTATTTTCAAAAATATATACAAGATATCCTCCATTTACATATTTTAATAGTTTATTTTCTTCCTAATATGTTATTAATGTTATCGGATCATTTGTGTACACAAATTGAGTCTCATTATGAAATTAAACTTCTTTAGATCAATATTCTACCTTATCATGGTAAATAGAAATCAAATCCATTGCCAAAATAACATAAAACTGTACTAGAGGGAAAAACGTTTTGTATGTAGATTTTTCCATAGAGAATTATAGGAATATTCAAATAATTTATATTTTTCTTAACATTCACCCTGAGCATTTTTACTATAATTTTTGTCTTCATTTATTGATGTGGGATTTTAAATTTACACAAAAAATCATTGAAATGAAATAATTTCTATCCCGTGAATTAAACAATACATTGGAATAATTTGAATAAACAAAACATTTTCCAAATACCACTTTATTTAATGGCCCAACATATTCTGAATTAGTTTTAATGTATTTATCCACACCAATATGTTTATATTCTTGATGCTTCCCTTTATTCGAGTTATTTTTCAGACACTCATTCTCATATTGATCCACCTCATTAAATTTAAAACATTTTACTAACTATATATAAAATTTTGTCTTACCACTATTGTAATAATTTTCATTATAGTTATGAGCCTTATTCCCCATATTACCTCATTGGAATCACTTAATAGTATTCAAAAGGCATTCCCTAGTGTTCTTTTTACCCCAATTTTCACAAAAACTAAACATAATTTTCCTACCATCAGACTTCTTTGATGCATTATCCAATTTTTCCAACCACCTTCACATTTTTTTTCATGTTTTCAAAGAACACATGATCATAGAAAAAATCAAATTCCACCTTCTCCACACATTGAACATGTTTTTCATCACTTTTGTATTCACGTGAATCCAATTTTTTTTTGATATTTTGGCTTTAATCATGAGTAAAAATGATTGATTTTACTATTTGGATCACAGATGAAATTTGGAGCATACCATTATAGTTGAGTGAAAATTGATTCATATGTAACCATTGAATGCTCCTCCTTTCTCAAATATAAGAATTGTTTTCCCATCCTATGTTGAACTACTATAGGAAAATATTTTTCAAGAAAAATATTTTTAAATTAAACCCACTCTAATGAATCAATATCCTTACTATCCATGATATTTTTAACCATTGACAACCACTGATCAGATTCACCTTAAATATGGTAAATTTCATGACTAACCTTTTGATTATCTAAACACTCCATGACATTGAAAATTATTTCTAGGGCATTAATTAACCCTTCAACTACCACTGGGTCTAAAGATCCACTAAAAGTTGGATGATGATGCCTCATAAATTTTTCCACTACTGAAATATTCCTTTGTGGTTGATTTGGCCAATCTCATCCATGGATTCCACCACAATTTATATCCTATTCCAATTAATCCATCATAACAAAAAAATATTTAGTTCTGATTCTGATCATCTTAAGATGCAGATTTGGAAGGCGCTTTTTCTCTGGATTCCTTCCCAGTACAGTTACCCTATTTCCTCTATGGAAAACCATTCTAAATAAACATATCGTAGACAAAGAAACATAGTAATATTCAAATTCTATATAATTTAAACTTATCCATAATGTAAAAATCATTTATAGATATTCTATTAAAATTATCCTAACATGAAAAGTTATCTAAATTGATCGTCGATACCTAGTATATGTCCATGTCCTTATCATTAAAAATATAGAGGTTTAGTACATAATTAACATTCTTTCACATTGAGGATAATTTCAGGTTTTGAGTTTTGGAGAACTAATTAATAATTCAAACATAAAAACTCAAATATTAAAAATTAGAAACTTCTAATCAATATCAATTTTTTCAAAAAAATAAAACACTTTATAATAAAACATGGATTCATTTTCATAAAAAGTCATTATATCATTCATATTGTCTTACTTATTCATCATACCCATCCTTATATCCTATTAAAAACATTTTAAAACATGGTATGATCTCAAAAATTTCACTAAGGGTCATAAAATTAATGAAAAAAATTGTTAGCCTATGAATACTTATAAAAAAAAAATTTCATGAAGTTAGAATTTCAACCATAAGACATAAGCACTTTAGTTTGCCTCATTAAATCATAAGTTTCCTATATAACATCAAATCAAACATAAATTATAAATTTTACTTGTGGAATCAACTATATATCACTCTTATATTTATTTTAGCTATCACGGGTATAATGGAAGTAACCTTCATGGTTACATTTAGAATTACTACTATAATATATTCCCTTAATCTCTTATGAGAAACCTTACCATTTATCTCCATCTCATTACCCAATGTAATAGAGAGCTATCGCGGGCTAACTCACCCTTAGTTTACCATGGAACCACCTATATTCATAACAAATTCCCAAAAAAAATAACATAATCATAACACATAAAACAAGAATAAAAGGAAAATAATATTTCCACTTTGAAAATCACATTTCCTTTTTACAATATCGTGAACTCATAAATGAAAACACATTATTTGAACATAAAATTGGAAACATGTAAAGAATGAATCAAAACATTAATGAGGCCTAAAATTGTAAAAATATGCTCAGTCTGTATAAGCTAAAAAACATTTCTTTTTGATTTTGTAAAAAAATTAAATGTGTAACATTAAAAGTTGATTTTAATAAGAAAGTCTCTTACCTTAAGTTTGAAAAGTCTTGTACAATCTTTTTCTTCCTGAATAATAAACATAGGTAAATTGTATACTTTCTTAAGAACCTTTTCAAAGCTTATTATTCTTTTTATATCACTTATTATCATTTTATAACAATTACATAATTATTTAAGTTAATATCAGATGATTTATCGATATTCGGTACTTGAGTCCAAAATGAATTTGGTATTATGTCAATAGTCAAAGTGGTCATAAGTCCATCAAATCTATAATAATATTCATGGCATAGTAATAAATTTCATCCATCAATTATAATTTCAAATCATACTATTTAGTATGGTTATGAAAAAAATATATGTTATAATCATGGAGATGGTCGCCCATATGTATGCATGAGTAACATTTTCATTTTTCAATGATCATTTTGAAATGAAGAAAACTAGAATTTTATCCTTCCAGGATGATTTTAATATCATCAATATCCTGTTAAATATTTAAATATACATGTATATATATATATCATTCATGTTATGTTGTGAATAAAAATGAATCACATTACATTGTGGAGGTGATAGTTCACATGTACGCATGATAAACATTATCATTTTTATCTTCATGGAAAGGAAAGATAGTAAATGATATATTATCTGTTAATAATGATATATACATTATGAATATCATATATAAACATCAATTCCACCATTATAACTTTTTTAAATATTGGTGATGGAAAACGATATGGATTTAGGTGATGATATTAAAATGATAACATCTCAGTATATTGAGGTTATTGGGTTTATTATTTCATCATGGTTTAAGGAGATTTGAAGGAAGAGGAAGAAGAAATAAAATAGAAACACATAATTAAAAATGATACCTTTCCATCCAACAATCTCCATTGATTAACACCATGACACCATTGAGGAGGGTTTTTGCCTAAACTAAGGCCTATAGAATGTGTGGAGGGATTCTAGTAATGTATTTGGACAAAAAATGCCCGAAGCAAATAGGTTTTGAAGTTGTAATAATAGAGAATAATGGGTTCCCTTTTATAGGAGAGGGTAGGGGTACTCTTAGAATTCTTCAAAGTATTAAATTAATATAAATTTATCTTCTATTACAAAGGGCTACAAACAAATTTAATTCAAATATAGGATGACTTTAGATCAAAATCCAATCATCCAATAATAATTAGACATGTTTTGTTGATTCCTTATTCCTTATATGTTTGTTTTAAACCTTATTAAATTTTACCATGATACCATGTAATTTACAATTTTAGGTTTAATATAATATCTATAAAATATCAAAAAACCAAAAGTGTTTGATTGTTTACATTTTCTAGAGTTGTAAAAATTAGGTTTCCAAATTCTAGTTTTTTGGAATTTTATATCATTTAATAAAATATTTTTTATTTTCAAATTTCATTAAGGTTAATTTTTACATTATTGATTATTTGAATTTTTAAAAATATCATAAAAACACGTTATCATTGAACCAAATCCATTAACTCATTCCTAACATGTCAAATTTATCATGATAATTCGTGGATGGAATATATTATATCATATATTATTTACTTTAATATTTTTAATATCATTTATTTGATTCTATAATTAATTAAACAATCACAACATCATAATTATGTAACCATTTAAATTATTTACATCTTTTCTAAAAATTATATTTAAATTTTTATGATAAATGTAAATATTTTATATTTCCATAAAATACATATAATCCAAGATATAGTCTCAATTACTGTAGATTAAAAATGTAATACTTATTGAAAATATGTGTATGACGTAATTATATTCCCTTAGAATAAAATAATATTAAATCCTTAGAGTCTCCAAGTGGCTCCAATAGGCTATAAAATCATCATGATTATGATTTTGGTTAATAACAGCTCATCAAATAAAATTAGTACAAGTGTTAGGGTATTTTTATAATATTTTATAACATTATTTTCATCCTTAATTACTATATTTTTCTTTAATCGTGGAAATGAAAAATATTTTTAAAGTTACTATTTTTAATTTCCATAAATTAATTTGATCCTATTAGTTTATAAATATCATACTGACTACAACAATGTATGTATGTTTTTTTCAAAATTCAATTCAAATAAGGTGCTAAAATTAATTTAAAACCAGTCTCCTTGATAGAACGAGAAACCGGGTTTTGAAATTAAAAACCTACAAAAGTTTACAAAGTTTTTTATCCAATTTCAATGTGAAATTTATTCCAATGACCTACAATGGATTAAATAAAAAAATTAATTTGATTATACTTCAAAAAAATTAAAACAGTATTTAACTATATAAATAAATTAGATGAAAAATCAATTTTGAACTAATATTTTGTATTATTCAATTCAAAATATGAAAGTACGTAGAAAAGTAATAAAAATTTAAACAAAGTAAATTTTAATATTTCACTTTCAAAAAAATAAGTTTAATTATTTATTTAAAAATTATAAAAATATCAAAAATTAAATTTAAAATCGGTTCTCTATCAAAGGGAAGTAAAATTACATTTTAAAAATACTAGATCTTATAATGTTTTAAATTAGATGTATTCTTATTTTAAACCTTTAAAATTTATTGGATGGATTTAAAAACATTTAATAAAAATGTGTAAATATAATGTATTTAGTTATATTCATTCTTGTAGATACATTGTCTAGATGATAACTTACACATAAAATAATAACACCAATAATATATTATTTTTCTGTATAACTCAGTCTTGCATGCAATGTAAGAATTTGAAGACACTCATTATTGTGTATCGGGTATGCTATCAGACATAGAATCCGCTTTAAGGTAAAATTAATATATAATTCATAAATATTAATAATTATGAAATAATATTAGTCAATAATTACCTGATATGTTACACATCAATAGGTTCTCATTAGACAAATTAGTTGTGAAGATTAAATAGTTATTTTCTTGTACTTTAAAACCATCTTGTGCATGGCCTGGATTGTATTGGTTTTCATGTGCCTTACACATGACTTCCAGTAATTAATCACCACATTCATTTTGATTTAGTATTTATTAACCATTAAATCTTCACTATGAAGAAGTATATGGAGGCATTTCATTGTTAGTTTATTGATTAATTACATTTTCTTTTCTTTACATACCATTTCATATTGATTAATCCTTTTCTAGTCACTTAATTGGAATCTGTTTTTAGTTATTTACTTTTAACTATTTTTTTCAATTACTTCTTAGTTTATTTATTACATAGCATGGGTGTTCGGTTATTTACCCTGTTATAATTTATATTCACATTGATTCATTATTTCATCCACTATAATTAAACCTTACTAAGCATTTTAGCTAACCCTTATATTGCTTCCATTCTTCGTGATTCGCTGAAGTGTGCGATGAAATATATGTAGGGATATGCTAGATGGAATAAAGTTATTATCCTTTGAAAAAAATTATGTCTAAATTTGAGTATTCATTTGAAATAAAAGACTCGTGTATGTATCTGGTTTACAAATACTAATAAATAGTTTGGAATTTTTTGAAGTTTTTTTGACAAATGAAGAAATGAATTGGTCACCCAATTCATGCTCCTAGACATTTATTAAAAAAGTAAAGGCTGACAATATAGACAGGAGGTGTAACAATTTTACACCATCCAAGGATCAAGGGAAATACAATTTGAGATACACATTACCAAAAACTTGTCTGTCAAACCATGATAGTTTCCAAATAGGTTACTGCCATTATGGTTGAAGAGTACATGGAGTTGTGGTCTCTCATCACTATACCAGAATTTCATGGTAGTTCCACCTCCACCAGGTCAGGTTGGATTTTCATTGTTTGTGAGATAAATAAATTCAAGCTTTCCAGATCCAGAAAATCTATTTTCATGCAATTCACAACATTAGAAAATAATGATAAAATGTCCTTACAAGCATTCAATGAAGCAATAACTTTTTTAGTTTCATTTTTTACTTTTTTTCCTTATTCTATGAATTTCGATCTTCTTTGTGCTTCGAGATCTCTTCATTATCCACAAAGAAACTTCTTACTAGTATTATGAATCATCCAGTAGCCCAAACTGGAAATCTAGCTACACCAGAATTCATATAGAAACTACAACTAAGGACAATTCCCACTGCTTGCTCATTTTCAAAATTAGCACAAAAGAAAGACCAGTCATTGCAGAAAAAACTTTTGATAATAGGAGGCTAATTAATTGCTCCAACTCTTCAGCTATGGATCAAACACACATAGTCATCTAGAGAAACAAAACATTAAATGTTGAAAATCCATGCGTAGGATGTGTGCCATCAAAAAATAAAAATCATCTGTCAAGAAGAGCTTACAAAATAGAGAAATAACTCCCAACTTGTGAAAATTTTGGGATATAAAGAAATTCAAATAAAACTGTTAGTCAATGAACCATTAAACCTGATTCATCCCTATGACTAATCCACCTATAGATCTATAAAAATCTCTTAAAATAAAAAAAATCTGAATCATTTCCAAGGGATTTCATTGTATTTAATGTTGGGATTTCATTTAAACTCATCCACTATTTTAGAAAGCACTCATTTTCTAAACTTCCTAGTGTAGATCTTCTACTGTACATATCAGAAAATGTTTAGTGTCAACCATGGAAATGAGATTAAGGGAAACATATATTAGGGAATAAAATACTAAGGTTGAATTTGAAGATATGTATAGAAGATCATCCTAACATTTAGATTAGATAGAGATTATGTAGATTTCCTAGAAATACACCCGTTTATGGATTCTAGAAGTGGACATGGTTCTGATAGAGATGTATCTAGGGGTAAGAACTCTAAAATGTCATGTCGGTCATGACTGTAGTGTAACCTAGTAGATGACAATAATAATTACTATATATCATGTTTGACACTTTCATTGGATAGACTTAGGATAATTCACATTTTTTTTACAAACCGTTATAATGAATTTCAATAGGTAATGATAATGAATGATCTAGGTTTAACCTAATATTTTCCCACTGAAAATAAGGTGTCATGATTTAGATATCCTTTAAATTATTATATTCATTTCTCACTAGACTATTGCTACTGAAACTATGATTTCTCGTTTTAGTCAATGGATGGAACTCTAATGATTCATGTTGAAGGACTAGGTGGTTATAATGAGAAACAAAATGATATGCCGACAAGAGTGAAATACAACATATTTATTCGGAATTAGTTTTTTGAAATATGATTTTAACTATATACCTTAATAAACTACCTAACTCACCAAAGAATAGAATAATAATGTTTTCTAAGATCTTGAGCGGTATAGACCATATCAAAAAGAAGGATCGACTCTCAACATGAAAAAAGTCTGAAAGGAAGAACTGAAGAAAGTGTCTCAATGGAATGGATAAATGGTTTGTGTATAGGAAATATGGAAGTAAAGAAAATAATTTCCAAGGATAAATTAAAGATATGATGAAAGGAAATAAATCATCTCCTAAGGACCCATTTATGTTTTTTTCCCACAATGTGGGGAACCTGGGAATTACTCAAGTCAATAACCTCTTTTAAAGGATAAAATCTATAAAATAGAAGTACATATGTGTAAATAAATGGTTAAAGTATTTATGAATTGTGGTTGTATTGAAATCGTTGGTTAAAAGGTTATTTAATTATTAAATTTCAAGGATGTCAATCATATTTATTTTAGTAATTATATTATTATGGTTTTAGAAAAGGAAGATCTGTATTTTGAGTGACAACCCATCAAGTATGGAAAGGTCATGGGGCTTTAACCCATGAGTGAATGATGATAAGGTTTTAATTCCAACAACTGACATATGCAATTTCTTGGTTATTATATCATTGTTTTTAGTTAAAAAATTTGATGATCAAATATTACTGATGAATCTGTAGTGTTACTTTCTAGGTTTAGTGATTCATTTATTAACCATATTGGATTTAGATAATAGTTATAGGAAAATATAATCAATTTTTACACTTTTATGGGACATGTGATCTTGTAAAAGACTATTCTTGTTAATCAGACATCAATATTTATTTTTTTGATATCCATTTATGAATTTAATGGATAAATTTGAAATTAATCAATGAAAAAACAATGGATAGGAATTAAGTTAACAAATTAGAAATATTTAATGTATGAATATTTTATTATATTCTTGAATAGTAAAATAAATTCTCAATATTAGGAAAATGATCAATAAAATGTTGCACTAATACCATAATGTTTATTGAACCGATGGTCTCTTGAATCATCATAGGTTAATTTCATTAAGACCCTCAACATTCCATTGAGCATTAACCTATTTTTGATCAATGAACTCGACCACCCCATAGATATTTACACTTATCCTCCATATATGTATCACCAAATTCTATTAATGGTCTCCTACTTAGAGACCTTGTTATATGTTTGTCCATGTGACCATTGTACATCGTATTCTCTCTTTTATAGAGGATGCTTTTTAAAACCCCTTCATGATGTGAGAATTCTATATAAGAGATTTCCATGAATATATTTCCACAACCATTTTCAAATTTCAAGGATGAAATTTAATTATGGTTTGGAGAATGTAATTCCCCAAAATTCTAATGTAGGAACATTGTATTCTATAGTGTGTATGACAGACGACAACAAATGTAGAAAGGAACATTACCTCTAGAGAAATTATGGAAAATTTAATATTTTAAATAAACATAATATATTTTATAGCATTCAATTCAAACAATAATGAGTTAGCCTATATCTCATGCAATAATTACTTTCTTTAATAGTGTGCTTATATGAAAATCGATTTTTACCAAACAATAATATATTATTAAAATACATTTATTTAATATAATAAGAGCGAACCTTGATATTAAATTAGAGGATATGAATAGTATTAAATAAAATATGATTATATACATATTATATATTCAATAAATGTTTTTGAAATGTATCCATTGTATTTTATAGTCATAAGATAAGGGAAAATACAATATTACACATAAAAACAAATATTTTTCTAAATCCCGTTTTACCACCTTTTTTATGGATAACATATTTTAAATCTAAATTTTGGATATTTATAATTTTGATATGGAAAATTAATCTTCATTTTCAGTTGAAAAACATAAAAATTCGGTAAGGCTGAATGGTCGTTATTTTTCTATGACGTTTCATTTTTTGATGAATAGTGAAAAATACAGAATTTTATCTAAAAATAGATTTTTTATTTAATTAATTTATATAGTTAAATTATGTTTTTATTGGTTTTAATGTATAAGTTTTTCAAATATATGTAATTTAATCAAATTATGCTATTGGAATCAATTTTAAAATGAAATTGAATATAAAAACATTTCAATATTTTTAACATTTCAACTTTAAACCCCAACTTTGTCATCCCATCAGTAGGATTAAATATTTATTAATTTATTCCACATAAATTATTGGAACATGGAAAATGGATTACATATTTTGAATAATAATATGTTTTAATATCTAATAAGTTTGAATTAGTTTTTCCCCAAATTATTATTGAAATTAATTAAAATTAATTAAAACAATTATGAAATCAATTAACATAACAATGGACTAAACCTTAAACATTAGTCCCAAAATGACCTATATACTTGTAAAAAAGTTATATTCTATCCATATTTCCACCATAAACTCCGTGTTATCTAATTGGGTTCATTATTGGATGAATATTATGTAATGAATACCTCTTAATATTGGTTATCGTTTTATGTTTACCAGAATTCCACTCCCCTTCCACTATAAAAATGCACTCACCCATCCCAGTTTTTCACCCCACTAAAGCCCTTTGCCTCATCGAAAACCTAGTTAAGTAAGTTCCTAAATTCTCTCCCCTAATTTTAGATACCTCAATTTAATTATAACTAATACCAGGAAATGAATTCGGTATCAACCAAAAGGAGGTACCCAAATAAGAGGTAACGTTCTTCAACGATCACTTTTGTTTCATTGACTTCTCTACCACTTCTATTATTTTGATAATAATATAAAATAGTAAAATTATAATAATAAATATAATAAGTTTTTTTAATATTAATATTTCATTCAACACTTTCACACACATCCATTAATTGGGATACACAATCATCTTTCGGGTGTACAGTGGACTACCGCCTCGCAAACCGATGTCATTCATTCTTCCAATTTAAAAATTTCAAGGTAGGAAATAATGATTAATTTATAGTTTTTATATGATATATATAGTGATTATAATATATTTATTCTTATTTAATTATTATATAACATATACCTTAATTCTTTCCATTTTTTTGGAATATGATAACATCGTTTATGGACTTCTAAACTACTACCTCCTCAAAGCTATATGATTCGTTCATACTCTTCATGTAATGTATATAGGATGGTTTTAATTATAATATGTTAAATATATGACATAAATATTATAATATAATTATAATATACATATACATATATATATATATATATCATATTATATTCATTCTATTAAATAAAACAAGGAAATAGAAGTAGTCTTGATGCATACGTATGACCTACCATCTCCATGAATGGTGCATTTAATTCCCGATATCCAAATTTATTTATTATTCTAAATACACATATACTGAATATATATGATATCAAAATCATTTATTATATCCATTATATGAGTAAATCATGATAAAATTAATAATGAAAAACAAATTAATAAGTGAAAACGTACATGAAAAACAATTGAATTATTACCCAAAATGATGAAAATATGAAAAGATCATTAATAGATGTATAATAATATATTAAAAAGGAATAATATATAATATTATAAACATTATAATGGTTCTATTATAAGTTATTGAAATTATTAAATGAATTATACATGAAGATAATGGATGCACACCAAAAATGAAATGTATAGTAAGGGATTCTTGTCTCACTTCTCTTTATATGAGGCATACACCATTTTCAATAGTTACTTCTTTTTTGTGGTGTATATACTACCCTTTATCACATATTATATAATGAATTCTTTTACCTTCATGTTATTTAAAATTTTATTTGATCATATCTCTTTAATGGGGCTTATGGTTCAAATTTTACTAGGTAGTAAGGGATTTCAACTCAATTTAAATTCTATTGAATCTTATTTGTTATTATAAACCATTTCAATTTTATATGGCATCTAAAATTCCTATTGAAATGTAATATCATGAAAACACATTTATTCAATGTATTTTTATTTTCAATTTGAAATATTTCAGGTAAAATTATTTAAATTGAGAGTTTCAAAGTGTGAAAGAATTTTATAACTCAATTTATTTTCATTAAGTTATATTGCTTCCTTGTTATCATTAATATTCAATGATTATGTGTAAAAATAATTCTTACTATCTGTTGTGGTATTTAAACTTATTATATTTGTATTTATAGTTTATTCACATAATCTATTAGTTTTTTGAGTCCCACTTCAACATTATTGTCTTTTCATGCATTTACATCACAATCCCATTTTATTTGTGACTATTTACACTTGAGATTCAATTTGAGAAAAATAGTTGATCATTATTTAATAAACCCATTCATATTATTATCCACTGGTTATTAATTTTTTCTTTCATATGAATGTTCCATTCTTTCACTTTTTGGTACTTAACATCATTTAGAAATGTTTTTAGGGAAACTCGACTTCATTTACCTTGTTGATCAGAGAACCAGTTTTCATCTAAAGTCCATGTTTCATAAACAGGTTTTAAAACTATTTTTAACAATTCAAAAATGATTTATTAAATTCATCATCACACTATTTCCCTTTTTTTTAAAAAAATCAATGGAATGTACTTGTTTCCTTCTAAACAAGGCACTCTTTTAATCTATTTACGTTGCAAAACAGAAGTTCTTTTTATTTTGTATGGCAGGTATGAAATAACCCACCATAATTTTTTGAATATTATTTTAAAAGTATAAATTATTAATTTATAAAAAAATGTTTTATAAAAAATTATTTTCTTTTAAAAGGATTTTATAAAAAATTTCAAAAGGAAAAGGAAATTTTCGTCATGAATTCTTTTAAAAGATCTTTTTATAGTATTTACATTTATTAACGAAAATGACCCCTAATTTTTACTCTGCTTGGGATATGTTTTATTGAAACCATCCTTATTATTCAACTATATGTTTTTTGATTGACTTGTATAAGGATAGTATTTTCATTCAATTACCTCATTCATTTTTGTAGTCCCCTTAAAAAAACTCAATTTCTTATGATTATTGAACATTGAATTTCCCCTAAATATTCACATTATTTATAATGGATATTACTATTTCCTAAACGATATAGCATTTTTACATAAGGCATATATAGGGATTTATAGATGATTATTTGGGAAAATATTGATAAATTTGTTGTCCTTAATCTATACGGATATGTGAGAAAGGATATTGTTTATTAATTAAATCGATTACTTGATATATGAGGAATGATTTGGCTGGCAGTGACTGGTGGGGCCGGGATATTATATAGTCCCTTGATGCATCGATGGGTTCTAATGAGAAAAATAATTTTCACCAATTTAATGGTTTTTTTCATGAACTGGCCCAGGTTACCCTCAATACTGGCACTCGAACCAATCTGCCACATACTGGAAGGGTGTTTCCAATCCCCATGTGTTGGTGAAAAGCACCTGGATATCGAACAACAAACCGTAGGGAAAAAATTATCCAAACATAAACAACCACATTTCATATATATATAAAAATATGAATATTGGAAGATGAATAAGATATTTATTCCATAATTGATTGAGAACAACGGAAACAGATAACATCAAAAGTAGATAAAATGCTAAAAGACATGTCCAACTATAAAGGAAAAAACCCAATAGATACTCCATGTGATGGAATGGATGATCTATAACCATTTGACCACAATCTACCCAAAAACATCTAACATAAACCTCACCACCTCATTATGTTTCCTTTTCCATCCTTTCACTATAAGACAAACAATGGTCTACACACCACTAAGGATTTTCACATGGTGTGAGCTAACAGACTCAGTAGGATCTAACCTAGGTGTTCTATAACAACTTTCTTTATAATAATTCTTGTATTCATATTTTAAATAAAATAATGTCCTAATAAATAGTAATGTAGTTTAATAGAAAACATGGTAAACATTTATATTTTTACAGAGTTATAAAAAAAAGTAGGTACATCAATTTCAAAGAACATTTTTCATATCACTTTTCACAAGCATAAACTGGAATATCAAGGCTAACTCAGAACTCCAAGTAATACAAAATAGAGTCACAGGTATCACAACAACAAGGAATACTACAGTTCCTAGCCTTAGAATACTTATACCCTTATAATCTAGTGCACATGATTTGATCCTACAACACAGGCCTAAGAAGCAATGGAATACCCCATGAGTAACCCCCCCCCCCCAAAAAAAAATTTAAATATCGATCCCCTAAAACAATGGGCCAAAAGAAACTGAGGAATTCCCAATGACAAAACCTCCTTGATATTCAAAAAACAAAGGATGATGGCCTCAAGCTAAACCTTCCACCTAAGTACCCAATGTAACCCATGTGCACATTTTCAAAAATCAATTAAAATGATTCAAAAGTACCCACTTCGATCTCATTTATCAAAATCTAGGGAAAAATATTTATCTTTAGAAACCCATTTTCAACACAGACAAATAATCATTCCAATTTGATAAATCAATTTATAAATAACGAGCAATCAGTCTTATTATCATTGGTTAGAGACGGAACCACCCAGCTTGAAAATCAGTTCACACACGCCAGCAACAGGATCCACCAACAACAAAACCCAACATCTCCAATATAGGCCCTATAATCCAATCCACAACAATATTGATTCAAATATAAAAACAAGGGGTCGGTGGAAATGAAGAGACACACATACCTCATGAACGAGAGCCCTCCGTACCATGACAAAAAAAGGGAAGGCCTCCGGAGTGATATCGCACAATGGATCTAGAATAAACCAAGAAAAACCACCACCTTTAAACCAATGGATATAAACATGCCACCCAACATTGATGTATTTATCAAAGGGAATGATGAAATTGGAAGAAAACATACCCGGAGAGATGCCCAAAAATCACAATGAATATCCAATGTCAAAAGGATTGATCTAGTAGGGGTTGAGTCTCTAAAAAACATTCTGGGATTTCCTTAGGTTGAGATCTGCAAAGAACTGGTGGTTGATTTGAAACAAAATAGTCGCAAACTATTTTTAAAACTAGTACACAGGCTGTTACACGATGTGTAACCCAGGTTCACAATGTGTAACTACCACATCACACATATGCAGAAAACACATCACCTCAGATTAAAAATATGTTACATAAACAATTCATGATATGTAAACACCATTCAAGAAATGTATTATTTCACAATGTTATCTCCCCTATCTTGACTTATACACGGCAACCCTTACATTGCATGTAACTCAATTACACGACATGTAATCCTCCTTCAAATTGTAGAAAGGGAGAGTTGATGAAAAAAATTCAACAAATATATAACTTCACCATTATAGGAATCCTCCAAGTCCTTCTGGGAAATATACTAACAATGGTAAAGGGAAAACCACAATGGGGTTAAGGTCATACCTGATGGATCATTAATGGGATGTTACAAAATCCACACCATAAAGACTTTCTATCCCTAGGAAATAATGTGAAGCTGTAATCCCTAAAAATAGACGAGGAAATTGCCCCATCATCAACTACTCATGTTCCCAAGTCTGATGAGAATTTGATCCATGTTTCCATATCACTCTGACCAATGGAATTGATTTCCCATGTAAGACAATCTCTTGAGAGTCAATAGTCTCAACTGGTTTCTCCATAATTGAAGAATCCTGATCTAGATAATTTTCCTCCCAACTCAGAACATGAGCGGGATCAGGGTGATACATATTTGAGCTGAGATATATGGAAGACATAATGAATTACCATCAACTAATCTAGAATTTCTAAATGATAGGAAACCTACCAGATTTTCTCGATGACCTTGAATGGTCACACATATCTCAGAGCCAACTTTCCCTATTTTCCATGATGACATTGAAGCAAGCGAGGATAAACTTTCAGGGATTCCTAGTCACCTATAAAAAACACCTTAGGATGACACCACTATTATTTATATGATTTATGTCAACATTGGGATGTAACCAGATTTCATTGAACATCCTGTATCTGTGATGAAATTTCTGGAACCAAATTTGGTCCTACCAAGGACACTTTTCCCACCTCTAACCAACAAAGAGGTGATCTACACAGGTGACCATACGATGCTTCAATGGAAGACATTATAATTGATGAATGATTTCAATTATTTTAAATGAACTCAACCAGTCCCAAATGTCTATCTAATGGTACAATGAAACTCAAGATAAATGCATGATGTATATCCTCTAGGATATGAATTACACGCTCTGTCTAAATATCTATCTATGGATGGTAGGTTGTGCTCAAATTGACCTGTGTTCCCATTGCCTCTTGGATAATCCTCCATAAGCTTGAGGTTAACATAAGATCTGTATCTGAAACAATTGTAGAAGTACTCCCATGTAACCTCACAATCCCTTTCACATACACCCTAAAATGATCATCTAATCTAGTAGTGCCTTTGATCAGAATAAAATGATAGGACTTCGTCAACCAATCAACAACCACCCAGATATCATTCCTCCCTTGGAGATTTTATTATAATCTAAAAAAATTCCATGGATAACTTGTCCAATTTTCAAACCAGCACTAGAAGAGGCTGAAGAAAACCAGAGGGTTTCTAGTGCTCTACCTTTATCTTTCGGTAGGTGTAACAATGGGTCACATAATCTATAATGTAACACTTCATAACCGACAACTAGAATATTTTTCTCATGTCATATTATATCTTAATAGAAAGTTGATGAATAGCCTGTGAAGAGATATGACAATCAAACAACACTATACTTCTTGTAGACGCTGGGATGATAACTCACTTCCTACAGTAGAGCATACAATCTGAAGAAAGTGATCAACCAAAAATAGTCTTCCCACCATAAAGGCTTTATTGAATCTTCTAAAACTCATCATCCTGCATATGAATATGAATAATATACTCTAGGAGTGAGGATGATAACTAAACACTGGTCAAAAAATTACATGAAACATCCTCCTGAGAATCCACGTGCAACTGAGAGAAAATCCCTAGAAGGTTGCACTCCTCCTTCAACACCTGAATATCATGTGATGGTACCATCATGCTTATAGCATTGACAACAACATTCCCTTTTTCCATAGTGTATGTGAGCTGAAATTCAAACATCTAAAGGTATTCAAACCATTATCTTTGTCTGATATTCAAGTCTTTCTAAGAAAATATATTTCTTAGAATTTTATGATCAGAGAACACTATAAGCTTATCCTCAAAGAGATCATGCCTCCAACATTTAAGCACATGCATCACTTTAGTAAGCTCAGAATACTATGCGGGGTAATTCTTTTCATGTGGTCGAAGCTTACAATAGACATAAGCTACCACATTGTCATCATGCATAAGTAAACATCCCAAAAAATCACCAGATTCATTACAAAACACAACGTACCCCATATCAAGCTCAGGTAATATCAGAATAAAACTTGATGTAACAAGTCATTTAAATTCACTAAAAGAAGATAGAAACTTCTCATCCAATGTGAATTTCATTGCTTTCCTGGTTAGAGCAGTAAAAGGCAATACTATCTTAGAGAAATCCTTGATGAATCATTGGTAGTATCCAGCAAGACCAAGGAATCATCATATATCAAATAAATTTTGTGGTTCCTTCCATGAAAAAATAACCTTTACTTTCTCTGTATCAACTGATAATCCATGATCATAAATTCTATTCCCTAAGAACATCACTTCTTGAATCTAGAAACTATATTTCAAAAACATTCCATAATAATGGTGATTTCTCAAAATTTACAGAACCAAACTCAGATGGTTATTGTGGTCCCACTCATATATTAAATAAACCATAATATCATCCACAAACACTACCATAAAGGTGTTAAGATATTGGAGTAATATCTAATTCATAAAATCCATAAAAAATAAAGGAGTGTTAGTCAGACCTAAATGCATCCAAAGATATTCATAATGGCTATACGTGATCTTGAAGGCCATCTTCGGTATATCAGACTCTCAAAATATGAGCTGATGATAACCCAACTGAAGATCAATCTTCCAAAACCACTTTTCCCCTTTAGATAATCAAAAAAAATCATCCACATGAGTTAAAGTTTATTTATTCTTAATTATTACCTTGTTAAACTTTTGATTTTACACACACAACCGAAGTGAACAATATAATTTATTGGAAAAGAGAATAAGGGATTCCCAAGGAAAAACAATAGGGTGAAAAAAATCCCTTTTCCAATAGGTCATCCAACTAAATCCTGAGCTATTTCAGCTCATCTGGTTCCATGCAGTAAGAAGGCCTCGTTATCGGTTGCGTACCTGCAACCAGATCAATCTTAAAATATACATATATCTCTTATTTAATTATGGAGAAGTCTTCTAGAAAAATATCAGGAATGTCCCAAACAACTATAAGAAGATCAATGTGATGAGTGATGTCATCAGGATAAAACACAATGGCAGCCATCAATATCATGAGATCTAGTCAGGAAGGCCCTTCAAGAACTGATCTCAGATCCCACTCCACTTGAAACACACAAGAGATCTCATTGATAGCAATGAACAAGATACACTAATGATAACCATCAATGTTATCTCGATGAGAAACAACCCAATAAATACCAATGATGATGTCAAACAGATCTTGGTCAAGAATGAAAAAATCCCATGCCAACTCCATATCAACTATTGTTAAAATACAAGAATGATACCAAAACCCCTTCACTCTACTCTTTCCAAGAGGTGTCACTAAATCCATTATAAAAAGTATAAGTTCTATTGGATGTTTAAGAATATCAACAAAAAGTAAAAATATAAACAAGTGGGAGGCACTGGTATCAATCAAAGAAATTGATACAAAAGATGCAATAAGAAGCGTACCTCTCACTATTGCAGGACTTTCATTGACTTCCATCAGACACTCGTCTATAATGTTTAAATGCTTCACTATGTTGGTTTGTGGTTGGAGCCCTGTTATCTTTGAATCATCTAACTGCACCATAGTATTCCTTGGAGATGAAGAACCTTGACCATAATGAGGAATAATCATAGCATAATAGAATCTTTTTAGATGAAAAACACATCCACAGATATTGCATATTTTCACAGGAATATGAAAAAATCATCTAGTGTGTACTCCCTTGAAGCACTCATAGCAATTCAGAGGCACAATACCAGCTACAATGGACGGTGAAGAAGAGGCTCGCTACTGAGACCCACCTCCACCACTTCTGCGCTGGTCCAACCACTTCCTCTTATTCCCATGAATGCCACTGAATATGTCACCAAATAGAAGAGAAGAGGTATTAAAGCCAACCATGCATATCATATTCATTTCTTCCATCATTACTATGTATACTATCTCTGCATATGAAGAAAGTTTCAGCATAAACACTTGTGATCTAATGTCCGGTTGAAAACCCTTTAGGTACTTCTGAGCCCTAAGCTAGTCATTCTTCACCACATCCGGAGAAAAACGGACAAGCTTAGAAAATTAGTAGGTGTATGATGACACCTAACATTGTCCTCGCTATAACAAATGGAACTCCAACATCAATGAAACTGTAAAAAATGACTAACAGAATAGGGTTTTGAAACCCTTCTAATCCAAGCCTGCATGTATATCTGCCTGGACCATAGAATCCCACCATCGCTTTTCGGACCCCTCGAATCTGAATTCTACACACTTCACCATGATATTATCAAGTTTCTCTAGAAAGATGAAGATTTTATCGATCCTATACATGCAGTCATCTGCTTCTTGAGGTAAATTCGTTCCATTATAGCATATTGTCTTTTAGCGCAAGAACTCTCGCGATCGATCTCTCTCTCTCTTCCAGATCATAGAATCTTTTCAACAATCACGTTCTAAACTTTTTGTGCATCCTTATTGGACCCACGGCCTCCTTGTATGATAGTTTTGATGAGATTCTAATCTATAGGTGCATTCCCTCAAAGATCATCAATTGCATCTCCCTGAGGAACCCGCAGAAGACGTCTCAGATGTAAATAGCTACATTCCAAAAAAGATGAATGATCAGACAACAGAACAAATATTAGTTTAAACTAGAGAACACATAATAAAAAACAATTATTTTGAAACAAAAAACCAAAACTATGGATGCATATCCGAACATCCTAGGAAAAATTCCGTCACTTAACAAAAAGAGATAGTCAGACACTTACCGCAACATACCTCTCAAATCCCAAAAACACTACCTCCAATCTAATATAAATCCCAATAAAAGAACTCTTGGTGACAACAACCAACCTCAATATGAAACCATATTATCACAATCCCACCCGGGTTACCCTCAAAACCGGCACCCGACCCGATCTGTCACATACCCGAATGGTGTTCCCAATCCCCACAGGCTAGAGACAAGCACTTGGGCATCAAACAACAAAGCAGAGGGAATGGTTTCTCCCAATCTGAACAACCACATGGAATATATATATATATATATATATACACAAGGAACAATAGAAGAGGAACACAATATATATTACATAACTGTAAAAGAAAAATGGAAATAGATAACAACAAGAGTCACTAAAACTCCAAAGGAAAAGTCCAAATAAAAAGGAATAAAATCAACAACTACTCAAAATAACGGAATGGAAAATATCCCACCATTTAACCACAATCTACCCAAAACCATCTAATAT
Organism: Viscum album; assembly: GCA_963277665.1. Lineage (NCBI taxonomy): Eukaryota > Viridiplantae > Streptophyta > Magnoliopsida > Santalales > Viscaceae > Viscum > Viscum album. The sequence continues at coordinate 159,876,528 of OY728135.1, read as the reverse complement.
AATCCCCACTGCCTCAATGCGGCACCTTGTCTTTCCTTTCACTATAAGACCAAAAATGGTTTACGCACCATAGAAGAAATGGGTAGGTTGTGATCTAATAGTCTCAGTAAGATCCCACCCAGGTGTTCTATTACAAGTATCTATATAAAAATTAATTTATTCATGTTTTAAATAAAAATAAGTCAAGACAATTTGTAAATAATTTTTACAGAAAACATGGTAAACATTTCTCCTTTTCCACTGTTTAAAATAAAAGTAGGAACATGAATTTTAAAGCACAATTTCCATATCACTTTTCACAAGCATAAACATGCATACCATAGAAGACACAAAAATCCAATAAATGCAAAACAGAAGAACAGATATCAAAATAATAAACAATACTACAGGTTCATGCCAAAGACTACTCAGACTACAATAATCAAGCACAAAAAATTTGATCCTACAAAATATCCCTAGGAAGTAGAAGAATACCCCATGAGTAACCCCCCCCCCAATGTACATATCGGTACCATAGATTAGTGGGCCTAATAAATAGAGGAAATTCCCATGAGAAAACCCCCTAGATAGTCAGAAAACAATGGATGATGGCCTTATGCTTAACCTTCCACCTAAGTACCCAAGGTAACCCATGTACTCTTTTTCACAAATCAATTACAATGTTTCAAAAGCACCCACTTACTTTTAATTTATAAAAAATTAGGAAAACCCCATTTCCCTTTAAAAACCTTTTTCAACACACACATACAATCATGCCAATTTGATTAATCAATTGTTAAAGAAAGAGTAATCAGGATTATTATCATAGGCTAGAGACAGAACCCCACACCTCGAAACTCAGGTCACACACACCCACAAAAGGATCAACCATTAACAAAACACAACAACACCAAAGGAGACCCTATAATCCAATCCACAACATATTTGATTCAAATATGAACATAAGGGGTCAGAGAAAATGAAGAAACCCACATACCTCAAGAACAAGATCCTACCACACCACTACTGACAAAGGATAAGGCCTCTAGAGTGAGATAGAACAATGAATCTAGAACAAACCAATAAGAATAAATAACTTTAAACAAATGGATTCGAGCATACCACTCAATGGTGATGTTCGATAAAAGATAATGAAAAAATGGAATATCATCTTACCTGGAAAGACGCCCCACAACTGCAAGGAAGATATGACGTCAAACGAATCGATCTAGGTGGGGTTGAGTCTATCAAAAATGAATTGGAACTGCCTTAGGTCGAGTGCCATGAAGAACCGGTGATTGATCGAAAACCAAATAGCTCCACACTTTTTTTAAAAGTAATATGCGGGCGGTTACAAGACATGTAACTTGAGTCCATGATGTGTAACTTCCACGTCACACATATGATGGCAAATGCATAGATAAGGAATAAAAATCTATCACATAAACCATTCAAGATGTGTAACCATCATTTATGATGTGTATTAGTTCACAGTGTGATCTCCACGTTCTCTACTTTTACACAGCGACCCTTACACGACATATAACCCAGTTACACAGTGTGTAATCCGCCTTCAACCTGCATAAAGAGCATGATATAGACAAAATTCTAAAAAATATATAACTTCACCATTATATTAATCCTCCAATTCCATCATTACCTTATACAAACAATTATAATGGGAAAACCACAATGGGTTTAAGGGTGTACTTGATGGATTGGTAGCAGGATATTACAGGTTTCTACCATTAGTTTTAAACCCTCTAGTGAAAGGTTTTGAAAGTATTGGTTTTGATGTGTCCCAAACATGACATAAAATAATTAATCATTACCTTTATCTTCATTCAATAATTATTATCAATAATATTTTCAATATGACAAAGTCTATGAATGCATTTTATACTAGGTTTATTGATTAAATGGCACAGGTCTCACTTTATTTCATTTCCATATTTATTATTCCTTGATCATTATTTAAATTCAATGTGTTTTCATTTATTTACCATTAAATATTGATTATTACTTATCTAATTATATAAATGGCATATGTTTTTACTTATTTACAATTCCATTTTGATTATGCCCTTCTTTCTTAGTTTATTGATTACATGGAATGTGTATCATGTTTTTTAAAATGCCATAATTATTATTATAATTGATTAATTATTACTCTCACTATACTTAACCCTTTCGGAGAATTTGATTTCACCCTAATTTTGTTTCATTTCCCCAAGATTCCCTATAGTGTACTAAGGAATACATGAAAGGGTACACTATAGGGAATAATATTATTATCCTCAAAACAAATTATGTTGTAATTTTTGTATTCATTTGAAATACTAAACTCATATATGTATCTAGTTTACAAGGAATACTAAACATTTCGGTCATTTATGATGAGATTTACTTGTATATTTTCCCAATGAAATGGTATCATGATACCAGTTTCACGCTTCCATGGGTTTGGATTCTACAATTTTCATTATTTTATTATGTCATTGTGTGTTATTAGTTTATAATATCCACATATTCTATTTTATTTTATGGTTTAGAATAGTCATACTTATAAAATGAAGGAGGTGGTCAGGAATTCATCCATTATTCAACTATATTGTGAATTTTTTTCAGCTGATCCACCCCTGATTCAGAATAAAAGAATATCATGGCCACTAAGATCACCAGATCGGCAGTACAATGAAATCCATGTGACTTTAAATATGATATTTTCATTAAAAAGAACAATAATTTAATTGAGGTTGTTATAGATCTATCAAAGTCTCAAAATAGAGTAGTTTATGATCAGTTCTAACATATTTGTTATCCAGATTAATGATATATATTTTTCATGAACACTATGGTGTATCCCCACCCTTATAATCACATAGGTGAACTAAATAGCATTCCCATGTTTTAAAATATGTTTTATTTCAATGGATCATTAATAGATTTTACTCATTATACTATTATTATGATAACCAAAAAACAATTTCCCTATTATATAATATACCTTGGGTTATTTTATTACACATTTTAATGAATTTTATACATTTAAATTAGAGATAATGTGATCACATTCTATGTTGGGGTCTCATCATTGTTAAATATTTGACAATGACATTAAACCCATCCATAAGTATGCATTATACAACATCTCCCTTGAAATTCACTTTGTTAGTTGATCTTATAAATTCTATCTTTAACTGAAAAAGTCATCAGTAATAATACCAACATCTATAAATTATAAAACATAGTTATGTCTAAGAAACATTAGTCATAATTTTCTAATAAATGTATATCTATATACCCTTTCTAGTAATTCATGAATATCAAAATGTAAAGAAATTAGAGACATTGGCACATGCCACAATTCAATATCTAATAAAAGAGATCTTAGACATTCCACATCTTTTATTTTTGTTGCATAAATAAAAAATGTAGAAGGAATTTTTGAATATATTAAATTATTTTATTAATTTAATCCTTAATAAATTGATCCAACTCTACGTATAAAAATACAAAAACTCATTATATCGTGATTATCAACACTAGTTATCAAAATTTCATTAGTAACTCCTTCCAACACACTTGAATTTACAATTTGAAAAATATAGTAATCCATGGTACCCTTAAGATATTTGAGTATTCTTTTAATCATGATCCATTATTCATAACATATATTACATTTAATGATTTTTATCGTTCCAACATCAATGATTCCTTAGATTTATTCCATGACATAGAATGCATGAGATATCCTATAACCCTTTCATATTCTAGTTATGAAACTACATTAATGAGGATTCATAAAATCCTACTCCCATAACCATATGGGATGGTACAAGTGAATATTGATTTTTTTTATAACACTTTAATATTGAAACACTCCACTACATTGTACCTCTAACCGGCACCCAAATCAGTGGTCTCTCCTACAACTTAGGTGTATCTCTCCATATGAAAGGGGCTTCTGAATGACCATGGGTGTTTAAGGTAGTACTACGTTAGGTTTATACACCATTTATTATGTTATCAATAAAAGATAATATAAAAAATATTTATACATTATATATAACAAATGAAAGTAGAAAATATAAACAAAACAAAAAATGAGTAAAATACTGTAAACGCTCAAAAAACCATATCATACAATCAACTAACTGGCTACTAGGGAAATTAATATATACATAACAACAAATATAAAAATAGATAACACATTAGTTCTATGACATCCCTGTGACATAGTTCATCTCAATGTTCTAATATCCACTATATTATCCCACTCAACCATGCTATACTGAGCCAATTCCTAAACTTGTGCATGTAACCAATTCAGATTCTTCTCAGAAACCCAAGTGTTGTGAAATTATATATTGTGTGTTATTACAAACTCAGTTGTGATCACCAATGTAATATCATACCAACCAAAATATATCATTATTTGTTCATTTTTCATGCTCAAATTAAATTAATAATGAACTATAAAAAAATAACTATTATAAACTTTTATCAATCCTTAGATATGTGACCCTGATCGACCATACCTTCTTCATCTAGTGTCATGGTGCATATGAGCACGTATAGATGATTGTACCTCCCATGTAACATGTGGGATCCAAATCCATGACATCACATGCTAATCCGCATGACTCTAGGGACCCATCTTTCAATAGTCCATTATTGAAGTCTAGATACATGGCATATCCAATTAGTATTATCACCACACCTAGGATGAGAAACATGATAGCCATATCACATATTCTGGATCCATTAGTTCTATTATCATATGGGATCTAAATCAATTTATCTCCATATCATATCCTCATGAATCTTTGGATGTGTCTCAAAATCATTATCCCATTTGGGATCCAAACCCATGGAAGATCCTATCATTTATAGAGCCCTAATTATATAGAGCCTCTAGCATCTACCTCCTACATCATTATAGCTCCACACATAAATTGATATTTATATCAGTAGTATCTACCATCGAATTACCCAGCCACAAAATATGGTACCGTATCCTATACCTAGATCCATATCCATTTCAACCCATATTTGTCACATCCCCATTGAAGGTATATTCCATAAATAAAGAAAACACATTTGTTTCTTGAATATATATTCCAAAAATCACTATCCAATACCCCTAATGATAACAAGTCCTTTATGGTTTCGATAGTGACAACCCCTACTATCCATGTACATCCACTTAGGGATAGTCAGTCAATATAGTATTCAATATGTCCCCTCAATATCAGTATAGTAGACCAACCATAACTTGGGTCCTCAATATTAGTCACAGTCTGGGTGCAACAAATAATTATATAGGATTTTGGGTCTCATGACATCTTCAACATGGAATCATGGACTCATAGACTATATAGGGTCTCACCACATTGGAAATTTCTAAGATATGGTCTATGATCCATCTTGGTCCTTAGGGTCACTCATGGATTAACTACTCTCCCATGCTTCTCTCGGTCTACCTATAATTTGAACACCTAGTCTTGGTTACATCAAATGGGAGGATATATCATCACACTCATGTCTCGATGAAATGGAAAAATTCATAGAAAAATGGATTGAATAAGGATCATGTAACTTATAATCTCTAGGTCTTGGCCACAACCATTAACCATAGGGTCTCAGTCAACCCAACCTCACCTCTAAAGAGGTATGGTGTTCAGTTAAAGTGTCAAGGTCCTTCTCCCAGCCATATAGGGGTGAGGCACCCATATTGTACATGGGGTTTATTAATGAGCCCAATAACTCAATAAATGATCGGAAAATTTTAATTTCATTACACAATGACAATAATTAAATGATTTAAATTAATTTAAAACATTACTTTAGTTTCTATTAACGAGGGGAACACCCCATGTTATCATGCTCGAGTATCCACATACAACATAAAAAAATATATGAAACATGGTATGTATGAAAAACCGCATTAAATTATTCGTATCTTTACATATATTTGATGAGGGCTAGCAGTGGCTCCCAATACCAATCTGAGGTCTTTATAGCCTCCTCCTTGATCAGCCAGGCCATTCTCCATTTCTTAGGCCCCAAACTCTAGGCAATCTTTCATAATTAATTAATCATAATATTTATAATAAATTAATAAATTATCCTCTTATTATTAATAATTTTTTATAATACACTGTGTTGTCATGTCAAGATAAAACAACCTCTAATAACCCATGATAGGTCCATTGGGGACTCCTAAAACCATTTATAGCTAAAACCATAATCACCAAAACCATTTTCTTAATTGAATAATTACATTTTTATGAAAATACAAGGATGAATTCATGGATTAGTATAATGTTACATAAATTATGAACATAGACATTTGAACGTCATATTGAGAAACAAATTTGTCTATGTTGCACAAAATCCCCTTCTTAATTTTCTGATTTCACTATTTTTCAGTGAAATTTCATTTTCTGAACTATTTCAAGACAATTCTAAAATTACATGGATGGAATGGAGGATAAACAAGAGTAGGTATAGAGAAATATTCCCTCCTTCAACACCAAAAATTCCAAAGAACCCCCCCCCCCCCGCACCCCAATGTTAAGGGGGAAGAGGGGAAGCGAGATGCTCATCCACCTTGTCAAAATGGGAGAAAAATTGGATGGATAGGGGGTTTCCCTATCTAAAAAACTAAATTGGGATTATAATTTTCACCCTAAAAGTCTGTCTAGCTACCGGATCACACTGCTATAACATTTCCTACAATAGTAACCTAGCTTATCCTAGGGAACCATTCAACACCTAGGATTTCTCTCGATCCCCCTTTCATGTTCTAAAACCCACTCTTGAGGTGTTCTAGAATTCGAGTCCTGATTCCAAATCCATGTTCTAAATTTTACATTGATAGTAAATTCAAAATAAATAATACAATTGAATTGTAATCGCTTATAAAGAGAAGGGATCTCATATCCTCCATACTATATCACCTATTATCCATAAGAGTCTTTGATAGACATCCATAAAAACACCCAGAACTATCTTGGATATGAATTCCCACTAAAATGGGAAAGTTGCACCTCTAAATTCCCAAATCCATCCTAAAATCCCACATTGAATAAAGGGTGCCTAAACCACAATTAGATTCTATATTTTTAGTCATAATAATTTATAAATTCTAATAAGTTCATTTTTATTTTTGAGAAATATGTATAGGGAATGAATTAAAAATTAATTGACTCGGATATGGTAAAAACTGATCTATTGGGGGTAAAATAAAAAGATCGTGGTTAAAAGTAACCTAAAAACATGTCCAAAACCAATTTCACATCCATATATAAACCCATATGACTTTAGAATCAATTTTTCTATGTTTTGGGGACACATTTCAATAAATTTGACCTATATAATAAGTTATGTATAGAAAAAGAAAAAAAGATACTTTTCCTAATTTTAATATCTATAAAGCATTATCATATGGAAAAAACAACATTCTTTTGGTTATACATATTATTTTGAAAGATAAATAAGTTATTTTAACTGTAATGATTTATTTTTAATTTTTATATAATAATTTATTACTTAAAATGCTTAATAAATGTAAATTAATTAATTATTTAGTTAATATAAAGCAAAATAACTCTTAATAAAAATAATAAATGTGAGAAAAATGGAAAAAATTATTATGTCACATTAATTTTATAGATAAATATTTCATGTTAAGTAGTTGATAAAAAATATATTATAATTACATTATATTCCTGATATTATCTAATTTAAATAAAATAAATATTGTCAAAAATGACATTAATGTCATTTTATAAAAAATAATATTTTATTAATTGACTTAAATATACTAAAAATCATATTGTAACAACCACATCCCTAGTATCCAAGAGATGGTGGTCATTTTATTAACATGGTATAAATATAAGGGATCTCATCACCAATGGTCGATCACATTAGTTGTCTTGAAGAACTAGATACATACAAGGTTCCATTATTACTTTGGTAATTAAACATGGATCATAACAAAAGAAAATAAATGGATTATTGTCACTTATTCAAATATTCCATCTTCACAACCTAAGGACGGAATCAAAATAAAAGGGTGAGATAAAATTCTCAGAAAGGTTTATATGGGGCAATAATAAATGAAGCAAAGTCAATAATTCATAGACATTACATATAGGTAAATAGATTGAAAAACACAAGCCATTAGCACACTATGAATGAAAATTCATCCATATATTTTTTCATTGTGAAAACCTTATTGAAAGAAATAACTAAATATTAAATGAAGAAAATGTTTATTTATTAGAAATCATGTATCTGGATCATGAACAATTATACCATTAATAAAGTTTAATTTTGTGGGTAAAAACCTAGTTTATTCTATTTGGAAACAAACATGAAAGGTTTTTCTCGAACTATTTTGTCTCATGAGACTTGTCGATGCATTGAGGGGGCTATCTATAACCGGTCCCCACCCATTACTGTAGGTCCAAATAATTCTTCATACATAGATTCAATTCAATAACAAAATTCAAAGAGAACAACATATGTAAAAATGTTATATGGATAAGTTAAAAGTCATATCTAGAAAATATGGATATTTAAGTAAATTTTCAATGAATGATGATCTTAAATAAAAGGGAAGTATATAATCACCACACGCAAGGAATAATTTTTTAATGAGGCATAACCATAAGGAATATCATAATTATTTCCATGAATGAATAGATTTAAATCATAATTGTAAATTTATAAGGGAAAATAAGACTAGATCATTAAAAATGATGTCTAAATGAAATAAAATCATGTAAAAATATCTTTTCGGAAACTTTAGAAATGAGATTATTTAGTGTGGTTTAAGGAAAATAGAAAATTGTCTATAAAATGGAAAAATGATAATTGTTTTTATAAAAAAAATGAACAAGATAGTTTTTCATGATAAAATGAGTGATTTTTGAAAAATAATGGTTGCTTAAAAATTATTAAGGAGTATAATTAAAAATGGGTATTAAATAAGTTACCTTAAATTAGGATAGTTTATCAATGAGAATTGAAAATGGAACCATATAAAAAATTAATTTCCCATCAATGTAAGAATAATTGTTCTGGGAAAATTCTTTTGGAACATAAAAAAATTAAGATGATTATATAATAATAGTTATGAATTACATTGGGAAATAGAGGGAAAGTGTAAACTAAATGAAACATGGAGGGTTGGGGAGAATACCTTACCTTATATCTAAAAGTATTCTGAACATGATCTTAATATCCTAGATAATTAAAATTAATCAGTTGATTAATTAATTAAAAATGTTTTATTCATCTATATGATTTATTAAAATTTAATTATATTAATTTATGGTATTTTGGATGAGTTATATGATTCAACTTCGTCATTCAGGAGTGTTCATTTCTTGGGTTTTAATGATTGGCTCACTTGTATACATGTATGGAAAATCATGTAAAATGAGAATAGTAGTCTATACTGAATTTATATGTTATTAATGAACACTGATATGATTAAATGTTTATTTAAATCATTTGGTTGTTTGGGGTGATGATGAATCATTAGATTAGATGTTAGTAACAGTTTTTTAGATTATTTTGGTGTTTTTTTGATCATCATGAACTAGTTTCATTTAATTATTTAATATCATGTATATATACTGGTTCAAGAAAATCAAATATATTGTAATACATATATTATAATCAAGTTTAACCATAAAAATGGTTTTATGATCATCCTTAACGGTTGTAGTATAATTTTAAAATGCATCGACCATGAGGGTGGTAAATCAGCACATCACGGATGATATTTTAATTTTTAGAATAAAATAGAGAGGATAAGGTGACTGATGATGTATTTTACATTAACACAATAACATTACAGTATATATAATATAATGGAGTTATCATGCATGTTTGGATATGGGATAAGGGTAATGGACAAGAAAAGTAATGAAATTGAATATAAAATAAAGGGAAACGAAAGAGGATTTTACCTATTGAATATCTTATCCTTGAGAACCTCCTTATGCGGATTGGGATTGGTATTTTGGTGAGACAAAAGTATCCTAGATGCGAGGAGGAGACTTTGTAATAGAACTGGGTATTATTTTTTCAATCTTCAATTCTTAAGAGGTGTGACGAAAAGAGGTGGTGAGAGGTGGTATTTATAGTCGAGCAAAGGGGTGTTTTATCATTATTGTATTAATTAGTTTATTATTTTTCATCATGACTATGAATAGTTTGAAAATTATTGAAAAATATATTAAAATAATTAAGGAAATTTAATTATTATGGGATTACATCATGCAGACATCTTCTAGGACTCCACAATTCATGTATTTACTAACTATCGTAAATTACCGTATTTCACTATTCACTAAAAATTCAACTATTTTAGAAATCCCAACAATTTACCCCAACTATTTTTCCATGTTTAGAATTCAAAAATGAACTCCATTTTATGAAAATAATATTCTATTTATAATAAATTAATTTTTTAATTGAAATCATTTTCTATTTGGAAAATATAAATTATAAAATTATAACTCAATTTATAACACTTTGAATAAATAATTAAGGTATCATAAAAATATATTATAATAATATGAAAAAGTATTAATTTATCTATTTTTTGAGAATAAATTCTCCTTTAGATCATTTAATTAATTAATAAGTTGAAAATATACGTTAATATTTATAAATAAGTGTCAACACTCAATTAATAATTTCAAAAAAATGTATTTACTTGTACTATGATATAATTATATCATATTACCAATCATAAGATTCAAAAATTTTATTTAGACTTTCATAGGAGAGGATACTATTCTATTGTCCAAATTACTATTCCTATGGGTCACATTACTATTCCAAATATCGTGTTGGTATTTCAATGATATATATTCATTAATTTCTAGAAACAACATCTTATTTAATTCATTCATCACTTATAAAGTTTTTTGTTATTTCTCTATGTGGCTTTATATGATTTATAATATATGAAATAATTTTGTGTGAAATGTGATTTATCGAATGAATTGAATATATATTGGTGTATACATACTGTAAAATTTTAAGGCGTTATATTCTTCCCTCTTTAAGAAATTTCTTCCTCTAAATTTGTCATTAATATTTCACTCTAAACAGATGTGAGTGGTTCTTCTTCATAAAATCTTCAAGATCCAACAATGCTTCTTCCATTTTGTGGTTTCTCTAAAGATCCATTACTAGTAGAGTTGTCTTAATCCTCAATACATGATCTTGTGTGTCAGAAATCATGATAGGATATTTACAGTAAGACAAATCAGGTTCCATTTCTATTAATTCATATGTGATTATATGCATAGGGTCTAGCCTTTACATCATTAACAATGATATGTGGATTACATCATGCACTTCAGAGAGACTTTGTTGCATTTCTAATCAGTACAGTATAACTCCAATTCATTCCATAATTTTATATGGTCTTATGTACTTGGGGCTTGGTTTACATTTCATTCCAACAATTGAGACACCCTTACATGGAGATACTTTTAGAAAGACATGATCTCCCACTTGAATTTCCAAATCCCTTCTCTGGTTGTCAATATAACAGTTTTCTCTAATTTGATATGCTTTAATATAATCATGTACAGTCATTACCTTTTTCATTGTCTCATCAATATATTTTGGGCCTATAGGTTTCCTATCACCAACTTCATCACAATAGGTTGGTGTTCGACATCTATTTCCATATAATGTTTCATATGGCTCCATTTTAATACATGAATAGAAACTGCTTTTGTGGAAAAAATTTACCAAAGGAAAATAATGATCCCACATACCATGGATTTCATGTAAGAAAATCTTATCATGTCTTCCAATGATGGAATAGTCCTTTCAAACTATCTATCAGGTCGATGGTGATAAGAAGTACGCAAATGAAGCTTAGTATCCAAATCCCTCGGAAGACTCTTCTTGAATATTTTTGTAAATTAGGGACCTCGATCAGCCACAATCAATAAAGGTGCACCATAAAGTCTTATAACTTAATTAATATAGAAACCTTATAGGATTTCAGCAGGTAAATCTTCTCTTATAATATAAAAATGTGTCATTTTTCTAAGATGATCAACAATAGCCCATATTGCATTATTCCTTATAGGTTTCCATGGTACTCCTATGAAAAATTCCATCATAATTTCATCCCAGTTACTCATAGGAATAGGTATAGGTTTCATGAATCCTCTAGGACACTATCTCCATGTCTTCACTTGTTGAAAAACTATACACCTTGACACATAGTCATCAAATTCCCTCTTCATATTATCTCACAAAAAATGTTCCTCCAAATATCTATACATCATGGTACTACCAAGGTGTATAGATAAATTTAACATAACAAAATCATCTAATTGTTCTGTTTTTAGCTTTGGAATTGATCGAACACATAACCTCTTTCCAAATTTCCGAATTCCACCCTCATATGAAAAGTTTTCCATTATTCCATCCTTAACAGATTTAACATTTTTTATATTATCAACATCAGATTGAGTGATTTTTATCATCATCAATAAATGTTGTTTAGTAATCATTGGAAAATGGAGTGATGTTTCCCCTTCCTCAACAATCACCGTATCCATATTTAATAAATCCATTAATATAGGTTTTTTCTCAATCCTAATTTGGGAAAGACGTCCTTGATTATTCCTACATAACGGATCTTCTACATTATTTCCAATTCATATATGGTAATGTATTTGGAAATCGTAATGTTGGAGTAACTAAAGCTACCAACTTTTCCACATTTTGAGTTATTTCATTGTAAATATGTATTTCAAACACTTATGATCCATATGTATCTTGCATATTTCACAATATAGATAGTGTCTCCATATCTGGAGAGAAAAGATTACGGTTTCTAACTCAAGATCATGAATAGGATAATATTGTTCATGACTCTTAAACTTCAAGGATGCATATGCAATTACATTATCATTTTATATAAGGACACAATAATATCCTTTCTTCGATGCACCACTTTATATCATAAACCATTCATTTCAGCATGGTGGATTAAAAATCAGGGCATTGACTAATCATCTCTTCTTCAAATAATCCCACACATTCATTTTTCCATACAAACTAACCCTTATTATGTGTGATCTTGGATAATTAATTAGATAGTTGGGAAAAATTGATACAAAATGCTAATAGTAACCTTATAAAAGAATTAAACTACGTACCTAGCTTATGATAATTGGTATAGTCCATTATTGGATTGTATATTTATTTGTAGTATCAACTAAAATTCCATATTTAGAGAAAATATGTCCATGAAAATAAATTTCCTGAAGCCAGAATTTACACATGCTAAATTTACCATACAATTCCTTCCTTCTAAGAGTCTCAAGATTAATCCAAAAGGGATTCTTCTATTCTTCATAGATTTTATAAAATTGTGCAATATAATCAATGAATAATAAAAAAAATCATCAAGATATTCCCTGAATACTCAATTCATTAGATCCATGAAAATAGAGATAGCATTATTCAATCCAAATGGAATTACTCTGAACCCATAACATTCATACCTCATCTGAAACTTTTCCCCCAGAATATGTTTATTCTTTACTTGAATGAATGTTTATATTTTATAATTATTGAGATCTATTAATATGATCAAATAAATCATTAATGTGAGGCAGAGGGTAATTTTTCTTCATTGAAATATAATTGATTTATCGATAGTTAATGAACAGCATCAAGGATATATTTTTCTTCTTAACAATGAGAACTAGGGATCCCAATAGAGAAACACTTGGGTGAATAAATACCTTATTAATCAAATCCTCTAGTTGATTATTTAGATGCACTAATCCCATAGTTTTCATTCTATAATGATTCTTTGATATTGGCCTTTTATAAGGTATTAGATCAATGGTAAATTCAACTTCATGCTTTATCGGGGTGCCCAGTTAATTATTCATAAAAATATCAATTAATTCCTACACAATTTGTACATCCTCAATTTGAAGATGACATTCCTCATCCCTAGATGTTTTTTTCACTTCCTCCCTAAGAATTTTATTGAGTGGAGCTACTATGGGTGGGTCTAGATAACAATCAGATGATGACGTTTCTTCTCTAATGATATTGGATTTTACATCTTCCTCACAAATCATAATTTTGTCCTTCATGCAATAAATTTTCACATAATATTTTGAAAGCTAGTACATTTCTAGGATTATACTAGAATAAATTATAGGTATGATGATATGTTTGGAAAATAAAGCTCATTTATATTCCATAATGAGAACTTCCTGACACATTTTTTTTCAATGAGATTACCCTTAGGTGTTTTTACTAACAACATCATTATTAAATCAAAAGGGAAATATCAAATTTTATTTGAAGATATGGTTGATATAAAAGAGTTTTATGATAAATAATCAAATAAATCATTGTATATATTTGAATATATGATTAAATGTAATTTTACCACATCATTAGGTACTTCTACTTCACCAGTAGTGATTGTATAACCTTGGTATTCTCCCCTTGGCCTCTTTTGTGTTAGATTCCCCTGATGCATGGGACATTGATTAGAATAATGCCCAATTTCATTATGGTTCAATCAATGAACATACTTTATTTGATTCTTCCCCTTGTATTAATTGTCTCAATGACCCATTTATATACACTTATAACAAAATCCCATGCCTTTCATGTATTTCCCAGTATGGTTCTTTCTAGGATTTTCACATAATGGATGTTGCTTCTTTCCCTTATTTTTAATGGGTGCTTCACTTTTTCCATGGTTATCATAAGAACACTTCTCTCTTGATTTCCCTTGAAAAAATAGGATCTCACATATTACTTATATATTTTTATTTCACTTAATACTATTCCATCATATGATGAAAATATTTGAGAGGTCAGTGCCCTTCGGAGACATGGATTAAGTAATTCAAAAAAAATGATCAATATTGTCTTCTGAATGACATATGTAATCAATAGAATACCTGAATAGTCTTATGAAGGTAGCATCATACTATACAACACACTCTTCTTCCCTTTTCATTTATTTAAGGAATTGTCTCTTCATTTTAGTTAGTTGGTCACATGGGAAATATTTGTGGAAGATTTTTTTCAAAGTTATCCATTCCATGTCTTCTATTTCATATTCCTCATTATTTTGGATCAAATACCACCATTTATCAGCTTCTCCATTGATAGAATATACTACCAATACTATTGTTTTGTTTTCATTGCATCCCAATGCTATAAACATCTTTTTAATGGATTTGATCCATTTCTCAGCTACCATTGGATTAGTAGTCACACAATAATATGGGGGCCTCTTCCAAATAAAACCATCAAACATAGGTATAGTGTAGTTATTTTTCATAACCTATGTAAGTTGTCCTAAAAAAGACACTATCATCTCAGCTCCAACATTAACTGTGTTGACTTTCTCAAAAGATAAATCCCTACATTTTGTGTGGGTATTGAATACTTCCCTTCCATTAATTTCCATCGGTTTATAATGCCACACACTAAGTAATCTCATATTCATCATGAGTATTGAGCCAAAATTCACTATAATGAGTTATTATAATTCTCATGTTTATTTAACATCTAAACCCAAGGATTTTACTAAAATTACATTAATACCAACTATAACAACCCAGACCCCAGTAGCCTATATTTGGTGGCCATTTTTTTACCATGGTATAGATAAAAGATATCAGATCACCAAGGATCGATCAGTTTAGTATTCCTGAGGAACTATATACATACATGGTTTCCTTATTACATTGGTAATTATACATAGAACATAACGATAGATAATAAACTGATTTTTGTCACTTATTCATAGATTTCATCTTTACATCATGGGGAAGGGTTAAAAATAAAAGGGTGAGCTCAAAATCTCTGTAAGGGTTGTATGAGACAATAATAACTGAAGTAAATTGCATAAGTCATAGAAATTATGGAAAAATATGTAATCAGAAAAAAATACCATCAGTACGCTAGGAGTGAAAATGCATCAAAAGATTTTTTTCATAATGAAAAACCTCCTAGAAAGAAATAATTTAATACTAAATAAATAAAATGAAAATTTATTTTATGTCCTGTATCTAGACATTGAACCATTATACCATCAAGGCCATTTTTATTGGGTAAAACCCCATCTGATTCTGTTTGGAACAAATAAGAAGGGTTTTTCCAATTGTTTTATCTCATGAGACTAGTCCATTCATCAAGGGGCTATCTATAATAGGGTACAACCTGTCATTATATGTCCAAATAATTCTTCATACATATATTAAATTCAACAAAAACATTAAAAGAGAACACTATACGTAGAAGTGGTATATGGCTATGATAATAATCATATCAAGGAAATATGAATTTTGAATGTAATTTTCATTTAATTATGATCATAATTAAAAGAGAAGTATGAATACATCATAGATATGGTATAAGTGGTGAATGAGGCATAAGAAAGGGGAATATATTAATCACATCCATGAAAGAATAGATTTAATCATACTTGGAAATTCATACTAGAAAACATTCATATATCATGATAAATGATGTCCATCTAAAGTGAACACATGTAAAAATGGTGGTTAGGAAACATTAGAAATAATCTTATTTAGTGCGGCTTAAGGAAAATATTAAAGTGCCTTTAAAATGGAAAAAATAATAAATTTTCAAATAAAAGAAGAAAATAACTAAGATAGTTTTTCATAATAAAATGAGTCATTTCAGAAAAATAATGGCTAATTAAAAAAATATTATGGATTATATTTAGAAATGTGTATGAAATTGTTAAGTTCCTTTAAATCGGGATTTCTTATCTGGTGGAATAGATAAAGGAACCATATAAAACATGCATTTTCCATAAATTGATGAATAAATGAGAAATGAAAAAATGTTTTCAACGTAAGGATATAATTTTAGAGTAGTGCATAATAATAATTAATAATTACATTAGGGTAGAGAGAAAGTGTAACTTGGATGAAAAATGGACGTTTGGGGAGAATCCCTTACCTTATGTCCCAAGCTATTCTTCACTTAATCATAATGTCTAGTATTATCAAATTAAATCAATTAATTAATTAATTCATAAACATTTCTACTATTATTTTATTTATTTCAATTTTATTATGTTCACTTAAGGACTTTTTGATGAGTTATATGTTTCAATTTCATCATTTGGGTGCATTTGTTTCCTTCGTTTGCATGATTATTTCATTAGTATACATACATGGAAAATCATGTAATATGATAATAGTTTCCCAAAATTGACAATATATATTATTAATGACCATCCTGAAGATTAAATGATTATATAAGTCATTTGGTTTTTTTTTGTGTGAGGATGAATGATTATATTAGATGTTACTGAGAATTGTTTAGATTATTTTGGTGTTTTCTTATCATTAGGAACTCGTTTTGTTTTATTATTTAATATCATTTATATATACTAGATCCAAAAAATTAAATAATATTTATTAAATTTATTAAAATCTATTATAACCATAAAAATATTTTTATGACAATCCATGAAGGATGTAATTGAAAATTAGAAATCGTATTCCAAGATGGCAGTAAATCGGCACATCACAGATGATATATTCATTTATAGAATAAAAGGGAGAGGAGAAAGATATGGATGTTGAATTATACATTAACAAAATAAAATTCTAGTTTATAAAATATACTAGTGTTTGTTGTATCTGAATCTACAGATTATACACAAGAGGGGGGGTGAATTGTGTCTTTTGCAATTTTTTAAATAACTCTTCTCTTGAATGAGTTATGTCCTTTATACTTTATTAGATTTGATCATGCAGCGGAAAAAGTAAAATTAAGAACACAAATATGTATAGTGGTTCGGGGAACAGAAATCCCCTATTCCACTCCACCAATGCTCTACTCCATGAGCTTTGTGATTTTCACTATCTGGTCCACTTTTCCATATACCAATTCACAACTGAGTATAAGCAGTTGACACCTTTACAATCCAAGGGAAAACAAAGCCTTCTGGTTCAAACACGAACCTACATAGCTTAGAACAAGAATCTGGTTACTCAATAATAAAAAAAATAATTTCAGAAATAAATTTCCAGTTGATCTTTACAATTGCAACAGAATGCAATTGACAGCAGATGGATCGAAGTCTCTAGAAATATTGATCTTCAAGACGAAGCAGTTCTGAGTTGATCCATTTGTAGTAGATATAGAGATATAGTTCACAACCTTAGCAGTAGTAGATCCACAGTAGATATTCAATGTAGAACAGGTGAATCTTCTATCGAGTTCCTTCTTCTTGAAAAAACAGAGCTTTTACGCTCCTGTTGAATCAGTAGATCAATCGTGAATAGTTTCAATCTCTGTTTTCCACCTATTTTAATAATAGATCGATCACACGCCCTTTTACCTGGTGTTTCAGAGAGAGCATATATAATAAATCATATCTCCTGCACATTTAGATCCATAAAAGTCGCCTTCTGATTCGAGATATTCAAAAATTTGAATTTACAGAGAAGTCGTAACTTCCCTTAAGACTTGGCGTAAAAATCTCCTTTTAATTAGATCTTAAATCCATTAATAAAACGTCTTTGAATTGGTCAAAGTCTTAATTTAAAAACGACTTTAAATCTGGCTTTAAATCTGCCCAGAAATCAGCTTACTGATCGTTGTACATAAATACCGTCTGCCAAAATTTTCGGCGCCAAACGTAAGGTTGATGACGTGGCCTCCAAACGTAGGGTTAATAACACAGTCTTCAAACATAGGGTTGACAACGTAAGGTTGATAACAAACATAGGGTTGATCATCCCTAATTTTTCTTCAACATTCAAATATACGGTAAAAGATCCATACTTTTACTTGATCCATACTTTTCCAAGAACGTATGGTTGTTTACAAAAGTAAGGTTGATGAACCATACTTTTGATAAATAAACAAAACCTTTAGCATTTACGAATGGTTCTCCTTCCATACTTTACTGATAACCAAAATGTAGGGTTCCTTCCTAACGTAATGTTCTTCTTCTATACTTTTCCGAAAATGTATGGTTGTTTAATAATAATTTTCTCTTATCTCAAAAAGTATACATGTTTTTCATCCTTACTCTATGTTTATCCACGTAGGGTATGGACAGTGATTCCAGAATGCGCTAAAATAGACTCTGCACTATATTCATCTACGTAAGATGTGAACAGTGTTTCCAGAATGTGCTAAAATAGATTCCGCGCTAAGTAATAAATTCTCGTTATTTTAAGAGTAAAATAAATTAATAAACTTCTGCAAAATACTAAGTAAAATCATTAGAAAATAACTAAGGGTATTTGTGAGCATCAAAATTATCATAAAGAGACAGATTATTATTTTCAATAATCTCCCCCTTTAAATAAAATTAATACGCATTGTTGAAAACAATACTTTTCTCAACAATCTCCCCTGTTTTGATGATCACAAAACCCATAAAATAATTAAAATTATTTAAACAAAACAAAATTAACTTTCAAAATTCGTTATAAAGTTTTAAATAAAAACTTCTCCACCAAAAAGATAATTATAAATCAAAATGTCTCATCAAATTTTCTCCCTCAATAAAATGAATTCTCCCCCTAAATATTGATTTTGTGTTTATCCAAATTCTCCCCCTTTTTTTGATATCAAAATGAATGAAAAATCATGGATTTTAACATGTTTAATATTGCACTGAACTGTTAGTAAATGCTATTATGAACAGTTTATCAATAATTAAATCTGGAGTACTGGC